>CM064530.1:23002310-23183607 GCA_032716605.1 Paralithodes platypus
TTGTGTGATTCTGAGGGATCGTGCCAGGATATAGAACTAGGTACTAGAGACCTAGATTTTATCAAGGAGAGCATCCCCCGTCCATATAACGTAATCTTCATTATACCACTTTCGGACAACGTTAGGCTACGAGCCGCAATGCATCAACCATTGTTTCGCCTGCCCTTGATACCCCAGCTAGACTTTATTAAACTGAGCAGACACTGGTTAGAGATTAAGCCCCCAATTTAATTATATGTGTGCAACATTATTATTCCCTGTCGCTTTTTTGAGGCCGAGGTTGTTGTTGAGAGTTGGCCACAACCCGAGTTAGGCTGTTGCGTTGTGGTCCACGAAGTCATTTCTTTAGTTGTCGAGCATTACTACCTTTGACTCAGTCTTTTATTATTGCCCGCCTGCCTATTATTACGATATGTCCTAGTATTTATTGTGACTCGTATTCTGCATTGATAATTGGTTTCAAGATTCTTTACGAACATACTTCCCAGCATCAGACTTATTTCAGAAGTTTCCATGTTGATGCTGTTGCAGGAACTAGCATTGCACTTTCTTTAACCCTTATTTAGCGGCGAGCACATTAAGTCGAGTTAAATAACAGCTGGGAACTAATGTGGCGGCGCTCGACATAACTCGTAGGTGGCAATTTCAGCACGTAATGTGGATGAGAGAGACGAGACAAGTGGTGGCAGGCAGACTAGCGAGCGTTATGACCTGCTCCCCAGAACCACCGCTGGCGAAACCTACTGACACAAATCTCAGCTCCCTCCTCCCTCTCTCACTCGCTACATACTCAATTATGTACTGTAAAGTCACCGAATTACCTGCTTTTTTGCACTCGCGTTGCACGGTTATTGCAAAGAAAACTATCCATCATACAAGGAACGTTATGGTGTCATTCGAAGCTCTGTTGATGCCCTTTCAGGGATAGGTACTTGTTTTACGTTGCGGGGGATCTTATTTAGGCATGAAAATGATCACGTAAAACAGCCCTATTTTGGCTAAAAACACCCACGCTGTGCGGGTACACATAAGAAAAACCGCATAGAGCCGCTCGTAAGGTGTTGATACAGGAATGGCCAGTTACTTGAGTATCTACCGTACCGTTAATAATCACGTTAAACTATCTTTTTGCTTTGCGTAACCTAATCGCAGTAATCTTTAACTGTTTGAGAATAGGCTGTGTCATCGAGCCGTCAGCCTAGTAGTGTGTGCACCAGTTTAACCGAGTCATAGGGATACCTCGTTGTCCAGGCACGATCTCCATGGCGGGTATAATAGTGTTTTGTTTTCCAGTGTTTAAGGCAGGGGTTTGATCTAAGTGGTTAACCGTTGTTGCATTTTGCCATTCTCTAGTCCACATGTTGAAGAGCCCTGTGTCGTTGAGAACCTGCATCGTAACACCATGTTATTTACAAGATATTAAATTATACAGAGTTGTGGTTTAGTGTTTTCAAACGTAGTGTTTGAAAAGTAGCTAAAAGATAGAGAGTTAAATACAATAATTTGGTCTGACATACCGGGACAATTGTAACAATACGATTGGACTACATCAGTTTGTCAGCTGTGTATAATTATGTTCTCTCCACCAACCAACTTTACATCCTAAAACTCGATTAATTGAAATTAACCAAACACACCGTGGCAGTCCCGGGATTCGAACCCAGGACGCTCATACCCGAAAATCACACACTTCTGCCTCATTGCAAACGCACGAAGACAGTTAGAGATGCTTGCAAAAGCCGACGACTTTATTAATGGCAGTTTCGAATCCTGACATACCAATCTTTAGCATGTACATTCATTCCAACTACTGCACTATCTGAGGCTCTAAATAGGTGAATGGAAAGAGTAATTAATGGGCGCTTAACCCTAGGGAAGGTCCTCTCTATAAAGAGTACTCCTGAAACCAGAATTAATTATTATATTCTCTCCACCCAACCCACTTACTGCTAACTCGATTAATGAAATTAACAACACACATGTGGCAGTCCGGGATTCGAACTCCAGGATGCTGACACCAAAAATCCAACACACTTAGGCAATTGGCGCCACCGACAAGACAGTTAAAGAATGCTACAACAACAACCTACGATTTATTTATGGCAGTTTCGAATCCTGCATACCGATCTTAGGCATGTAACATTTATTCCAACTGCACACCTATCGGACGGCTATGAGATAGGTGCAATGGAAAAAGAGTAAGTTAGGGGGTCGTTTAACCCTAGGGAAGGCCTCCTCTATACATACTCGTGAACCAGAATTAAAAGTATTATGTTCTCTCCACCAACCAACGTACATCCTAAACTCGATTATTATGACATTAAACAACACAGTGCGCAAGTCCGGGGATTTCCGAAACCCAGGTACGCTCACAGACGCCAGAAAAAACAACACACTTATGCATTGCACCACTAAGACAGACCAGGTGCAATTGACCACAGACTCTAAGCTGTAATTATTGTTAAATGCACCATACCTGGTAGGCCAGGTCAAACCTTTTTAGATTATGAGGCAAATCAGATTTTTGGAGGTAAATATATAGGTTAGCCCTTGCATCTGGCTCTGGGTGGCACACCTGCATAATCTAAAAATATCTATTTAGAATACTTACTATTAAGAATATATGACATATATTAGTGAAACAATTATAATAATTAGAGCAAAAGAGTGTACAAACAATTGTATTGAAATATCATATAGGTTACATATCCTAAATTTAACACATTACATTTTCAGAGCAAAACATCCATCGACCTTATAAAAAAAAAAAAAAAATATCAAGACCCCACTTTAAGAGAAAAATAGTACATGTTTGTTATAGAAAACAGTCCCTGCCGAAGCTCGGGTACTACTATAATACAGGTTCGTTATAGCTCGCCAGGCAAAACAAATTGACACCTATATTGAACGAAAGGTCTAAATATTGACACAACAATGGGGCGAATGGTCTTAAAAACGCAAAACTAATGGGTTGAATGCCTAAAAGTCTGAAAACTAATGGGTTTAAATGTGAGAGACAAGGGGACCCTTAACAAAACAACAGGTTAAGCCAAAATACTGTATGTGTGATAACGTAAAACATTGTGTTTTCTGGTCCTTTAAATTAAGTGAAAACATTTCTGCTACAGATGAAGTTGCCATACTGAGTGGGAACATACAGGCGCAGAACAATGAGATTCAGCGGCTGCACACAGATCAAGTACAATTCCAGAACACTTGTTCAGGTAATATATAGGCCATTATGTTCAAGTAAAAAAAAAAAAAAAAACAGTATATACAGTATACTATATACTGTATATATATATATATATATATATATATATATATATATATATATATATTTCTTCTTTCAGGCAGGTGAGATTAAAATATTAGGCACTGTTTGCATTATTGAGTTTTTTATTGATACTCTCAATTTTTCGTATAGTTTTTCTGGTATTTTCAGGAAGTTGGTAAGGTTTGCAAATGGTTCCGACGTTTCAATGGGCGCAGCCTCATTATCAGGAGAGTGAAGTTAGAAGGTGATAAGTCGAGTTTTATAGGCGATACAAGATCAAGAGAGGGATTATTGTGTGCTAGCTGCACGCTGGTTGGCATAAGACGAGCTCTGGTAGGCTGGCCGGAAGCAGGAGTGGGGGGCCTCTGCGTCGTTCATTGCGTGTGTGGAGGGGGCATTCCTGGGGCATCATGGGGGCCTCGTGTGGAAGGGCGTGCCGAGGGTAGGATCTGGCTGTATTCCGTTTGTGTGATTAAAGTAGGTTGGTATGTTTGGTATATATAGCTTCAAGAAGAATAGGCGGCGTGAGTCAGGGCCTATTCATTCTTGAGCTTTATATATACAACATACCAACCTACTTTAAACACACAAGCGGAATACGCCAGATCTACCCTGGCACGCCCTTCACGCGAGGCCCCCCATGATGCCCCCAGGAATGCCCCCTCCACACACGCAGACGAACGAACAGAGAGGCCCACTCCTTGCGTCCGCCAGCCTACCAAGCTAGTCTTAGGTTAGCCAACCAGCGTGAGTAGCACAATAATCCCTCTCTTGATCTTGTATGCCTATATAAACTGACTTATCTAACTTCCTTCTCTTGATATGATGGATGCCCATTGAAACGTCGGAACCATTTGCAAACCTCTTTTACTAACTGCCTGAAAATACCAGAAAACTACAAAAATTGAGAGTATCAATAAAAAAACATAATGCAAACTGTGCTATTTTTAATCTCACCTGCCTGAAAGAAAATATCCTCCCTGGCTATACTAATATCAATATGATATATGTATGCATATTATATATATATATATATATATTATAAATATATATATACAATATATATATATATATATATCTATATATGTACATTGTATATATAATATACAGTACATATACGATACAGTCTATATATATATATATATATCTATTGCTGACGCTTGATCCCCGAGTGGCCACTAACGAAACGCCCCATGCACCTCTGTCTCAGTTAGTAGCCCCTCCTCCCAACCAGCAGTGCCTTCGGCCATATACTCTCCAGTCATCTCCTTCTCTCTTTCCTTTACCTCTCCTTCCGTCCTTTCACCTTGCTCGGTTCTTAGTCATTCTCTCGCTTCCCATACGTTCCATATGCCAGAACCATTTCAAGGTATTCCTTTTCACACATTCCAGCACATCTACCTCCACACCACACCTCCCTCTTATTTCCTCATTCGTCTGTCTATCCCTTCATGTAACTCTACACGCACTTCTCAAGTAACTCATTTTCACCCCTCTCACTCTTGGATTGAGTTTCCATGCTTCGCTTCCATAAGTCAGTGTCGGGATTACCACACTGTCATGGAAGGATTTCTTCACTTCCATGCTAACCACCCTATTTCTTGTTACTGCTTACAACGTTCCTATAGGTAGCACCAGCGAACTTGACAATAATCTGGACCCTTTAACTTCTTATAACTCAAAACGAATGAAAGCAATTGGGCTGACATTTCTATCATTTGGGAAGAGTCCACCAGGAAATAGGTATGGATATTTACAGCCAGTTTGCTGAAGGTCTTTTTGAGATACGAAGAGGTCAGGAGTCGAGATAATTGTCAAGGTCGTTGGCGCTACCTATACAACCCTCTCCCACACTTCTTCATCCATAGTCCAATCTTTATTCAGCACATTGCCCAGATACTTAAATGAGCTGACAATCTCCACAGCCTGATCGTTCAACTTCACCTCACACTCCGTGGCATCACCCCTTTCGAAGACCATAACCTTGCTCTTCCCCGCATTAACCTTCAGATTCCGTTTTTTGCACACTGTTCCAAACACATTTACCAGACCCTGCCACTCCCATTTATTATCCCTCATCAGAACTGTATCATCAGCAAACAGCAGTACAGGTAGCTTCCACTCGTGTTCCTCCCTTATCAACGATACACAAACATCCACTGCTCTTCCTTGTATTTCTTTCATGACTCTATCCATATATACAGTACAGTAAACAACCACAGGGACATCTAACACCCCTGTTTCAACCCAACATTCAGATCAAATAACTCGCTCTGCTCATTATCCACATGTACTGCCGTCTTTGCACCCTCATACATGCTCTTCATTGCTGTCAGCAACTTGCCATCTACTCTGTATTTTCTAAGTACTTACCACATACCTTCTCTACCTACTCTGTCATGGGCCTTCTCCAAGTCCTTAAAAGCAACATACAGCTTTTTCTCCACAACACATTTCAGGGTAAAAATCGGATCTACACATCCTCTTCCCTTCCTAAAACCGTCCTGCTCGTCACCTATCCATTTCTCCGTTCTCGCTCTCACTCTCTCAATCACTACCCTACTTTACACCTTCCCTACTGCGCTTAGAAGATGTATTCCTCGGTGGTTACCACACACTCCTGTTTCCCCTTTACCCTTATATAGGGGGACTATTATGCCTGTCTTCCAGTCATCTATTCCTGGTGCCTTCCCTAACTTCAGTCTTTTTATGGCTTCACACACTTATGACCTGATCCCCACCTCTTCCTTCACTACTTCTCTTCTTCTCCCTCCCATATCCCATCTAACTATGTTTGCTGGCGCTTCATTCCTTACATTCAGCTATTCTTTTAAGTACTCCCTCCATCTTTTGACTCTCTCTTGCTTCTCGGATAGCACTCGTCCATTCCTATCTTTCACACCCTTACTGTTTCCCTTGCTACCTTCCCTAAACTTTCTTGACTTCCTTTCCAAAACCGTTTTCTTACACTCCTCCTTTTACACTCAAATTCCTTCCAAATTCCTCATCTACTCTTCTATTACTTTCTTTCACTACTCTCTAACTCTCTTTTTCTCAAGTACCCGTTGCTCTGTTTCTCCAAATCTTCATTCCCTCTAATTTCCAACCACTCTCTCTACGCTTTCTTCTTGTCTTCCACAGCTTTTTTTTACCTCTTTTGTTCACCATGCTGTACCCTTCACTCCCTTCCCTCTTCTCCTTACCAGACACCTCCTCACATGCTGCACAGATCTCACCTCCTCCACTTCCTCCATACTCCAGTTATCTACCTAGTCATCTTTCTACTGCTCTCCTGAACTCTTCCCTGATTTTCTCCTCATATATAATCAGTATATATATACTGTATATATATACACACACGAGTATGTAGTAAAATTTGCAGGAAAAATTAAACATAGGAACACAAAGCTTTCGTCTATTCTCTCAAGACATCTTCAGGGTAATACAAGAATACAGTGGAAGTCGGAGGCTTAAATATCCCATCTATATCATCTGTGAGGTGCTAACTAGCGTATATAAACAAAAAGTGTTGCCATCTTACTGCCTATATTATATATTACACATTTTCTTCAACACAGAATATTTATTTATATAATTATACATTATTTGCATTGTAATTTGTCTAAAATGTTCACGTTATCATTAATCATATATATGATTTGAAGATATCAATAATCTTAGAATAAATAACAATTATTTTATTGTTGTCTACAAAAAAGGATATAAGAATATAACCTAAATGTTGTATATACACAAGTGATGAATATATATACATATACATACACACATACAAATACATATTTATATACATAAATATACATACGTACACACACACATAATGTTTTTTTTTTTTTTTTTTTTTTTTAAGGTGACAGTTACAAAGTGGTGTACAATCTATCTTACTCTAGTTACATTGTAGTTTATCTTATTATACCAGTACCTCCCTACAATCAACCTAGTTGTTCCCCAATTCGGCCCTCCGCCACGACCATTTCAAAGTCCAAGTCTCTCACTCTTGTCCTCTGTAGCGGGGAGGACCTTGTACACCTGAGACATAGGAGTGCAGACCTGAGAAGAGAGAAAGAGGGCCGGCATCTCATCCAAGTTATGACTTGGCTTCTATGCTGGCGCTTTTTCTCCGATATTTGTTCAGCTAATCTGGCATAGAAGACACTTGCAGAAGGTCCCATTCCTCCCGACGATGAGAAGACCAGAGGAGTAAAGCTTCCTTAATCCCTGTTCAAAATCCTTTCTTCATTAGCGCGTTTTTTCTCACTTTCGTTTCTCAAGTATGCCGCCTTGTGTCCTCGCTCATGATATGTTTGTGCTCTTGGGTTGAAGATTCTGATGTCGAAAAAAGCCCGTTGTCCCCTCGTCCAAAAACCTCGAGCACTTACGTCCACTCTTGCTTCATTTGAAGTATTTGCAGTATTGTGGGCCAAGCGCTGTCCGTCCATAGGCAGAAGTTCCGGTTCGATTCTGATATCATGGCACACCTCGTCCAGCATTTGTGCAGTGATGTCTCGTACTTCATCATGCCGGATACAGATGAATCCTCCTTTCTTACTGGTCATACAGTGGTCTGAGTTGTTTATTTCACCGCAAGCACATTTCAGCGGCAGGTTCGAAACTGGCCACCCATGCCTCAAGGCTACGGCATAATTGAATTCTTGTTTATTTAAGCTGAAGCCTTTTTCCTTTATTGGTAATGATGTGAGCCAATTTGAAGCCCCCGTGTCTTGTGCCATCTCAACTTTCATTTTCAGTTCTTCCCTACATCCGGTCGTAATTTGTTCTAGGCTATGTTTCTGTCTCTCTTCTCTGCTCTTTGTAA
Source organism: Paralithodes platypus (assembly GCA_032716605.1). Classification (NCBI taxonomy): domain Eukaryota; kingdom Metazoa; phylum Arthropoda; class Malacostraca; order Decapoda; family Lithodidae; genus Paralithodes; species Paralithodes platypus. The sequence continues at coordinate 23,010,422 of CM064530.1, forward strand.
TTTCCTGTCTTGCATTTCATTGTTCCTCTTCGTCCACCTCATAATTTTCATTTTGCTCCCGTATTTTTTCTGTCAGAGACGTAGTAAGTTTAAAGGAATTTTGGTACTCATGGGGTGCTGCCTCCACTGGGTTTATGATCTCCATACCTCCGAACCTTGGTGGAAGAGCTAATAGATCTCTTAGCTCTTGCTTGACGCCTTCCATCTCTGTTAAAGCAGGTATGAATACTCCTCTGATTGCTTCTTCCAGCGGTTGGAGCATCTGTCCAATGTCAGGCACTGTTCTCATAAGAAAGGTCCATCTGTGCTTAACACCATATGTGAAGGCAGTATATGCAGCATGTGGTTCAGATTTCGCAATGTCTGCCAGGGTTTTCACTTCCTTTACCCACTCCGCTACCTTTTTTCGCACATAGTCTCTCTTGCATTCTTCTGTGCCTATTACTGCTCCCAAATGGCGTTGACCCTCCTTTGTAATCTTCACTCCTGTCCCATCAAAAGTCTGAACCGCTTCTTCATACTTGTCTTCTTTCACTATTAGTACAGATTTACTAGCATTCGGATGGTACCCAATGACTTCACCAACCGATTGTACTCTCCGCCACCATTCTTTGAGATCCCCTATTCTTCCTGCACCTGTGAGGTCATCTGCATACGCCACTTGTTTCACTCGGGTTGCCTCATGTTTTATTTTCTGCTGCAGAATAGATAGTGCCAGTGCGTACATTGCCATTGCCACTGGATCTCCTTGCGTTGTTCCTTCATTTGATTTGAGAATTTTCATTTCTTCCTTCTTTGTGCTTCCAACTATATACAGGTTAGCTGGCTCCTTATAAGTATTTTCTATGTACTTTGCGATGCTCGGGCATTTGATCTTGATGTTGTGAATAGCTGCCTCCCTATTAATGGTGTTAAAGGCATTTGTTGCATCCACTAGCAGTACCGCTTCACAATCTTCCTCATCATACACCTTCCCCATTGCATGTATTGCTGCTTCTCCTCCGGCTTGCTGTCCTGCACATACTTGTAAGTTGCCCACTGTTCTTTGTACATCTTTTCCAAATACGGACATGATTGCTTTTCCTATAATCCTTCTAAGAACTTCCCCAACGCCTACTGGTCTAACTCCTGGATTCTTATTTAAAGGTATCAGGCGACATGCTGTCAGAGCTTCTATGTTCACGCATAGTGATGATGCAAGTTTCTTTGCCAGCATTGCTATTGCTTCACAAAGGCCACCCGTGGCTGAACCAAACTTGTTTTGACTTAGGAAGATCCTCCAAGTCTTAGCATCTACACCTGATGGACCTGCTCCTCCCTGTGTTTTCAACGCCTTTCTCCATACGAGGTCTCCAGTTATATTCTCATATATCACCGGGTCTGGAGGAACATATTCCCCGTCTAGTTTGGCCTCATCAATTGCTGGTTTTGCTTCTGGGTGTTTCTCCTTTAGCTGGTCCAAGATGCGTCGATTCACTTCGTGCACCCCACTTGAGGCTTCCCAGTGACCATTCTGACTGCCTGTGCCACTTTACCAATCCTCATGCTATTTCCCACTGACCGTGCCATATCATCTGGCTTCCTCTTTCTTCGTTGTTTTGTTTTCAGTCTTTGCTGGATTGCTCGTACTTGGCTAAGAGTTTTGTCTAACTCCCCATTTTTCCACCACTCCATTCTCTGTTTCAGTGCTTTAATGTTCTCATTCAGTTTTCCCTTTGGTCTTTTTCTTTGAAGGAACAACTAAGGAATGAAAGAAGGTATCTTGATTGCCACGTGCGCCAAAGGGGCATCCTGAACATACCTTAGGATCATACGTCTGAGTTCCCCCAGCATGTCTTTTGCGGCTTCTCACATATCGGTAGTTCAAACTTATTATGTTGCCATTGTATCACTTCTGTATAAATTGCATTCACTAATATTGTGAGTCCGTCACCAGAATGTCCCATCCATTCTCCACCATTCATGTTTACGTTACGAGGTCGTTCGTTCTGTTCACGATTTTCGATTATTTCTCTCTCATTATCTTCGTTTACACCATTTTCATTATTTTGTTCCACACCTCTGTTGTCTTGCGAATTATTGATTCCTGCATTTTCTTCTGCGGGCTGCAGTTGTTGATTGTTATTTTCTGCATTTTCTCTAACAGGGTTTGCTTGTACATCTCCATTGTCTGTTTCACGGTTCATTTGTACTGCATCTCTCACTGCGTTTTGTCTTTCATCAGGAATATTCCTCGACTGGGGCCTAGTTAATATCATCTTGTCTTATTATCTCAATTTTCTACCTATTCCCTAATACTGAGTCTATCTATCATTACTTCCTAAGGGACGAGCCTCTGCCCGATAAAGGTGAAAATGTAAACATCCTATGAGTCTATCTATCTATCTATATGCTCAGGCCCAATCCCCATTTTGGGGGTAGCCGACTCAAGACAGAGCAAGAACAGGGAAAACACAAAAACAACATAAAACAAAAAATAAACACAGATAAAAAACACAAACTCTCACACATCCAGGTCACCCAGGAGAAGACCAAGAGACCAGGGTTACCAAGGTCGCTCCAGCACTCCCCCGGCCCCTGACCACCCGGAGAGGTTCCGATCTCGGCAGGCAGACATGCAGCGGAGCCAAGGCCACAAGCCCTCCCACCACACTTCCAGGCACACCCTTCATATTAATCGTCTCCCCGGGCCAGGCGCCTGATGGACTATTATCTATTCCAACTTGCGCCCGACTCCTTACTCCAAATGACCACGTGTTCACTCAACTATTCACAAGCATTCTCCATTCACTCCTGTCCACCACCACTTCCCCTGCCTGATCTATAGTCATTCCTCTATCATCCAAAGCCTTCTTACACAGTCTCTCCATCTCAATGGGGGTCTTCCTGCCCTTCTATCTCCCCTTGTACCTGACTCACATATTCTCTTTGTAAGCCTTTCATCTCCCATTCGTTCAACATGATCATACCAGCTCAGCACCCTTCTGTCCACTCTGGCTGACAAATGTTCTTGCTGCCCACTCTCCTACGTATCTCTTCATTCCTCAATCTGTCTCTACGAGTAACTCCACACATACTCCTCAAGCAGCTCATCTCCATCAGATCCAGCCCTCTTTTCTCCTTTTTCTTCAGAGCCCATGTCTCAGCCCCATACATCACTGTTGGCACAACAATTCCTTGATACAGTGCACTTTTTACTTTCACTCCGAGATTTCTCGTCTTCCACATACTTCCCATTGCTCCGAAAACCTTCCTTCCTTCACACACTCTCTGTTTTACCTCCACTTCCATACCTCCACTCCTGCTTATCGTTCCTCCTAGATATTTAAAAAAATCTACTTGTTCCAATATTTCCCCATCCAGCCTCACATCTTGATTCACCCTATGCTCTCCCCTATTACACACCATTACTTTACTTTTATTGACGTTCACCTTCAGTTTCCTCCTTCCACAAACCACACCAAACTCTTTGACTACCCGCTGCAGTTTCTCATCAGAATCCGCCACCAATGCTGTGTCATCAGCGAACAGCAACTGATTCAACTCCCAATCTCTAACATTCTTTCCTACTAAACCCAATCCTCTTCCCATAGTTCTCCTTTTCACCTCCCTCACCACACCATCCATAAACATATTAAACAGCCATGGTGACATTACACAACCCTGTCGCAAACCTACCTTTACCTCAAACCATTCACTCAACTCACCATTTCCTACTCTCACACATGCTCTGCTCCCTTCATAAAACTCTTAACTGCTTCTAACAAATTTCCTCCTATTTCATAAATCCTTAACACCTTCCACATTGCTTCACGGTCCACACGATCATACGCTTTTTCCAAGTCCATAAAATCCCAAAATATCTCCTTATGCTTCTCTAAATACTTCTCGCATAACTGTCTTACTGCAAACATCTGATCCACGCACCCTCTTCCCCTCCTAAAACCGCACTGTTCTTCTCCTATTGCAACTTCCGTACACTTTATTATCCTCTCTATCAACACCCTGCCATACAGCTTTCCAACCACTGACAATAAACTATACCTCTATAACTTGAACACTCCTGCCGATCTCCCTTCCCCTTGTACAACGGCACAATACATGCACTCTTCCAGTCTATTGGTACCATTGACACAGCAAAGCACACATTGAAAAGTCTCACCAACCAATCTATCATCACATCTCCACCCTTCTTTATACACTCCACAGCAATACCATCCAAACCTTCTGCTTTTCCCGCTCTCATTTGTTTCACTGCTTTTTTCACCTCATTTTCCTCAATCCTTTCATTCATTCCCTGCCACCTGGGTGGCCTGGGTAACCTATCTCCATCCACCTCTGCTTCAATCACTGCTCTTCCATCTCTTGTATTTAACAAAGATTCAAAATACTCGGCATATCTTTTCCTCACTTCAACTGGTTCCACTAGTAATTCTCCATTTTCATCTTTCACTGACTCTTCCCTCTTTTGTCCTCCTTTCCTTACTTTATTTACCTCCTTCCAGAACATCTTCTTTCATTCTTCAAAATTCTCACTCAGCCTTTGGCCCCACCTTTCGTTTGCATCTTTTTTCGCTTCTCTAATTTTCCGTTTTGCCTCTCTCCTTTTCTCCTTGTACCTCTCCCATACCTCAACACTACCATCCTGTAAAACCCTCTCAAAACACTGTCTCTTCTCCTCAACTGCCTTTCTCACCGTATCATTCCACCACTCGCTTCCCTTCCTGATACCTCTGCCTCCTACTTTCCTTTTGCCGCATACTACCTCTGCACTTGCTTTCACTCCTTCCTTAAACTGTTGCCATTCAACCTCTACTTCTCTCTCTTCCATCTCTCTCACTTCCATCCACTTTTCATTTAGTCTTTCCTTGTACTCCCTCTCTTTTTCACTCTTCTGTAACTCACTAACTTTTATTACCTCTCTTACTTCACGCTTGTCTCTTATTCTCCTGTAACTCTTAACTCTTAGCTTTCCCTCCACCAGGTAATGATCTGACATACCCTCCGCCTCACCTCTCATCACATTAACATCCAGCAGTCTACACAATCTTTCCCTTGTCACTAGCACATAATCCATCAATGCCCTCTCTACAATCTCTCCCCTCACAAGTCTATGCCAGGTGTACTTGTGTATACGCCTTTTTTTGAAGAACGTATTACCTACACTCAATCTACACTCTTCACATCAATTTTTCAGTCTTTCTCCACTCTCGTTTACACCTATGAGTAGCGTTAGAAATAGAAAGAGTAAGAGAAGTTATTTAACTCACATACATACATACATATATACATACATATACAGTACATTATACATACATATATACATACATATATATATATATATATATATATATATATATATATATATATATATATATATAATATTAAGCATACAATAACGTGAGTACAAAAAATATATAAATAAAGTAATAAACATATACTGTATAAATATATACAGTAAATATCGGAACACAACATCGTACACAGGTCAAATAATATTAAAAAACATGTGTAGGCTACCTGAGAGGTTTACCTTACTTGACTTATTGACCTCACCAACAGGTCAGAGGTCAACAACTGATGTACTCATTTACTGGACATATGTTTCTTGATCCTATTATTTTAGCATTTTCGAGGAGGAGATTTAAAAAATGTTATCTATTTTGTACATGTACAGCCCATCGTTTAGATTAATTTAATCGTGATTTTATGTGATCTGATCAAGGCGGACTGAGGAAAGTCTTTCTCAATAACAGCCTGACCAATAGATTATTTTAGCTTCATCCCAATCCACATTATGGTCATGTCTATTTTTGTGTATACAAATACCAATAGATTATTGTTCTGACATTACTGATTGTGTGTGTTGCTTAACTCCTTACATAAGAACATAAGAAAATGGGAGTCTGCAGAAAGCCGATTGGCCTAAGCAAGGCAGATCCCTGTCCCACACAACCCCAAATCAATTACAAAGCCCAATTATAGGCTCCTTCCTTTAATCTGTTTTCCAGTTTGTTTAATATACTGTATATATGATTGCATACTTTATGCGGAATTAAATATACACCACCTGCATCATTTTTTAGGGCTGTTTTTAATCAAAGTAGTCTTGACCGTGTTTTCCTAATTGAATACTACATATTTACGTTAAAATTCTTGAGATATGTTGCAAGTGGTGTTAATTCATCGTGATAAGCCGTAACTAATATATTTTTCTTTGAAACGGGAGCTTTACAGTATTACTTAGGCTATATTATAGAAGTGTTTTCGGCTTTGGCTAATCTTTGATCAACAAGACTTTCTGGGTAGCAAAAGGTTTTGGCTAGATTATATATTTGTTTGTATTCATTGTCAATAAATTCTGGGTTACACATCTTTATTGCTCTTAGAAACATACCTGCGAAAAAAAATTTTTGACCTTAATATGATTGTTGGAGAAAAAATGAATACACGAGTCTACTGTACTAGAGTTGGTGCTCTATATACAGTACCTCAAATTTCAAATTACCATTATTATGTATTATTAAATTATCAAGGGAAGATAGCTGATTACTTACTTCTTCAATTTTGAATGTAATTGAGGAGACAAGTTCATTAAGTTTATTCAGGAAAGAATGTTAATTTTGATTGGTAAGCCAAAGACACAAAATATCTTCTACATATCTATACCAAGGAAGTCTATAATTCACAAATCTTGAGTAAGAAAAGAGTCTCAAAATACTCCATCAATTGATTATAAATTATCGGAGAGAGGGGATTCCCCATTTTGCAACCAAATTTTTGCCGAAAAAACGTTTAATTTACAGTAAAATTAGTGTTGAGGACACAATTCAATAAATTTAAAAAAAACACATCCTTCCTTATTGGTAAATCTAAATTCACTAAATAATCGTTCAAAATTGTTGTGAATAAGGAATTAAGATCAAAACTTATTGATTTACAAGGTTCATCGTTGTTTCTAATTTTATTTATCAAATCGCTGGATTTGTTTACACGAGAATTGGATATCGTGCCAACTAACGGAAAAACAAAACATACTCAGCCATTTTGATAATATATAAGTGGCAGACCCTACTGAACTGATGATTGGGCGAAGAGGTTTATCAGGTTTAGGAGTTTTGAGAAGGCCATACATATACGTTAAAGTGGGATTTATTACTTTGATTTTCTTAAGTAATTCAGGTTTATCCTGTTACGACCGGGGCTACAAATAAAACAAGGGCACTTAACCCTTATTTAGCGGCGAGCAACATAAGTCGAGTTAAATAAAGCTGGACTATGTGGCGGCGCTCGACATAGGTCGAGTGGCAATTTCAGCACGTAATGTGGCTGAGAGAGAGAGACAAGTGGTGGCAGGAGACTAGCGAGCGTATGACTGCTCCAGACCACCGCGGCGAACCTACTGACACAAATCTCAGCTCCCTCCTCCCTCTCTCACTCGCTACATACTCAATTATGTACTGAAAGTACCGAATTACCTGCTTTTTGCACTCGCGTTGCACGGTTATTGCAAGAAAACTATCCATCATACAAGGATCGTTATGGTGTCATTCGAAAGCTCTGTTTATGCCCTTTCAGGGATAGGTACTTGTTTTACGTTCTGGGTCTTATTTAGGCATGAAAATGATCACGTAAACAGCCCTATTTTGGCTAAAAACACCCCGCTGTGTGGTACACATAAATAAACCGCATAGGCCGCTCGTAAGGTGTTAATGATTGGACTAGTAATAGGGCACTATGCAACAACGGTACGCTAGATCCAAACCCTAGAACTTATATGCCGGCGAACAAAAACACCTATACCCTCCAGAGTTAATCTGCGATAACGGGGTATCCTTAACTTGGCATAAATGTACTCTACTTCAGGCTAACCCACACTGGTATAGCCTGATAACAAACAAGATGCAAGTTACGTTAATATGCATAAAAAGGAATCTATTGAAAGATCAATGAAATCACTGCAAGATTTAATACAATAAAAAGATGCTTTAATACAGTTACTCTAAACAACAATAAACTCTTCACTCCTATCTGAAAGAAAGTGAAGTATAGTCCTACAGCATAGACCTGGAAACTTCTGAAGAAAGTCTGATGCTCATAAGATGCTCGTATCTTAAATCATATAAAGGCAGGAGGCAGGACACCACACGTGTAGACTGAATACACCAAAAGATAGGACATATAATGTTAACTGACACGAGAATACTATAAATGCGCAACGGTAGTAATGCTCGACACTAAAAGAAGTACTTCCTCATCATCGAAACAGTCTGCTATGGTCGTGTGGCTCAGCAACAACCTAGACTAATAAATGGTGTGAATAATAATGCGTACATATCAAAGAGCTTATATTAAATACTAACAAGTGTCTACTCAATTAATAATGTCTAGCTGGGATACTCTAGGTAACGAACTGGGGTTGAGCAAGACAGGCTCGTAGCCTAGCGATGTCCTTAAGACTGCATCCTTTAAGTTACGTTAATTGACTGGGGTGCTCTCTTGATAGATCCAGATCACAAGTATCTGGTTCTATCCTGGCAACCCTCAAAAGACAAGCAAAGAGGCAGCAAAGTGTGGAACTGGAACAGGCCTAAGCCCTCAGTCAACACAATGCAGCACTCGCAAAAGACGCAGCCGAAAAGACAACCTAGGCTACCACAGGACCGGTCGAAGTCGTGTAGGTATAAACAAACCATACACACATCGGAGACAACGTCTACAGTAACCTTATCCCAGTCTAGCATTAAATAAAAGAGCAGAAACACTAAATCAATAATGGAGATACACACAGAGTTCTTAACCTCTACTAACTAAGAACCCTCAAACCAATTCTAAGTATATGTAAATATCTCAGAGGACGGCGCATGCAATATAATGGGCCGGCTATGGAAACTGTATGCAGAACCCAAGGGGATAAGTAATTGAATAAAGGTGAGGAGCAATGGAAAAGAAGAAGGTCAGAGAGAGAGACAGTGATAAAGGGGGTGATCGGGAGAGAGTATGCAAAGGGATCTTAGAAGCATGCATGCCAAGCCTGTCCTGAGGAGGGCAGCTCCTCGGGACCCTCATGCAGGAGGTTAGTTACACAGGAGCCCGCAAGGGCGCGATGGTCGGCCAATCACGGGCCGAGACGTCACAAGGCAGCAGGCCCCCTAGGAAGCGCCAGGATCCACCAGCCAATCAAAGGCGAGGGAAATCCCGCGCGCGCGAGAAAACTCCTCCGAGCGAGGCAGCACATACATACACACACACACATATTACCACCACGCTCCCCATTTCTCTCTTTCTCCTAAGGGGAGACTCCAGAATTATTTTTATCTCAGCTTCTATAAGAGACTCATTGCTGGCCTTTTGCCACATGTACCGTCATGGTGTAACGTTGACTCGATGAGAAAATCAGCTCTCTATGTACGTGCGCGCGCGCGTGAGCGCAGAATTTTACAAATCAGTATTAACTCACTGAATTTTTTCCAAATTTCCCCCAATTTTGGCATGGCGTATCCTACCAGCATCCCCTACAAAGTAGCGTCAGCTTTCTCCCCTATAAATAATAGAAGGTGGTGAAGAAATTTTTGTTTATACCATTAGTTTGGGGTAGAGCTGAAATGTGACTTTCATGGGGTCATATCTCCTAAATTTGAGGGAAATCGCCGAAAAAACGACGAGAGAATGTTCTTTTATATGCCAATTTGCTGTGGTTAGATGGGGAATGCATTTGGGCAATACCAAATCCAGTTAATAGACTCGTTAGGGCCAAAAAGTAATTACTAGCAATTTAATTTGTAACTTTTAGAGAAATGTAAATTCATTCTGGTGGTCTAGTTTTGTTACCCCTCCTACATAAATGTTTTCTATGAGGAGCGCTACCTATAGAAAATGACCTTTGATGGCTAACTAATTTAAAATTTATTTTACACCCATACACAATGCATCTTATATTCTACTAATGATATAAAATACTTCCTGTTGTCACAGACGAAAATAAAGACCACCACTGGACTGTCAGTGACAATGCGAGTACTAGGAAAGAACAACATTCTCTGATAACTGTAGCCCATTTCGATATCCCTGGCGAACGCTAGTGGCTAACGAGAGGCGATTCTGCCAACGCTGGTATATGTCACAATCCTTAAGCAACATCTTGATTTTTTTATTATAGTTTTTATTGGTATTTTCAGTAGGGTCCTTGACAAGAGGTTCATATGAATCTCTCTCATTCAATAGTTCATTTAGAATTTCAGAGTATTATTGTACATAGATGTGTCTAGGATAACAATACCTCTCAGGTAGCTTACACGTGTTATTAATACTCAAGCCGCGGCGCCCGACATATGTCGGGCGAGAGATAAGTAGCCTATCTCGCGATGCCCGACAATAGTTGGGCGGGATTTTGAGCACATTATCGGCTCTGAGAGAGAGTCCATGCATTGGGAGGATGATAGGCGTGCTCTGTCATTCGGCCCGACCACAGAGCCGCGACTGAGCTACCCACCACAACATTCCACCCCCACGGTCTCGCGAGACCAAGAAAAAACTAGGGAAATTACGTTATTTTTGGGTTTTCCACCTCTCGTTGCGAGATCGCTACAGGATAACTCATGGTCGTACAAGGATGATTCAGGTGTCATTGGAAATCTCTATTATCACCCTTTCATGGATACATAATTGTATTACGCTCTGGCTCTTGTTTATGTATGAAAAAGAGCATGGAATGAAGCTCGTTTAGGGTAAATATGCCCGCCAGGCAGGTAGTAGAAGTTACAAATATCCCCTTCGGTAAGGGATTAATATTAGTTGACCTGTGTACCATGTTGTGTTCCAATATTTACTGTATATATTTATATATATTAATTTTAATGTATATATTTTTTATATATACAGTACATATTTGTTTTACGCACATCATTGTATGCTTAACCCTTCTTTAGCGGCCTATGCGGTTTATTTATGTGTACCGCCCAGCGGGGTGTTTTTAGCCAAAATAGGGCTGTTTACGTGATCATTTTCATGCCTAAATATAACCCAGAACGTAAAACAAGAATCTATCCCTGAAAGGGCATAAACAGAGCTTTCGAATGACACCATAACGATCCTTGTATGATGGATAGTTTTCTTGCAATAACCGTGCAACGCGAGTGCAAAAAGCAGGTAATTCGGTACTTTCGGTACATAATTGAGTATGTAGCGAGTGAGAGAGGGAGGAGGGAGCTGAGATTTGTGTCAGTAGGTTCGCCGCGGTGGTCTGGAGCAGTCATACGCTCGCTAGTCTCCTGCCACCACTTGTCTCTCTCTCTCAGCCACATTACGTGCTGAAATTGCCACTCGACCTATGTCGAGCGCCGCCACATAGTCCAGCTTTATTTAACTCGACTTAAGTGGTGAGCCGCTTTTTAAGGGTTAATATTATAAATGCATATATATATATATATGTATATATATATATATAAATATATAAAGATATATATATATAAACATATATATATACAGTATATCTGTTTATATACAGTATATATATATATATATGGCGGTATCTATATATATATATATATATATATATATATATGTATATATATATATACTGTATATACTGTATATATATATATATATTATTATTTTTTCTATATTGCAACTACTCCCTCTCGGGCATTGGCTAATAGCCTTTACAGTCTACCGCTGAACACGATGAGGCCCATGAGGTCTTGTTCCAGTCTAGGGAGTGAGACATGCGAAGCTTCACGGCTCGAAGCAACTCCATCTCTGAAGCTGCTCCGCCTCTGTGCTTCACAGTCTCAACCCCCAGGCTCGGACCCTCACTCTCAGAACGCCACCTATTGAGCAATTAACTCACTAGGCATTGCCCCCCTGTAGCATATTTTGAATATGGGAACATTCATACAATGCTATTTAATCAGGGAACAATGAGGGTATTTATTTGGCATTTTGGAGTGCTGTGGTAATGCACTGATACTAGGTACAGCACAAAATTTATCCCAATAATATCTTCCCATTGACATATTGGGATTTGAACCCGGGTCCATTAGATTACCAGTCCAGTGGCAAGACCACTATGGCACACCTCCCCTAAATATATATATACAGATCCTTGGGGGACACCTCTTTTGACTGCTCCCCATTATGATTTGCTACCATTTATGCTGACTCTCTGCTTCCTACCAATTAGCCTTGATCTAATCCATCCTAACGGCGACCCACCTATTCCATGCGCCTCAACCTTTCTCATCAATCTCTCATGAAGGACTCTGTCGAAAGCTTTACTAAAATCTAAATATATAATATCATATGACTTGTCATTATCTACTGCTTCATATACCTCTGAGAAAAAACTAAGCAAATTAGTAATGCAAGGTTTAGCAATGTGTGTATTATAGGGGATTTCAATTTTCCGAATATTGATTGGCAGCATCAAATCGGCGACTCAGATTCAACAGAGTTTATTGAGGCGGTACAGGATAGTTTTTTATTTCAATTCATAGACTCGCCTACTAGAGGTAATAATATCCTCGATTTAGTTCTCAGTAATAATGAACAAATGATAAATAATGTAGAGATAGGAGACCAACTAGGAAATAGTGATCATAATCAATTTATTTTAACATACAATGGACAGGAAAGGCTAAAGAGAATACGACACTTATCCCAGATTTCAGAAAAGCCAATTATGGTGGATTAAGACGAGCCTTAAGAGTCGATCCTATGGTTAAACTATTAAGTGGACCCAGGTGCGCTAATGAACATACTCTCTCTCAGATACCTGTCTTAACTCAGGATAATTTGACAGCTACATATAATAATTTTATTTCTTCACTCCACAATGCGCAAAATAAATATATCCCCAAAAGAAAATTTAGATCAACACAGAACCAACCCAAATGGATGAATAATACACTATTAGACCTTCTAGGAAAAAAGAGAGGAATATATCGAAAAATAAAGAAAGGCGAAATTCACCTACTTGCTTACTATCAGAATCTATCAAGAGAGGTTAAAAAATGTATAAGGACAGACAAAAGAAATTATGAAATCAGGATAGCCAATGACTCAAAAAATAACCCTAAGGCTTTTTACCAGCTATATAAATCTAAAGTTAGAGATAAAATAGGCCCCCTTAAAACTTCGATAGGAGAAATGACAGAAAGTGATTTAGAAATGTGCAGTACATTAAATAGTCAGTTTCTATCCGTTTTCACTAATGAAAATTTGGCACAGATTCCAGAAGTCCGTAAGGTGTATAGAGATAGTATAGAAAATAGGTTAAGTACGGTTACTATAAGTAGAAATGATGTGCTTAAGGAAATTGACAGACTGAAACCTCAGAAATCGCCTGGTCCCGATGAGGTATATGCCAGAGTATTAAAAGAATGCAGAGATGAGTTAAGTTACCCATTAACATTTCTTTTTAACAATTCATTAGAAACAGGTATAGTTCCAGAAGCTTGGAAGCTTGCAAATGTAGTTCCGATTTTCAAAAAAGGTGATAAATCAATAGCATCCAATTACCGTCCCATTAGTCTCACTTCAATCATAGGAAAGCTACTAGAGTCAATTATTGCTAGGAAAATGAGAAACCACTTAGAAACATTTAACTTAATCAATTCTTCTCAGCATGGATTCACACAGGGACGTTCTTGCCTTACTAATTTGCTTATTTTTTCTCAGAGGTATATGAAGCAGTAGATAATGACAAGGCATACGATATTATATATTTATATTTCAGTAAAGCTTTCGACAGAGTCCCTCATGAGAGATTGATGAGAAAGGTTGAGGCACATGGAATAGGTGGGGCGTTGTTGGGATGGATTAGGTCATGGCTAATTGGTAGGAAACAGAGAGTCAGCATAAATGGTACCAAGTCAGAGTGGGGAGCAGTCAAAAGTGGTGTCCCCCAGGGATCGGTATTAGGTCCCCTGTTGTTTCTTATATACATAAATGACCTAGATTTAGGTATAACTAGTAGGATAAGTAAATTCGCAGACGATACTAAAATGGGGAGATCAATTGATTCAGATAGCGATATAGAGTGCCTCCAAAGGGATCTAGATACCTTACATGAATGGTCAGTAAATTGGCAGATGAAGTTTAACATTGACAAATGCAAGGTATTAAAGATAGGGAAGATGCAAACAAATGTTAAATATAAACTAGCTAATTTAGAATTAGAAAATTCAGACTGCGAGAAAGATCTAGGTGTGTTTGTTAGCAATGATTTGAAGCCTAGAAAACAGTGTATAGGCGTTCGTAATAAGGCAAACAGGATTCTCGGGTTCATCTCTAGGAGTGTGAGTAACAGAACTGCTGATGTTATCTTAAAACTTTACTTGTCATTAGTGAGACCCCATATGGATTATGCTGTCCAATTTTGGTGTCCTTATTACAGAATGGACATAGATTCATTGGAGAGAGTACAGCGTAGAATGACAAAAATGATCCATAATATTAGAAATCTTCCGTATGAAGAAAGGTTGAAGAAATTAGGTTTACATTCGTTAGAGAGACGCAGAGTTAGAGGGGATATGATAGAGGTGTTCAAGTGGGTTAGTGGGATTAACAAAGGGGACATGACAAATGTACTAAAGCTCAGTGATAGCGAAAGAACTCGTACCAATGGTTTCAAATTAGATAAATTTCGTTTCAGAAAAGATATAGGCAAATATTGGTTTGGTAACAGAGTTGTAGATGGGTGGAATGGACTACCAAGTGCTATAGTGGGATCTAAAACTGTAGGGAGCTTTAAGATAAAATTGGATAAGCATATGGACGAGAAGGGTTGGGTGTGAAGGGGGATCAGCCGGGTTGGGCCAATCAGCGCTCTGCAGACCCCCATAATCCTGCGTTAATCTCTAACCGTTTTGGTAGGATGATCCTCAGGGTATTAGAGTGTTGAGCCTATAATTGGGCTTTGTAATTGATTTGGGGTTGTGTGGGACAGGGATCTGCCTTGCTTAGGCCAATCGGCTTTCTGCAGACTCCCATTTTCTTATGTTCTTATGTAAGAACGTCCCTGAGTGAATCCATGCTGAGAAGAATTTATTAAATTAAATGTTTGTAAGTGGTTTCTAATTGTCCTAGCAATAATTGACTCTAGTAGCTTTCCTATGATTGATGTGAGACTAATGGACGGTAATTGGATGCTATTGATTTATCACCTTTTTTGAAGATCGGAACTACATTTGCAAGCTTCCAAGCTTCTGGAACTAAACCTGTTTCTAATGACTT
Organism: Paralithodes platypus; assembly: GCA_032716605.1. Lineage (NCBI taxonomy): Eukaryota > Metazoa > Arthropoda > Malacostraca > Decapoda > Lithodidae > Paralithodes > Paralithodes platypus. The sequence continues at coordinate 23,025,656 of CM064530.1, forward strand.
GTTAAATAGATATGTTAATGGGTAACTTAACTCATCTCTGCATTCTTTTAATACTCTAGCATATACCTCATCAGGACCATGCGATTTTTGAGGTTTCAGTCTATCAATTTCATTAAGCACATAATTTCTACTTATAGTAACCGTACTTAACCTATTTTCTATACTATCTCTATATACCATAGGGTCTTCTGGAAACTGTGCCAAATTTTCATTAGTGAAAACGGAGAGAAATTTAATATTTAATGTACTACACATTTCTAAATAATTTTCTGTCATTTCTCCTGTCGAAGTTTTAAGGGGACCAATTTCATCTCTAACCTTAGATTTATATGGTCGATAAAAAGCATTAGGATTATTTTTTAAGTCGTTGGCAACCCTGATTTCATAATTTCTTTGTTCTTTCCTAATATCCTTTTTTACCTGTCTTGATAGATTATGACAGTAAGCAAGTAGGTGAATTTCGCCTTTCTTGATTTTTCTATATATTCCTCTCTTTTTTCCTAGAAGATCTAATAGTCTATTATTAAATCCATTTGGGTTGGTTCTGTGTTGATCTAAATTTTATTTTGGGGATATATTTATTTTGACCATTTAATACTGACTTGTTAAATATCATATTTATCTACCAAGTTTGACATCTCTTCCTGACTTAACCCCTCCTGCCCAGTTGTCATTTTAAAATGACACAGCGGCAGATGGTCAGGAGCCCGGGTGTCATTTTAAAATCCGTAAGCTTGAAAGCCTATTAAGCGTGATTTGAAAGCTGTGTGTTGAACCGTATGTAAACAAGCCGGTCGGAGCGATGCGCACCTTCCAAAACAAGAAGGAGAAGTCCGACTTTTGTTGTTATTGTTTTGGAGAACAAGAACAAGTCTTTGTTATTGTCTGTTATTGCTAACATCGCATCGAATCTCTCTCCACGGAAATCGTCATCACAACTGAACCAGTTGACCTAGAGACCTACTCAATGCCAGTTTACAGATATGAAACAGGGCTACGTGTCGAGATGTGTGCAAATTCTCTAGCAGTTAAAATAACAAAGATAGGGCTAGCCTATTACAACGTTTTTCGGCCATATCCACTGGGCTCTCAGTGCTGTCATTTAGAAAGGCTGCCCGGGCAGGAAGGGTTAAGCTGACAGGTACCTGAGAAGAGGTACATTCATTTGAACACCTGGATCGATATATTTGGGTACCTACTTCAGGTTTAAACCCCAAAATAGGTCCCAATGATTCCCTTTTGATTGACTATGTTTCTAATAACTAAACTTGCCAACATTTGCGTTTACAAGTTTTCTTGTCTGGCAATTATTTACCTTTTTGTTGGCGTTTTAAGGTTATATAGTTTTACCATTTATACTCTAGCTTTGATATATACATTCTCTCATGTTCTTTCCTTTCATTACAATATGTATAATTAAACTAGCTATAATATTGTTAGCCCCAACGTTTGTCTTAATTATATTATTTTGGTTGTATCTTAATTATAGACCTGAAGATGCGAACAGCGATTTTCGAAACGTTATACAAGATGTTTTTATTCATTTCTGTGTTGGTTCTTCTATTTTTTTATCAAGTTACACTTTCCAAGTGACCAATCCATTGCGGATATAATATATATATATATATATATATATATATTCAATGGTTAAATACCTTGGCAGGGCTACTAACACACATGTTGGTAAAGTTGTCTGCCTGCCTGGTGCCGGAGTCGGGAGGGTGGCAGAGAAGATAGATGGTGTCCTGGAAGTGAGTGGGGAGGACCCCATCATCTTCCTCAACGCAGGGAGCAACGATATATGGAGATGCAAGACTGAGGAGTTGCTCACCAAGTATCAGGAAATGTTGGAGAGGATCAAGGAGAAGGGTGGGGTTCCTGTGTTACACAGTATCCTGCTAAAAAGAAGGGTAAGGAAGGAATGGTCCTCCAGGGCTATTGGTGTAAATAGCAGGCTGGAGAAGTATTGCAAGGCAAATACTATTCCATTCCTGGATAACTGGTCCCTCTTCTATGGTAAGGATGAACTGTATGCCCAGGATGGAGTCAATCTATCTCGACTAGGAGTTTCTACCTTAGCCAGCTCACTTGACAAGATTGTTGAGGGGTTTTGATAACAAAACAAACTCTGTGTGTAAGTAAAATAGTTTCCAGATGGAGCATCATATAGTACTTCATGTGCCAATCGAATAGAATCCCAGCCACATGTAACTGATAGTAATGACGAAAATACTGATAGAGTAGAATTTCCGTCTAGGTCTAGTAGTTCAACGGGAAATGATAAGTTAGTTAAAAACAATAGAAAATTAGTTGCAAATAAAACTAATAGGTTGAGGGTATATTATACAAATTATAGAAGTTTGTGAAATAAAATGAACGAACTTAGAGCACTTGTTTGCAAAGAAAATATTGACATAATAGCCCTAACTGAAACGTGGATTAATACAGAATCCAGGCATTTGTTAGCAGAATTTGATAAACCAGGAAATAGTTTGTTTAACGCCTTGCGAGAGGGCCCGTCAGTAACTTCTACTACCCGCCAAGCGGGTGGTTTTACCCTAAACGACCTTGTTTCCGTGCTCTTTTTCATGCATAAACAAGAGCCAGAGCGTAATACAATTATGTATCCCTGCAAGGGCGATAATTGAGCTTTCCAATTACACCAGAACCATCCTTCTACGACCACGCATTCTCTTGCAACGATCGTGCAAGATGAAGGAAAAATCCCTAAAATACGGTAATTTCCTTACATAATTCCCTGTGTTGCAAGGCAATGTGTGTGGAGGTGGGCCCAGTGCTGGTGCGGGAGCCGTACCGAACGGTCAGAGCCGACCTACGCTCCTCCCACCGCTCGTCTCTCTCTCAGAGCCAAATATGGCTCAAAACTGCACACCGCCTTAAGTCGGTCCCCGCCACATAGTCCTTTCTTCTCTAGACCGACTTAAGTCCGGTCCGGCCAGTTAAGGGTTAAATATGATTGAACAAGTAGGAGGGGTGGCGGTATAGCAGTGTTTGTCAGGAGTACAATAAAAAGATGTTTTAAATCAGGTATTAGATTAAAATAATGATAATGAAAGTGTTTGGGTAGAGGTTAACGAAGTTAGTGAGACTACAGTTATTGGAGTTATGTATAGACCTTCAAATATGAGTAGAACTGACGGAACATCATTATGGGAGGAAATTAAAATTGCATCAAGGTTTAGCAATGTGTGCATTATGAGGGATTGTAATTTTCCGAATATTGATTGGCAACATCACATAGGCGACTCTGATTCGGAAGAGTTTATTGAGGTAGTACAAGATAATAAATAAATAAATATCGTCCTGACGGTCGGCGGCTCGAACCCCACTGAGAGATTAGAAACATTTAGTGGCTCACGTGTATTTGTGATATATACTCAATATTTGTAACTCTCATGCTTGGTGGGTTAGAATAAAATTAAATCAATTTCGGCCCGAGTTGCGTCGGGACACTCAGAAATCCTTGTATGGTATTCTAGAATATGGATATATACTATATATATATATACTGTATATATATATATATATATATATATATATATATATATATATATACTGTATACTGAGGTGTGGCAGAGTGGTCTTGCCACTGGCCTGGTAATCCAAAGGTCCCGGGTTCAAATCCCAATGTATCAATGGGAAGATATTATTGGGATGGAATTTGTGCTGTACCTAGTATCAGTGCATTACCACAAAGCTCAGCGAAACGCTAATAAAATACCCTCATTGTTCCCTGATAAAATTGCACTGTATGAATATTCCCATATTCAAAATATGCTATAGGGGTGCAATGCCTGGTAAGTTAGCTGCCCAACAGGTGGCGTTGTGTGTGTGTGTAAGAGTGAGTGTCCGAGTGTAGGGGGTGAGACAGTGAAGCACGGGAACGAGGTGGCTTCAGAGATGGGGTCGCTTCGGACCATGAGTGAGCACCGTGCCTCATGTCAAGGCAAGATGGCAGGTGCTCGTTGTACTCTACGTGCTTCACATGCCTCACTCCCTAGACTGGAACAAGACCTCACGGGCTTCACTGCTCATTGTACAGCTGTGAATGTCCAGGCTCTCAGCCTATGCCCGAGAGGGAGTAAGTTGGAATATAGAAACAAAAATAAAAAATACTGTATATATATACTGTATATATATATACCTTACCTTTTGATACCTTTTGATGTGTTCGCCGCTCTTCTAGCAGCACCAAGGAGCGCGACGCCGCTCGTTATGGGTGGTGATTTGGTGCAGTAGACTGTTTGAAGCGACAGCTCGCTCCCTTGCGAGGATGGGCTCGTCTGGCACTTTCTGCAGTTCGACATCTAGGGCTCTCTTGAAGTTGTCTAACGAGATGTCCCTCATGTCTCTTACTCGCCGTGGGAGTTTGTTGAAGAGACGTGGGCCTCTGTGTGATAACCAGCCCTCTCGCAGAGAGCCCATAGCACCCCTGTTATTCATCCGGGGGATTTCGCATTCCCAGCCTCTCCTATCACTGAATTTCATGACTATCGGAGTATGTAGGTTTGGTACTAAACCCTCTGCGATTTTCCACGTATATATTATTAGGTAACGTTCTCTTCTACGTTCCAGTGAGTACAGATTCAGTGCTCTTAAACGCTCCCAATAGTGTAGATGTTTTATCGAACTTATATGCGAAGTGAAATTTCTTTGTACACTCTCTACGTCATTTATTTCACCTGCTTTGTATGGGGATGTTAATACGCTACAGTATTCAAGCCCTGGTAGCACTAGAGATTTGAAGAGCGTTATCATAGGCAATTCACCGCGTGTTTTAAAAGTACGCAGAATCCAACCCGTTAGACGTTTCGCAGCCGCCACTTTGACCTGGTTATGTACTTTGAAACCCATATTTTCAGACATTAATACCCCAAGGTCTTTCACACTGTCTTTCCGTTCTATTATGTGGTTAGATTCTGTTAAGTAATTTGTAATTTCTTTAACACCATTATTATCTCCGTACTGTATTAATTGGAATTTTTCCTCATTGAATTGCATGTTGTTTTCCCTGGTCCACTGGAACACTTCATTCATGTCTTCCTGCAGTCGGCCCGTGTCCTCTTGTGTGTTTACTATCTTGCTTAATTTTGTGTCATCAGCAAAAGACGACACCGTACTGTGTCTGGTGTTGGTATCTATGTCGCAAATTAGTATGAGGAACAGAAGGGGCGCTAGCACTGTTCCTTGGGGCACTGAGCTTTTGACATCCGAAGGCTCAGAAGTGACTTGGTTTACTGCTACCGATTGTTTTCGGTTTACGAGGAAATTGTATATAGCGCTTTAAGAATTTTGTCATAGTGTTCCAAAAGTTGTGAGAGACATGATCTTCCCGCTCTGAACCCATGTTGACCGGTGTTGTGTAGTTCATTTGTCTCCATGAATGTTGAAATTTTGCTTCGCAGGACTCGCTCGAAAACTTTAATGATGTGAGAGGTTAGAGCTACCGGGCGGTAGTTTTTTGGTAGTGCTTTACTCCCTCCTTTATGCAGTGGGTCAATTATTGCGTTTTTCAAGCTATCGGGTATGTCACCAGTGTCTAGACTCCTTCTCCACATTATAGCCAGGGGTTTTGAGAGGTTTTCCTTACATTTTTTCATTAGGATCGAATTCCATGAGCCCGGGCCTGATGCCGAGTGGGATGGCATGTTGGAAATGGCCTCTTCTATGTCTTTTGGACCGAAATCAATATCCAGCATCTGAGGGGTTTCCGTGGGGGAGGTTTCCATGAAAAATATATTTTGGTCTCTGATGACTTTTGTTTCATCAGGCTCACTGAATGCCATTTCATACTGCCTGCTTAAGAGTTCGCTCATTTCCTTTTTGTCCCCTGTGAAAGAGCCGTCCCCTTTGCTCAGTGGGCCGATGTTTGATGTTGTTTTAGCCTTTTGTTTGGCGTGTGAAAAGAAGTATTTGGAATTTTCCTTTATACCTGCAATAGCTTTCCTCTCCTCTTCCATATGTTGTAGTTCATATGATATTCTTAGCCTTTGTTCAATTTCCACAATTTCTCTATCTATTTCGACCTTTTGCCTATCCTGTAGATTTTGATGTGTGCGTCTTTGTGTGAGTAATTTTCTTCTTCTGTACAGCCTCCTCCTTTCCCGATCTTGTTTGCTTCTTCGTTTTGTTTGTCTTGCAGGTATATGGTGGCTACAGATCTGGGTCATGGTTTCTGTTATTAAGACTAGACATTCTGCTGGTGTCAGGTTATCCATTAAATCTTCCCAGTCTATTTCCTCCATTTCTTGATTTACCTCTTCCCACCTAATGTTTTTGTTATTGAAGTTAAATTTACTGAAGGGGCTGGTTTTTGTTCTCGATTTTGAGGTTGTCTGTACACTTTCTAAGGTTGTTTTGATCTCAATTAATTTATTATCTGAGTATGTTGTGTCCGATATGTTAATGCTGTGTACTAGAGAGTCGTTGTTAGTGAAGACCAGGTCTAAGATATTGTTTTCCCATGTGGGTTCAGCAATATGTTGGGTAAGACTAAAAAAATCACAAAGTTAAAAAAGCTCTCTCGTATTAGTATTTGCTTCTCCGGTGTTATTTGCCACTAACTGGTTTTCTAGTTGTCTCCATTTAATGTTTGGTAGGTTAAAGTCTCCTAGCCATATAATATTTGGTGTTGGGTTCCCCAGGGTTTCCACTTCTGATTTTATTTTGTTGAGCTGGGTTTTGAATTCTTCTCGGGATGAGTCTGGAGGCCTGTATGTAACAATAACTGCTAAATTTAGGGATTCTATTTTAACTCCAAGTATTTCCACCACTTCATTACTGTTATTTAGGAATTCAGTACATATCAGTGAGTCATGTATGTACAAGGCTACACCTCCATGTGATCTATGCGTTCTGTCCGCCCTATGTAGGTTGTAACCAGGAATCCATACCTCACTATCTTCCTGATCTTTAATGTGAGTTTCTGTGAGAGCCGCAAATATAGCGTTTCCTTCTTCTAGCAGGCCCCTAATAAATGGTACTTTGTTCGTGGTTCTATTTTTTAGGCCTTAGATATTTGCAAACAAGATTGGGGAGGGATTGTTTGGAGTACTATGTGTACTTAATAGTCTTCGGGATGTATTGGCCACTCTTGGGAGGCCAGGAGGTGCTCGAGGTGTTCTATGTGCTCTTCCATCTCCCTCAGTCTCTTCATCTTCATCTGCCCTTTCCCTCCTTGCCTTTTTCCTCTGTCTCGTCCTCGCATAGCTAGAGAGTTTTTTGGGCTACCATTCGTGTTAGGTCTAGCATATCTTCAAGTCCCTTTAATATGAAAAGCTGGGCATTTCATATTGTAGCAGGTCTTGTTCTCAAGTGATGTCTTGCAAAGGGATGGATGGTGGTATTTGCAGGTTTCACCAAATCTACATTTTCCATGACTGGTTATGTTGTTGCACATTTTGGGATGAGCAAATCTACATGAATTCCCATTATATTCGCCCTTTTGACCAAAGTAGCACCTTCTTTCCAGATAATATCTGCACACTGGTGTAGACAACCCCAGTAGGTGTGGCTGGGGCTGCAAGGGGTTATGTGGTGAGCTAAGTGTGGTTGTGGGTGATAGTGGGCTTGGTGTATGGGTGGGTGAGGCCTGCAGGGGGGTGGAGTTACGGGTCGGTTGTAGGTGGGCAGGTGGCAGTGGTGAGGGGGAGACGATGTGGAAGGGGAGCCTGATATGGGGGCTTGTTGCATCCTACGTTCATCCTGCAAATGTATTTGATCAACAGCAGGTCAATGGCCATAGATGGGATTAATGTGGGTGTTTTCTGGGTCTGGGGAAGTGTGGCGAGATGTGCGGCAGGGTTTGTGGATATGTATGGTGCGAAAGGTTGTTGTTCGGCAGGCGATGTGTGTTGATGTGCAGGAGGCAATATTTTGCATTTTCATGGGAAGGTGTGCGTGTGTGGGTTGTGATATTAGTATGGGCCCTGAGGCCCCAATAGTTCCCCATTTTCTGTGAAAGGTAGCTATGTCTTGGCTATATTTCAGTCTATCTTGTACTTCTGTATTTTCTACAGTCTGTATGACTTGCCATGTGATATCGAAACAACTATCGCAGAAATGGAGGTTCTTCCCTCTTGTATTGTACGCCTCATTTATTGGTGTCAATCCTATGCAAATCCAGTGGTATGGTTGCTTGCATATCCGACATGCGGTGCCTTTATGCATGTGTATATTCATCTTACAACTCGTACAGTTGTCTCTGGTAAACATTTTTTGTTTGTTTTTTTTGTTTTTCCACCCGCCCTTACATGGGGGAGAGAGAGAGAGAGGGGGGGGGCTTGGAGGACAAGGAGGTGTTTGTTACGCGGTTTGTGGGGAGTGGGGGGGGGGGGGGGAGTGCCACTCGTTTACACTCGTTATGTTTAAACTTTAAGTAACTTTAAGTAACACTTTCAATAATTATCTTATGAAACAGAATTCTCACTGCCCTAACCACTTTTCCCGTTTTTGGTCGACTGTTTAGCGGAATATACGGCACTCTAGGAAAATAACGAACTTTCCAGGCTACCTATATATAGTATCTATTTTAATTTTCATATTTTACCTATCAACTTGATTCAACACTGCTCAGGTTCGAATTTTCACCACATTTGGTTGCATGGGAGATCTTTCTCTCCAATAACGTCACTACTAACCTGCGATATGGTCGAGAAATAATCTGCACTGATTTAATTTTTTACATATTGTTTTTCTCTGTTTGCTATTATTTACGATATTTGTTTTGTCGGTACCCTTTCCTGTCGAGGTTAAGTTTTGCTTTTGGTAAATTCGTATAGGGGGAGGGGAGGGGACGTGTCCAGGAGAGCGAGGGGATATATGTGTTTATGGTCTTTGCGGTCACCGAGGGTATTTTGTTTACAGCATACGTCCTGTTCCCAAGCTAAAAGTTAAAAGTTCCCCTGACTTTAATTCTCTGTATTATACTTTCCTAGTTTATTTACGTGATATACGATGTTCACTATCACTTTTAACTTAGGCTTCCTATTTTTATATATATATACTATATATATATATACTGTATACTGTATATATATATATATACATATATATATATATATAATTAGAGATGGAACGAATATAAATTTTATATATTTTCGAATGCGAATGCGAATGCGAATTTTTAGTTGTTACATTCGCGAATGCGAATGTCAATTTGCGAATATTTCAACAACGTAGTTAATATATGGTACTAAATACGAAATCAGTAAGGATATATTATGAACTATTATTTATTGACAAGCTATTACATTGGATATGTCTGAAATGGCAATATTGTGATGGTTCAACTGTCCAGATCCAGCACACGTTCGTTTACCGGGCAGTGATGTCATTTTAGCTATTTTTCCTCTAAATCTAGCATATCTAAACAGCAATCTAGCGGAAGATTTTTTAAATTGTTTGTTCTATTAACCAAATTTCGTATCAACCACCAATCACATTTACAAATATGAAATCATTATAATTGTCCCTGTTGGGCTTTCAAATCCAAACTAATGGGATTTATGGAATATATCCCAGATTAAGGGTTTAGAGAGATCAGATTAATTAATTTAGCAGGAATGTAAATGAAAACACTGTCGTTTAATCATCTCTAACTCACTGCTTCAGTAGGTTTTCACACTCATCGCGGTGACTGTGCTCCTTCGTGGCTTCTTTAGCACTTTGGATTAATCTTTGGCTAGATAAAATGGGTGATAAAGAGAAGTTGAACTCTTCAGAATGTGGCAATAGTGATGGAAGTATACACGGGTAGACACAAGAATGAGGAAGTAGGAGGGAGGTATGGTGTGGAGGTAGATGTGTTGGAAAGTGTGAAAAGGAACACCTTGAGATGGTTTGTCTATGTGGAACGTATGAGAAGCGAGAGAATGACTAAGAGAGTGTAAGTGAGTGAGGTGGAAGGACAGAGAGGGAGAGTAGACAGAATAAGAGGTGGAAGGATGGAGTTAAGAAGTATATGAATGAAGGCAGTGCTGGATGGGAGGAGGGGCGTCGACTGACTGGGGACAGAGGTTCATGGGGCCGTTTCGTTCGTGGCCACCCTTTCGGGATCACGGCGTCCAGCAATAGATAGATAAATAGATTAACACACATACATAATATAAGCACATAGAGTATTAATGACAGTTATAATATGCAATGATAAATTTGCTTGATAAATACACATTAAACAAAATACATAATTCTGGTCATTCATACGTTTGAGTTCATTGTTTTAAATATTAGTATAAATAGATAGACATAGAGTAACGGATAGTGTTCAGAAAAGTTGAATAAATATAACAATATAAAGTATATAAGCTTAATAATGAAGTTTAAAATCAATGGCGCACTGTGGGGTAAAGCGTGAGGTAGAAACTCGCCTGTCTCAGGAAGGGCTGACTCAGGAAAGGCTGCCTCCGAAAGGGCTGACTCAGGAAAGGCTGCCTCCGAAAGGGCTGATTCAGAAATGGCTAACTCCGGAAGGGCTGACTCAGGAATGGCTGCCTCCGAAAGGGCTGACTCAGGAACAACTTCCTCCGAAAGGGCTGACTCAGGAACGACTGCCTCCAAAAGGGATGACTCAGGAAAGGCAGTATCATTAAGGTTTGGCTTAGGAAAGGCTAACTCCGGAATGGCTAACTCAGAAACGGCCAAATTTTTGGAAGGGCTGACTCAGGAATGGCTAACTTTGGAAGGGCTGACTCAGGAATGGCTAACTTCAGAAGGGCTGACTCAGGGACGGCTAAATTTGGAAGGGCTGACTCAGGAATGGCCAACTTTAGAAGGGCTGACTCAGGAATGGCTAACTTCAGAAGGGCTGACTCAAGAACGGCTAACTTTGGAAGGGCTGATTCAGCAGGAATGGCTGACTCAGGAACGGCTGACTCAGAAATGGCTGACTAAAGAAAGACTGTAAGAAAATAACTGTACATTTCCACATATAAGTAATGGTTCACTCGTCCCAAATGGTAGAAATATCAGGTCGACTTTTCAAGTCTTGTTTTCGTTATACGAGCTTAACCCTTTGAGTACCAGCGACATGTGCTATATAATATTCTATCTATATATGGACCATACTATGGAGCTCTGTGGTAGTTTAGAGGATTGGATGAGATTACTTATTGTTGATAGAGGTCCTTCCTAAGCTGAATTAAATTATCTAATAGTTGCCAGAATATGATGAAAAAGACGGCCCTGGAAGTGAATGGGTTAAGGATTGGTAATTATAGACTGATCATGATGACTAGATTGTAGCGCTGGGTGGGTGAGACGATACCATCAGAAACAGTTAAGAATGGATAAAGAAAGCTTGTAGGCCTAATGAAGAGTACATGAAAGCTTAATACTTGATTAGCTTGAACAACTTAGAAGGTCTTCATGTTACTTATTGTCATGAAGCAGTTTTGCTTTACACATATTTATAGCATGTGAAGTGAAGCCTATTATACGATTTTAGGAGTATGGTTGGTTGTTGGAAGGAACATAATAATTGATATTGGTTCAGGAGTAATTTATCGAGAGGACTTCCCTAAGTGGTTAAGGCCCCATTAATTGCTCTTTCCATTCACATATGCATAGCCTACGTGAGTTGCAGTTGGGATGTGTGTACATGCTTAGATTGATATGCAGGATTCGAAGTTGCATAATAAATCGTAGGCAGTGTCCACCAACCTTTAACTGTCTTCGTGGTGCGATGTATAAGGTGTTGATTTTCGGTGTGAGCATCCTGGGTTCGAATCCACGGACTGCCACATGTGTTTGTAAATTTCATTAATCGATTTTAGGAGTATGGTTGGTTGTTGGAAGGAACATAATAATTAAGAGGCTATTGGGGGACTGGAAGGTAACGACTAGAGTAATCATGCTAATATTCTACGTTTGTCTTTTATGTGTATGAAGGAGACAAAAGTCAGACTGCCTGTAACAAATGTATCCACCAAAGCCAAAAGAGTGACAGAGAGCCAAATTCAAGGGAAGTTGGTGTCAAAATACCTGGACTCACGAAGTCCAAGTTGGTTGAAGGAAAGATTGATTGAGGGAGAGAGTTCCAGAGTTCACTTGTTTGTTTGGAAAGTTGGACAGAATATGAGTGGGGATGTGTTAATCAGGAAATGTATGTGGAAATTTGCAGCCCATTTGTTAAAGCCCTTTTTGAGCTACAGACGTTAGGGTTCACAAGTTCTGGCCCCTCTCACTATTCTACTGATATTACAAAATTATGTTTCTCGGAGCTCTCTCGGTGCATACCACCCACTCTTCGTAAAGCATGTAGCACCTGTCTTGCACCACAATCCCACCCCTAGTTTGTGCAACTCACCAACCCAAGAGTGAAACGTTATTCTCAGTCTTTCTTCTATTCAACAGCTAAGCTCTGAATCTCTCCCAGAATCAGTAATCTCTCTTCCTATGACTTAAATTGCTTCAAATTCCGTGTGTCAGGCATTTTGACTGGAACGTCCCTTGATTTTGGCCCTGTTACAATGCCATCTCTGGGGGATGCACTCGCCACAGGCAGTTCTGCCTTTTGTCTCTCTCGCTCACATAGAATACCATTTTAAAACAGGGCATATTATATTTCCCGATATATCTAAATAATGCCATTTACATTGTTTTTATTATATTTTGTTCTATGTGAATGAGGGAGACAAAAGGCATAACTGCCTGCAGCGAGTGCCTCCCCCAGATTTGAAAGAGTGACAGGGCCAAAATCAAGGGACGTTCGAGCTAAAATTCCTGGACACACGGAGTTTGAAGCAATTTAAGTCACAGGAAGAGGGAAAGACTGGTTCTGAGAGAGAGTTCCAGAGCTCAGCAGTTGAATAGAAGAAAGTCTGAGAATAGCGTTTCACTCTTGGATTGGAGAGTTGCACAGAGTAGGGGTGGGATTGTGTTGCAAGGCGGGTACTATGTACCTTACGTAGAGGAGGTGGTATGCACTGGGAAAGCTCCGAGGAATACTGATTATTGTAGTAGCGACAGAATAGCGAGAGAGATGCAACATTGCGGCGAAGAGAGAGAGATTGCAGAGAGTTGGTGAGTGGACAGGAGTTAATGATACGAAAGGCTTTACTTTCTACTTTGTCTAGGAGTGCAGTGTGAGAGGATCCTTCCCACACATGTGAACAATACTTAATACAAGGATGCACTGTGCCCCTGTACAGAGCAAGAAGCTGTGCATGGGTAAAGAACCCCTTGATGTGGTTGAGCACACCCAGCTTCTGGGAGGCTGCCTTAGCGAGACTGGTAATATGGTCCTTCCAAGTGAGAGCAGAAGAGAAAGAGACACCGAGAACATTGAGAGAAGATGAAGGGTTGATTTTTGTATTGTTGAAGAATAAGGGATAGTCCTCTGGAGGTTCCTGACGGGTAGTAAGGTGGATAAATGGAGTTTTGGAAGCATTAAATGCAACAAGGTTTTCTCTACCCCAATTGGAAATAGTAGCTAGATCAGAAGACAAGTATTATATGGCTTCATTACGTTTGCTTTTGAGGGACTGCTGGCTGGGGCGTTCTGGAAAACTAATTGAGTGGTGTAAGGTAGGGTCGTCTGCATATGAATAGATTGGACTGGATGTACAGTTGAGAAGATCATCTATAAAAATTAGAAAGAGAATAGGAGATAGGACAGAACCCTGAGGAACACCAGAGTTGAAAGGATGAGGAAATGAGCCATAGCCGTCCACAACCGCAGCTATGGAACGGCCGGAAAGGAAATTAGAGACAAAGGCACAGATGGAGAGACAGAAACCGAAGGAGGGCAGTTTGGAAATTAAAGACTTGTGCCAGACTCTATCGAAGGCCTTTAATATGTCTAGTGTGCGAGTTAACCATTTCATGTTGGTTCTGGGATCGTCTATTAACTAATTAACTGACTTAAGCGGTAGGGTTTCTTTATTAGTTTATTTATTTACATACCGGTATACTATATTACTTTAGTTTCCTCCCTAGACCTCCATCAACTTTAGTATACTATTCTCACGATCCCCCTTTGAGATACATTTGTAAATTTTTCAGTAGAAAAATGTACCGGCTGAAGGCCGGTTCCTTCACAATTACAGGCTTGCTATTGCTTCACAGGAACATGTTGACGCCTAAATGGCCCTAAATGTCTAGAAAGATAAAGAAATGGGACGAAAGGTCTTAAAATCGACAAAATAATGGTGCAAACTTCTTAAATTCTCACAACTAATGAGGGTAAAGATGAGGGAGAAGGGAGCCCAGAAAAATCGACTACCTCCCTCTTAACCTCCATTTCATCAACAACCTTCCTGAAACTTAATTCTAGATTCATATTCATACCATTTGTTTGATATGTTTCATGACTCACCGCCGAAGTAACCTTTTAACCCATTTTGTACCAGTGACATTTGTTATACAGGGTGACCCAAAAAAAAAAAAAATCCCACATTTCAAAGGTAAATTAAACATAAATGGTTAAAGATAATCAAAATATTATTTGCACACATGAAACTTCATTCAATACAGTTTTTATTCATCATGTTTTAAAGATGACATCCTCCAAATGGTGGCTCTCATTGTCTATACACGTTTGGAGGCGATTTCTGAAGGCTGCCATATCTCGACGGGTCATGTCGGGTGGAATAGCGGCTATCTCCTGCTGAATAGCAACCTTAAGGGCTTCAAAAGTTTGGGGTCGATGAATATACACTCGTGATTAAGGGAATCATTTCCCTAAGCACTTGCAATGATTGTCGAGCTGTAGGCCTATGTGCCGTAGCTCCATCTTGCTGAAACCACACATCGATCATTGCAAGTGCTTAGGGAAATGTGTCCGGATCTGGTGATCTCGTTGCGTGGCGATGTTGGGTTGCCAGCCCGTTCCCCTGACCTCGCCCCTTGTGATTTTTTTTCTGTGGGGCTACCTTAAATCAAGAGTGTATACTCATCGACCCCAAACTTTTGAAGCCCTTAAGGTTGCTATTCAGCAGGAGATCGCCGCTGTTCCACCCGACATCACCCGTCGAGCCATGGCAGCCTTCAGAAATCGCCTCCAAGCGTGTATAGACAATGACGGCCACCATTTGGAGGATGTCATCTTTAAAACATGATGAATAAAAACTGTATTGAATGAAGTTTCATGTGTGAAAATCATATTTTGATTATCTTTAACCATTTTTGTTTCATTTACCTTTGAAATGTGGGAGGTTTTTTGGGTCACCCTGTATTTTATTATAACACTAATTAAACGATGTTATTGAGCTTAGCAAGGATCTATGATAATAAAAAGTGGTTCGAAGCTTTATAAATGCTAGTGAGCAGTCCTAAACTGAATATAATCGATTAAGCCAGTCAGTCAGTCAGTAGCCAGCCCTTAGTCCCACAAGGGGTAGTGAGGATCAGCAAGAGACACGAGAAAGAAAAGAAAGGTGACTGAAGAACACATATAACAGTTTACCCACAAAAAAACAAGTACACACACCTTCAGAAGCAAACAAAAGAGGGATTTCTGTATCATCTGTGAACAGTACTAATGAAATATATGATAGTAGAAAAGTTACTATTGGCTAAGATTATACTATTACCACCATCACCTTTACCCGCACCACAAACATAAACATTATTATGGTAGTGGAAGAGTTACTATTGGCTAAGGTATTATCACCATCACCATTACCAACACCACAAACATAAGCATTATTATGGTAGTGGAAGAGTTACGATTGGCTAAGGTATTTTCACCATCACCATTACCAACACCACAAACATAAACATTATTATGGTAGTGGAAGAGTTACTATTGGCTAAGGTATTTTCACCATCACCATTACCAACACCACAAACAATAACATTATTATGGTAGTGGAAGAGTTACTATTGGCTAAGGTTATACTATTATCACCATCACCATTACCAACACCACAAACATAAACATTATTATGGTAGTGGAAGAGTTACTATTGGCTAAGGTATTATCACCATCACCATTACCAACACCACAAACATAAACATTATTATGGTAGTGGAAGAGTTACTATTGGCTAAGGTATTATCACCATCACCATTACCAACACCACAAACAATAACATTATTATGGTAGTGGAAGAGTTACTATTGGCTAAGGTTATACTATTATCACCATCACCATTACCAACAACACAAACATAAGCATTATTATGGTAGTGGAAGAGTTACTATTGGCTAAGGTATTATCACCATCACCATTACCAACACCACAAACATAAACATTCTTATGGTAGTGGAAGAGTTACTATTGGCTAAGGTTATACTATTATCACCATCACCAACACCACAAACATAAACATTATTATGGTAGTGGAAGAGTTACTATTGGCTAAGGTATTATCACCATCACCATTACCAACACCACAAACATAAACATTCTTATGGAAGTGGAAGAGTTACTATTGGCTAAGGTTATACTATTATCACCATCACCAACACCACAAACATAAACATTATGGTAGTGGAAGAGTTACTATTGGCTAAGGTATTATCACCATCACCATTACCAACACCACAAACATAAACATTCTTATGGTAGTGGAAGAGTTACTATTGGCTAAGGTTATACTATTATCACCATCACCAACACCACAAACATAAACATTATTATGGTAGTGGAAGAGTTACTATTGGCTAAGGTATTATCACCATCACCATTACCAACACCACAAACATAAACATTATTATGGTAGTGGAAGAGTTACTATTGGCTAAGGTATTATCACCATCACCATTACCAACACCACAAACATAAACATTATTATGGTGGAAATTCCCGGCGCGACCGAAGCCGCTCCAAGGACCCGTGCCCCCAGGGAGGGGGCAGGGGATAGTTGTGACGGTTTGGCTCCCGAAACTGCTCCCCGCGGCCGGCATCCGGTTGTCCTCCACTGGTCGATTGATCTTGTCTCCGGCCGTGGAGGGTCGGCAGCCATCCGCGATCATTATCACCACCAAAACCAGACTCACCCCAGCTAGCCACAAACACACATACACCAATTATAAAAGAGCTAACTGGGAAGCATTTACAAATGAGACAGAACAACATTTCACAACTCTAAACAGTACACCCATCACTAACATCAACAATGCTGTACACATACTCAATAAAACTATCCAAAACGCTGACAAGAAACACATTCCAAGAGGTAACAGAAAAAGACACAACCCCAACTTCACACCAGAAACTCAAAACCTCATCACACAATGCGACACACTGAAACACTCCCCAGCACCCCACACACAAGACATCACACAACAAATTCAAGCACTCAACACCCAAACTAACAACAAAATACAAGAACAACAAAAACTAAATTGGAATAACTTCCTACAAACACTTGATCACAAAACAAACCCCAAAAAACTCTACAAAACACTAAACAGCATCACACTTTCCAACAGCAACACAACACAATCACATGCTGCAATCACAACAACAGACTCTACTCCTTCATGTAAACAACAAGCAAACACTCTCATCAATCACTTTTCACATGTCAGCCACCTAAAACCTCACAAAGACGACCGACGTGTCATCCGACGTAAGAGACAATTCCCCACAGACCCTGACTATACACCCTTCACCAATCACCAGACAAAGCATATCATCAACAATCTCAAGCACTCACCCGCCTGTGGCCTAGACAACATAAGCAACATACACCTCAGACACCTGGGACCACAAGGCATACAAGCACTCACTAACATATCAAACTACAGCTATTCACACAACACAATACCAGACATTTGGAAGCATGGTATCATCATCACATTCCCCAAACCCAACAAAGACCCCACGCTACCCTCCTCGCACCACCCCATCACACTCCTTTGCTCCCCCTCCAAAGTCATGGAACGCCTAGTATTACAACTAATTACACCCGACCTACCCCTAGCTCCAACACAACATGGCTTTAGGCCACTGCACTCCACAAACACTCTTCTCACAGACCTTACACAAAGAGCTTTTGACGGCATCAACTCAGCTAGACCACCACACAGATCACTATTAGCCACACTCGACATTAGTAAAGCCTTCGATGCCATCCCCCGCCACAACCTAACAAACAAAATCTACAACACAAACATGCACAACAACACAAAAAGGTGGCTGGCCAACTTCCTAGCAGGCAGATGTGCACACGTATCTTTTGCCGGTCAGTCATCTAAAATCAGAAACTTTCCAAACGGAGTCCCACAAGGATCCGTCCTATCGCCCGCACTCTTCAATCTGTACATGCACGATATAACTACACCCAATACGCCCCAAATAAACTTAGCCTCCTATGCAGATGACATAACACTCACATGCACACACCATGACCCAAGAAGAGCAACAGATCTCCTTGAATCCTATCTCAACACACTACATGGCTGGTGCACTACAAACAGACTTAATCTAGCCCCAGCCAAATCCACCGCAACCCTGCTCACAAGCTGGACAGGTGAACACGAATACATCCCTCAACTCACCATAAACAACACACCCCTAACACATACACACACACCCAAAATCCTAGGAGTAACATATGCTACTCATATGACATTCAAACAGCACACCACAAACATTAAAAAGAAACTGACACCCAGACTTAACGCCCTCAGGTCACTTGCTCACACAAAATTTGGATACAACAAAGAAACTACCACCACAGTATATAAACAATACATAAGATCAGTGATGGAATACGCAAGCCCAGCCTGGGCTTCTAACCTAGCTGAAACACATCATAAGACCTTACAGACTATTCAAAACAAAGCCCTGAAGATCATTACAGGCTGCACAGCTACTGCACCCACAGATCACCTGCATCAAGAAACCAAAATCCTCAAAGTCAAAGACCATCTGGACATGAGAGGCACTCAATTCCTGGCAGCAGCCTCCACGAACCAAGACCACCCACTAAACTACATGGCAACACACCCACAGACACCAAGAAATATCAAAACAACACCCAGCACACGGTATCACACACATTTTTTTTTTCTATGTGATTGAGGGAGGCAAAAGGCATAACTGCCTATAGCGAGTGCCTCCCCCATAGTTGAAAGAGTGACAGGGCCAAAATCAAGGGACGTTCGAGCCAAAATGCCTGGACACACACAGTTTGAAGCTATTCAAGTCATAGGATGAGTGGAAGATGGATTCAGGGAGAGAGTTTCAGAGCTCAGCTGTTGAATAAAAGACATTTTGGGAATATCGTTTCACTCTTGGGTTGGAGAGTTGCACAGACTAGGGGTGGGATTGTGTTGCAAGATGGGTGTAACGTACTCTACGTAAAGGAGGTGGTATATATTGAGAGAGCTCTGAGGAACACTGATTATTGTAATAGCGGTAGAATAGGGAGAGAGATGTAACATTGTGGCAAAGAGAGAGAGATTCGGTGAGTGGACGTGAGTTAATGAGACAAAAGGCTTTCTTTTCTACTATGTCAAGAAGTGCTGTGTGAAAGAATCCTCCACAGACATGTGAACAATACTCAATACTTGGACGCACTGTGCCTCTGTACAGAGCAAGAAGCTATGCAGGGGCAAAGAACCTCCGGAGGTGGTTGTGCACACCCAGCTTCTGGGAAGCTGTTTTAGCAAAGGTGGTAGTATGGTCGTTCCAAGTGAGATCAGAAGAAAAGGAGACACCGAGAATACTGAGAGAAGATGAGGGGTTGATTTTGTATATTGATGAAGAATATGGGAAAGTCCTAGTTTTAGTGATTTTAATGATAATGATAACAGTGATATCCGAACCTTAAGAGCTATAAAATATGAAACGAAACACATACTGTAAATAACGTGGATATACAGTAAACACAAGCAAGGAAAGAAATGCCGGCACTACCATTTTTAAATGTGTAAATGTGTGGTCGAAGTAATAAGTGTTGAACACGGAGCTAAAATGGTTTGAGCGAGAGAGTTACCTTGTCCGAAAGGAAGAAGATATTCTTTGGCATTCCTTGCAACATCTTTAACTACTTGAGGTTCATGACGCATTTTGACAGTTTATTGTGGCTCCCTTCAGACGATTTTATACAGCGTAAGAAGGACCTGTATGAAATATAAGGGCAAAGAATATCCCAATTAACCTTCTGACTTCCATATACTCTTCCTATGCAGAATAAAATTGCCTAATAATAGCCAGAAAAATTAATCAACGATCCTGATTGGATCTAGTCGAGTAACGCATCAAACTTAAATCCCATTGAGTCTGTGTGGGGCAACATGGTCAACAACTGGGGAACCGAGATGGAGCGGACCCGACAGCAGCTTCTGCAGCACACTACAGGGTTTGGGAGGGGTTCCAAGGTAAACCACACCTCAGCTACGACCTGGTCTCTTCCATGCCCAGCCGACTACAGGAGTTCATCGATCGTGAAGGCTGCTGGACTCTCTAGTAGGACGATGTTGTTATATAGGCTTTATGTTAAAAAATGAATGCAAGTAGATTATTCTGTAAATTATTCCTATGTAAACTATAATTCTTTAACTATGATAACATTATAGAAATATTATTTCTATATACAGTATATATTAACCACGAGTGAAGTAGCTTAAGTGATGCAGGACAAGCTCTCAAATCCATGAATAAAATAATTAAAGACAAAACTAAAAAATTTATATAAATTAACACGCAAAATGCGTTTCATCCTTTATATGCCTTCATTTACTACCATTTCATATACACATTTGTTTTCACCCACGTCATCACCTCCCCTAGATATTATGGTGACACGATTTCACATTGTTTCTGTTGTAATTGTTGATACATTACTACCAATTATGTTATTTTGAAGTGCACATCTGAAATTTGTAAACAACAAATAACCTATAGTTCAAAATAGTAATAACTGCACTGTATCATATTATTATAATAATCATATGTCAAAGAGTTAAGAATTATGTGCGTAAAAGCGGTGCTAGATGGGAGGAGGGGCGTCGATTGACTGGGAACAGAGGTGCATGGGGGTGATTAATTCGTGGCTATCCCTTCGGGGATCACCGCGTCCGGCAATAGATGGATAGATATGTGAAACATTCTGCCTGGGGAATTTAGTATATGGTGAAACCACAACACACACTTGGATTGAGAACTCTCTATAACTAAATTTTACGGTGGATTCTTATTTATCAGGTAGTTGGTTAAGTACCGTAAATAAAACACTAAGCGAAGACGTATTATGTTTCCCTTGTATAGAACAGGTTCGGATCTACATGGGCACTCTTTGCATACAAACTATATTCGAACGTGTGAACATTGGGTATATATTTAACTAAATCCATTCATTTCACGTGAGAAAGAAAAGGGTATTTTATAATATGTAACCAACTCTAGCATTTATTATTTACAGCATGAATTGAGAAATGTTGGCTTGCGAATAATGTTCACCAAATTAATGGCGTAAACAGCTAGTAGTTACACAAAATATATTATAATGATAATTAGAAACAACATATATTTTCACAAATATATGCTACCGTTTATTAATAAGTTTATATCAATAGTGCTCTTAGTTTGATGACGTATTGCATGGAAAACCAAAAACTATACCGGTACTCTCATTGTTGGCCAGGACGATAATCAAACTCGAAATATTTCCGCTGCGTGTTTAACCCCTTCTGTTCTGGTCAGGTATTTATAATGTTATTCTTACTGTGCTGTATATAGACGATGGTGTGCAGTTTAAAAAGGATCTGTCAACGTATACAGAGTTAAGTGAGATTGTTCGAAGCCTGTTACCTGCTGGAGGCCCTCTTTAACTTATTATAATCGCCTGATAGTAGCCAGAATAACGTTAGTAGGACGGCACCGGTACTGAAAGGGTTAACAATATCTATAACAATACAGTGTAAATCTAATATCTTCGGAGGACAGCTTAATTATATGATTATTACTACTATAAATCATAATTAATATTTTTGTATTTGTATTTTCTTATTGTCTGTTTGACTCAATATAAATTATGTTGATACACCCATATACTAACTAGACTTTAATTATTCAATGTCATAAAGGGATGACAATCATGTTCTTTACATTAGGTGAATTTCCATATTTTAACATTTTACAAGATTCCTCAACCATTACATCTACTGTATATATTTTGAATACTACAACCTATTGCAACTATAACCTTACCTACCACAGACCCTTTCTAATCTACATAAAATAGTTTGAATATAGCTATAATGAAATATATTATATGTCCCCGGTACCGAAAGGGGGAGTAAAAAGTCTCCATTCATGGCGTAACTCAGGTTCACCAAGGTCCTCTGTTCTATAATATAGAAATTTACCTACTACGCAACGACATCCCTTAAGCTACTTCACACGTGGTTATAGATATACACATATTGATATTATGCATTTATCATAGTTAACAAATTATAGTCTGTTATCACCGCCTTATGTTAGACTTATTAATTCGTGCATTCATAAAAATACAATGATACGATGAGAGATGGAGAAATAGAGAGAACAAAGGGAGATAATCGTCTTTCCGTGGTTCTAGTGGTGGAAAGTGATCCAAGGGAAGGGGCTTGCAGACGTGAAACAAGAGATTCTCTGCCAGGAATGTGTAGCAGGACTTACGTCCACAATAGTACATCCTCACTTTTCACATTACAGCGAAATTAATAGTTTAACCAGATTTTGTTATATGTTAATGTCATACTATGTACTTCGATGAAAATATTCCCACTTGATGCCAATATAATCACTATCAACTATAACATGTGGTAATCTTCTTGCAGCCATTAACCTGTGTGGTGCTGAAGGTTGTCCAGAGGGCCAGTTGTGTGGCGTCCCTGAAGACGGTGAACCTTTTTGCATAGGTCAGTATCGTTGACAATATTTGAATAATATATACAAACATATATACTGTATATGTATATACTAATATATTATATGTAACTAATACTCTTGATGCAGTTTTTAACGCCGTAAATTCCCTTGATTCACAGGGCTAGGGCCCTTGCTGTAGGGAAAGAAAGGTTGCATTCCGTATTCATATTACAAAGCATTAACCCCTGTTAAATGGGGATGTTTGTAACTTCTACTACATGCCTGGCGGGCATATTTATCCTAAACGAGCTTCATTCCATGCTCTTTTGCATGCATAAACAAGAGCCAGAGCGTAATACAATTATGTATCCGTGAAAGGGCGATAATAGAGCTTACCAATGACACCTGAATCATCCTTGTACGACCACGGGTTCTCTTTCAACGATCGTGCAACACAAGAGGAAAATCCCGAAAATACGGTAAATTCCCTAGTTATTCCTTGTTCTCGCGAGGCCTGGGGTGTGGGATGGTGCAGAGGTTACGTCAGTGGCGGGACTAGGTCCATGCCGAGTGGTCAGAGCCCGCCTATCGTCCTCCCAATGCGTGGACTCTCTCCCAGATCCGATAATCTGCTCAACATCCCTTCCAACATATGTCGGGCCCTGCAGTGATGGCCA
The DNA here is from genome assembly GCA_032716605.1 of Paralithodes platypus. Lineage (NCBI taxonomy): Eukaryota > Metazoa > Arthropoda > Malacostraca > Decapoda > Lithodidae > Paralithodes > Paralithodes platypus. The sequence continues at coordinate 23,049,104 of CM064530.1, forward strand.
TGGTTCTCTCGCCTGACATATGACGGGCCCCATGGCTTGAGTGTTAACAAAGCAATCATATAAAAGAATGTACGGTACAAGCCAAATATATATTGTCCATTTTACAGAGAATTTTTGTTTATGCACAGTAATACTATTGACTCTTAATTAACTAAATTTCCACAACGTACTTGCAATATACAGTGTGCACAATATTGGTATGGTATAAATAAAGTCATCTGAGTATATACATACATACACAAATGTAAAGACTGAGTGCTCCACACAAAGTGCGGTTCCGGTCTCACAGCCTAATGGCGGCGTTCCAGGCAACCCTGTTAAGAACTGCCTCACTTGTCAGGTTCTTTGATTTAAGATCAGACTTCAAGGTTCGAAGCCACGTCTTTCTTGGTCCGCCCCCTTGGTGCAGTTCCCTCCACTTTCATGGACTTGCAACTTTTCACCCAGCTTAGTTCATCCAGCCTCAGCACATGTTAAAACCATCTAAGCCTGCTAGTACACATCTCATCACTGATACTTTTTTATATCTAACCTTCTCCTTAGCTCTTCATTTAATATACCATCTTGCAGTTTGGCACCACACATCCATCTCACCATTCTCATCTCGTAGCGTTCCATTCTGTTGATATCATATGCTTTGACAGGCCACTTTTCTGAAGTATATGTCATTGCGCTTCTAACTCATGAAGCGTACACCTTTCCCTTCAAGGGGAGAGGGAGACTTCTCATGGTGAGTATTGGCAAAAGTTCTCTAAACTTTCCCCATTCTCATTTTATTCTTGTGATAGTGGCAGCCTCTGCTCCACCACCGACAGAGATGGTATCACCCGAGTAGCAAAACTTGTCCATCATCTCCAGTGCCTTATTGCCAAAGTTAATATTCTCGAGCTGATCATTGGGCTCATTTGTGCATGCTATGCATACACATTTCTCAATTCTGGATTTTTTTTTTTATAGAGGTCCCTTTTTTCTATTGCAACGCTTCTTTCTGTTATGTACCCAGTTGTGGCAGACTCTACACTGAATTGAGTTCACGTCTACCCTTTTTCTGCATACTGTGCATGGGTATGCACCATTATTTTCTACCTTTGAATATATTTATATTAACTCTTAACCCTTTACTTGCCATGCCCTCTCTCCATATTCTGAACTTGGCCTCAGTATCCCACGCACTACCTGCGATAAGTAATAGGTCATCTGTGTATTGCAGTACCCAGGGGAACCCAAATCTGAAATCACCAGATATTCCCTTCAGAACCATAACACAGAGGAGAAGGCTTAACACAGAGTCCTGGTGGACTCCAATGCGAACTGTAAACTCCTCACTCAGTACACCTTTCCTCCTCACTACCGTGTGTGAGTCCTCGTACATCTTCATAATTACACACACCAGCCACTCCTCTACGCCAAGTTTTCTTATAGCCACTGCACATCTTCTCTGGGCACCGTATCAAGGCCTTCTCCAGGTCTACAAACACAAGATACAGATCCCCATCTTTAAGTAGATATCTTTCCTGCAGCTGCCTGACTATGAAGATAGCGTCCATTGAGCCATGTCCTGGCATGAAACCGAACTGCATATTGTCGATAAAAATGCTTTCCCTTATTATACCTTCAAAGACTCGATTCTCACAGACCTTCATGACTAGGTAAAAAATGTTCAGGACCCTATTATTTCCCCTATTCAATGAGTCCCCCTTGCCCTTATATAGGTTAACTATTACACTTTTTTGCTATTCATCAGGGATTATTTCTTCTCTAATGTTGGAGTTAATTTGCTCTATGACCTAACTCACTTCTATAACACCTGAGGCTTAAATCATCTCAGGTACAATGCAAGAGCAACCTGCAGCTTTTAACTCCTTTAATATATTTATTGCACTGCTTACAACAGCTGGCGCTATCAATTGGTGGGAGCTGAGTATTGGCTTTTCGTTACTAAGTTGGTCTCTATTCCACTCAAATTCCACGTTGGGTAATTTTTTGTAGTGTACCTTCCAAGCATCTCTAATTTCTTTGTCAGCGTATACAATTGTTCCATTATTTTTCCTGACACACTGTTCCCCTACAACATCTTTGCTATCATCCTTAACTCGCCTAGCTAAATTGAAGATCCCATTGGGATTTTCTGTGAAACTCACTTTGTTTATGACCAGTTCGTGTATGATTTGCTTTGCCTTGTATATCTCTATTTTTGCATTTCGCTTAGCTGCCAGATATTCCTCCCTGCTTCCTCCATTGTTCCATGCTCTGAATCTTCTTTTCTGTTCTCCTTCATTTCATTGTCAACATCGTCATTGCACCACCAGGAAGTCTTATGCCTGGTGTTGCCCTTATTTTTGCCTCAGAATTTGTCAGTGGCGGCAAGAAGGCTACGTTAAAAAAAGTTACATTAGCTTTTTACATAATTTGGCTTAGCGCCCTTATTCCTATCCATATCCTCCAGTTCGCTGCTAAGCCTATCCTTGCAATCAGATTTATTCAGCAGCCATATGCCCTTTCCCACTGATGCGACAACTCACAATTTTCGTCGCCGAGGACGTAGTTTTGGCAAATTCGCAAGAATGCGTTCACGACTTTGACCGTTAATAACCGTTGACAAGTTTACACTCGGCGACGATGTCGCCGATGGGTAAGACGTAATCGGTGACATTATGCGAAGTCATCGGCAAATTGAGCAATGGTTCGGCGAATACCTCGGCGAGATTATTTAGTTTCATCCCTAGACCTCCATGAAGCATATAAGGCACCCCCAACACCCTCCTTCAAGATCAATTTGTACATTTTTCGATAGAAAAATATCCTGGCCGAAGGCCGGTTCCTCAAAAAGTACAGGCTCGCTATCGCTAGCCAGGAAAAACCCGACGCTAAATGACACGAAAGTCTTAATATTGACAACGAAATGGGGTGAAATGTCTTAAAATCGCCAAACTAATGTGCCGAACGTCATAAAATATGAAAACTAATGGGGTTAACCATGAGGAAGAAAGGGGACCAGAAAAACGACCCATCTCCCCTTAATTCGGATATTGGCAATGTCCGGCTTCGCCGGAGAAATTTTTCTATCAAATAATGTACAAATTTAGCTTGCTCTCAAAACTAAAAAAATATATATTGGCTCGCTACCGCTCACCAGGAAAATATTGAAACCTGGATGGTGGTAAACGTCTTAAAACAGTAGGCTGAATGGGGCCGAACGGATAAAAGGCAAAGAGAGAGGGAGAGAAAGTGAAAACAAACAAAAAACGAGGAGAGAGGGAGAGAAAGAGAAAACAAAAAAAGGCGAGGTGGGCTCAATTAAGCCGTAACGCAAACATTGAGCCCACCTCGCTGTTTTTTGTTTTATCTTTCTCTCCCTCTCTTTTTGCCTTGTATCCGTTCGGCCCCGTTCAGCCTACTGTTTTAAGACGTTTATCCCCATCCAAGTATCGATATCTTCCTGGCAAGCGATAGCGAACCAGCATTATATGGAGAAATCCGGCGTTGCCGGAGAAATTTTTCTATCGAAAAATGTACAAATTTAGCTTGCTCTCAAAACAAAATATATATATATATGTTGGCTCGCTACCGCTCACCAGGAAAATATTGAAACCTGGATGGGGGTAAACGTCATAAAACAGTAGGCTGAACGGGGCCGAATGGATACAAGGCAAAGAGAGAGGGAGAGAAATAGAAAACAAACAAAAGACGAGGAGAGAGGGAGAGAAAGAGAAAACTAAAAAAAGGCGAGGTGGGCAATGTTTAAGCCTTAACGCAAACATTCAGCCCACCTCGCTGTTTTTTTTTCTTCTGTCTTTCTCTCCCTCTCTCCTCGTTTTTTGTTTTCTATTTCTCTCCCTCTCTCTTTGCCTTGTATCCGTTCGGCCCCGTTCAGCCTACTGTTTTAAGACGTTTACCCCCATCCAGGTTTCAATATTTTCCTGGTGAGCGGTAGCTAGCCAACGTATATAACATTTTTTGTTGAGAGCAAGCTAAATTTGTACATTTTTCGATAGAAAAATGTCTCTGGCAAAGCCAGATTTCTCCATATAATGCTGGTTCGCTATCGCTTGCCAGGAAGATATCGATACTTGGATGGGGATAAACGTCTTAAAACAGTTGGCTGAATGGGGCTGAATCGATACAAACCAGAGAAAGAGAGAAAAGGAGAGAAAGAGAAAAAAAACAGGTGAACCCCCCAAGAGAGGTGCATAGAAAAAAGGGTTGACAGGTTCACTATAGGCCTAATAATTTTGTTTTACCCACCTCGCGGAAGGTTCTCTTTGGCATCGTCGAGAACTGAGAGCATCGGCGAGCAGAGCATCTGAGAGCATCGGTGAGCATCCATGCAGCGTTGCAAAGGTTTTTTGTGCGAAACCCTCCGCGATGTCTCGCCGATGTCGCAGAAGCCCTCGCAGATCCCTTGGCGATGCTAGACGATGCTTACGAGGGCAACGAACCCTCGTGAGTCCTCGTCCAAAAAGTTTGAACAGTCCGAACATTTGCGACTACCCGCGAGGGCCCTTGCGAGGCCTTGAGAGTCCTTGCAAGTCAAACGATTATTCATGAGAGGGTTTAAGACATGTAACGAATGTGCCAATTTATTGGTGTCAGCGATGAAAATTGTGAGAAGTCGCATCAGTGGGAAAGGGGTAATACTTTCCTTTTGCGCATGTATACTTTCTTTTGCACAGGATCTCGCCTTAAGCTAGAGTCACAGACTAGGATCTTATGTTGGTAGATACATTCTTCGTATGGGATGACCTTTATATCCCAACAAACTTCCAACCTTTTCTATTCAGTAAGAAGTAATCTACATGGGTACTGGTGCCCCCAGAACTGTATGTGATCAGATGAATCAACCTTTTCTTGAACTAAATATTACAATATAAATTCACCTTCTAGAATTCTTCTTCCATCCCCTTCCCAGCATGCACACCCTCGTAACCATCAGCACATGTCCCACGTGCCCATTTAGGTCACCACCTACGACTGTAGTATCATACTCCGAGATGCCTGAAGCGACACTAAGAATGTTGTTCCAAAAGGCCTCTTTCTGCTCTCTCTTTAACCTCTGAAGTGCGCATGGGGGTAATTAGACACCTCTCCCTGTGCGCATGTATTTGAGGTGTTTCCGTCACTAAAATATTCATTGTACCATTAATAGCATTAATACTTATCCATATGCGCCTATTATGGGTTGATTATAAAGGTATTAACCTGAAACAACAATAAAACGAGCGAAAACAGCGTTTGGATGGTCAAAATCGGAGATATAGCCCGCGAGTTGTATAATGTATGGGTGAGGCAAGCTGCTTTCCCACCAATTTTCCCCAAGGCCACTGAGACACAGTCGATCGATACTCTCTCTCTCTCTCTTGCATTCGCTTGCTATCAGTGATGACCACACCCTGCAACCGGATTTCTAATGTTAGCACGAAAATATACCTCAGAATAAGGGAATAACAGGGAAAATAGGTGATAACTGAAGGAGAGGAGGAAAGTGGGGAAGGAGAGGAGGTAGAGGACTGAGAGATTTTGCATGGCCCAGCGGCAAAAAAAAAAAAAAAAAAAAAAAAAAAAAAATCGATGTCAAAAGTTGATTTTTTTTTTCTCTGACTCTTTTCTCTGAAGAGTCTCCCCGCAGTCCGCCGGGGGAACTCTTAAGAGTCTCCCCGCAGTTCCCGGGTTAAGGAAGACTTGGCCGTTTTTCTGGTTCCTCTTCTTCCTCATGTTTATCCCCATTAGTTTTCAGATTAACCCGGCAAGCGCGATAGGCCTCACGGAAGGCTTCCTATAGGGAACGCGATAGGCCTCACGGAAGCAAGACCATAAAAAAAGCCTTCCATAAAAAAAAGGGCCTATCAAAACAAAGGAATTTGTCTCTAGGTGAGATAATTCCCCTCCAGTACTCATCCATGTAAATCTCACCCACCCCCCTTCCCTCCTTCCCCACCTTATTCCCCCCTCCCTTCCCTCCTCAATTATCACCTATTTTTCCTCTTATTATCATAATTTATCGGTTATTTTTCTCTCCCGCGATAATGTAGCACAAGTGGGTTGCAGAAAAGATCGTTATGCAACACCCAGACACCGGCCCACACCGCCCCGCTCGTCTCAGTTACCTCACAGACAGCGAGAGAGGAGGGTTGCCTGTGGCTCTCTCTCGCCTGAGATTATGACCGGGTGGCCAATATCTTCGTTTTTCACCACCCAAATGCTTTTCCCACTTATTTTAGCACTCTTGAAGGTTCATATATACATCATATATGTAAAATAAAAGCATACCGAAAACAAATAATGCTCTATATTGTAAATATAACGAATTCTGTCAGAATCCAAGGCTAGAAATGCTCAAATAACTACCCTAGCCCCTAGGTCTATTTCGCGCTTGTCAGGTTAAGAGCTGTTCGGCTCATTAGTTTGTCGATTTTAAGACCTTTCACCCCACTTCTTTGTCAATATTAAGAATTGTTGTGTCATGTAGGTGTCATTTTTTCCCTGGCGAGCAAAAGCAAGCCTGAAACTTAAGAGAAACCGGCCTTTAGCCGGGACATTTTTCTATCGAAATAGGCCTATGTACAAATTTATCTTGAGGAAGGGTTTGGGCTGGTGATTTTTAAGCTTGATGAAGGTCTCAGGAGGAAACTAATAAAATGATAACATAATACATCAATGAGCAAATATATACGAACATCCCCCTTTAATAGAACCTGTGGGGCATATGCCGATATCACATTCAATCACACTCTTCTCCCTCCTCCAGATACCAGTACACCCATTCCTCCTTTCGGTTTTCCAGATTCATCCCCCTTCCAATGCAACCAGTATCTCTTGTTCTTTCCAACTATCCACTGTGTACCACAGTATCACACCCCACACACGCTCAAACTAGCCAGTGTAGTATTAAGACTTGACAGACATTGTGTATATCAAAATTAATATTTTACTGAGGTATGGGAGGGAGATAAGTGCTATCAATATAATCACTATATCCATACAAGACACCTACAGTGAATGTATTGTTGGTGACTGAAAATGTATAGTAAAATAATATTTGTTATGTGCACTAACCATCTCAGGGTACGATTACGCTGTTCTTCCTTTTATACTGGTTATCAGTAGACTATTTTATAGAGCTTAGGACGAACATTCTGGGAGCCTAAGGGTTGAGATAAACGTTACTCTTTTGATTCCTAGAGGGCCTTCCAAAGTGGAGTAAAATCGTCTAATGACAGCCACAATAAAGTAACAAAGCGTCCTCATATACTGAATCTGATCATTTTGGTTTCAGAGTGTATTGTCGATGGTAAATTTTACCCAAAGGGACACATTATTGAAGACTCCTGTTTCTCCACCCAGTGTGATGAAGGAACGTTCAGGCCCTTCCTGAATTATACTACAGGTAAATATCATATATAAAAAGTGGTCGCGAAACATTTACCCATAGCCCTTCCCATGTATTTTGTACATGGAAAACCAACAATGATACCTCTTATTTTTTTGTTGGTATAGAAACTATAAACCTGCCTTCTCAATGTTTGTTATACAATAATGCTAGTTGTAGTAGTAGTTGTTCACTAGGTTGCCTAGCCGAAAAGCCCCGAGTTTCTAAGTAAGGCCACTGCCGAGACAAGGTTTTCTCACAAGACTCTCAAGGAATATATATTGTGTTGTTAGTGTAGGTGGTTGTGTGCAATGCAGTCTTCCATAATGTATTTGATAGTGTGCGGTGTTGTGTTACAGTCTGGACAGGTATTTTGGACGGAGTCATCCATCTTCTTCTGATAACTCAGAATGGCTGGATGCTGCCCACATCTCAGCCTAGCCAGGTTATCAAGGGAAAGAAGGGCTTCTGTGGGATGGACTTCAGGGGGCCGTGCATATAGCTAAGTGTTGTCTATGAGTGGCTAAATGGATCAGTGGGTGATTTGAATATGGATTTGCTTCTAGAGGCTGGCTTGGGGTGGGCAAGGGGGGAGTAAAGACAATATTTGTGTATGATACAGGTGCTTGGTGTTGTTTTGATGTTTCTTGGTGTGTGTAGATATTCAGCCATGCAATGTAGTGGTTGGTGTTGGTTTGTGGAGGCTGCTACGATAAGTTGTGTACTTATCATATCAAGGTAATCCTTTGTTTTAAGTACGTTGGTTTCCTGGTGTAGGTGTGGTATCTGTGCAGCTAGTGATTATTTTGAGGGCTTTGTCCTGTATAGTTTGTAGGGTGTTGTGATGTGTATCACTGAAATTAGAAGTATAAGCCGGGCTAGCATATTCCATCACTGCATGCATGTATTGTTTGTATACTGTGATATTCGTTGTGTTGTTATGGTCTGTGGGCAAGTAACATGAGGGTATTCAGGCTTGGTGTCAGTTTTTTGTTTATGCTTGCAATATGTTTTTTTTTTTTTAATTACAATGATGTAGTGTATATACCACCAAGTATTGTGTGTGTGCCACTGTGTGTCTGTTATGGGGATGTTGTTTAAGGTTAGGTGAGGGTATGACAGTGTTCTGTGGTCAAGCTTGTGAGAAGGGTCATTGTAGATTTGACTGGGGCTAGTATGAGTATGTTAGGGGTGAACCAGTTGTGTAGTGTGTTAAGGTACAGTTGAAGGAGGTATGCGGCTGTATTTGCATCTCAGATGTGTCCTGTACATTTTTTTGTTTTTTTGTTTTTTCGATGTGATTGAGGGAAGCAAAAGGCAGAACTGCCTATAGCGAGTGCCTCCCCCGTAGTTGAAAGAGTGAAAGGGCCAAAATCAAGGGACGTTCGAGCCAAAATGCCTGGACACACAGAGTTTGAAGCAATTTAAGTCATAGGAAGAGGGAAAGACTGATTCTGGGAGAGAGTTCCAGAGTTCAGCTGTTGAGTAGAAGAAAGTTTGGGAGTAACGTTTCACTCTCGAGTTGGAGAGTTGCACAGAGTAGGGGTGGGATTGAGTTGCAAGACGGGTACCACATGCCCTACGTAAAGGTGGCATACACTGGGAAAGCTCTGAGTAACACTGATTATTATAGTAGCGATAGAATAGCGAGAGAGATGCAACATTGCGGCGGAGAAAGAGAGATTGCAGAGAGTTGGTGAGTGGACGGGAGTTAATGATACGAAAGGCCTTCCTTTCAACTTTGTCTAGGAGAGCGGTGTGAGAGGAACCTCCCTACACATGTGAACAATACTCAATACAAGGACGCACTATGCCCCTGTACAGAGCAAGAAGCTGTGCAGGGGAAAAGAACCCCCTAAGGTGGTTGAGCACACCCAGCTTCTGGAAGGCTGCCTTAGCAAGACTGGTAATATGGTCCTTCCAACTGAGAGCAGAAGAAAAAGAGACACCAAGAATATTGAGAGAAGATGAAGGATTGATTTTTGTATTGTTGAAGAATAAGGGATAGTCCGCTGGGAGTTCCTTACGGGTAGATAGATGGAGAAATTGGGTTTTGAAGCATTAACGGTAACAAGGTTTTCTCTGCCCCAATTGGAGACAGTATTTAGATCAGAATTTAAGAGTTCTATGGCTTCATTATGTTTGTCGTGAGTGTTATGTTCTCTGCATAAAAGGCTGTGTGAATTTTGGGGTTTGTGGGATATGGGTAGGTCGTGCATGTATTGGTTGAAGAGTGTTGGTGACAAGACGGTTCCCTGACGTACTCTGTGAAATTTCTGGCCAGCAAATGCTCTATGAGCACATCTCATTGATCAATAGGTGGCGTTCTGAGAGTGAGGGTCCAAGCCTAGGTGGTGAGACAGTGAAGCACTGGAGCGAGCCGCTTCAGAGATATGGCTGCTTCGAGCCATGGGTGAGCAACCATGCATCTTGCGAAGGCAAGATATCGGAGGCTGGTTAACATTTGTATCCCAAAGTGCTTCACATGTCTCACTCCCTAGACTGAAACGAGACCTCACGGGCTTCGCCGATCAATGTACGGTCTCAGCCTATACCCGAGAGGGAGTAGTTGGAATATAGAAAACAAACAAAAATCTGCCTGCTAGATAGTGGTTTTGTGTTTTTTTTGTGCATGTGCATGTTTGCGTTGATAATGTTATTTGTAAGGTGGGTTATAGCATCAACAGCTTTACTAATATCAATTTAAAAAAGAAGTGTTCTGTGTGCTGTCCTAGTTGAATTGATGCCATAATAAACTTTTTGTGTGAGGTGTGTAAGAAAGGTACATGTGGAGTGTAGTGGCCTAAAGCCGTGTTGTGATGTAGCTAGGGGAATGTGAGGGACGGTTATTTGTATTTTTAACCTTTGATAAGATGCAAAGGAGAGTGATGGGGCGGTGTGAGGAGGGTAGCGTGGGGTCATTATCTGGTTTAGGGATTGTGATGGTGATACTGTGCTTCCAGACGTTGGGCAGTGTGTGAATACTTGTAGTTTGATATGTGTGTGAGTGCTTGAAATCCTTGCAGTCTCAGGTGTCTAAGGTGTATGCTACTTATATTGTCTAAGCCACATGTGGATGAGTGTTTGAGGTTATTGATGCTGTGCTTCGACTTTTAATGAAGGGTGCATAGTCCGGGTCTGTGGGGAATTGACGCTTTTGTCAGATAACTCACCGTTGGTCATAGTTGGGGCTAAAGTGACTGACTTGTTAGAAACTAGTGATGATAATGTTTGCTTGTTGTTTGTTTGAAGGTATTCTGTCTGTTGTGATGGCAGTATGTGATTTTGTTGTGTTACTGTTGGAGAGTGTTATGCCGTTTAATGTTTTGTAGAGTTTGCTGGTTTTTGTTTTGTGATCAAGTGCTTGGAGGTAAATATTTCAGTTTAGTGTTTGTTGTTCTAGTATTTGTTATTAACCTGAGTGCTTAATACTTGTTTTGTTGTGCATTGTCCTGTGTGGGTGGTGTTGGGGAGTTTTTAAGTGTGTTGCATTGCTTGATGAGGATTTTTATTTCTGGTGTAAAGGTGGGGTTATTTTGCTTTCTATTACCTCTTGGGATGTGTTGATTGTCTGTGTATTGAATAATTGTGCTGAATGAGTGCATGCCATCGTTGGTGTTTGTGAAAGGTGTACTGTTTAGAGTTTTGAGGTGTTGTTCTGATTAAGTTGTGAAAGCTTCCCATTTGGCTCTTTTACAGTTGGTGTATGTGAGTCTTTGGCCATCTGGGGTGATTCTGGTTTTGGTGGTGATGATGCTCGAGAGGTGGTCAGATCCTAAGGTTGTGACCACCGTCCAGGATGTCGTGGGGGCGAGGTTGGGGGAACAAAAGGTGTTGTCTGGTGATGAGGGAGGTAGAGGGCTTGGTGGGGAGTATAGGTATGCTGATGGATGTTATTAAGGATGAAAAGGTTACCTGTTTGGTTTACCACCAGCCCTCAGTCTGAGTCGGGATTGTTGGCATACAAGGCCAACGACTTGGTATTGAAGTCACCACCCAGGATGTTGTTAGGGATGAATGTTTTGTGTTGTATTTGTTGGGTGTAGTGACTTGGTTCTGTGGGGGACGTTTGGGGAGGGATATATGTATTTATGATTGTTTTGTGTGATTTCTTGCCAGTGTGTATTATAATTGATTGTATTTGTGCAGTAGTGTCGTGAAGGGGTGGAGTGATTTAGAACGTACTCTTGTATCAGACAAGTTTATTGATACGCGTACCAAAATGATGAGTCCACCGCCACCAGCTCAGTCTTGTCTGACCTAGAAGAGGGTAGGGGGACGGAGATATCTATGCAGTTTTTCTCCCATTGATACTCCTCTCTCAACTTGCACCTCAAGGGGGGTAAGTCCCTGACGAAGACACTGCCACACCAGACCCTAGTCTGGTGTAACTGCTAGTAACAGCCTGTGGTTGTAGAACAGGAACGATCTTGAAATAATGTCATATGCCTGGCAGGTCTGTGACTTTCCTCCTCTCTTTCTTCCACTCTCGCTGAAAGTCACAGGCTGTCCAGGAATAAAATGTTATCTAAATTTTCTTCCAGTTCTATTACCACAATCTGTTACTATTATCATTTTATAACAAATGTTCATAAGGGAGGTTTATAGTTTCTATGTAAATAACAAACAATGGCGTATCTTTATTAGTATCTATCTGGTGCGTGGTAGTTCTTAGATCCTCCATGTTTTACTCCATAAGTTTGGAGATTTGAAGACGTATCACCTCTTACATTTTGCGATTATAAGACACTTCATCTTATTCAGGTGTTGATCATTTTGTGCAAGCGAAAGTAAGTCTGCAATATAAAGGAAACCAACCTTTTGTCAGGACAGTTTTCTACCAGAAATATTATATATTTAGCTTGAGGGGTATCTGGGTGACTGATGTATAGTTTGAGGGTCATCTAGGGGAAGCATTTATGTAGTCTAGTAGTAAAACTAAACTTACAATGTTCAAAAATACTTGGGTGGATGGGACTCGTTAGCCTTGGTCGGCAACCCATCTAGGGAAGACAAATATACAAATTTGGGTGGATGGTATTTTTCAGCCTTGGTCGACAACCCATCCAGGGAAGTAAACCTTATACAAATCCTTACTGCTATCCTATGGGTGAAGCAGATTGGCAGGTGGACTAGCCACACCATTGTTGGAAAATAGTGCTAAGTTACATAGAGGGCCTCGGCATCTTGTAATAAAATCAAAACCCTGGAGAATGATAAAATATAATATAATAACCTACAGGATGTTTGTGATGTTGTTGTTAATAATAATAATACTAATCTATCTATCTATCTATTGCCTGATGCCGTGATCCCCGAAGGGGTGGCCACGAACGAACCGCCCCCATGCACCTCTGTCCCCAGTCAGTCGACGCCCCTCCCCCCAACCAGCACCGCCTTCGTTCATGTAGTTCCTCACTCCATCCTTCCACCTCATATTCGGTCTACCTCTCCCCCTCTGTCCCTCCACCTCGCTCTCGTACACCCTCTTAGTCATTCTCTCGCTTTCCATACGTTCCATATGGCCGAACCATCTCAAGTTGTTCCTTTTCACACTTTCCAGCACATCTACCTCCACACCACACCTCCTTCTTACTTCCTCATTAGTCTGTCTATCCCTCCATGTAACTCCGCACGCACTCCTTAAGTAATTCATTTCCACTGCTCTCACTCTTGGTCTGAGTCTCTCAACCAACGTCCATGCTTCGCTTCCGTAAGTCAGTGTCGGGATTACCACACTGTCATGCAAGGACTTCTTCACTTCCATACTGACCACCCTATTTCTTGTTACTGCTTTTAGCGTTCCTACAACCCTCTTCCCCTGTTGTACCCTCTCCCGCACCTCTTCATCCATAGTCCCATCTTTACTCAACACACTGCCCAGATACTTAAAAGAGTTGACGATCTCCATAGCCTGACCGTTCAGCTTCACCTCACACTCTGTGACTTCACCCCTTTCGAAGACCATAACCTTGCTCTTCCCCGTATTTACCTTCAAATTCCGTTTTTCGCACACTGTTCCAAACTCATTTACCAGACCCTGCAACTCCCATTCATTATCACTCATCAGAACTGTATCATCCGCAAACAGCAGTATAGGTAGCTTCCACTCAATTCCCTCCCTTTTCAGCGATACACCAACATCCACTGCTCTTGATAGTATTTCTTTCATAACTCCATCCATATATACAGTAAACAACCACGGGGACATCACACACCCCTGTTTCAAACCAACATTCAGGTCAAAGAACTCGCTCTGCTCACTCTCCATACGTACTGCCGCCTTTGCACCCTCATACATGCTCTTCACTGCTTTCAGCAACTTGCCCTCTACTCCGTATATTCTAAGTACTTTCCACAAACCTTCTCTATCCACTCTGTCATAGGCCTTCTCCAAGTCCATAAAGGCAACATACACCTTTTGTTTCTTCTCCAGATACTTCTCCACAACACAATTCAGGGTAAAAATCTGATCTACACATCCTCTTCCCTTCATAAAACCTCCCTGCTCGTCGCCTATCCATTTCTCCGTTCTCACTCTCACTCTCTCAATCACTACCCTACTGTATACCTTCCCTACTACGCTTAGAAGACATATTCCTCGGTGGTTACCACACACTCCTCTTTCCCCTTTGCCCTTATATAGGGGGACTATTATGCCTATATAAGGGGGACTATATAGGGGGACTATTATTATACTAATAATACTAATAATAATAATAATAATAATAATAATAATAATAATAGTAATAATAATAACAATAATATAAATTGGTGTTTATAATAAAATAATGTTACACCTAGGGGTTTGGAATAATTTGACAGTTAATCATGAACTTAGCCTTGATTGAATAATTCCCTCATATTCAGGTACTTTCTCTTTGTAGCATTTATGTTCTTCCACTTCTAAGTAAGATCAATGTTAAGACATAGACAAGTGTTCATTATCCCTGTCAGTGTGTACCTTTTTCCCTTGGAGTTATGAATTCATAAGCTAATTTACCACTATGAAATTTATGCACCATTTGAATTATTTCAGTGTTGAACTTAGGGTTACACAAATAATGAACTTAACCTCTAAAGCGCGATATGCCTAATGAAAGTATCTGTTTAGCATATGTAATAGGCCTTACGGAAGACAGCCTGTGAAACAATACCCCCAAAATGACCCACATGCACTTAAATGGAAGAGCTGTGATTAGGTAGTACATTCACTCTCTAGTCCCTTCTTTCTCTACCCTATAGGCTATATGTCCCCCACACCCTTTCCCTCTCCTTCCCTTCCTTTCTCCGACCACTTCCCCCCTCCTCAATTATTGACTCTTATTTTTCTTATTTTCGTGATTCCTCCCTCACACTCCCTCCTTTCCTTCCCAGACGCGGGAGAGAGCTACAGGGCCAGTGTGCCTCAAGCAGGCTCAGGAAGTATACCTATACCTCTCTCTCTCTCTCTCTCCTCCATCCACCCCCTCCCGTCACAAAATATATGTTTTTTCACTAGATATTTGCTTCTTACACATTTATTATTCTTCACTGTTCATATGTTCATCACATAAGTAAAAGAATGCACAAATGCAGAAACTAAGAAACTAAGGATTTGTTTGCATATGCGACACTTTTAATGCTTACGATGTGGGCATATTTCTGCTATATTTGAGCTCATTCAGGCACTGCTAAATGATTAGGCAAGTGTCTAAATGAAATTAAATATATTCAGCCAAAAACTAGAAGAAAATTGATTCAAAATGACACCAGAACGAGTGTTGTAGCGTGCGGGGTTCATCCGTAGCGCTATCATAGACATCGGCAAATATTCGCTAATTATGAACAATGTCGCGCTACATTTACCTTTGGCAGCGCTGCATTGTCTCACAAAATATGAGGTGAGAGTCTCAGTGCCCTGGCCACCGTACTGGAGAGCCGATGGGGGCCTGTCGCGCTCCCGCTCACTAGCACTCGTCTCCACAGGCTTTAAGAGGCTTTAACCCACTGAGTACTGTAATGTTCAGGCTTTTTCAGTATATGCCATCAACATTTGTCATCAATACATTTGTATAATAATATAATTATGAAAGGTACAACTGGAGGCAAAATGCAAACCTTATATTTGTTTTTCTGTTTTGTTATGATATTTTGTAGCTATATATTATAGTTATGCATATTAATCACAGCGTAATATAGTGAAATATACCATATTAAACTTCCTAGGCCCAATAGTTATTTGTCTATGAATATTTATAGTGAGTGTTCATATGAGCAAATTTTTAAAGAAAAAAACATAGGATATTCATCATATTACACCTGTATAATTTGTATCATTCGTGTTTACAGAAAACCTGAATAAAGTGTGAATTATCACGCAAAACAATTATTACATTCAATATGAATACCAGTTTTATTATAGTCTATGTACTGTATGTTGTGCTGATGATGGGTTCAAGTAGTAATAAAAGAAGACAAAATTAATACTATTAACCTTTTAACTAACATAAACCTTCCTAATCTGATTAATATAACCTAAGCCGAACCAGACTATATTGAACATGTCATCATAAATAATTAGCAATACCTGAACACCCGTTACACAAGCAGTACGATAAGGCTGTGTATATCTTTGCAATAATAAAAGGCATTGACAATGATCCATTAAGAACTATTAATTCCAACATGCTCTTTCTAAGCTGAACAAAATAATCTAAAGATTACTAGAATATAATGAATATGAGTCTGTGGTACTGAAGGACTTAATAGATCATCTAACGGAATTAACGTATTTATTGTTGGACTTGTTTCAGGCAACCTATGTGTGGAGCCGTTCAAGACATCTGGAGACAACTGTTACTTCTTCAACTACACTGAGGTGACGTGGTGCGAGGCCCGCAAGGTGTGTCTGGACCTTGGGGGTGACATAGCAGTGGACAACTTCAACACACTACAGAATTTTGCCATCGCGAATTTGCAAGGTAAGTTACTATCTGGATAGCAATATACAGTCAAATTTTATATGTTTGCCAGAAACTAACCGAGTCATTTTTAGTTATCATCATATTACCTTGACATCCCTCACGGTAACAGGTAAGCTACTCTTTCTTCCAAGTTGTATAAAGAAGAAGTTAATGTCCCTCTCTCCAGTAATCACACAAATTATCATCAAGATTTTCAGTGAACTATTGGTTTTGACTGTACCTACAACTAATACTAAGCCAAATAATTATGAAACAAAGTTTGTTCAAGAGCGTTTGAAGTTTGCCATTAGGGGGTAGTACTCGCTTTTTGTGGATCCCCTTCTCAATCATGTTTAGCATATTAGTTTTGAGATTTTCAGACTTTCGTTCTATAGGTTTGTCGATCTTAAGACCTTTCGCCACATTTTGTTGTCAATATTTAGACCTTTCGTGCCATTTGCGTGTCAATTTTTTCCTGGCGAGCGATATCAAGCCTGTAATTTTAGAAGGAATTGGGTTTCGGCCCGAACATTGTTCTTCCGAAAAATTTAAACATTTCTCTTTAGAGGGGGTCTAGGGGGTTTATTTGTATAACCTTCATAGAGGTCTAAGAGGAAACTAAACAAATATTTGATATATGAATGAATGGAACAACACAAAAACAGCCACTAGCCCCTTAAGGGGAGATTTGTATTAGTTGTTCATGTATTTATGTATACTTTATTCTCTTTAGTTTCCTCCCAAGACCTGCATCAAGAAATGCTCGCAAGACCCCCTTTTGAGATTATTGTGTACATTTTTCAATAGAAAAATATACCGGTCGAAGGCCGCTTCCTCCTAATTTTCAGGCTCGCTATTGGTCGTCAGGAAAAAATAGACCCATACAGTATAGGCACAACAGGTCTTAAATAGACCCATACAGTATAGGCACAACAGGTCTTAAATAGACCCATACAGTATAGGCACAACAGGTCTTAAATAGACCCATACAGTATAGGCACAACAGGTATTAAATAGACCCATACAGTATAGGCACAACAGGTCTTAAATAGACCCATACAGTATAGGCACAACAGGTCTTAAATAGACCCATACAGTATAGGCACAACAGGTCTTAAATAGACCCATACAGAATAGGCACAACAGGTCATAAATATACCCATACAGTATTGGCACAACAGGTCTTAAATAGACCCATACAGTATAGGCACAACAGGTCTTAAATAGACCCATACAGTATAGGCACAACAGGTCTTAAATAGACCCATACAGAATAGGCACAGCAGGTCATAAATATACCCATACAGTATTGGCACAACAGGTCTTAAATAGACCCATACAGTATTGGCACAACAGGTCTTAAATTAACCAAACTAATGGATCAAACGTCTTCAAATCTCAAAACAAAAGCAGCTGTCACATGAGCACTAATCCGACCAACCAATTGACCATCCACCGTGTATCTGGGTGATGGGCGTTGGTAATAATTAGCTCACGGCATTATATTATCACTAACCAACTGCAGACGACACAGCGTTCTTCTAGCTTCAAAGCTGTATAACTTGCAATACTTATTTTGTCCTTGTAATAACGATACACAATCATATCTAATAAATGGAAATGTAGAAGAAATATAAAATGTATATGTTAAATATCGTTTATTTTATTTTATTTTGATATATTCCAACTATTCCCTCCCGGGCAGAGGCTGAGAGCCTGTACATTCAGCCGTTACACATTGAACGGTGAAGCCCTTGAGGTCTCGTTCCAATCTAGAGGGTGAGACATGTGAAACACTTTTTAGCTATAACCAGCCCTTGCCATCTTGCCTTCACAAGATACATGGGGCTTAGTTTCTCACTCACTGCTCAAAGCAGCCCCATCTCTGAAGCTGCCTCGCTCCAGTGCTTCACTGTCTCGCCACCTAGACTCGGACCCTCACATTCAGAGCGCCACCTATTGAGCAATGAACTCAAGAGGCATTGCCCCCATATAGCATATTTCGAATATGGGAATATTCATACGGTGCTATTTAATCAGCGAACTATTTGGCGTTTCGTTTCGGTAGGCTCTGTCATAATGCATTGATATTAGCTAAACAAAAAGAAAAAATCCATCCCAATAATATCTTCCAATTGACATATCGGGATTCGATCCCAGGTCCATTGAATTACTAGTCCAGTGGCAAGACCACTTCACCACACCTCCCCTACGGGAGTTTGGTATCCAGAGTTTAAATTGAAAGATTGCGCATTTACGGCTACATATGTACTGCATTTTATAAGGTGTGTAGGCTACATAATTCAATAGTTAAGGCCGTGGATGAGTAAACAGGTTCATTAAAATGACTACCTAACACTATTTACCAATACATTGATAAGTAGGGCATTACAAAAGAGAGTTCACGGTTGGTTACGTAGACATGCTTTATTAGTAAATATTATTGTGAGAGGCACGCATAGACTACTTATGGAGTTTGACTGATCGTGCAACAACCCTGCCTAACTATATTATTATATAATAATACTTTTCCTACTGGTCGATCAACAACATATTATGGTTAACCTCTTAAGTGCGCATGGGGGTAATTAGACACCTCTGCCTGTGCGCATGTATTTGAGCTGTTTCCATCACTAAAATATTAATTTTACCATAAATAGCATTAATACTTATCCATATGCGCCTATTATAGGTTGATTATAAAGGTATTAACCTGTTACAACAATAAAACGAGTTAAAACAGTGTTTGGATGGTCAAAATCGGCGATACAGGGCGGGAGTTGCATAATGTATGGGTGAGGCAAGCTCCTTTCCCGCCAATTTCCCCCAAGGCCACTGAGACACTGTCGATCGATACTCTCTCTCTCTCTTGCACTCGCTTGCTAACAGTGATGACAATGCCCTGCTTGCAACTCGCTAATGTTAGCACGAAAATATAACTCAGAATAAGGGAATAACAAGGAAAATAGGTGATAACTGAAGGAGGGGAGGAAAGTGGGGAAGGAGGGGAGGTAGAGGACTGATATTTTGCATGGCCCAAGGGCAAAAAAAAAAAAAAAAATTGTTTTTGTTTAAAATTGATTTTTTTCTCTGACTCTTAAGAGTCTTCCCGCAGTCCGCCGGGGGAACTCTTAAGAGTCTTCCCGCAGTTCCCGGGTTAATAGGTCTACCTGAAGGACTATATGACAACACATAACTTAACCCTTATTTAGCGGGGGCGGACTTAATTCCGTGTCGAAAAACTTGGACTATGTGGCGGGGGCGGACTTAGCCCTTATTTAGCGGGTGGTAAGGTATTTTACACCGTGCCGCCCAGCGGGAATAATCCCGAAATATTCGCTCACTTTCACTCGCCCTAGCGCCGTTACTATGGCTCCAATGCGAACGAAACGGTCATTTTTGGAAAGAGCAACTCTTGATCTCCCCATATAAGTCTATTATGGATGTTATGAGTGAGTGTGGAGGGTGAGAAGAGGTGAGGAAGAGGAGGTACTTTTTGGTCTATTTCCCAGGCGCATTCGGATGCGTTCGCTTTGCCCTGACTTCGGCTTCCCGCGCGTCTACTATTCCTTCGGTAATCGGTCTTATTTTTCTCTTATTTCTCCTTATTTTTGTATTCTCTGTATTCTCTCTCTCTCTCTCTCTCTCTTTCTTTCTCTCTCTCACTCCTGTCTGTCTGTCTCTCTCTCTCTGGCTGGCTCGCTTTCCCTCTCTCGCGCGCTCTGTCTCTCTCTCTCTCCCTTTCTCTCTTTCTCATCCGTATAATTATGTAATTCTCATTATTATTTTCTCTAATCTCTCTCACTCCTCCTGTCTGTCTGTCTTTCACTCTCTCTCTCTCTTTCTGGCTCGCTCGCTTTCCCTCTCTCGCGCGCTCTGTCTCTCTCTCTCTCTCTCCCTTTCTCTCTTCCTCATCCGTATAATTATGTAATTCTCATTATTATTTTCTCTAATCTCTCTCACTCCTCCCGTCTGTCTGTCTGTCTCTCTCTCTCTCTGTGGCTCGCTCGCTTTCCCTCTCTCGCGCGCTCTGTCTCTCTCCCATTCTCTCTTCCTCATCCGTATATGTAATTCTCATTATTATTTTCTCTAATCTCTCACTCCTCCCGTCTGTCTCTCTCTCTCTCTCTCTCTCTGTGGCTCGCTCGCTTTCCCTCTCTCGCGCGCTCTGTCTCTTTCTCTCTCCCTTTCTCTCTTCCTCATCCGTATATGTAATTCTCATTATTATTTTCTCTAACTAATCCCTCTATTTCATTTATTTGCTTGTAATATTTCTGTATTATTATATATTTTTCACTCTTTCTTCAGTTCAGTTTCTATATTCTCTCTCTTTCTCTCTCTCTCTCTTCCTCATCCGTATATGTAATTCTCATTATTATTTTCTCTAATCCCTCTTTCTTTATTTGCTTGTAATATTTCTGTATTATTATATCTTTTTCACTCTTTCTTCAGTTCTGTTTCTGCATTCTCTCTCTCTCTCTCTCTCTGTTTCGCTTGCTTTGCAGGATTTTTTGTTTTGTTTTATATATAATATTATTTCAACACATTTCCAAATCACCCTATGGGGTAGTGTTGACGACTCTTTTTTTTGTTTGTGGTGTTCCCAGGAGGTGTAATCCACATGTACAAAGTACAAAGGAGTACAAAGGAGTACAAAGGAAATCAAGCAACAACAGATCTAGTGACCCTTCTAGGTTGCTTGTCCTCCAAAACACTGAGGATCAAGTGTCCAAACAGTGGTTTAGAGTGGGTAAGGGAACATTGGAAAGGGAACTACTGCCCTGCCACTAACGTGGCAGGACTAGGAAGTTAGTAGGGGACATATGGGTTAGTAACTGAGGGGAGGATAAAGTTATTCATTAACAAACGCAGTCAGTCGCGGGTTTGATGCGAGATATTTGTCTAGGCGGAATTTAAATGAATCAACGGTGCTGCAGTCTATAACGTCTCGGGGAACCCATTCCACAAGTTGACAACTCGATTGAAGAAGAAATTCTTAGATTCGTGCGAGTTAAAAGATTTACCAATAATTTTGCAACCGTTTCCCCGCGTGTAATTAGATTGGTCGATAGTGAAGTACTTACTACAGTTCATATTGTCGATGCCTTTGATGATTTTGAACACTTGAATTAAGTCGCCTCTTAATCTGCGCTGGGTTAAAGGAAATAGATTTAATTCTCTAAGACGCTCTTCGTATGGTTTGTTCTTTAGGCTAGGTATCATTTTGGTAACTCTACGTTGAACTCGTTCTAGCTTGTTTATATCTTTTTGGTAATAAGGGCACCAGGATTGAACGCAGTATTCCAGAAGAGGGCGGACTAAGGAATTGTAAAGGGTTAGGATAACTTCTTTGGATTTATGCTCAAATGACCTGCCTATAAAGCCAATTATTTTGTTTGCCTTCTTAACAACTTCTGAACATTGTTGACTCGGTTTTAGGTTACTCGATATTGTTACTCCCAGATCAGTTTCTCTGTTTACATTCTTAAGCTGAGTGCCATTCATCGAATAGTTTGCTTTCTCATTTAGGTATCCGACATGTAGTACTTTACATTTATCCGCATTGAAACTCATTTGCCAAATTTGGGCCCAACATGACAATTTATCTAGATTGTGTTGCATATCGTCAACTTGTTCTTTTGAGAGTACGCTATTTGCAATTTTTGTATCGTCAGCAAATTTTGAGATTGTGCAGGTGAGACCCTCATCTATGTCGTTGATGTAAATTAGAAAGATAATTGGTCCTAGTACCGATCCCTGGGGTACCCCGCTACTTACATTGGTCCATTTAGATGCCTTACCGTTTATGACTACCCTTTGCTTTCTGTTGCTGAGCCAATTTTCTATCCATTTCAACACACCGTCTTGTATTCCATGCGCTTTTAGTTTTAGCAGTAAACATTTGTGGGGAACTTTGTCAAAGGCCTTTTGAAAATCAAGGTATATAATATCTACAGCTTTACTCTCATCGTAGAGGTTGAGGATATCGTGGAAGAAGTCTAAGAGGTTTGTTAAACAGGAACGTTTTTTACGAAAGCCGTGTTGAGTATCTTTAAGTATGTTATTTTTCTCCAAGTGATTTACGAGTCTGTCTCGTATGACCGTTTCTAGCATTTTACATACAACTGAGGTTAAGCTAATTGGACGATAGTTACTGGGTAGGGATTTGCTGCCTTTTTTTAATATCGGTGTTACGTTGGCTAGCTTCCACTGATCAGGCATAGTTCCAGACTGCAAGGATTTATTGAATAGTAATGTCAGTGGTTTGGAGAGCTCATTCTTAGCTTCCTTTAGAACTCTAGGCGAGATTGTATCAGGTCCTGGCGTTTTATTTACCTTGAGTTTATCTAAACAATTCAATACTTCTCTCTCTGTAACGGTGATATTGCTTAGAACATCTGAATTATCAATCTGAATCAGCGATGGTGTAGGGATATCACTGAGGTCTTCTGTTGTAAAAACTGATGCAAAGAAGGTATTGAGGGCATTACTCATTTGTACTTCGTCTTTGGTGTATTCTCCTTTTTCATCGACTAACGGTCCAACAGTTGAAGTAACTACTTTTTTCTTTCTGATATAACTATAGAATTCTTTCGGGTTTGTTTTACTTTGATTCGCAATATGTAACTCTAAGGTCTTTTTACTTTGCTTAATTAACTTTTTGGCTTTGCGTCGTAGCTCTACAAATTTCACCCGTTCTTCGTCATTTTGTGAGGATTTTAATCTATCATTAGCACATTTTTTAGCAAGCAGGCAGTTTGAAATATCTTTATTCCACCATTTGGGCTTATTATTATGGCCTGGACGCCGTATTTTCGATGGTATGCAGTCTTGCACTGCTTTTAGGTAAGTGGTTTCGAATAACTTCCAAGATGTATTTATGTCGTTATTGTTAATTAAAAAGCTCCAGTCAATTTCTTTAAACATAGCTCTAAGTTTATGGAAGTTTGCTTTCTTGAAATTAGGGACTTTTTCGATGCTACTATTTGGTTCGTTACTAGTAAACTTTAAAGTGAAAGTTATCGTACGATGTTACTGAATTCATCACCAACATTCAAATTCTCTATCAATTCTTCTTTTGTTGCAAGTACAATGTCAAGAACGTTATTACCACGGGTCGGCATTCGAACAAATTGATAAAGCGAACTCTCTTGCAAGTTCGTATACAAGTCATGTCCGGAGTGTGAAGTAAGAGTATCGCCCCACTTGGTCACAGGTAAATTAAAGTTGCCAAAAATTACGGTATCTTGTGAGTTACTTACATCTGCAATTTGTTCGTAAATTTCTCGGTCAGTTTGCACTGATTGAGCTGGAGGTCTGTATATTAACGCAAGTATTATTTTTGTACCTTTATTATTCTTTATTAGCACAAAAGATGTGTCGACGTTCACAATTTGAGGTTTTGACACGAGGGTCGGGTTAAGACTTTCTTTGATATAAAATAAAACGCCACCTCCATTTTTATTTATTCGGCTGTTCTCAAACATTACATAACCGGGAAGTGAATACTCTGCTAAAAAGTCTCTATCTTGTGTATTGAGCCAAGATTCTGTTATGCCAATCACATCATAATTTTCTGTAAACACTAGTTCCTCTAAATCTGAAAATTTATTGCGTATGCTACGAGCGTTTGCATAGAAAACCTTTAAAGTTGCGGTTTTAGAACTCGCAGATCGTTCTTTCATCGAATTTTTGGTTCTGGTCGGATCTACATTTACATTCATGGCTGTCCTCGGTCCTCGGTCGTTATCCCTGACGGTTTTGAATTTGGGTCGTGTTGGTGGAGCTTTATCCAAATTCGCGGTTCTTGACGGATTAGTATTTAATTCCTTTGTAGATTGCCGTCCTCGCTGTCTTCGGTCCTCCTTCCTGGTTGTCCTGTGCTGAGTCGATTTCTTCTCCGAAAATCCTTCACCGCATCGTTGAGAAGACGCCCAAAACGCGCTGCTCCCACCTGGTTCAGATGAACTCCATCATCCGAAAACAAATAGTCATCGTAGTAGAAATTGTCCCAGGTGTCGACGAATCCCACGTTCTCCTTCCTGCAGAGGTTTGCTAGACAACGATTTGTGCTGGTGGCTATGTTGTAAAATCGGCTCTCTACACCGAGCCGGGGGACGATTCCTGAGACGATGATCCTTGATGACTTCTCCTTAAACGACTTGATCAGCTGCTGGTACTTTAAAAGCAAATCTTCCGACCGGGTTCGCTGTATATCGTTGGATCCAACGTGGATGACGTACATTGTATTTGCAGGGGCCAGCTTTGATACTTCGTCAACTGCTGCAACTACGTCATCCACACCACCACCAGGGATACAAAAACGCTTCCTGGTCTTAGGTGCCCTGGCGCAAAACTCTGTGAGCTGACCACGTATCATCGAGTCTCCCACGAGCCGGACTTCTTCTATTTCCTCTTCGTCATCTGAGTCTGCGAATATCTGGAAACGGTTTTGACACTCGGTAATCGGTATGTGTTTCCTGGTCTTGGGGCAAACGTTGTTCCTCACGACACGGAAGTTGTCTTGAGGGGGAAGAGAGTCGCTATTTGTATCTTGAGTATCGGAAACATCAGCTGAAATGGCTACTGTAGGCGTTGAATTGTTGGCAGTTGACGTTGGGGCGTTGGTGGCTGCTGGAGTTGCGGTGACAATTGAAGTTTGTGGCACTCCAACGTTGAGTGTTACAAACTCTTGGAGTGATTCCAGCTTCATGGTGAGGACGTTGATCTTGTTGTAGGCTTCATCTAATTTCACTGTAAAATTCTCTCGTTGCTGGCAGAGCCGGCAGACTTGAAGATCGATAGTAGCAAACATGGACTCACCAAACCTACCGGCGCAGTTCGCACAAGCGCGAGGCATGGTGACAGTCACTTTCTTCAGATCACTTCACTCACTTAAAAAACAATTCACTCACTTTACAACACTTCACTCACTTTAAAAACACTTCAATCACTTCAACCGAAAACAAATATGCTGAAATACGCAGAAATAGGATATCAGGGGTGATAGCCTAACCGAAAACAAAAATGTTGAGATACGCAGAATTAGGCTTCCAGGGGCGATAGCCTAACCAAAAGTTTTTTTTTTTTAAATTGAAATACGGAATAATAGGCTACCAGCGTTGAATAGCCTAACCGAATATAATACAATTGAAATTCGCAGAAATAGGCTACCAGGTGTGATAACCTAACCTTAAACAAATATATGTATAACAGAATATGTAACTAAATATACAATTCAATCACAATGTGATTGAGGTAGTAGGCAAAAGGCAGTTATGTGATTGAGGTAGGTAAAAGGCAGTTATGTGATTGAGGTAGGGATAAGGCAGAACTGCCTATAGCGAGTGTATGAATGTGATTGAGGTAGACAAAAGGCAGAACTGCCTATAGCGAGTGTATGAATGTGATTGAGGTAGACAAAAGGCAGAACTGCCTATAGCGAGTGTATGAATGTGATTGAGGTAGACAAAAGGCAGAACTGCCTATAGCGAGTGTATGAATGTATGTATGCATGAATGACATGGATGTATGAGGTGGACCAAGAACCAGATGGATGATTGAGATTCGAAACTTATGGATGTAATGGGTGATGTTGCTGATGATGATGAATGCACTTGTGTTTGGGTAGTGTGCTATTCCACCATATGAATGATTGAATGACATGAATTCATAAGGTACTTTGAAATAGATGAATGAATGATTGAATGAAGTTATGAATGACATGAATTCATGAGGTACTTTGAAATAGATAAATGAATGATTGAATGAAGTTATGAATGATTGGCAAGAAGGGAGGAGGTTAGAAGTGTTCCAGTGTGTGGTACTCGGTGTAGCAAGGAATAGGACAGAGTCCCACATCACACCGACTACACTTGGACGCGACTTCCCTCCTATGTCGGGGCCTCCTTGTTGTGTGACTGCAGACGTGGCACACCTTCTTTCCGGTCACATGCAATTATAAAAAGGTATATTGTAGACCACAATCTTCGCCAAGCTTTGTTGTTGCTTGTATTATCGTGAGAAATGTACCGTACACCCTGGTTATCGTGAGAAATTTACCGAACGCCTGCAAATCATACGCTATAAAATGCTTGCAATCAAACTCTCAAGCAATTTCAAGGTCACATGCAATTATAAATGTATAGGTAGACCCAGAGAGGACGAGAAAGAGAGAGGAGGAGGTCAAGAACATCTGCTAGGTGTGATTTCCCCTGGGGGGGGGAGATTAGTTAGGGAGTGCCCTGGCCTATATCAGACAAAGAGGGTGAGAGAGACAGAGAGACAGAGAGAGAGTGTAGTGATAATATAACAATTTTACATATGTATCATAATACAGTATATGATAAAATAATATATACGGTACATATGTTTCCCACAATCATATCATGACCGCTCGCCACGGCCGCCGTGGACCAACTGAGATGTACTCAACTTATATCCACCCTCACTCCCTCGCTACATACGTAATTATATAAAGAAATTACCGTATTTAACGATTTTGCCCTTCGATTGCACGATCGTTGCAAGACAACCAGTGATCGTAGAAGGATGGTTCGGGTGTCATTGGAAAGCTCAATTTACGCCCTTTCAGGGATACATACTTGTATTACGCTCTGGATCTTGTTTATGCATGAAAAAGAGCACGGAAACAACCCCATTTATGGTAAAAAAAAAAAGGCTGGGCGGCACAGTGAAATATACTCCACCACCCGCTCGTAAGGTGATAAAATGCTTGCAATCAAACTTTCAAGCAATTATAAAATGTAAATTATACTTACCAACACCCACACCAGTATGTTCTTCGTCAGGAACGTCTCCATTTTGCTCAACGGTCTGTGTAACATCAACCACAACATTTGCGACACGCAAATTATGCTTGGGGTGAAAGCCTATGATCGGCATATTTTCGTCTTCCGAGTCATCCACACTATCAAAACTCTCACCCAGACCTTCCATGGTTTCATTCAACAGCCTATTAGAAAGTTCTGAAGAGTTCAGCATGATATCTAGTTCCTGGGCGGTGAGCCGGGCGTGATGAGTAGGGTGGCGCGACGCACTAGGGGTGGCGGCCACCGAATCGGACACGGGCAAATCTTGACCTTCCATTACAGCTGCTTGAGGGTTACTGAGTCATGGTCACGTAGAGGGGATGTGTGGGTGGGACCTTGTAGTACACCGCCTGACCACCAGGTTTCGCTTTCCACCTAAATTAGGGCGGGAATACGCCCACAGACTTAAGGCGGGCCCCGCCATTTTGTCCAATTTTCTCGATTCTGACTTAAGTCTGGCCCCGATCTTTAAGGGTTAAGTCTGTGCATTAATTCCCGCCCTAATTTAAGTGGAAAGCAATATCTGGTGGTCAGGCAGTGTACTCCAGGTCCCACCCACTCATCCCCACCGTGTGAGCATGACTCAGTAACGCTATAGCAGCCGTGATGGAAAGACAAGTTTTGCCAGTGTCCGATTCGGCGGCTGCCATCCCTAGTACGTCGGGCCAGCCAAGTCGGGAGGCCCTGCTCACCGCCGAGGAGTTAGATCAGCTAATAAACTCTTCAGCTGTGTCTAACACGTCGTTGGATGAAACCTTGGAAGGGCATGGTGATAGTGGGGGTAGTGAGGAGGTTGAAGAAGATGATGATAAGCCGATCATAGGTATTTCCAGCCGCCATAATTTGCGGCCCGCAAATGTTGAGGGCCAGGAGGCAGAGAGCGATCAGCATGATAAAGACATTGAATATGCTGACGAGGACCTTGACGAACATACTGGTGTGGGTGTTGGTAAGTACAATGTACATTTATATTGCTTGCAAGTTTTATTGCAAGCATTTTACGCGTAAATTTCAAGGGGGGTACGGTAGATTTCTTATGATAATATCCATTTTACACATATGTTTCAGGGGTGTACAGTACATTTTGTACAAGCTACGAAGATTGTGGTGTACAATATGCATGTTTATCATTGATTGTTACATTTATTTTGCTTGCAAGTTTGATTGCAAGCATTTTACGCGTATATTTCAGGAGGGTACGGTAGATTTTTTACGATAATATCCATTTTACACGTATGTTTCAGGGGTGTACAGTACATTTTGTACAAGCTACGAAGATTGTGGTGTACAATATGCATGTTTATCATTGATTGTTACATTTATTTTGCTTGCAAGTTTGATTGCAAGCATTTTACGTGTATATTTCAGGGGGGGACGGTAGATTTCTTACGCATGTTACCTTGAAATTGCTTGCGAGCTTGCAATCATTTTATAGGTTTATATTTCACGGTGTACAGTACATTCCTTACGGTAAAATAATACACGCAACGAAAGATTGAAGATTTGTGATTGTCATTATATGGGGACCATATGTATATATTATTTTTTCTCTCTCTCTCTCTCTCTCTCTCTCTCTCTCTCTCTCTCTCTCTTTAAGATAATACAAGCAACGAAGTTTGGCGAATATTGTGGTGTACAATATAAATTGTTATCATTTCTTGTGACTAATTGCTAGTAAGTTATATATATATATATATATATATATATATTGTATACGGTATATTGATTACAAGCATTTTGTATGGGGATAGATTTCTAGGTGTACAGTACATTCCTTACCATGTGACCTTCACATTGCTACCACTCTTGTCTCTCTCTCTCTCTCTCTCTCTCTCTCTCTCTCTCTCTCTCTCTCTCTCTCTCTCTCTCTCTCTCTCTTTCAATCTTTCTTTCTTTCTTTCTTTCTTGCTCTGACTATCTGTTGTCCCGGGCACTCCTAAATCACCCTTTTCTAATCTCCTGCCTGGGGCAGTACCACCAAGCACTCTTGTCTCTCTCTCTCTCTCTCTCTCTCTCTCTCTCTCTCTCTCTCTCTCTCTCCTCTCTCTCTCTCTCTCTCTATATATATATATATATATTTATATATTATATATATTATTTATATATATATATATATATATATATATATATATATATATACTGTATATATTATGTATATAAATATATTGTATATATTGATTGCAAGCATTTTATATGCTATAGATTTCTAGGTGTACAGTACATTCCTTACCATGTGACCTTGACATTGCTACCACTCTTGTCTCTCTCTCTCTCTCTCTCTGTTTCTCTTTCAAATAAATCATGTCTTAGTTATAAAGTTTGAGTCTTCACATCCCTCATACGAAATAACATTATTTTCATAGGCAACACCAGACCGGCCAAACGGCCCAGGTCATTGTCCCCACAGCCAGGCCCATCCAGGCAGCGAGCCGCGTCAGAGCCTCCAGTGATGCTGCTCGCCAATATCTCGGGGGTACAGCAGCTACCAACAACCCCCGCCCATGCACAACCTGGTCCAGCGACCTCTACAGCAGCTGTAGATGCTCCTCCCATGTTGTCAACGCCACCCGAGATGCCACGGACGAGGAGGACCAGGCGTCGGCTGGTTTTGTCCGAGAGCGATGCCGGCTCAAGCTCTCCCGATTCGCCTGAAGCCAGGATATCCCCGGCGCCGGAAATCGACTCTGATGGCGGGCAGGCACAGCCACAGCAGGGACAGCCACAGCCACAGCCATTACCAAGAGGTGGCGGGAGGGGAGCTCCACAGTGAGGTGCCCGGGGAAGGGCACGAGGAGGTGCACAAGGAGGTGCACGAGGAGGTGCCCGAGGAGGTGCACGGGGGGCCGGGAGGGGCAGGAGGCCGAACGAGCCACCTGTCTTTCAGTGGGAGGACTGCCAGCCTCGGGATATGCCTGGTGTTCCACCCCTGTTTGATAAGACAACCAATGGCATCCAGCCTGCCTTTCCCTGCTCACAGAGTGATACCCCTTATCACTACTTCCAGGCATTCTTTGACGACCGATTGCTCGGGGACATTGTCACGGAGACAAACCGCTATGGACGCCAGCACGCCGAAGAGATGGCCTCGCCCCACATGCGGAGATGGACACCAATTGACATCCCTGAGCTCCTTGTGTTTTTTGCCCTCACCATGCTCATGCCCCACATCAAGAAGCACAACATATTAGATTATTGGCTCATGCATGACATCATATCAATGCCAGTGTTCAACACATACATGCCAAGCGACCAGTATAGGCAAATACTGAAGTGCTTGCATTTTGTAGATAACACTGCGCCACACGGAGCTGACAAGATTTGGAAAATACGGCCATTCCTGACCTCCTTCCTGAACAGGTATCGCCGGTTTTTCCAAACTTTCCAGAATGTTGTGATCGATGAGTCCTTGATCCTCTTCCGTGGACGTCTCTCTTTCCGCCAGTACATTCCGTCGAAGCGTCACCGCTTCGGGGTCAAATTCTTTGTACTGTGTGACTGCGAGACAGGATACGTGGTGAACCTTATCATCTACACCGCTACTGATGTGGACATTCCGAACGACCGTCTGGGTCTTTCAGGGTCGGTTGTGAAGACACTGATGGAGCCGTATCTGGATGCCAACCGTATCCTGTTCACGGACAACTTCTACACCTCTCCTCTCCTTGCCAGGTATCTCCTTACAAGGAGAACGGGAAGCTGTGGAACTGTTAGGTCAAACAGGAAACACTTACCCAAGTTTGCTAAGACACAGAAAGGAGACATCATCCTGAAGAAGAGCAGCAGTGAGAACATACTGGCTATTTGTTGGCACGACACAAAGCCAGTCAATGTCCTCTCCACCTACCACAAGTCCGCATTGCGAGATAGCGGGAAGAAGAGATACCAGCAGGACCCTGTCACACGCAACAGGACTCTAGTAGCTATCTCCAAACCTGACGCCGTTATGGAGTATAATGTGAACATGCGGTTGGTGGACAAGAATGATATGCAAATCACTGCTGTTGACTGCCTTAGGAAGACCTGTAAGTGGTACAAGAAGGTCATACGCCATCTTCTTGATGTCACTATCCTGAACGCGTACAACCTGTGGATGACGCGGACAGGAAAGAGGAGCTCTGTAAGATTGTTCGCCAAGGAAGTCATCGAGGCCATCCTCAGTAAGCACGGAACCATACGTGCGCCACCAGGTCCGAGGGCGATCGTCGATTTGCCCAGCCGCCTTGAGTGCCGGGACTACCTCACGACCCACAGGCTTGTGCCTGTACCCCGCACAGATGCACAAATTGAAGCTGGCCGGCAGGCCGGAAAGAAGGTGTGCCACGTCTGCAGTCACACGACAAGGAGACCCCGAAGACCGAGGCTAGTCGTGTCCAAGTGTAGGCGGTGTGATGTGGGACTCTGTCCTATCCCTTGCTACACCGACTACCACACACTGGAACCCTTCTAGACCTCCTCCCTTCTTGCCAATCATTCATAACTTCATTGAATCATTCATTCATCTATTTCAAAGTACCTCAGGAATTCATGTCATTCAATCATGCATATGGTGGAATAGCACACTACCCAAACACAAGTGCATTCATCATCATCAGCAACATCACCCATTACATCCATAAGTTTCGAATCTCATCTATCCATCTGGTTCTTGGTCCACCTCATACATCCATGTCATTCATGCATACATACATTCATACACTCGCTATAGGCAGTTCTGCCTTTTGCCTACCTCAATCACATAACTGCCGTTTGCCTACCTCAATCACATGTGGATTACACCTCCTGGGAACACCACAAAAAAAAAAAAAAAAAAAAACACTACCCCTTAGGGCTTAGGGTGATTTGGAAACGTGTTGAAATATTATTATTATTATAAACAAGAAATATTATAAGGCGAGAGAGAGAGAGAGAGAGAGAGAGAGAGAGAGAGAGAGAGAGAGAGAGAGAGAGAGAGAGAGAGAGAGAGAGAGAGAGAGAGAGGAGAGTAGAGAAAAAAGAAGAGAGGGGAGAGAGTATATAATAGAGATAGCGCAAATAGAGAATGCAGTGATAAGAGAAAATAAAGATAATTACATATACGAATGAGGAAGAGAAAGAGAGAGAGAGAGAGAGAGAGTACAGTAACTGAAGTGAAGAAAGAGGGAAAAAGATATAATAGAAATATTACAAGCAAATGAAGAGAATGCAGGGATAAGAGAAAATAAAGAGAATTACATATACGAATGAGGAAGAGAAGAGAGAGAGAGAGTACAGTAACTGAAGTGAAGGAAGAGGGAAAAAGATATAATAGAATTACAAGAGAATGCAGGGATAAGAGAAAATAATGAGAATTACATATACGAATGAGGAAGAGAGAGAGAGAGAGAGAGAGAGTACAGTAACTGAAGTGAAGAAAGAGGGAAAAAAATATAATAGAAATATTACAAGCAAATGAAGAGAATGCAGGGATATGAGAAAATAAAGAGAATTACATAATACGGATGAGGAAGAGAGAGAGAGAGAGAGAGCGAGCGAGCGAAAGAGAGAGAGAGAGAGAGACAGACGGGAGGAGTGAGAGAGAGAGAGAGAGAGAGAGAGAGAGAGAGAGAATACAGAAATAAAGAGAAATAAGAGAAAAATAATACTGATAACCGAAGGAATAGTGGAAGCGCGGGAGGCCGAAGTCATGGCTAGGCGAACACATACGAACGCGCGCGGGAAATAGGCCAAAACGTACACCCTCTTCCTCACCTCCTCTCTCCGTCCACACTCTATGGAAGTATATTGGGGTCACTTACTCCACGGAGCCTACCTACCTCCACGGAGAGTCCAAGGTCCACGTAATTCTAGAGAATGATTGTGAAATATTGATAGTAACGTTAACTACTCGGTTTTAATACATACTAAGGTTTAGAAAAATACACATTATCATATTTTTGTTGATTAAAGTAGCATAGGTTGCTAATCATAAATATATAATAGTGGTGAAAAGAATGCTAGACTACTCGGCCCACAGGACAGCTCGGCCAGGACAGCTCGGCCCACGGCGAGACAGCTCGGCCCAGTAAAAACGAGACAGCTCGGCCCCGTGTTAATTACGAGACAACTCTTAATTAACCTAACTTAACCTAACCTAACCTACTGTACACATTATGAAGCGAGAGAACTAGCCTATGACATAATTATACAATAAACGAACATTTCGCCCACATTACACACACGCCATAAACGGGAGGCCATGTATGCATCACCAAATCCTGCAAATCCTGTCCTCTGTGCATGCGTGAGAATCTTAGGCCCCTTGGCACAATTTTGTTTTTCTTTATACTATTATATTATCTTAACCTAACCTAACCCAACCTAACTTAAATTAACCTAACAGTTGAGCCTAAATAACATAATAAAAATATTAGGAAAAAGGCCACGCATACGCAGAGGACAGGATTTGGTGCTGCATACATGGCCTCACCCATAAACCCTCCACTTAGCTCTCCCCATCCTAATACTGACTGGTCTCGTCAAATTGCCCCATAGCAAAACATGGGGCCGAGCTGTCTCAAATAATGGGCCGAGTTGTCTCGCCGTCGTGGCCGAGTTGTCCAAAAGTGGGCCGAGCTGTCCGAGCCGAGTTGTCCCATGGGCCGAGTCGTCCAGTCACCGGTGAGAATGCTAGACTACTCGGCCCACGGGACAGCTCGGCTCGGACAGCTCGGCCCACGGCAAGACAGCTCGGTCCAGTAAAACCGAGACCAGTGTTAATTGCGAGACAACTCTGCCTTTCACAACCCTTATTTGCTTCGACAACATAAAAACGATATAGATGGCTATATTGATCATTTTGGAATCACTATGTCCCTATCTATTTATGTATCTATCTGTTCGTTTCATCAAACAATTAAGTGACAATTCATTAACTTTTATTTCTCGTATTGATCATTTTGGAATCACTGTCCCTACCTAACTTAACCTAACTTAACCTAACCTAACCATACCATAACATGGGGCCGAGCTGTCTCAAATAATGGGCCGAGCTGTCTCGCCGTCGTGGCCGAGTTGTCCAAAAGTGGGCCGAGCTGTCCGAGCCGAGTTGTCCCATGGGCCGAGTCGTCCAGTCACCGTTTACATGGCGAAGACTCTGCAGACGACGTACGGTAAACGCTATTTTCACCATTATATAAATTTGTTATTAGTAATCTTTGGTACTTTAATGCATGAAAATAAAATAATTTGTAATTTTATACACTCTTTTATGTATTAAAACCGAGTAATAACTTAAATATCCAAATTTCATAGTCAATCTCTAAAATTACGTGGACCTCGGACCCTCCGCGGAGGTAGGATGGCTCCGTGGAGCAGGTGACCCCAATATACTACCATAACACTCGCTCATACATCCTGACTAGACTTCTACAGGGAGTCGAAGAGTTGCTCGTTCCAAAAATTACAGTTTCGTTTGCATCTGAGCTATAGTTACGGCGCTAGGACGAGTGAAAGTGAGCGAATATTTCGGGATTATGCCCGCTGGGCGGCACGGTGAAATATACTCCTCCACCCGCTCTTTGAGTGTTAAAGAAGGGAGGTAAGAATAATAATGCGATATTAGGCACACCTTACATATGAAATGCCAGCTTATGACATATCAATGCCTTTGAATTGTTATGTAATACATATTGTAAGTATATAATTATAAGACATAGCCTAACAATTACTCGGTAGTGTCTACATAAAAACAAAATGCATATATGAACATTATAAGATGATGGTTACAGTCTGCATTCGGCGATGAAATGCTTGGTAGACTACTAATTACTAATTTTTCTTGAATAACTATGCATATACAATGTATACATGTTATCTAGAATCATTTGTACTCAATGCATTAAGTATATCTTTATTTCTATTACATTAACACTCACAGAGCGGCTAGGTCGGTAACTTCTACTACCTGGCAAGCGGGTGGGTTTACCCTAAACGACCTTGTTTCCATGCTCTTTTTCATGCATAAACAAGAGCCAGAGCGTAATACAATTATGTATCTCTGAAAGGGCGATATTTGAGCTTTTCAATGACACCAGAACAATCTTTCTACGACCACGGGTTCTCTGGGTCGAGCGGTCATGAGCCGACCTACGCTCCTCCCATCGCTCGTCTCTCTCTCAGAGCCATTATTGCTCAAAATTTGCACACAGACTTAAGTCGGGCCCCGCCACATAGTCCTTGGTTCTCTAGCCCGACTTAAGGCCACCCCCGCCAGACAAGGGTTAAAACAAACAAAAAACTAACTTTGAGAAAACTATCCCAGTTTATGATAATCTGTCCTGCAACGAACACTATTAAATTCAAACGAATGTATACTGTATATACAAATGTATGAACTAATAACGCAAATTCATTATTATGATACATTTAAATGAACCTGCTGGTATTGTGTAAAATAAATACAGTGTGTGAAGCCTAGAGAGGCTGTAGTAGGCTATAGCCTAATGACAAGTAGTCCATTCTGCATGAAAATACTGACTTGGAAGTCAATTAACGACATCTGCTGCAGATAGAATATTACTATATATTACCATAATATGTCTCGAAGGCCACAAATAAATTATTATGTTCTCTCCACCAACCAACTCTACTCCTAAAATCGATTGATGAAATTAACAACCACATGTGGCAGTCCGGGGATTCGAACCTAGGAGGCTCACACCGAAAATCAACACACTATGCACTGCACCACGAAGACAGTTATAATATAATATTCATCATATTAAATAAGACAATATACCCCGACATTTCTGGCAAGGTTTGCCATCTTTCGTGACTGACCTGATCAGTTTAATAATCTTTCCCTGATCGTTCGTACTATATATATTTATCTACGCTGTGTACTTGTGCATTATTTCGTTAAAGTGAAGGCTGAATTGCTTAGCATAGCATAATATAACGGTATATGCCAATACTAACTGATATATTTGACTACAGATGTTCGACTTTTGGCCAATGGTTTTCGGTCATGATCGAAGACAGTTGGTTGTTTTTGGCAACAGATTGCCCAGATTGCAGTTAGTTGGCGGGATTAGTGCCCGTGTGCTAGCCCCTTAATGGGGCTAAACTTGAAGGAGAATGGGGTCTAAACATAGCAAACAACCTCCCCTTGAAGGGTTTTCTCGAAAAACAATATAGATAAATCGCACCTGCTCTCTACGAAAAGTGGAAAACCTTGTGGAATTACTGTAAAGCGTGCATGATTTTGTTTTATTTGATTTTTATGTGAACGAAGGAAAGAAAAGGTAAAGCTGCCTGTAACAAGTGTCTCCCCCTCAAAGTTGAAAGAATTACAGAAAGCCAAATTCTATGGCCCAAATATCTGGACACATGGAGTTTGAAGCAGTTTAAGTCATAGGATCAGGGAAAGACAGATTGAGGGAGAGAGTTCCAAAGCTAACATGTTAAGTTGAAGAGATATTGCAAAACTCAGTTCATGCTTGGGTTAGAGAGTTGAACAGAATAGAGATAGGAGTGTGTTGAAAGGCGGGTGCCCCCACTCTCCGTAAAGAATGAGGTATATACGGAACAACACTGATTATTGTGATAGCGGTAGAAGAATGAGAGAGATGCAATATTGCAACGGGTAAAGAGATTACATAAATTGGTTTAACGTCATTTTTCCATTACATGCATTGTAACGGCTCAGACGGGGTTGCCTTTCAGTAGTTGGAGTGTACTGTAGTACAATAAAGTCCTGCCACAGCACTGCCCCATCAAGTCATCACTGTGGCTGATGTTGGTATAGTGCTAACCGTGCCTCAGCAAAACTCAACAGAGTCCCCCTGCAGCACTTGCACCTGCAGTATCTGCAACCACACCAGCCTTAAGTGTTACAAAAAGATAGCACCATAACAAGACTCTACTGTATATTAGGCAATTGGACTATAGAACAATAAAGTCCTGCCCCAACACTGCTCCAACATGCAAAAACTGTTGCCGACATACTGTAGGTGTGGTGCCAAACGGCGCCCAGGTAAGACTCAGTCCCCTGTGGCACCTACCCGCACCCCACCAGCCTCGGCAGTGCCATACCAAGACAGTGCTAAGATAAAGACTTTATTGTCTAGTTGTTGTTGTTGTTGTTTTTCCCCAAGCTGCCTGGCCGAACAGCCCCTAGGCCCCGAGCAAGGCCAAGGCCA
Organism: Paralithodes platypus; assembly: GCA_032716605.1. NCBI lineage: Eukaryota > Metazoa > Arthropoda > Malacostraca > Decapoda > Lithodidae > Paralithodes > Paralithodes platypus. Next base: position 23,086,404 of record CM064530.1, read on the forward strand.
TAACCGAGCGCCCCCACAGAACCCTCCCTGCCGACCACAATAAAGCCTGGGTGACCGAAGCCACTCCATGGCGGGGAGCTGAGGAGGGTGCGGAAACGCCCGGGAAACCAAAGCCCCACCCAGGGCCCTGTGCCCCTCAGCAATTATGAAGAGAAAGTTGAGGGGCAAAGGTTGTCAAAGGCAAATTATTTTCTAGTAATGGCTGTTGGTCCACAAGTCTATCGCCATCCCCCCTATTAGTCGCCTTGTACGACACACACGCAGTAGGATGCGTGAGGCATATTCTTTTTTTCCTCCACCATTAGATGAAGGCCCCCTTACCCCCTGGGGGTAAGGGGGAATTATTAGGAGGAAAGGAGCTGGTGATACAAAATGTGTTTTACTATTGCCCTTTCGAGAGGCGTGGTATGAGTGGAAGTTAAGACAACTAAAGCAACAAAAGGGGAGCCTAGCGATGGAGCTAAAGAAAGAGGTAGACATATAACCAGATTAATGGATGAAAGTTTGCTGAGGTGGGATGGAACAGGCTAACATCTGACCGGTTAGATTGAAAATATATTGAAGAGGCTATCCTGTAGAAGAGACTTAAGCCACTTTCACACATTCACGATGTTGGTCCCGATGTACCCCGATTTGAATATCGGGACACAACGTGGTGCAATCCCCAACGTGTGTCGGGGTCGTCGGGGAGAGTCGTGTTACTCGCGGTGCGGGACGTGGCAAATCGGGCTTGGCCACCAAAGTTTTGGATTTGTTCAAAAATTTCGCACGATGGACTTTTGGCGTGGTACCATCGGGTAACGTCGGGTACAGCGTGTCGATGACGGGGGTCTGGCGTGTCTGCATCAGGTTTCATCGGCATCGACGTGGCGGTGTCGGGGTATAAATAGTTATAATATATTACAGTAAAAGTCATGTAATCCGAATGGCAGCGGACCGACAGTGCTTCGGATTAGTGGAGTATTCTGACAACACTATAAATACGCACATGATGAATAAATAAAGACCTGATATGGTATAGGCCTATACCGTATATACCGTATATAATATTCCATAATCAACTTATATCAAACGAGTTAATAAGTTCAAATGAAAAATCAGTGTACCGGTATGATTACCGAAACACGGTTGTGTTAATTGTCGAGTGAGCGTGTGTGCGTGTGCGTGTGTGTGTGTTATTGTTCTTGTGTGGCTATATCGACCGCCACTGATACACGGTATGCAATAATTGTTATTATAATAATATTATGCTCTATGGAATTGAATGTCATTTTACCTAATACAGTAGTGTTTATAATAGTAAAAGCCAAAGGTAATACTAAGTGTTATTGATTAATTTAACACAAGGTAGTGTTTGTGTGGGTGGATGGGTTTAGATAGAGGAGATTGTTCCTGTGTTTTCGATGATTCCATCCTTACACAAGCTATGTTTATATCAATCCTTTTGCACAAGATAGGTTTATATCAATACATTTTACCTTCCACAATTAGAGAAAACATGATTCATCACGAAGTGTAGCCTACCTGTGGAGATTAAACGCACTGTTATATTATATACTATATGAGATATACCGGTACCGGTATATCGTTTTTTTATCGTTATTTTTATTTTCATACTAAATCACAGCATTTTTTTCCGCTGAACATGATGGCGGTGTTTAGAATATGCTATCATCAATATTGGATTTTATAGAAATAAATCTATAACGATAGTTTTTTGTTTTTATAGAATCCCAGCCGCACCAAAATATTCGCTCTTAATTGGTTTTCACCCATAATAATTGTTTTTTTATTTAATTTGTTTTATGAACGGCAAGAGGAAAGGTTATTATATAAGATTTCAACAAAACAATAAATAAAAATAATAATATGTGGAATTTCACCGTAGGTGAAGGTTACTGTTCAGTCCGCCCATACTTTCCCTCCCCATTTTCACCGATAAAATGTGGGACAATGAATATTCTGTAAGCAAGTAATATATAGGATTTTTCATTAGCTTTCTAATGGTACATATATGGCCAATGTACGATCAAAACTTTTATTTTTCCTGAATATTTTTTGTCCGTCGCCGCTGTCACCCACTGGTAAATATTTTCGCTTCACTTCATGGTCTATTTTCATATAATTTAACGTTCGATACAGTTTTTAGATATTAATTTCGTATATCGGCAATGAATACAGATTGTTATTTACGAAGAACCAGCTTGACAAAAACTTGATTTTATATAAAAAAAAATCATACGCCTATAGCTTACAAAGAAATAATTCGACCTTATCTTACCTTAAACTTGACCGTTGAACGTAATACCTTTAACACCATATGTATTGACGATATCTGTCAGGCTGCCTGACGTTGTGGCGTCGTCCTCGTCGGGTCATCCACGTGTCACCATCATAAGTCCATCGCCCCTCGTCGTGTTCCCCTCGTGCCACGTCGAGGTATGGTTTTGACCATAATTTTGACCATTACAGCATTGACGTGGCGCCGTCGTGTTACAACCGTGGTACCATCTGGCCCGTTGTGGCTACGACGTGTCACCATCGAGGCTTCGTCGTCGTCAAACGCGGGTACATCGTGTCACTGTCACTGCCCATGTACCAATTTGTGTACCTCGGGGTACATCAGGACCAACATCGTGAATGTGTGAAAGTGGCTTTATCCTACCCCTGCCCTCCCCTTGCCCCTTTCCATCCTTCGAGTTACACAATCGTAACCCCAGAGGTATCAGGACATCTCATGACCATGCCATCTCATGACCAGACCTTTTCTTCACCAGTTGGTTTCATCACCATACCAGCTCATTACCAAGCCAATTCATTACCAAGGCATCTCAATACCACACATTGCCACATCTACTGTCTTGTACAGCGATCACGGGTACCCCCCCCCCCAAAGTCTCTCTCTCTCTCTCTATCTGTGCTATGTTATACGGGTTATATAAAATAAGAGGGGGAGAAGGTGATGTGTGCTTTTTCGTAGACAGTCGAAGTGCTTTGGACAACTTGCTCTCAATGTGTGGATGGATTTGGGACATTCAAGTGACAACACTAGAAGATATGTCAACATCAATTCCCTAGCAAGTCATATTGGTCCAATTCCCTGCAAGGCATTGCCTGGATACCACTCCTTAACTGGAAGTGACTACACTTCGTCCTTCTTGAGAAAGGGGAAAGTGAGACCACTAACACTGGCAGAAAAGAGTCCTCTTCATCTTAAGGGCCTTGGGCGTCTTGGAGAGAATATCCACTTTGAAGACAATGACAGCCTGGTGGAGAAATACGTCTGCACCCTCTACGGTCAAAGATCATCATCTGTGAATGAGGCCAGATTGAAGATATTCCTCAGCAAATACAAACCGATGGACCCAGATAGTCCTTTGAACAAGATCAAAGGCATCGATGCAGGAATGCTTCCCCCTGTCAAGATGTACTGAAGCAGAAGATTGCAAGATGCAACTACGTCACATACATGTGGAAGCACGCCCATCTGAAAAACCCGCTGGACAACATCCATCCTACAGATCATGGCTGGGAGGAAGTCGATGGACTCTATGTACCACATTGGTTTTCTGGCAGCCAGATGCCAACTGTGTTGTCAGACACCTTGGAACCAGAAGATATAGAAGAGCACAAAGAAGATGGTGAAGAGACTGATGACAGTTCTGATGAATCGGAGAATGAAGATGATAGCGATGATGATACAAATTTGGACTTTCAATTCTGAGTTGGCAAATAGAAGTGGGGTAAATTAAACTGCCCTTTTTGTATTAGCATCGTTTTTTACCTAATATAAGACTGTTACAGCATTTAAATTTACAATTCTGAATTTTTATCAAATGTAATTACAAAAACACATTTTTGGGCAAAAAAGGCAAATATCTCTGAAAACTATGGAAGTGGGGTCAATAAAACTGCCTTTTTTGTATTCAGCATCGTTTTTTACCTAATATAAGACTGTTACCGCATTTAAATTTATAATTCTGAAATTTTTCCAAATTTGATTAAGAAATGGCATTTTTGGCCAACAATTGGCATATTATATTATCTCCAAAATGTCGTACGTGGGGTCAATAAGAGTGTTTTTGTTTTTGGAATCAGCGCCACTTTTTGCATAAGATAAGCTTTTCAAACCTTTGCCACCAAAAATTCTGATTAAACAGACCTATCTCCTAGACTGTAATGTCCGTGGCAGGATTAGAAAGTTAGTAGGGGACAGATGGGTTAGTAACTGAGGGGAGGATAAAATAAAGTTATTCATTTACAAACGCAGTCAGTCGCGGGTTTGATGCGAGATATTTGTCTAGGAGAACAGAGATGTCCGGGCCAGGTGGGTCACGAGGGAAGGGGAGAAAATGGTATACTTACTTTAAAAGTTAGCTTAGGTTAGTTAGTTTGGTTTGGTTAGGTTAATCAAATTGGACAAGTTCCGCTTTAGAAGAGTATAGTTAAGCAGTAGTTTGGAAACAGAGTTGTAGATGTGTGGAATAGATTGTCTAGTGCAGTGATTAGCTCATGAAAGGTAGAAAATTGCACACACACATTCTCGCTATCACTCACACACATTCACTCACACATTCTCTCACACACACACACATTTGCCATTCCTTTGCTAATGACAAATACAGTATACCCTCCCCTAGGATTAAATAGTCCCTAATGAGGTATTAACCCCTCCCACTTTCTCATTCTCTCTCTCTCTCTCTCTCTCTCTCTCTCTCTCTCTCTCTCTCTCTCTCTCTCTCTCTCTCCAATATGAAATGTTGAGAATTAAAACATTTTCTTAGTGTAGCCTATATATATGTTATATATTTGAATACTAGCTATCATCTATAACATATTACCTCATATTTATGAACAATTAATTGTAAAATATATTAAGCTTGATATCTCGAGACTTAATGAACATATATGAAACTACTGTCTCTGCGTCGTATACATAACATAAGAACATAAGAAAATGAGTCTTCAGAAAGCCGATTGGCCCACACAAGGCAGATCCCTCTCACACCCAACCATCCATATGGGAATCCAACTTATGCTTAAAGCTTTCAACTGTGCCTTAGCTAATCACTGCTCTGGGCAGTCCATTCTACATGTTAACAACTATTCCCAAACCAGTGCTTTCCTATTTCTTTCCTAAATCTAACATTACGGTACTTGATTAATAACATATTTCGGTACAATATCGTCGTAATAGTCGAGTACGTAGGCCTAACCATGATGAGGTCATGGCAATTTACCCTCACCTTAAAATAACACATTATAGCACCAGTTACCATCATTATTTGTACCATTAATCACTAATATAATTAGCCTAACACAGTATCCCCATTACCACCATTGTTCTTTAATTATTATAATCACTATTTCCTCTAACACCATAGCCTATAGTCGTCACACCTTGGTGTTGTAATGCGTTTTTATGACTAAACAGCGTTCATATAATTATGTGGCCCACAATAGTGAGACCGAAAATACCTATAGTAATTGTTAATACCTAGTATAGAGAATCGTTTTAATATATTTTACGTATTAACCGTACCCCAGCAAGTGATGTTGGAAATGTGGCTGAAAATATTATTCACTCTGAACTCATGAACGGCAGCAAATAGCCTTTAGTTTCCATAGATAGGCCTATGTTTGTCAATAGGCCTAATTATGATTATAGTGTGCCATTAATGCATCAGGCTGACGCATAACCTGTTAATTAATAAACCTAAAGACTGATACACTATCAGTGTCACAGCCATCAGACACATCATGATGCCTTTCTATCTATCTATCTATCTATTGCCTGACGCCGTGATCCCCGAAGAGGTGGCCACGAACGAACCGCCCCCATGCACCTCTGTCCCCAGTCAGTCGACGCCCCTCCCCCCAACCAGCACCGCCTTCGTTCATGTAGTTCCTCACTCCATCCTTCCACCTCATATTCGGTCTACCTCTCCCCCTCTGTCCCTCCACCTCGCTCTCGTACACCCTCTTAGTCATTCTCTCGCTTTCCATACGTTCCATATGGCCGAACCATCTCAAGTTGTTCCTTTTCACACTTTCCAGCACATCTACCTCCACACCACACCTCCTTCTTACTTCCTCATTAGTCTGTCTATCCCTCCATGTAACTCCGCACGCACTCCTTAAGTAATTCATTTCCACTGCTCTCACTCTTGGTCTGAGTCTCTCAACCAACGTCCATGCTTCGCTTCCGTAAGTCAGTGTCGGGATTACCACACTGTCATGCAAGGACTTCTTCACTTCCATACTGACCACCCTATTTCTTGTTACTGCTTTTAGCGTTCCTACAACCCTCTTCCCCTGTTGTACCCTCTCCCGCACCTCTTCATCCATAGTCCCATCTTTACTCAACACACTGCCCAGATACTTAAAAGAGTTGACGATCTCCATAGCCTGACCGTTCTGCTTCACCTCACACTCTGTGACTTCACCCCTTTCGAAGACCATAACCTTGCTCTTCCCCGTATTTACCTTCAAATTCCGTTTTTCGCACACTGTTCCAAACTCATTTACCAGACCCTGCAACTCCCATTCATTATCACTCATCAGAACTGTATCATCCGCAAACAGCAGTATAGGTAGCTTCCACTCAATTCCCTCCCTTTTCAGCGATACACCAACATCCACTGCTCTTGATAGTATTTTTTTCATAACTCCATCCATATATACAGTAAACAACCACGGGGACATCACACACCCCTGTTTCAAACCAACATTCAGGTCAAAGAACTCGCTCTGCTCACTCTCCACACGTACTGCCGCCTTTGCACCCTCATACATGCTCTTCACTGCTTTCAGCAACTTGCCCTCTACTCCGTATATTCTAAGTACTTTCCACAAACCTTCTCTATCCACTCTGTCATAGGCCTTCTCCAAGTCCATAAAGGCAACATACACCTTTTGTTTCTTCTCCAGATACTTCTCCACAACACAATTCAGGGTAAAAATCTGATCTACACATCCTCTTCCCTTCCTAAAACCTCCCTGCTCGTCGCCTATCCATTTCTCCGTTCTCACTCTCACTCTCTCAATCACTACCCTACTGTATACCTTCCCTACTACGCTTAGAAGACATATTCCTCGGTGGTTACCACACACTCCTCTTTCCCCTTTGCCCTTATATAGGGGGACTATTATGCCAGTCTTCCAGTCATCGGGTGCACTCCCCTTCTCCCATGCTAGTTTGCACATTGTCCATACCCATTCTATCACTATCTCACCACCATACCTCAACATTTCCCCACACACTCCATCTGTTCCTGGTGCTTTCCCCAACTTCACTCTTTTCATGGCTTCCCACACTTCTGACCTCCTGATCCCCACCTCCTCCTCCACTACTTCTCTTCTTCTCCCTCCCGTACCATATCCAGCTATGTTTGCTGGCTCTTCATTCCTTACATTTAGCAACTCACTGAAGTACTCCCTCCATCTTTCGACTCTCTCTTGCTTCTCGGCTAGCATTCTTCCATTCTTATCTTTCACACCCTTACTGTTTCCCTTGCTACCTTCCCTAACTTTCTTGACTTCTTTCCAGAACAGTTTCTTACTCTACCTCCATTTTACACTCAGATTCCTTCCAAATTCCTCATCTACTCTTCTCTTACTTTCCTTCACTACTCTCTTCACCACCCTCTTACTCTCCACGTACCTCGCTCGTTTCTGTCTCTCGGAATCTTCATTCCCTCTACTACCCAACCACTCTCTATATGCTTTCTTCTTTTCTTCCACAGCTATTCTTACCTCTTCTGTCCACCATGCTGTACCTTTCACTCCCCTCCCTCTTCTCCTCACTCCACACACCTCCTCACATGCTGCACAGATCTCATCCTTAAACACCTTGCTCATCTCCTCCACTTCCTCCATGCCTTTCCTAGCCTACAATAAACAGTTAAGTATCGCCTTTTGGGATCCTTTGGAAAGCGGAAAAAAAAGACAGGTCTCTATTTATCTTTGTATTATAAGAACATAAGAACATAAGAAAATGGGAGTCTGCAGAAAGCCGATTGGCCTAAGCAAGGCAGATTCCTGTCCCATACAACCCCAATTACAAAGCCCAATTATAGGCTGAACACACTAATACCCTGAGGATCATCTTACCAAAACAGTTAGAGATTTAACGCAGGATTACGGGGTCTGCAGAGCGCTGATTGGCCCAACCGTGCTGATCCCCCTTCACACCCAACCCTTCTCGTCCATATGCTTATTCAATGTTATCTTAAAGCTCCCTATCGTTTTTAATCCCACTATAGCACTTGGTAGTCCATTCCACCCATCTACAACTCTGTTACCAAACCAATATTTGCCTATATCTTTTCTGAAACGAAATTTATCTAATTTGAAACCATTGGTACGAGTTATTTCGCTATCACTGAGCTTTAGTACATTTGTCATGTCCCCTTTGTTAATCCCACTAACCCACTTGAACACCTCTATCATATCCCCTCTAACTCTGCGTCTCTCTAACGAATGTAAGCCTAATTTTCTTCAACCTTTCTTTATACGGAAGATTTCTAATATTATGGATAATTTTTGTCATTCTACGTTGTACTCTCTCCAATGAATCTATGTCCATTCTGTAATAAGGACACCAAAATTGAACAGCATAATCCATATGGGGTCTCACTAATGGCAAGTAAAGTTTTAAGATAACATCAGCAGTTCTGTTACTCACACTCCTAGAGATGAACACGAGAATCCTGTTTGCCTTGTTTCGAACGCTTATACACTGTTGTCTAGGCTTCAAATAATTGCTAACAAACACACCTAGATCTTTCTCACAATTCGAGTTTTCTAATTCCATATTAGCTAGTTTATATTTAACATTTGTATGCATCTTCCCTATCTTTAATACCTTGCATTTGTCAATGTTAAACTTCATCTGCCAATTTACTGACCATGTCGTGTAAGGTATCTAGATCCCTTTGGAGGCACTCTATATCTCTATCTGAATCAATTGTTCTCCCCATTTTGGTATCGTCTGCAAATTTACTTATCCTACTAGTTATACCTAAATCAAGGTCATTTATGTACATAACAAACAACAGAGGACCTAATACAGATCCCTGGGGGACACCACTTTTGACTGCTCCCCATTCTGACTTCGTACCATTTATGCTGACTCTCTGCTTCCTACCAATTAGCCATGACCTAATCCATCCCAACAACGTCCCACCTATTCCATGCGCATCAACCTTTCTCATCAATCTCTCATGGGGGACTCTGTCGAAAGCTTTACTGAAATCTAAATATATTATATCATATGACTTGTCATTATCTACTGCTTCATATACCTCTGAGAAGAAACTAAGCAAATTAGTAAGGCAAGAACGTCCCTGAGTGAATCCATGCTGAGAAGAATTTATTAAATTAAATGTATCTAAGTGGTTTCTAATTTTACTAGCAATAATTGACTCTAGTAGCTTTCCTATGATTGATGTAAGACTAATGGGAGCAGACTAATGGAGCAGTTTATAGCTGGGCATCATGTAGTACCCATTGTGGCAACAATAAGCCATCAATATCCATGTGTACGAGAAACACACACCTCTCCCACTTGAATGATGCCGCCAACTGCAGTGTATATTCCCATCAGCCGCTAGGTGGCTAGTCTGACCCGCGCCGACCGTGCCGCCCATAAGGCTGTGCTGTCTTATATTCTTTAAGGTCTTTGGAGATAGTTAGACAACCTACTGAAAATTTAAATAGTGTGTATAATCAGTTCATCTCTGCCTTACAGAGCGAACAAGATAAATATATACCAAAATAAACATTTAGATCATAATTATACAAACCAACCAAAGGGATGACAAATAAATTATTATATCTGATAGGTAGAAAGAGAGGTGTATACAGAAAAATACAGAGAGGCGAAGTTTATGTAATAAAATGGATCAGCTTAGGGCAATTGTTAGCAAGGAAAATATAGACATTGTAGCGATTACAGAAACCTGGATAAATACTGACTCTAGACATCTATTAGCAGAATTTCATATGCAAGGATACAATTTATTTAAATATGACAGAACAGACAGAAGGGGAGGTGGAGTTGCAATTTATGTCAAGGATACTTTAAAATATTGCCTTAGATCAGACATTAAAACAAATAGCGATAATGAAAGTGTGTGGGTAGAGATTAGCGGGGAAGGTGAGACAATTATTTTGGGAACCATTTGTAGGGCACCCTGTCTTTGTCGAAATTTAGGCAAATTATTATGGAAAGAAATCAGTAAGGCATCTCAGAACAATATTATTTGCATTTTAGGCGACTTTAATCTTCCAGGTATAGACTGGGTTAATCAAACTAGCAATAACGAATCCTAAGATTTTCTTGAAGTAGTACTAGACAACTTTCTCTTTCAATTTGTAAATTCGCCAACTAGAGGATATAATATTCTGGACCTAGTTCTTAAGCAACAGAGAAAATTGGATAAATGATTTAGAAGTGGGCGACCAGCTAGGGAACAGTGACCAAAAATCAATATATTTATCTATAGACTTAAATTATAAACCAAAGGAAAATAAGGTTCTTGTCCCTGGCTTTAGAAAGGCAAATTTTAGGGGATTAAAAAGGTCACTCAGAATTAAAGGTGAGGCAGGAGATTTAGGTCAAGTAAGCCAATTAGTTCCAGCAGAACAGAGATGTCCGGGCCAGGTGGGTCATGCAGCTGAGATAGTTAGACAACCTACGAAAATGTAAATAGTGTGTATAATCAGTTCATCTCTGCCTTACAGAGCGAACAAGATAAATATATACCAAAAAGAAAATTTAGATCATATACCCAAACCAACCAAAATGGATGACAAATAAATTAGTAGATCTTATAGGTAGAAAGATGTATACAGAAAAATACAGAAAGGCGAAATCCAACTTATAGGATATCACCATAACTTGTCGAGGCGGGTAAAGAAAGAAATTAGAAAGGAAAAAAGAAACTACGAAATCAAGGTAGCAAATGAATCCAAAAACAACCCTAAAGCATTTTATCAATTGTATAAATCTAAGGTAAAGGATACAGTAGGACCCCTTAAGAATGTGATAGGTGAGATTACAGACGATGAGTTAAACATGTGCAATACTCTAAAAAGTCTAAATAGTCATTTCCTTTCTGTCTTTGCAAACAAAAATGTAGATCAAGTTCCAGTAGTCAACTAAGTTTTTAACGGTAGTATAGACGAAATATTAAGCACAGTTCAGGTCACTAGTGACGAAGTAATTAAGGAAATAGATAGACTAAAACCACAGAAATCTCCAGGTCCAGATGAGGTGTATGCTAGGGTATTAAAAGAATGCAAGGACGAATTAAGTTACCCATTAACTCACCTATTTAATAATTCACTAGCTTTAGTCTTATTGCCTGATTCATGGAAGCTCGCAAATATAATTCCGATATTTAAAAAAGGTGATAAGTCCACAACATCAAATTACCGTCCTATTAGTCTTACATCAATTATAGGGAAATTGCTAGAATCAATTATTGCCAGGAAAATTAGAAATAACTTAGAAATATGCAAGTTAATAAAACCCTCTCAACATGGTTTCACTTCAGGACGATCCTGCCTAACAAATTTAGTCAGTTTTTTCTCTGAGGTTTATCAAGCGGTAGACAACGACACGTCATATGATATAGTTTACTTAGACTTCAGTAAGGCCTTGATAAAGTTTCACATGGAAGGCTGTTAAGGAAGATAGAAGGACATGGTATTGGGGAGATGCTACTCAAGTGGATTAAGTCATGGCTGATTGGTAGGAAGCAGAGAGTTAGTATAAATGGTGTAAAATCGGACTGGGGATTAGTTAAAAGTGGGGTCCCCCAAGGGTCGGTTTTGGGGCCCCCTCTGTTCATTATCTACATAAATGATCTTGACTCAGGCATAAAGAGTAGGATCAGTAAATTTGCTGATGATACTAAAATAGGTAGGATAATAGAGTCAGCTAGCGACAGGGAATATCTTCAAAATTATCTCGATCATTTGCACGAGTGGTCCATAAATTGGGAGATGAGTTTCAATGTAGACAAATGTAAGGTATTAAGGTTTGGAAATCTTAATTTAGATGCGAAATACAAACTAGACAATATAGAATTGGATAACTCAGAGTGTGAGAAGGATCTTGGGGGTGCTCGTTAGTAATGATCTGAAACCCAGAAAACAATGTATAAGTGTTAGGAACAGGGCAAATAAAATTCTAGGATTCATATCTAGGAGTGTTAGCAACAGGATTGCTGAAGTTTTCTTAAAACTATACTTAGCACTAGTAAGACACCATTTAGACTATGCTATTAAATTGTGGTGCCCTTATTACAGAATGGATATCGACCCTCTAGAGGCAATCCAAAGAAGAATAACGAAAAAGATACATAATATTAGAAATTTGTCGTATGAGGAGAGGTTGAAAGTCTTAGGCTTGCACTCACTAGAAAGACGAAGATATAGGGGAGACATGATAGAGGTATTTAAATGGATAAAAGGTTTAAATAAGGGCTATATAGATGAGGTATTGAAGCTAAAGAACGGGGACATAACCCGCTCAAATGGTTTCAAGTTAGATAAGTTTAGATTTAGAAAAGATATAGGAAAGCACTGGTTTGGGAATAGAGTTGTTAACAAGTGGAATGCGATGCCCAGAACAGTGGTTAGCTCAGAAACAGTTGAAAGCTTTAACCCTTCTTTAACGGGGCCCGACTTAAGTCTGTATCTAAAAATCTGGACTATGTGGCGGGGTCCGACTTAAGTCCGTGTGCAATTTTGGCACAATATTGGCTCTGAGAGAGAGACGAGCGACGGGAGGAGCGTAGGTTACCTCATGACCGCTCGCCACGGCTGCCGTGGGTCTACTGACATGTACTCCACACTACTCCACCCTCCCTCCCTCGCTACACACGTAATTATGTAACGAAATGACCGTATTCTAGCGATTTTGCCCTTCGATTGCACGATCGTTGCAAGACAACCAGTGATCGTAGAAGGATGGTTCGGGTGTCATTGGAAAGCTCAATTTACGCCCTTTCAGGGATACATAATTGTATTACGCTCTCGCTCTTGTTTATGCATGAAAAAGAGCACGGAAGCAACGCCATTTATGGTAAAAAAAAAACGCTGGGCGGCACGGTGAAATATACTCCACCAGCCGGTCTTTGAGTGTTAAGCATAAAGCCTGGTTCACACATAGCCGAGTCGGTGCGCGAGTCCAACACGAGTCACACTCGTCGATTATCGCCGTCGCTGGAGGCCGAGTCAGCCGCGAGTAGCAATTGATCCCGAGTCAAGGAGAGTGTAACACGAGTTAACTCGAGTCAATACGAGTCAACACGTGTTCATTCAAGAGTCTGTACGAATAACTGAGAGTCAAAACGAGTGTAACACGAACCCAAGACGAGTGTCAAAAATTTGAAAAATAACGGTCAAATTCTCTAAACAAAGAGTAGGTACGAGTCACGACGAGTGTAACACGAGTGTAACACGGGTCAAAACGAGTGTAACAGGGTCAACACAAGTGTAACACGGGTCAACAGGAGTGTCAATATTAACAATCCTCTACATGATTATTTATTTTCTATATTTATTTCAGCGATAATATTCATTACTATGATTTTATTTATATTTTTCTCATATATTTGGGTAATGTTCACCACAGAAATTGAGATAACTTTGTTTGTTTTTTTGTGTCTGTCTATTTAATGCATCTATCTCCTTACATATATATAACTATGTCTTATTTGGTCTATTTTTAATCTATGAATCATTTCTAATATGATGGAATTGAAAATAATATTACCCTTCTAACACACAAATAATAACATGAAAAAGAGTCAATACAAATGTCTCCTTTGTCTTTTCAGAACCAATTAAGTCGTCTGTCTCATAATAGTTCGTGTTTATCCCTCACTTCCCCCTTTGCAACTCTCTTTATATCTATCTATCTCTCTAATGCATCTACCTAACTCCCTTATACATTAACATAACTATGTCTTATTTGGATTTTTTGTAATCTTTGAATCATTTCTAATGCGATGGAATTGAAAAATATAATATCCTTCCAGCACATAGATAAACAGTAAATAAGATAGTCTACACAATATTTCAACCCTCCCCTCCGTCTTGCTGTGCGAGGCCCTAGCTTCGGAGACAGAAGATTTACGTTTGATAGATTTTTTGTTTTGTTTTTTGTTCCCACGGTATACACAAAATGATGGGGAAATATTGTAACATGTTTTTAATTGACATTTGTGTCGTTTTTGCTGATTATGAGTTGGTAGAAAAAAAATCTTTAATTCCATCATATCGGAAATGATTCACAGATTATATAGAGACCAAGTAACATACACTTTTAAGTATGTTCAATAGTTTTGCATTATCAATAGGGTGTAGCACAAGGCTTATCAACATCATCACAGTAACAGGGGTCTGGGTTGAGGCCAGGACGGGGAGGGGAGCGATTATGCCTACAGCGCCGGGGATTTTTTTTATTTTTTATTTTTTTCATGTGAAATTTATCATATTAATGACAAATACGACCCTTATTATGTTTTCAGGGACAGTACAGCGCATAGTATTATGTTCTTATATCCATAACAGTATTATAATAATGTTCAGCATATTTCCCTTATACAGTAATTATGTTCTACCGTGAACTATGTCCTTCAAATTGCTTAATCATCATAATTATTTTATCTATTCTTCCAAAAAGTATTTAATTCATATTACTTATTTGTTTCTCTGTTAACAAGTCATTTAAAACTTGAGTAAAGGAAAATTGTAAATTAAACTTATTAATTTATGTGAATAAAGTAACTATAAATATTAATTGGATGCAAAACAACACCTGGAGTCACATACATTTGATTTTGACATACAAAATACAACGTCGAAATTATGACGATAATCGACGAATCACCAAAGAGTGTTACACGGGTTTACACGAGTCAACATGAGTTAACACGAATAACGAACAGTTATTCAGAGTCAAACACGAGTTAACACGTATGTACACGAGTCTACACGTATGTAGGCCCACTCGTGGGTACTCGCCAAAATTTCATGCATGCATGAAATTGTTGGACCCCGTGGCGAGTACCTACGAGTGTGTCGAGTAAACAAAGAGTATACACGAGTCTAACACGAGTGTTGAGGAGTCTCGACGAGTCATTGCCGAATAGCAAAATTTCATCACTCGTGTTGGACTCGCGCACCGACTCGGCTATGTGTGAACCACCCTTAAGTTGGATTCCCATATGGGTGATGTGGGCTGGGTGTGAATGGGAGCTACCTCATGTGGGCCACATGACCATATGCAGTTTCCCTCGATCTTATGACATAGTGTTCTTATGTAATTGGGGTTGGGTGTGACAGGGATCTACCTTGCGTGGGCTGATCGGCTTTTTGCAGACTCCCATTTTCTTATGTTCTTATTTTTTAGAAACGCAGTCAGTCGCGGGTTTGATGAGATATTTGTCTAGACGAAGTTTAAAAGAATCAACGGTGCTGCAGTCTATAACATCTCGGGGAAGCCTAAAGGGGTAGTGAAGAATTCCCACCTTTCTGTTATTTGTTATTTGCAAATGTATATTTTCTAACTTCAAATTAATTATAATACGCCGAGTATAGACTTTTCGAAAGAACTATGTGTGTGTGTGTGTGTGTGTGTGTGTGTGTGTGTGTGTGTGTGGTCTGCCTATTGACCCAAGGTATGAAGGTGTGAAGTGAAGGTGTGAAGAAGTTAATTACCCCTACTAAGAAGGATGGATGGATAGATATACAGTATATATATATATATATATATATATATATATATATACTGTATATATACCGTATATATATATATATATATATAATATATATATATATATATATATATATATATATATATATATATATATATATAGATAGATAGATAGATAGATAGTAAGAAACTTTGGAAAACAGAGAGACTCTTCCTTTCCCCTTATTTTGGGATTTGGGAAATCTTGTTGGGTATATGCCGCTTATTGTAGGAGATGTGAGGGCTGGTATTGTAATTCACACGTACATGTCAATCTCTGAAGTATGTCTTGATCCCACTATAGCATTTGATAGCCTATTCCACATATCTACAACTCTGTTACCAAATCAATATATGCCTATATCTTTTCTGAAACTAAAGTCATCTAATTTGAAACAATTTGTTCGAGTTATTTCGTTATCACTGAGCTTCAGTACATCTTTCGTGTCCCCTTTATTAATCCCACTAACCCACTTGAACACCTCTGTCATATCCCCTCTATTCTGCGTCTCCCTAACGAATGTAAGCCTAATTTCTTCAACGTTTCTTCATATGGAAAATTTATAATATTATGGATCATTTTTATCATTCTATGCTGTACTCTCTCCAAGGAATCTATGTCCATTCTGTAATAAGGACATCAACACTTAATAGCATAATCCATATGTGATCTCACTAACAAGTAAAGTTTTAAGATAACATCAGAAGTTCTGTTAAGGGTACTTCACGCAGTCAGGAATGCGAGCTAGAACCACTAGGAGTAGCTGAAAATTCGGATTCCTGGGCCTATTTGCGGTGAAAATCGATACTCCTAGTGACTCTACCGATATCCTAGTGATTTCTGTTAGACTCCCAGTGACTCCAAACCAGTCCCGGCCGATTGGCCCTGTCCGACAAAATGTTCATCGTGTTTAAGGTTCTCACCGCGAATCGGACCACTCCCAGTGATTCCCAGTGATCCCAGTGATACCCCAGTGACTCCCAGTGAGTCCTGGTGATTCTGGTATGAACTGGAACTGAAACCAAAAGCTGTCCGCGAATCAGATACGAAACACCGGGCATCACCAGGACCCACTGGGAGTCACTGGGG
The DNA here is from genome assembly GCA_032716605.1 of Paralithodes platypus. NCBI lineage: Eukaryota > Metazoa > Arthropoda > Malacostraca > Decapoda > Lithodidae > Paralithodes > Paralithodes platypus. The sequence goes on from CM064530.1 coordinate 23,103,266, forward strand.
AATCACTGGGGATCACTGGGAATCAACTGGGAGTCACTGGGAATGGTCCGATTCGTGGCTAAAACTTTAAACACTGTGAACATTTTGTCGGACAGGGCCAATCGGCCGCGAGTGGTTTGGAGTCACTGGGAGTCTAACAGGAATAACTAGGATATCGCTAGAGTCACTAGGATATCGCTAGAGTCACTAGGAGTCATCGAATTTTCACCGCGAATAGGCCCAGGAATCCGAATTTTCAGCTACTCCTAGTGATTTTAGCTCGCATTCGTGACTGTGTGAGGTACCCTTTAATAAATATATTATTCATATAAACCTGTAATACTTCTCACGTGAAAGTATAATATATAGTATACAGGTAGTTAAGTTTTCATGGTCAAACATTATAAATAGGCCTAGTATTAACCTGTGTAGGTACAATTTCCCACAAGACAATGTATTCACCCAGTGATTGTGTGTAGAGAAGGAAATTACGGTAGTTGAGGTAATTAAATAATGTGAACAATGTATGGTCAATGTTACAATACCCTACTTGTAGTCTACAAGTTCTGCAACTCCCCTTACCTAACATAACGAGAATGGTGGATACGTGTTTGTATGTGTTTTGAAATGTCATGTTTGTTTGGTGGTGGACAGTGGAGTTTGGATTACTACAGCGAGGGGCATTGTAGTCGCCGGGGTAAAGTTTGAGCCAGCGTAATCATGGCTTGGTTGTTTAGTCGCCGGTTATTACTCTAGAAGTTCTGCAACTCTCATGACCTAACCTAAGCAAACTAACACAACCTATAAGTGTTACCTATATTAGGTAATCGTATGAAATATTACAGAACTCGGTAACGAATGAAATGAAGAAGGTGGGAAAGATAAACTATCCACTATTTAGACAATAGATTATATATATATATTTGTTTCGTAAAGTATAGTAAGCATTGATATCATGACCTTACGGTACATAATAATACAGACTTATCGTATTATATTAATGTCTTTAATGATGTCTAAATACAGTAATTGTACTTAATGATGATATTAGAGGACTGTAGTTATAGCCTACAAGAGACATACTTAAGGAATAATTAATTTTAATTATAGGGTCAAACACACAATGGGGGCCATGCCTGGCATACTCGCATCTCATTCCAAACAAATCCCAGTGATGCTCGGTGACTCCCAGTGACTCCTATCTAATTCCCAGTGATTCCTATAATACTCCTATCGACTCGTATATTACAGTAATCCGAAATTTTCAAATTTTCAATAACTCGCAAGCACTTTATTCCTGGTTTTATCCAGGTGATTCCTGGTGATTCCCAGTGATTCCCAGTGACTCCCAGTGATTCGCAGGTACACTCCCACTGCTTCCTACGGTGTTGTGATTCCACGGGGAATTGCAGACATTCGCGGTGTATTCTCAGGAATCATTACTCTTAGTCATTCTAGCTCGCATTCCTGACTGTGTGAAGTACACCTTACTCACACTCCTAGAGATGAACCCGAGAATCCTGTTTGCCTTGTTACGAACGCTAGCCTAATCATTGCTAACAAACACACCTAGAACTTTCTCACAGTCTGGGTTTTCTAATTCCATATTAGCAAATGTATATATTATTCATCTTCTCTATCTTTTATACCTTGCATTTGTCAATGTTAAAATTCATCTGCCAATTTACTGACCATTCGTGTAAGGTATCTAGATCCCTTTGGAGGCACTCTGTCACTATCTGAATCTATTGTTCTCCCCATTTTGGTATCGTCTGCGAATTTACTTATCCTACTAGTTATACCTACATCAAGGTCATTTATGAATATAACAAACAACAAAGGACCTAATGCAGATCACTGGGGGACACCACTTTTGACTGCTCCCCAAATTAGATACATTTGGTTTCAGAAAATATTCTGTATATGCAAATATTGGTTTGGCAACAGAGTTGTAGATAGGTGGAATAGGCTACCAAGTGATATAGTGGGATCTAGAACGATATATATATATATATATATATATATATATATATATATATATATATATATATATATATATATATATATATGTATATATATATATATATATTATCTCCTCTCTCTCTCTCTCTCTCTCTCTCTCTCTCTCTGTTTATCTTCAATATGAATGCAACACGCAACCATGTCTGGAAGCTAAAATTGAAAAGGTTCAGCACTATAGGTAGCAACTTAAAATGCCTGGATCAAGCTGGCTGTAAATATCCACAACTATTACTTGGTGGACTCTTCCCAAATTATAGAAAAGTCAGCCTGATTGCTTTCATATATTCTGAGTTATAAGAAGTTATGGGGTCAAGATTATTGTCAAGTTCGTTGGCGCTACCTATATTATTTGTGGAAAGTTTATTTATATGGAATTAGAAAACTCAGACAGTGAGGAAGATTTGGGTGTGTTAGCAATGATTTGAAACCTAGAAAACAGTGCATTAGGCTAGCGTTCATAACAAGGCAAACAGGATTTTCGGGTTCATCTCTAGGAGTTTGAGTAACAGAACTTCTGATGTTATCTTAAAACTTTACTTGACATTAGTGAGACCCCATATGGATTATGCTGTTCAATTTTGGTGTCCTTATTACATAATGGTCATTGATTCCTTGGAGAGAGTACAACGTAGAATGACAAAAATTATCCATTATATTAGAAATCTTCCATAGGAAGAAAGGTTGAAGAAAGTAGGCTTACATTCGTTAGAGAAACGCAGAGTTAGAGGGGATATGATAGAGGTGTTCAAGTGGGTTAGTGGGATTAATTAAGGGGACATGAAAGATGTACTAAAGCTCAGTGATAACGAAATAACTAGAACAATTGGTTTCAAATTAGATGAATTTCGTTTCAGAAAAGATATAGGCAAATATTTGTTATGCTCTGTTTGCATTTAAATACTCATTAATCTTTACATCCATGTACAATTTAAAATTATCATGGTCCGTCTTGGTTATTTTTCTGACCAGTTTACAAGCAAAAAGAGTGAGAAGTTTGAGTACACAATGCGCCTTTATGATATATTGTGTTTGTCTTCCAAATAACATAGCTCTGTAGTATATAAAAGATGAATATTATGTGACAGTTTATCTGCTGTATACTGTATATCGTATATATTTATTTGATTTAAAATGGATGTTGATGATCACAAGTTAAATAATAGGAGCAAATGACTATGATAGAAACAGACATTCCAGCTTAGAGAGTATAACAATTGAAATATAGATCAATGTTACTTGATTAACTCAATCGAATAATTTCTAAAATTAACTTAACTTATCTAGTTGAGTTATTCGACCCAACTTCGACTGTAGTAACAGTGTATATATATATATATATATAATATATATATATATATATATATATATATATATTATATATATATATATATATATATATATATATATATATATATATATATATATATATATATATATATATATATATTTATATATACTGTATATATATATATATATATATATATATATTTATATATAAATATACTGTATATATAATAGGTGTATCTGTCAAAGTACATAAGAACATATCAAATTGGATTCTGCAGAAAGCCGATTGGTCCACACAAGGCAGATCCCTTTCACACCCAACACTAATTGTAAGGCCTAATTATAGGCCCAACTCCCTAACACCATGAGGACCGACCTCACCAAAACGTCAGAGGTCAACATAAGAAAAAAAGTGTGGGTCTGCAGAGCGTCGATTCGCCCAACCCCGGCAGATCCCCCTCACACCCAACCCATCTCGTTCATATGTCTATCTAAATTGATTTTAACCCTTGTTTGGCGGGGCCCGACTAAAGTACGTATCTAAAAATCTGGACTATGTGGCGGGGCCTGACTTAAGTCTGTGTGCAATTTTTGAACAAGAATGGCTCTGAGAGAGAGACGAGCGACGGGAGGAGCATAGGTTACCTCATGACCGCTCGGCACGGACGCTGCGCGCCTACTGACATCTACTCCACACTACTCCACCCTCCCTACCTCGCCACACAGGGAATTATGTGAGGAAATTACCGTATTTTAGGGGTTTTTCACTCGTGTTGCACGATCGTTGCAAGAGAACGCGGTCGTAGAAGGATGGTTCTGGTGTTATTGGAAATGTCAATTTACGCCCTTTCAGAGATACATAATTGTATTACGCTCTGGCTTTTGTTTATGCATGAAAAAGAGCACGGAAACAAGGCCAATTAGGGTATAAACCCCCCACTGGGCGGGTAGTGGAAAAAAACTGACGGGCCGGGCCCGCTCGTAATGTGTTATAGCTCTCTATCGTTCTTGATCCCACTATAGCACTTGGTAGGCAACAATTCCCTATATATATATAGACAACATTGCCCTATAGTGAGAAGAAAGTTAACTTATCTGTTAACCGGTGGGAATTACTTATATACTAATTAATTAATTAGTGTAGTGAATTACTTGTACACTAGGCGGATGCCCATCTCTCTCTCTCTCTCTCTCTCTCTCTCTCTCTCTCTCTCTCTCTCTCTCTCTCTCTCTCTCTCTCTCTCTCTCTCTCATATGGAAGTCTTATATATACTGAATGGGTCAGACAAGGTTGATTAAAACAAAATGCTTAGCCTAAACATTACACAGAGTTAGTAATATGAATATGATGAAAAGTTAACCAATTAATCTGAAGATACTTAAACTAAGTTAAGTCCGGAAATGAGATAACATAAATTATTCATGGCATTATTTTATTACGAATGAACAACATTTTGTCGTCAACATAATACACACAATTTGCATCCTTTAGAAGCCAGTTTAGAGTGTAGGAAGCTAACAAACTTCAAAGTGTGGGCGAAAAGACTTCAAGGTGTGGGAGAACGAACTTCATTGTTTGAGCGAACAAATTCCTAGTTTGGGCGAAGACTTGTGGGCGAATAGACCGTAAACCTCTATCATATCTTAAATTATTTAATATACGGTACCGAATGAAATAGTTCGGTTGCATTATTTTGTTTTACTAACTATTATGCGATCGTATTCAAATTAGGAAGGACGTCTATCAGTTATAGTGCTACAAACCATCTCAATGAACCTTAGCTAACATGACCCTTCCTAACCAGTACTCAGCCGTCTAAATATATTTGAAATATAAAACATACATTACCGGTACTGCAATATATATATATATATATATATATATATATATATATATATATATATATATATATATATATATATATATATATATATATATATATATATATATATATATATATATATATATAGATATATATATTATATATATATATATATATATATATATCATTTATAGTATATATATATTACGTGTAGGCCTACAGGTATATGTGTCAAAATAAACGAAAACTTTTTCCTGTGGTGAGTAGAGAGCAATTTGTTATCCCTATCTTTACTGCATAGATGATAGAGAGAGAGAAAGAGAGAGATTTGATTTGATTTGATTCTTTATTGAGAAAGCATAAATACATGGTGATACATAATTACACGTCTCAAAAGGGCAAAGATGGTAAAACAGTCTTTTACCCTAATCCTATTTTACATGTACAATATAAACACAAACATGAAAACAACATTTAGTAAGTTTTTATCTCTATACTTGTTAGCACACCAGTTGTCCCTAACTGTTTAAGAAGGACCCTTCGATAAGCCTTAGGCTTAGCACTGGTTTATTATAATCCTGATACTTCCATTAATGTCAGAGAATGACCCTCCCACTCCAGTTTAATCCCCAATTTCCAAAAAGATTCTCTCGTCACTGCTAATACCCTAATTTCTGGGTCATTGGTGGTGGCAGGAATATATAGACAGAGTTGCATCTGTGCTAGCAGGGTTTATTATACATGGATCATATATATTTTGTTTCCCACACACATACATACACCCATACACACATATATACATATACAGTGTATACATACATATATATACATTATACACATATACATAAATATACATATGCACACACACACACACACACACACACACACACACATGCATGTACATATACCTACATACATACATATACAGTACACACATTCATTCATACAACACGCAAATATAACAATATAGCCTACAGTATATACATACACATTTATTATTATAATAACAATAATGATATAATGAAGCTATCAATTACATAATAATCATCACACTAAATCCTAAACTTTGTTTTATGTATATTTACCTTACGATGTATTGCATATTTTTGCATTTGGCTATTATTTGAGTAATCGTATTTTGATTGAAAATCCATATAATTTGTTCATCGACCTTATAATTATATTAGATCGTTTCTATATTTCGCTAGGTGTTGGCAGTGCAGTGTATAATGATTTAAGGTATGAATTCTTGGTTCTTTACAAAGTTGACAACATATTTCGTGTTCTCCTTTAGGAACACCAAGTTCCCACATATAACAATATCCTAACCTAAGTCGTGTGCACAAGGAGTCCTTCCAAGCACTTCTTAAGTTTCTGTATATGAAGCTAGTTCGCCGTGCAACGTTATTATAGTGATAGATGTCGCACTATTTGTGTGACAAGAGAGAGAGAGAGAGAGAGAGAGAGAGATTTGATTTGATTTGATTGTTTTATTGAGAAAAGTACAAATGTTACACAAGTATCATAGTTACATTATCTCAAAAGGGCGAAGGTGCATACGCAATCTTCACCCTATTTCTGGCTTAAACTATGTCATTACATATATAGTTAGATGAGTAATACATTGATATTGAAGATTAATTTTAACACTACCTAAGTTTAGTATATACAGTATTATAATAAAGACATATCTAAAATATATGAGTCCCCGTTATAGACCTTGATCAGATTGTGTTTTGTTTTTTAAACACGCATGCTGTCCCACAAGACCCCCAACTGAGCCCCAACCGTGTTAATCCCTCCTTAAACATCCTAGAGGGACCCTAACCGTCGTGGGAGGGATGTGCCGCATATCCGGAGGTACTTGTACATCAAGCCATTAGCCGAGAATATTGAGGACAATACAGCTGTATGGTTAGGGAGCGTAGGTTCGCTGACCCAGGGTGGCCTGTAAGGCACCACTAGAATGTGCATGTGTTTAGTTGAAGAGCATAGCTACACATAAAATTATATGTTTTATAATGTTACATTCTTTTAAAAGGTTGTACATAGTTCCACTGTTGAACATCCATATTATCTGTTTAGTTACATTTTCAATTGTATTATTTCTATATTTTATTAAAGTTATACATTGCAGTATATAATGTTGAAGGGTGTGAGATCTTGGCCTATTGCACAGCCTACAACTCCTATCCTTCTCTGCAGTATTAATGCCTAATTCCCAGTAATATTTGTAGCCTAGTCTTAACCTAGTACATACAGAATCTTTCCACTTACTTGTAACATTCCCATAATTGAATTTAGTTTTATCTACCACCTCTCTGTAATGATGCATGGTGGCACTAGGCCTGGCTATATACTTACACTCGATATCTCTAGCTTCTTTTACTTCTTGACATTTCTTTATTTTGTTTTTTACCTGTTTCAAAGATAGGGTACATTGTACATCAATTTCCATTTTTTCAGTAGCATTTTTAGCTATTATATCAACTTTTTCATTATAGGTAATCCCTGTATGTGATGGTATCCATGAAAACACAATTTTTCTCCCTTTTAATTGGAGTTGATGTACAATATTCCGGCATTGGATAACAATATTTTCGTATACTGGTGTTTTACAGTTTAGGGAGTCCAGAGCCCCTCTGCTGTCAACAAAGAAGCTTACATCCCCTTCTCCTCCTTCGATTTCTTTAAGTCCATATAATATCGCATACAATTCAGCCTGAGTTGATGATATTATCGCTTAGCCTATAATTATATTCTGTTTCTAGCCACATGTTGGAGTCTTGCATGTAATCTCTAATTAAAATCCCACAACCTGCCCTACCATTTTCCATTACCGACCCATCACAATAAACATGTGCTACTTTACCAGTGTACATTTTGTTTATTCTCTCTTCATAAATGTTTCTTAATTCTATTGTATTATACATGTTCTTTTTCTTTTGTAATGGCATAATATCTAAAATTACGTCTTTCTCCTCCCATGGTGGGACAGGTTGTTCATTTTCGTAATTAATACAGTTGTTTATTAAATCATAATGTTGTATTTTGTTCACCAAATGTTTCATATATCCTTTTTTGCCTTGTCTCCAGAAGGTGCGAGTATTATTCATGCAGTCCTTTATGTCTTTCAGTAGTTCGTTGCCACCTTTTAATCTTACATGTCTAATTGCTGCTACAATATTAGTTTGTTCTACTCTATGTTTAATGCTCGGTAGCATTGTTTCAAGCTTCATTGCATCAATCATTGCATTTTTTGGGCAGTTTAAAATAATTCTCATAGCCTCGTTTTGTATTTTTTCAAGTTTATCGAACCTTCCTTCATCAAGGCAAAAAAGGACAGGACTGGCATATTCAATGACTGACCTAATAGTACTAATGTACATCATTTTTAGTACAGGAACACCGACACCGTTACCACTCCAAGCTAAGGCTCTCAAGGGTTGCATTCGTGCCTTACATTGTGTAGTTATATAATTCACCTCAGCTTCTTTAGCTTCTGCTGTATAACCCACATACATACCCAAGTACTTATAACTATTTACTCTTTCTATATTCATGTTATTTATTGTTAGTTGCTTGACAGGTCTTGCTCGACATTGAAATTTTGTTTTATCTTCATTTACTATTAATCCTAGTTCCTGTGTTAACTTCCCAAATTTAGTCAGCGCCTGTTGCATTTTATCAACCGTTTTGCTTTGTAGCATAATATCGTCTGCATAAATTCTAATTTTAACCCCATCGGCTAATTTTAGACTTGCAAGTCTATTCAATAGTACATTGAACAACATTGGACTTAGTACCCCACCCTGTGGTGTCCCTAAGTCCAAACTACCTTCTTCAGACAATGCTCCTTGATAAGACACTTTAGCCCTTCGGCCATGTAAATAGTCTCCTATCCAATGAAGCATCCTTCCTGACACCCCCATACCTGCTAGTTCATGCAGTATAATTTCTCCGTTGGCTTTATCGAATGCACCCTTGAGATCGACAAATGCCCTGCAGTAGTCAGCATCGTGTGATAGGCACTTGATGACGGCATCAGTAGTTCCTTTACCTTTGATGAACCCATATAAATTATTACTTAATTTACCTCCTATAACATATTGCAATCTTTCTAAAAGCATTCTTTCCATCATTTTGCAAAAACAAGATGTTAAAGAGACTGGCCTAAATCCTCCTCCAGGCTTAGGGATAGGAATAATGATAGCAGTTTTCCATGCTCGGGGTAATCGACCCTCTTGATAACTCATATTGAATAGATCAAGTAGTGGACCATTATCAATGCTTGCCAAACAGTTTAGTATATCATAGGTTACTCCGTCCTCCCCAGGGGCTGTACATTTCCCATGTTTAATAGCTCGAAGTAGTTCATCCCTAGTAAACATTACATCAGTGTTATCCCCTGTATTTAAAGCGTTCATAATTACTTCTCTCCTGTCCCCTTCCCATTTATTTACTGCCTCTTTGATTTCCTGAGGTATACTGTCTTTGCTTGACGCGAGTGACCATTTCTTCATTAGCTCGTTAGCGAATTTTTCAGGAGTCGGGTGTGCCACATTATCGATTTTCTTTCCTTTAACTTTTTTAACCTCTTTCCAAATATCACCTATATTTTTACTATTTCCGATATTATTTGTAAAATTCGTCCAATACTCCCTTCTAACTTCTTTTCTAGCCTCCCCGCAAATTTTTGCTGTCTCCAGCAACGTGTTTTTTGCTTCGTCCTCCCTTCCATCGTTTACCCATTTTCTATGCGCGACCTTGAGCATTTTGTTCCAACCTTGGAGGACTTTATCGTGGGCATATTTATTATTGTTCGGCCGTTTTCTTTTCTTTGTCGTCTGAACATTACGGCTTAATGAGGTTTCTATAACTTTAATCATGTCATCATAGAAAGATTCAATTGATGTAGGATGATAATTACTGTACCATTTTTAATATATTCAATAAAGTTTTGTATATCGTCTTTTGGAAGCCTTAGTTTTTTTCTATTGGCCCCGAAAGCTAGTTTCCCTAGTGGAATTTTAATATCAAGAGCAAAATGATCACTAAGTAGTTGAGCCTCTACTACGCAGCTTCCATCCAGCCCTTGTCCATTTAGTATAAAAGCGTAGTCGAGTCTCCCTCCCTTAATATGGGTTGCTTCTTCCGATCCTAGTAATTTAATGTCTTGGTAATCTTGTACAAATTGATAAAATTTTCTACCATTCGTATTTATTTTCCCGTCGAATTCAAATTCATTATATCTAGCGTGTAAGTCCCCAGCGACAAGAGTAACCCCATTATACAAACTATCAGGCAGAGCACTGGCATGAAAACAGTTTTGTGATATATATACGTTAACGATATTAAGGGTCCCTTCTTTTAAATATAGTTTTACTGAGACTGTTTCGATCCCCTCTGATTTCATGGGCGCCTCTATTAATTCTGAGGGTATGGAATTTTTTACATATGTGGAAACTCCCCTTATATTATCATCTGAAAATAATTGATATAGTTTATACCCATTGAGTTTGATTATACTACCATTCCTATCCCCAGTTTCCTGGAGAAGAATTACGTCAGTGTCGAACTTTGTTACATAATAATGAACATCGTGCATTCTACCACCTAAGCCATTCACGTTCCATGATATTATGTTTAGATGTTTATGATCCATTATGGTGATCAATGTCCATTGATCCAATAGTCAGCCCTTCCATATATTTAGTAAACTTATCTAAGCATGCTTGGATTTCTGTCCACCCCTCTACCACTTTTATTTTTATTTCTTCATTATTGCCGTTTTTTGCAAGAATTTGTCCTACGCTGCTTAGCCCATTCTCCATAAATTTATGTTGTTTCAATTTCACTTCTTTCCCTTTTATATTTACTTCACAGTTGTTCCGTTTTCTGTAGTTACCTTACTGTCCTGGGTTTTGGTTTCCTTCATTTTCTGATTTCTGGTGTTAGTTTGTTTTTCTGGACTTATGATTTCCACTTTACTTTCTCCCACTTTGTTGTGGCCATTTACTGTTTTTCTTGTAATTTTATTTACTGTTTTTTCTAAGTTTTCTATTCTATTTCCCAACTTACGGATAAACTTGAACATTTCCTTTGTTTCCTGCCACCTGGCCTCCTCTGAGTGGTTAAGTTGGCTCACCTGTGTGGGGTTGGTACTGCTACTCTGGCTGGCTGGTGAGGGGTCTCGGTCGTCAGCTGTTGGTACCCCTGGTCTCCTCCTTTCATGGTCGCTATCACTTGACCCTTGTGTTTGAGGAAGCTGTTTTGGTATTGCCCCTGTCTTTGGGTCAGAACGTCTTCCTCCAATCCATGGGTTTTCGTGATCAGGTGGCGGCGGTGGTTGATGGTAGCGTGGTTGATGGGACCCCCCCTGGTGTTGGTATGTCTCCCCCTCCTGGTAGCGTGTATGGGATATGTCACGGCCAAGGTCACGGCCACCGTTACTCCCAGGTTTCTTGGAACACTGGAAAGACCGCGCGTTGTGTTCCCCCCCACAGTTACAACAGTAAGGCACCACTCTAACGTTATTATTTATTTTGTCTCTACATTTGGCAGAGGGATGTCCTCTACCACAAAATCTGCACCTTGCATCCGCCTGGCAGGACCAAGCTTTATGGCCCCATCTACTGCAGTTCAGGCATAGGTCGACCTGTTCTTTGTATGGAGCTAAATATTTGTTACCTATGCCTGTCACAAATATTTTTTCGGGCATTTCCCCTTTCACAAGCGCTACTATTTGTGATCGGTTTTCCCCTTTTATTTGATTGCGCTTTGCCCATACAAATCGTGAATCGTCCAGGATATACGTAGGGTCAAGCCACACCGGATAGTTGAATATAATTACCTTGGTGTATTTCTCGCTGTCGTCAGGAACTTTGAGTGTGACTCCATTGTACCCCTCTGTTGTTAATAATTCTACTGCTTCTTTGCTCCCCACAGTCAGGTAGGGTCTGTGTTTTCCTTCCTTGAGAAGTGGTAGGAAGGATTTATGCTCCCTCCCTAGCTTGACCGCCCACAGTACTTTCTCTTGGAAGTTCATTTTCAAATCATGGGGGAAGAGAAGTCTAGGCCACTTCCCTGCCATATCGTCGGTAGTTCCTGGTCTCACCTCACCCTGTGCTGCCCCCTCTCCTAGCCTCTCCACGTCCCCATCTCCTCTCTCTTCTCCACGCGCTGCTTCCTCACCCTGCTTCTCTCCACGTGTCGTCACTCTCCTTTCTTCATCCTTCGTCTGATTCGCACCATTCTTAATTTTCTTACCGTATATTGGGTCTTCTTCATCGCTGCTCTTGTATTGAGCCTTGTTTGGTTTCCCTCTTCTCCGCTTCTCGCTCCTACTAGTCACTTGGGTGTATGGTTCCTGGGTGCACTCCATCTCAGTGTCCGTTTCATAAAAGTCTTTCTCCTGGGTGTTATTGTGCCCTTCTGCTAGCAGAGCACTGGCTTCCACATTACTAGTCTCCATTGTCCCTGTTTTTAAGGGTAAATGGTGTTGGACTAGCGGCAGACAGGCCGCCTGCCCACCTGCGACTTTCACTATTCACGGCAATTCCGGAGTCACGGGGAGAGCACTGTAGGGTCCCGAGGTCAGAGGTCGACAGAGAGAGAGAGAGAGAGAGGGGGGGGGGGAGGTACCCGTGATCGCTGTACAAGACAGTAGATGTGGCAACGTGTGGTATTGAGATGCCTTGGTAATGAGCTGGTATGGTGATGAAACCGACTGGTGAAGAAAAGGTCTGGTCATGAGATGGCATGGTCATGAGGTGACTTGCCTAGTTTGTTTGGGGAGATGGCATGGTCATGAGATGTCTAGCATCCACCCCAGACACCCCTTCTACCTTAACCCAATTTGAGTGGGGTATTTTCTACTATAATAGGGCTCATTCAGGCACTCCTGATTGCTTAACACTCAAAGAGCGGGTGGTGGAGTATATTTGACTGTGCCGCCCAGCGGGGGGTTTTACCATAAACGAGCTTGTTTCCGTGCTCGTTTTCATGCATAAACAAGAGCCAGAGCGTAATACAAGTATGTATCCCTGAAAGGGCGTTAAATGAGCTTTCCAATGCCACCAGAACCATCCTTCTACGATCACTGGTTGTCTTGCAACGATCGTGCAACCAAAGGGCAAAATCGGTAAAATACGGTAATTTCCTTACGTGTGAAACGAGTGAGGGAGGGTGGAGTAGGGCGGAGTACATCTCAGTAGCTCCACGGCCACCGTGGCGAGCGGTCATGAGGTAACCTACGCTCCTCCCACCGCTCCGCTCTCTCTCAGAGCACATTACGTGCTCAAAATTGCATGCGACTATAGCCGGGCCCCACCACATAGTCCTTGGTTCTCTCGCCCGGCTATAGCCGGGCGCCGCCAAAGAAGGGTTAAGCAAGTGCCTGAATGAAATTATATGTTTGCGGCAAAACACTAGAAGAAAAGATATATAAAAACAAAAAACAGAAAAAGTTCCCTAGCTAGCGGGGTTCACCAGCACCAGTGTTACTACAGACATCTGCATTATTTGCTAATAATTAGCAATGTTCCACTATATTTGCCTTTGGCAGCCCTGAATATATCTTGAGAGACCATACCACAGAGCCTCAGGGCCGTGGCAGACTTGCCGGAGAGTGGACTGGGATATGCTATGTTCTTGATCACTCACACACATCTCCACAAGCTTAAATCGGCTAATAATTCCAGTATATTTTCAGGACATACCTGTACAGTAATCGGAACAAAAGGGTTAAACATTTCCCCACAAACCACCTTAACACTATCTGCTCCGACGACTTGTGGGTTATTGTGCTATTTTGTTTAATTAATATGGAGGATTTAGGTTGCTTTTGCCATTTTTTTAGCAAACTACTTTATTTTGTTCCTTAGACTAATAATAACGCATTACCATACTGTTTATACTTAAACAATATACACCCAGACCCCTATCAAGCTCAATTTTATATTTTTTGTTATAGACAAATCTCCATTCTGAAGGCCAATTGCTTCAAAGTTACAGGCTCTATTGGCTAACCCAGAAAAAAGAATGGCTATTAAATAGGGTGAAGCGTCTTATTATCGCCAAACGAATGGGGTGAGAAGTCTTTAAATCTACAAACTAATGGAGCACAAAAGGGGAAGTCCAAGAAGACCCACTTTTGACGAAATAGGGATTTACACAAAACAAATATATATCCTTCCCCAGACCCCCTTTTATCTAATTGGTTGGAAAATGTTACGACAATTTACCCCCACTTAGAAGTTAATAAAATCCTGGCTAGTGATAGCGAGCAGACAGACACTGTGGTCGCTGTTAAATAATAACAAATTTTTGTCGATTATCTAACATTTCGTCCTATTTAGGTGTCGATGTGTTTCTAGGTGAGGAATAACGAGCCTGCAATGTATTATAAATCGTCAGAATGTCTGACGTTAGCTAGATAATAGAGAAAAAAGCGTCATTATCCTGAAAGGGTTAACAATATTATTTGTATTAATCTCACCACCACACCCCCAATGAAATTAATTAAAGTATATATGATCCACCGGGATTCGAACCCGGGTTATCACACACATATTTTTGCCACCTTAACCATTACACCACCAGGAAGATATTGTGCGTGGCTCGCTATTGCTCGCCAGGAAAAGTGGAAATTCCTGTATAAGTAAATTATGTAGTGTATGTGTGTTATGCTGTATATGTGTTTTACGATGAGTGTGAGTGTGTTATGGAGTGTATGTCTGTTATGGAGTATTTGTGTTCATTTTAAATTGTGTATGATTCGGTGTGTATTGGTTTAAGGTGTATATATTTGTTATGGTGTGTACGTAGTACGGTTGTTGTGTGTGTGTTATGGTGTGTGTATGTGTTTCAGGATGTGTGTACTCTATGGTGTGGGAGTGTTTTATGGTGTACGTGTGTGTTTGTATGGTATAGTGTGTGTGTATGTTATGGAGTGAGTGTGCGTGTCTGTATGCTATAGTGTGTGTGTCTGTTATGGAGTGTGTGTGTGCTATAGTGTGTGTGTATTATGGGGTGTGTGTGCGTGTTATGTCTTGTGTGTGTGTGTGTGGCATGGTGTGTGTGTGTGTAACAGTTATGATTTGTGTGTGTGTATGTTATGGCATGCATGTGTGTTATAGAGTGTGTGTATAATATGATTTGTGCGTTGTGGTATGTACTATGGTGGTGTGTGTATGCTACAATGTGCGTGTGTGTGTTTGTTATTGTGTGTGTGTGTGTATTTTGGAGTGTGTGTGTTTTGTTTGGTGTATATGTTATATGGAATATGTGTGTGATAATGGTGTGTGGGTTGTGGTGTTGGTTAGTGTTATCATGTGTGGCTATGCTATGATGTTATGGTGTGTGTGTGTGTTATGGTTTGTAGGTGAGGTTATCGTATGAAGGCTTTTACACTATCCGACATCTTGAGAGTCATTATTGTTTAATTATTATTAAGGATTTAGCTTCCTTTGGATATTTTAGAGTTCGTCGCCGTGACCAGCCAGACCCCCTTAACCACTTCAGCACCATGTCGCCTTTTAACCTTTGATTCTGGCTATAATTAGAAGATTTCATGCAGTTTAAGAAGGACCTATCGTATTATAAGGGTGTATTGAGATTGTATTTACACATTTGAGTCGTATAAGTAGATTACACACTAAAGATAATCAACTAATGGTAACCAGAATATATTGAACATTCTGTAATGGTGGTGAAGGGGTTAAAGCAATATTTGTACACATTTCCTTAAAAAGAATGTCCCAGCCAAAGGTTGATTTCATTAAAGTTAAATCCAGACAAAATTGAGGCCTGAATGGGTTGAAGTGTCATATTATCGTACAACTATTGGGATGAAACGTCTTATAATCTTCAAACTGATGAAACAAAACAAGGAAAGTAGTAAAAGACCCCCCCTCGGATCAAATAGGGTTGAAGGGACAAGTATACAGCCAATGTATCCTTCATCTATTAATGTATGAATCAGATCCTTGGAGTATATTAACAAAGAGGAATGGGGAGAATAATTCACCCACAAACCACCTTAACATTATCTGGTCCGCCGGCTTGTGGTTTATTATGATAGTTTGTTTAATTTGTTGTTGTTATATTCGAGTGATGTGTTTCAGTTTATTCCCTCACCTAACACAAATGTATTCCCGGACTTCCTTCAAACTAGAAAATTCCCACCCAGACATTATTATGATAGAGTAATGTGACGGTCGAAGGCCAGTTGCTTGTAAGTTACAGGGTCACTATCACGCGCCCAGATAACAATAATCAACTGTTAACCTATTATTCAGTACCGGTAATGTCCTATAAAACTTTATTCTGGCTACCATTAGACGATTGAATTCAGTTAACAGGCAATTAACAGGTTTCAAACTATCTCACTTAACCGTTTTGACTACCACAGATCCTTCTTAAGCTGCATAAAATCGTTGAAATATAGCTAGAATATAATTTAAAAGACGTCGCTGGTACAGTAGGGGTTAAATGAGATAAAGTGTGTTCTTATATCAAACTAATGTGCTGAACCATCTATTAATCTCCAAACTAATGGAGAAGAAACATGAAAGATCCAAACAGACCAACCATGGAGCAAATACGGTAAAGCTAAAAATATACATATCCTTCCCCACCATTAGTTAGATAATGTTTTGACAATTATACCACACTTAATAGTTAATTAAAATCTGGCGAGTGATAGCGAGCCGACAGACATTGTGGTCGTTGTGTATTAATAATATCGACCCCTTTAAGGTTAAACAATAATGCCCCCGGGACTCTTCAAGGTATATTTCAGGCGATCACCAGATATTTCAACCTATTCAGGTGTCGATTGCCTATAGGCGAGCGATAGCGAGCCTGAAATTATGAGAAACTGTCCTTCGGCTGGGACATTTTTCTACCAAAAAAAAGACAAAGGAATACACTGTTGTTTTTGTTTATAGACCCACTCTTTCAAGGTAAATTTGTATATTTTTCGTTATATAAACAGATGGCCGGGTTTCCTATATTGCAGGCTCGCTATCACTCGCCATAAGAAACAACAAAATCTATATAGATATTTGACAAGTGAGAACCGTGTTGTGTGAGTGTTAGTGTTTGTAATGATAATAAAAATGAACCTTCCTCAGGCCGGGCTCCATGGATTGGTGTTCGAGAGAACCTGTGGCTGAATGGACAACAACCACAACAACTACAGTGGGGGAGTGGTCAGCCAAGTGCACAGGACCAGTGTGGGAGGATGTGGCACGATGGTCTGTGGGACTATCCTTGTGACGCCACCACACACTTCACCTGTCAACTTTACTAACAACAACAACACCTTGGTAAGCAGTGTCAACATTTGACTTTTGTATCTTGTATTATCCTCCCCTTCAGTACCGTAACACCTTATGCAAGAATATGTTGGTCTGTATTTCCTGTTGCTTCAGATTAGGAAGGACCTTAAAAGCATTATCTAATGGGTCACATATATCCTATGTTTCTGGCGAGCGATATGTGTTTACCTCATTGTGTCTTCAAACAGTCAGTAATGGGACAAGGCATCTTCAAACAGTCAGTAATGGGACAAGGCATCTTCAAACAGTCAGTAATGGGACAAGGCATCTTCAAACTATTATATATTGGTGCACAAAATAAAACATAAATAAATAAATAAATAAATAAACATTGCCAGCCGCTATCACTCGCCAGAATAAACATTGCCAGCCGCTATCACTCGCCAGAATAAACATTGCCAGCCGCTATCACTCGCCAGAATAAACATTGCCAGCCGCTATCACTCGCCAGAATAAACATTGCCAGCCGCTATCACTCGCCAGAATAAACATTGCCAGCCGCTATCACTCGCCAGAATAAACATTGCCAGCTGCTATCACTCGCCAGAATAAACATTGCCAGCCGCTATCACTCGCCAGAATAAACATTGCCAGCCGCTATCACTCGCCAGAATAAACATTGCCAGCCGCTATCACTCGCCAGAATAAACATTGCCAGCCGCTATCACTCGCCAGAATAAACATTGCCAGCCGCTATCACTCGCCAGAATAAACATTGCCAGCCGCTATCACTCGCCAGAATAAACATTGCCAGCCGCTATCACTCGCCAGAATAAACATTGCCAGCCGCTATCACTCGCCAGAATAAACATTGCCAGCCGCTATCACTCGCCAGAATAAACATTGCCAGCCGCTATCACTCGCCAGAATAAACATTGCCAGCCGCTATCACTCGCCAGAATAGTTTAATACCTGAATATGTCTTTAAATAATCAACAATGAGACAAAATAACTTCAAATCATCATCAAATTATGGGGAAACATCTTTTTCGTTTTAAGCTCTCTATCACTCGCCAGAAAAATATGGATACTTGAATGTATCTGAAATATCTACAATCAGTCTAAATAAGTCTGTATGTTAATATCTGTATGATTGTATGCATGAATGTAAAACTGTATGAATGTATGTATGTCTATGAATGTTGCATGAATATGTGTGAATATCTGTATGAATGTATGTGTGAATGTCTTTTGAATGTGTGTATGAATGAATGTGTTTATGAATGAATGTGTGAATGTCTGTGTAAACGTGTGTATGAATGTATGTGTGAATGTCTTTCGAATGTGTGTATGAATGAATGTGTTTATGAATGAATGTGTGAATGTCTGTGTAAACGTGTGTATGAATGTATGTGTGAATGTCTGTATGAATGTGTGAATTAATGTTTGTATGCATGTATATGTGTGTGATTGTTTGCATGTATGTATGTGTGTGTATGAATGTCTGTATTAATCTCTCTCTCTCTCTCTCTCTCTCTCTCTCTCTCTCTCTCTCTCTCTCTCTCTCTCAGCCAAACACCTTCCCCTTTGTCATACACTTATCACTATCTGGTCCGACGTCCTGTTGGTTACTATGATTGAATTAATTACTATCGAGTGTTTTCCTTGTTTTTGGTATATTCGATCAATATGGTTTAGTTTGTCGCCTAGGGTAGCAAACATGTCTTCCCAGACTTCATCAAAAATATAAATATCTTTCCATACTTCCTCAACAATATATTTATAAGTACCCAGACCCCTTTATGCTATATGTCATTCAATTTATTATGAAAACAATAAAGGTATTATAGTGTATAGTTTATATTGTTGTGCATAAAGGATGTGGTGATAGGAAAAGGTCTAAGAGAGAGAGAGAGAGAGAGAGAGAGAGAGAGAGAGATGGTAGGGACACATATAACAACACAGTATTATTCCTTTCAAGATCCAATTACGCATTTATTTTCTGCTTTTTGTCTATTATGTGACGATTATATTCAGGTTATGTAGGATATATGGGAGCCAGGATAAACTTATAGTATGTGCTATAATCTTCAATGGTCTACATACAATACCACAATATGTTATAGTATGTGCTATAATCTTCAATGGTCTACATACAATACCACAATATGTTATAGTATGTGCTATAATCTTCAATGGTCTACATACAATACCACAATATGTTTTACAGAACCTTACACACATTTCATGGACTGATATTATAGCCAAAATATTGACATTGTCTACAGGTTTTACTGAGAGTCCAGCGGTGTTGGGAAGTCATAGTTGGAAACATGATCCGAATCATCAACCAAAATTCAATGAAGCTATGAAATATTCTACAACTGGCTGAACAACAACAACAACTACATCTACACAATACAACGACAACTACAACAAAACCTACTACAATAACAACTACTACTACTACTACTAATAGTACACTGCTGCAGTATTTTCTAGTATCGGCCAGATCAACTGATTAATCATGTCACTGTGCTGACGTTATCTAAACAAATAGTCTTTATTTTTAATTGTCAACAATAGTAAATGATGGGCAGAAAATGTACTGTATAATGTATTTGTCACATTCAATTAATACAGATATGTGTTTTTTAATTTGATGGTTTTGATGCCAAATTAAATAATATTTACATCTGTGCCTCAGATATGTTGGATTTATATAAAATTTTAAGATTGTTGGTGTATCCAAATAGCTATATATCTATAAATATGTCTAGTATCGATCTATCTATCTACATATATTGATATATATATATTATTGATATTGGTGAAGGTTGGTGAAGGGTAGCTATAATTTTTGCATAGTATAATTCCATAATATTCTTAACCCATAAGCATGCTGGGTTTGATTATATTTGTTTGTGTACCATCATTTATCCCCTAATAGTATATACTGTATATAGGCTAAATATGACTATGATATACTGTAGTTGGTGCAAGAACAAAGGCTGAACCAATTATCACGCCGTGTTAATCATGGCTATTCTGAACTTGCATCTGTTATTATAGATTAAGGAGGTATTTGTCTTAAATAATAAATAACAATCTATATACAATTATAATAATGCAGACAATGTAATACAAGCACATCACAGGTTAGTAGCATAGTTACACATTTAAGCTAAAAGTGGTTTCATAATGTATGTGCAGTGTCAGAAATGGAAAACAATTGAACATTTTAATATCCAAATAATCCTGCCATAAAAATCAATAGTCATTAAAATCCCTCAAATTTGTATTAATGAGATGTATCCACCTAAATATATCTTTAAGCCATACACTGGTAGCTTCAGTAATGTAATTCAATTGCATTTAAATGTTGCATGCATTATCATAGCAACATACTTTTTTTTATTAAACTATATTAAGTTGTCAGAGCTGCATTAATCGATGTGTCTGAGTTATTTACATATTCTACATGATATATTTTGCACGATACATTTGTTTAGCCTTTTCATTCACAACAATCAGATATTGAAGATAATCACTTGATAGTAGTCATTAGTTTTAAAAGTCATATTTAGATTGAAATGGCTAAACAAAATTAGTGAACTCATATATTGCATGCTAGTTTCTATATGCTTTGTGTGACAAGCTTCAATAACTTCAGAAGCATTATGAAAACAAAATATGATATTTAATTTCATAACGTGATTATTCCATTATTCAGCATAAACGTTAATTAATTTAATCTCATTCCGACACTTAAATTGACCTTCAATTTAACAAAATATTAGGTACATGTTACAAATGTCATACTGATAAGAAAACTTAGGTCATGATTAACTAGTTGACAATGTTCATGTATTTTATGAATTGACACCATCAATTGAGATACATTGGTCACTTAACTTCTGTTGTAATCAAAACTAACTTTTAACTTTAGTAAAATGTTAATAAATATATTGGCAATGATGATTACTTATGTGTATCCCTATGTGTAGAGTGTGTCCATCTTGAGTATACAGAATGATGCAACAAATAAAAGTAAACAAAACAACAAATACAGCCAAAGTCAATCATTAGCTGATAACCTACAATAACTTATCCCCGGCAGTCCTCATGCGTGTCAAAATAGTACTATTTGTTTCATGTCATAGAAATGTCAAGATAATGTCCCTCTCTAGATTAGTTTATCTGCCAACTATTGATCTAGATTATATATTCCTAAGTCAGATTATATATACAATAATTTGCATTTTCGAGTCTATAAGTATATTTGGTAATTTTTGGACAAAAAAAAAATTATCTAGCTTGGATTTCTTACACATTCACATGAGTGTACCAATATACCTATGACTGTAATAAGCAATACAAAAATACACGGCTTTGGCCTTGCTCGGGACCTTGGTGCTGCTCGGACAGACAGCCTGGGGAACAACAACAACAACAATATGGGATATACCCATACAATGGGGAAAATCATGAAATTATATAATGTCATTTCAGGTATTTATTGTTTTAGTTTACTTAAACAAACAAAACCAGGCACTGTACTAAATAATGAAGATATAAAATGACAATAGTATTTAAGGACAATTAATAACATGCCCAAATATATGGCATTGCTTCTTCCTTTATAAATTATATCAGATTATTTACTTTCCTACTGTAACATTATTGATAGTATTGCGTACTGTATATTGGTAAAGTTATGTTTGATACTCAAATCGAATCGGAAGTCCTTATATGCATATGATAACCTGTAAAGCATATTATATTTTCATATACATCCGTTACTATAGAATACAAGATTGTTACATTAGATTGCTTGCAAGATCGGGGCTATTATGATGTAGGAGCTATAGACATAGTTATTTACCAAATGTAACAGTTAAAATAAATTATTGGTACATAGAAAAATAAGTAATATATATATATATGCTGTATATACATACAGTATGTAAAAGTCTACACAAATATGAACAAATTTTTAATATGACATTCTTTAGAATATTGCAACACGAATGACTGTGTTGCAAGTCCCCAAGCAAAAGAATATTGATTGATGCAATAGGCTGCTGATTGGGGTGGCCTGTAGAGACATTGGTAGAGTGCCCGGTGTCTAACCGGGAGGACCGATTTCGATTCTCGGCTGGTGGAGATGTTTGGGCAATCTCCTCACACCCCTTGCCTCTGTTTCACCTGACAGTAAAATAGGTTACACGGCAGGGTGAAAATGGGTCTTCGGATCCACCAGCCCTTCAACCCATTTAAAAAAAATAAAAATAAAAAATAAAAATAAATAGTCTGCTGGTTATGAGACCTAAACATTTAACGGTGATTTGAAGAAACTCGTCAACTCCTTTGGTACCAAGTGTCTACACAAGATCATGGGGTACCGCTGGAATGGCTATTATCACAACAGCGACAACTCTCTGATATTAATTTGAGACATATTGGATGCATAGTTCGTGTGTGCCAGCTTGGGCTATATGGGCACGTAACCTGTCTCCCTGAAGCTGACCCTGCTCATTTGGATAATTTATGTGGGTAACAACCTTTAGTGGACGTGACCCCAAGGATAACCATGTGCTTAACCCATTAAGCGCGCGCGGGGTGTAGTGAACACCACAGTTCTGGGCGGCAATATTAGGCCTCTTTCCCGCCTAAAATCGTCATTTTACGATAAATATCGTTATTACTTATTCATATGCGCCTATTTTACGTTTAACCCTCTCACGACCATAGGACGCAGAGGTTGCCAGATTAGCAATAAGAAAAAGATTACTCTCACTGTTATAATTACCTCTCCAAAATTAGTTTTCTGCCCACAGCTAAATCAAAGACAACTGCAGAGGTTGAAGTAAACAAACTAAAGGTTTATAGATACCCCTGACGGTAACAAAGGATTTAAAGTATCCCTAATAGGTTCAAAAATCGCGTCCGGATGTGAGAGGGTTAATATAAAGATAGTAACCTGTAACAACAATAAAACAAATGGGAATATAATTTTTCTGGTCAAAATCGCGAATGGTAAGCGAGCGGTTCATTCATGTAGTGTGAGAGAGCTGGCAACACACCCTCCTCTCTCGAGGGTTGAGGCAGTACTGAGCTACTGAGTCACACACTCACTGTCTCTACCTTACGTAACAGACACATGAACACACACTAAGATCGGGTTGGAGATGTTTACACGAAAATATACCAATGAATTAGGGAATAACAGGGAAAATAGGTGATAATTAAAGGGGGGGGGGTAGAAAGGGGGGAAGGAGGGGATGTGGAGGAGTGATATGAGGTATGGGAAAACAAAATGTGTAAGAGCTACTGGGGCCTTTTAAAATGTTTTTTTTAGGCCTTCCCTCTTAAGAGCTTTGCCGCCGTCGCCCAGTAAAACCTCTTAAGAGCTTTCTTGCCGTTCCCAGGTTAATGAGTGAATCGAGCCGCTGCCTGGGAACTCGCATGGAGAGAACCCAGGGAATGGAGTCGGAAGATGAGTGCAGCTACACATCGCCACAACGTAAGACCCCAATGAGTGAGTAATTGAAAATTGGTGGGAAGTAAGTGAATTCCAGAGAGACGTGGTTTGTAATATATAATAGGTTTTGAAAAGCATAAGTTCTGCACTGTGAAGGAGTGATAGTCCAGTAATGGCCACTGACAGATGCTCTAGTACCACGAAGAAAGCTGCCAAGAAGTGGCACAATAGATATAAGTTAATCTGAACAATTACTGTAATAATATGCAAGGCATACAACATAGACAGACTTACTTGGTCCTTCTCTTTGATTAGTATTATTACTAGTAAAAACAAATTAAAAAACCTTGTTAATGCCCCTTGTTCCATTCATGTTCAGTAGCCACATGAATTTGCACCCACACCGTGATTTTATGAAAGGAAATAGTAGGGTTGAGGTACAAGAATATTTTGTTATTAAACTGGTATTTGGTCACATGGATGACCTGCTGTACAATTAACCCCCTCAGACAGGAATAGTTAACTTACTGACGGGTTGGCAGATCGCCCGATATTTAGCCCACAATAGTCAATCCCACACTGAGGGACTGTTAGAAGTCGGAGGAATTTGGGGTTGCCACCAATCGACAGATTCTGATCTAACTTACCTAATTTACTGAGCTCAAAATGACGCAGAAGCGTCATATAACTTATTATTGAGCTATTTCACTAGGCTCATATGACGCGATCGCGTCATATGATACATTTGGGCGGAACCGCCATTTGACGTGATCCCGTCATATGAGATGGAGAGGATTAACTACACTCCTAAATCAATCAGATTATTTTCCATCCAATCATAAAATTACTCAGTGGGAACAAATTAATATTAGATTGTTGTCCTTACATTTAACACTCTCCAACATATGACGCAATTTTGAGCCTATTGGGGATACTTTAAACTTAAAGCCTTTGTTACCATCAGGGGTATTTAGAAACCTTTAGTTTAGTTACTTCAACCTCTGCAGTTGTCTTTGAGTTAGCTGTGGGCAGAAAACTAATTTTGGAGAGGTAATTATAAGAGTGAGAGAACTCTATTTCTTATTGATAATCTGGCAACCTCTGCGTCATATGTGCATGAAAGGGTTAATTGTAAAATTATAAAGTACAACGTCTCTACTTCACATTCATGGTTTACTTTCATAACTGATAAAATATTCCACTATTAAAACCAAGCCACAGTATTTGTGGTTATTCCTGAAGTAAATAGACTGTAGAGTTATACCAAACCTCACAATTGTATATTTACCTTGTTGCTGGAGCGTAGGCGACGGGATAGGGTTAATGTGGAGTGATACCAAGGCAACAGGTTGGTGATGGAGTTTGGTGATAACAAGTGATGAACAAAGAGGAAATTAGTTAATATTTAAGGACAGAAGGCTCTAGGCTTAAATTATAATGAGGATAATAATAGATGATCGGTGAATTGATGGGAATCTACGTTCAGGTTAGTTCTAGTGTTAATACGCTGGAATGGGATGAGAGAACATAGTACTATCAGCGGTGGTGTTTGGAGAGCGAGTATCTGGTCCCAGCCAAATCGCAGGAGCCTTCCTGATTCGCACATGCGCAGACAGGTCGGGAGATATTTTCCCTGCCTTTAATTAATTACCTAAGTTTATAGGAATGATATATTACTACTTAACCCCTAACTGTCGGCGAGCAACATAAGTCGAGTTAAATAAAGCTGGACTATGTGGCGGCGCTCGACATAGGTCGAGTGGCAATTTCAGCACGTAATGTTGCTGAGAGAGAGAGACAAGTGGTGGCAGGAGAGTAGCGAGCGTATGACTGCTCCAGACCACCGCGGCGAACCTACTGACACGAATCCTACCTCCCTCCTCCCTCTCTCACTCGCTATATACGGAATTGTATGGGGAAACTGCCTAATTACATGCTTTTTGCACTCGCGTTGCACGGTTATTGCAAGAAAACTAGCCATCATAAAAGGATCGTTATGGTGTCATTCGAAAGCTCTGTTTATGCCCTTTCAGGGATAGATACTTGTTTTACGTTCTGGGTCTTATTTAGGCATGAAAATGATCACGTAAACAGCCCTATTTTGGCTAAAAACACCCCGCTGGGCGGTACATATAAATAAACCGCATAGGCCGCTCTTAAGGTGTTAATATCTAATACAGAACATAATTCAATATTCTTCTCATTCATACTAAATCATATTATAATGATTTTTATTCCTACAAACTTATTACTTATAAATACACTAAAACTTAAGACTGTCCATGCTCATGGAATAAAAGTATGGACATATTCCCGCCACCGAGTTTGTACAACATTTACAACAGCCCGGAGGCTAATTTATCCTGCTATAATTGGGAGGATGCTTGAGCAGCCTGTCGACGAGGACGTCCACTGGGTACGTCAACAGGATGGCCGTTTGAGGTTGCCTCTACGGGAACGTCTCTGGGCAACGTCTCCGAGGTATCACCTTTGCTCTCAATATTCCCTTCAAGAGAGTATAAACGGATAGTTGGCCGCGTGAAGATGCCCGACTTAGTGAGGATTTTAGCCACCACTCTGACTTCACCGTCACGTCCGGGTAGTAATTCTGTGATTCGGCCCAACTTCTAGAAAGCACGAGGACCCTCGTCATGGATGGTGACAACATCACCGATATTTGGCCACCGACCGTTAATTGGTCGAAGTTTATTCTTATGTGCCTCCCTGAGCATTACCAGATACTCATTAGACCAGCGTTTCCAGATATCCTGCGACAATTTACGGATATACCGGTATCTGGCTGAGATAACATCTTTGTTGATGTAGTCCGGGTCCTCAATCTCTTCCCCGACTTCACTTTCCTCAGGAAGATCCCGCAACCGATGTCCCCGCACCAATACTGAGGGTGTGATGGGGGTAGGATCCTCTAGATCACCCGAAGCAAAATAGAGAGGACGGTCATTGACAGTTGCCTCAATTTCCAGGAGTAGAGTTGTCAACTCCTCTAAAGAAATGAGAGCACGTCCCAATACCTTCTTCAGTCCCGCCTTGACAGTGCCAATGGCTCTCTCACAGATAGCACCAAACCACGGCACTCTGGCAGGAATAAACCGCCATTCACACTGCACATTACCAAGGTGAGACTGACCCTTAGGGTGATTGCATATATTGGATAGGTACTGTTGATATAGGTTAAGTGCACACACAACATATATACAGAGTGTACACATGCCTTAACACCTAACGAGCGGCCTAGGCGGTAATTTATATGTACCGCCCAGCGGGGTGTTTTTACCCTAAATAGGGTTGTTTACGTGATCATTTTCATGCCTAAATAAGACCCAGAGTGTAAAACAAGTATCTATCCCTGAAAGGGCATAAACAGAGCTTTCCAATGACACCCCAACCATCCTTGTACGACTGCTAGTTTTCTTGCAACGGTCGCGCAACACGAGTGCAAAAACCATGTAATTAGGTAGTTTCCCTACATAATTCCCTGTGTAGCGAGTGCGTGAGGGTGGGATTCATGTCAGTAGGTCCGCCGCGGTGGTCTGGAGCAGTCATACGCTTGCTACTCTCCTCCCACCACTTATCTCTCTCTCTCAGCAACATTACGTGCTGAAAATGGCACACGACATAAGTTGTGAACCGCCACTTAGTCCAAATTTCTTTCACACGACATAAGTTGCGCCCCGATAGACAAGGGTTAATCATATTGCAACATACACACATGTACTTTCATGGCAATACTATCATTGTTTAATATCCCATGATAATATACCGTACTCTGTAGTATCGGCAGCGTTGCACCAAATGGCACAACCATCACTTCTTCCTCTGACAAAGCTAAACTCTTCGCTCAAACTTTTGCTAGAAACTCCACCTTGGATGATTCCGGTGCTATTCCTCCCTCTCCGCCCTCCTCTCTCTTACTTATGCCTAATATCCTAATCTCTTCTAAAGATGTACTTTCTACCCTCTCTGGGCTTAACACTAATAAGGCGTACGGTCCGGACGGTGTTCCTCCTGTTGTTCTCAAAAACTGTGCTTCCGTGCTGACTCCCTGCCTAGGCAAACTCTTTCGTCTCTGTCTATCCTCTAACGTCTTCCCTTCATGCTGGAAGTTTGCTCACATTCAACCTGTCCCAAAGAAGGGTGACCGCTCTCAACCCTCCAACTATCGTCCAATTGCTCTTATCTCTTGTCTTTCTAAAGTTTTTGAAACTATTCTTGCTTCCTAATTTCTTAAGCATTTCTCTTCTCATAATCTGCTCTCAGATCGCCAGTATGGCTTCCTTAAGGGTCGCTCTACTGGTGATCTTCTTTCATATCTTACTAACTCTTGGTCATCCTCCTTCCGGGACTTCGGTGAGACTTTTTCTATTGCACTAGACATATCGAAAGCCTTCGATAGAGTCTGGCATAAATCTTTAATTTCTAAACTACCCTCCTTCAGTTTCTATCCCTCCATCTGTGCCTTTGTCTCTAATTTCCTTTCCGGCCGTTCCATAGCCGCGGTTGTGGACGGCCATTGTTCACTTCCTCACCCTATAAACTCCGGTGTTCCTCAGGGCTCTGTCCTATCTCCTATTCTCTTTCTAATTTTTATAAATGATCTCCTTAACTGTACCTTAATTCCCATCCATTCATACGCAGACGACTCAACCTTACACTACTCCATTAGTTTTTCAGAACGCCCCAGCCAGCAATCCCTCAACGACAAATGTAATGAAGCCATAGAACTCTTAAATTCTGATCTAAATACTATTTCCAATTGGGGCAGAGAAAACCTTGTTAACTTTAATGCTTCCAAAACCCAATTTCTCCATCTATCTACCCGTCAGGATCTCCCAGCGGACTATCCCTTATTCTTCAACAATACAAAAATCAACCCTTCATCTTCTCTCAATATTCTTGGTGTCTCTTTTTCTTCTGCTCTCATTTGGAAGGACCATATTACCAGTCTTGCTAAGGCAGCCTCCCAGAAGCTGGGTGTGCTCAACCGCCTTAGGGGGTTCTTTTCCCCTGCACAGCTTCTTGCTCTGTACAGGGGCATAGTGCGCCCTTGTATTGAGTATTGTTCACATGTGTGGGGAGGTTCCTCTCACACCGCTCTCCTAGACAAAGTTGAAAGGAAGGCCTTTCGTATCATTAACTCCCGTCCACTCACCAACTCTCTGCAATCTCTCTCTCTCCGCCGCAATGTTGCATCTCTCTCGCTATTCTATCGCTACTATAATAATCAGTGTTCCTCAGAGCTATCCCAGTGCATACCACCTCCTTTACGTAGGGCACGTGGTACCCGTCTTGCAACTCAATCCCACCCCTACTCTGTGCAACTCTCCAACCCAAGAGTGAAACGTTACTCTCAAACTTTCTTCTACTCAACAGCTGAGCTCTGGAACTCTCTCCCAGAATCAGTCTTTCCCTCTTCCTATGACTTAAATTGCTTCAAACTCCGTGTGTCCAGGCATTTTGGCTCGAACGTCCCTTGATTTTGGCCCTGTCACTCTTTCAACTATGGGGGAGGCACTCGCTATAGGCAGTTATGCCTTTTGCCTCCCTCAATCACATAGAAAAAAAAAAAAAAAAAAAAAAATATATATCCGGCACCGCTGCACATGTTTTCATCAGTAACATCCGGTCGGCACTCAGCATAGCAGTGCCTCCCAGCTCTCTGTATATCTTTGGCTAATAAGAACCTATAAACCTATCTCTGGACTTTTATTGTACATCCTTGTGCAAGAAAGGATTATCAAGGTTGTTGTAGCTTCACATGACAACCATACATGGCGCAGTCAGTGTATTAAAGCCAGGAGATACGAGCCAAGACCGGATTATCAGCCAGCCATCTTGCAAGACCTTGCCTCTCCAGCCCTGGATATATCATTGTGCAGTGCTTTATAGTGCAGTGAAGTGCTTAACCTGCAGAGTGCCAGACAATTATTGACCCTATGCATCTGCCAGTCCCAGAGGATTTTTTATTTTTATTTTTTTGGCTAAATCAAAGTTGGGAGAGAAAGGAAGGATAATGGTAAAAAAAACACTCCCCTTGTCCATTTTCACCTGAAATCAGGTCCCCGATGGTCGATGGTCCCGAATGTAGCTGAAATGTTCAGAGTAAATCATCGACTTTTATGGTATCGGAACATATAGGTAGGAGGGTGGTGGGAGGGTGGTTTGGGAGATGGTGGGGGGAAGGTAGAAGCTGTAATTGACTCTTGTTACAAATATGAAGCCGATTGGTGGTAGTTTCGCCACCACGGATTTTCCTTTTTTTCCTTTTCTTCGTACGGATACGCTGGAAGTGGGTGGTGGGAGGCGGTTGGGGGTGTGGTGGGGGGAAGGCAGAAGGGTAAGGGACTTGTCACACAAATATGGAACCGATTGGTGCAGTCGTTTCGCCGCCACAGATTTTCCTTTTTTTTCCTTGTGAGGCGCCCGATAGTCAGCGAGTGGGTGGGGGGAGGGGTTTGTGTTGGTGGTGGCAAGAAGCCAGAAGGGTAAGGTACATGTGGTAGAAATATGAAAGCCATAGGTGCAGTCGTTTCGCTGCTACAACAAAATTTCGGCGTGGACGTATATATACGTCCCTGGCACTGGGCGTGACAACACCCTTGGACGTATATATACGTCCCTGGCACTCAGCGGGTTAAGAGTGTAGTGCAGTGCCTTTATTATGTGTCCCATGTCATTTATGCCCATTCCCGACTTGCTGTGAGGGTTATAGCTGCTGAAACACAGCTGGACAAGAGCGAGGAGTAGCATACCCTCCCCCACTAATGTCTCCAGCAACACTAAAGCTACCACCCCTCACGCCCTCCAGCTGTGCCGGTACATGCGCGCACGGACACACGCACATTGCTGCCAAGTCAACACAGTGTTGCCAAGCCTACCGCACTCACTCACTCAAGCACAGATAATTTCTCGCACTATTAAATAAACTGTTCCAGTTGTACTGCACATTTTCATCATTCCTGCAAGACTACAGTGTGTCAGCTATCAACCAATTATGGAGGGAGATGAGCAGATTCATGGGGAGCCCAGAGACACCCCACACGACCATACTGGGGAGGGAGATAATGGTGGAGCTACTGGTGGAGATAGTGCTGGAGATAATACTGTTGGAGTTGCTGGTACGGGGTACCAGTCAGTTCATTCCACTCCAACCTCTCCTCTCACCACCCCTCATTTCACTCCACCTCCCCAACCTCCCCCCACTTTACCTCCCCTACACTATAGGAGGATGCCACCCCTGTCACCACACCCTGCAAGTCTACAACCTACCACAAGTGCAGACCTCCTTCATCTCATACAGTATATGGAGCAATGCAGACAACGGGACGACTATATCAGAAGACAGGAGGAGGACCACAGGAGAGAGGTGGACGATGCCAAGTTCTCCGCCCTTGTCCAGGCTCTGGCCCAAATTACCCCACCTGCCGCCGCTCCTACACCCACCTCACCGGGGACAACACCCCCTTCCACAATATCCTCCACCCCTACAGCTCCACCTCCACCACAGAAGGCTATCACCCAGAACCCGCCGCCCCTTGATGATGCCACCTTCCAGGTTTTCAGAGAATGGAGGCGTTGTTGGGATTACGATTACTCTACTATAGTAACTTATCTAAATTACCGAAGAGAAAACAACTGATCCAGATGCGGATGTGCTTAACCCTGGAGACACAGCGGCTTTTGGAGCACACCTTAAGCATACCCCCTGACACCGACAAGACCGTTGACGCAGTCCTCGATGCACTTCGGGAGCACATCAAGAATTCTCGCAATGAAGCTCTCCGTCGCAGGGACCTGTTCATTTGCAAGCAAAAACAGGGCGAGTCATTCAACAACTTCTACGTCCGTCTCTGCCACATCGCCGAAGAAATTGACGTCTGCCCAGGGAACTCTTCAGCCTGCAAGGAGACCCAACTCAAGATGGTCATTCTGATGGGCATACACGACGAAGAACTTGTACAGAAGCTGCTTTCCCTCGCCGCCACCCCTTCATTACAGGACATCGTCAACACTTGCCGTTCCTACGAGGCCACTCGAAGCGCTACGTCAGCCATACGTGCCCCACCATCCCAGGTTAACGCCGTGTCAGCGTACAAGCAGAACAAGCAAGTTAACCCTCTCGCATCCAGCAACTTAATTATCTAACTTATGGTAAGGCCTTCTCTAATTTGCCATGAAATATCAGGCTGGGCGAGTTTTCGAAGCCTTGTGTTTTTCTGTATTTTCATCCACCAGAATGCTGTTTATTGTGATGTATCATATGTCAATGGAAAGAGGAATATTTATAGTACATGATAAAACAAAACAAAATTTAAATAAATCGAAATATGAAAGTGTAAATGAGTCCGGAATACTATTTTTTCCCATGCAATTGTCTTCACACCGTCCTAGCTCTAAATTGTGAGTGATGACCATATATTTGTTTTGCTCAAATAATAGTATTTTTTCTCCTCTTTCCAAATCTGAAAACAGAAATTGTTTATCTTCAATAGTTCTCAAGCAGTGACCGATTTTTTTTTTTTTTTTTTTTTAGTAATATGGTTTATAACATTTTCGATTTATTTCGTTGCTACGAAGTGTATGGTTTTAAATTTAGGCTGTATGAATACGGCAAATAATGCTGATGAGTATAAAACAAACTAGAAGTTCCTAGGACAAATACTTTTTGCGCTATGAATATTTGAAATGAAGAGCCAAAATGCGAATATTTATGCTTCACCCATCTCTGCTCCGGCAATGCTAGCCGGGTTCCAAGCTGTTCCCCACCTCGTGGTTGCGTTATTTGCTCGGATACGTATATAACTGTATATATCACCAGAATCGAAAAATTGTGCTCTTTCCAATGGTGAAAACAAAAATAATATAGCGTAATTGGTTCGCGAGCTATGCGCAATTGTTTCCATGCAGTGACCGAAAAAAAAAAATAGATATGGTTTATAACATTTTCAATTTATTTCGTTGCTACGAAGTGTATGGTTTTAAATTTAAGCTGTATGAATACGGAAAATAATGCTGATGAGTATAAAACAAACTAGAAGTTCCTAGGACAAATACTTTTTGCGCTATGAATATTTGAAATGAAGAGCCAAAATGCGAATATTTACGCTTCACTCGTCTCTTTTCCGCCAATGCTAGCCGGGTTCCGAGCTGTTCCCCACCTCGGCATTGGTTTATTTGCTCGGATACGTATATAACTGTTTATATCACCGTCATCGGAAAATTATGCTCTTTCTAATGGTGAAAACAAAAATAATATAACGTTATTGGTTCGCGAGCTATGCGCAATTGTTTCCATGCATTGTTATTGTTATGTAAATATATGAGAATGTTTATACAGTTGTATATCTTTGCCACAATGTACAACATTTATATAAATATATTATATATATATATATATATATATATATATATATATATATATATATATATATATATATATATATATATATATATATATATATATATATATATATATATATATATATATATATATATAAAATAAATGAAATAGAAATATAAATGAAATTAAGTAAATCAAATCAAATAAATAAATATATAAATAAAATAAACATGTAATAATAATATAAATACTCGATTATGGGTCTTGGGCTTGCTCGGGACCTTGGGGCTGACCGCTAGACACCCTGGGGAACAGGAATAAAAAAGAAAAAAAATATATAAATATACCGGGTATATATATATATATATATATATATATATATATATATATATATATATATATATATATATATACTGTATATATAAATAAAATAAATAAAATAAATAAAATTTAAAAATATAATAATTATATAAATACACGATTATGGGCCTTGGGCTTGCTCGGGACCTTGGGGCTGATCCGCTAGACAGCCTGAGGAACAGGAATAATGAAGAAAAAAAAAATATATATATATACCGGGTATATATATATATATATATATATATATATATATATATATATATATATATATATATATATATATATTATACTGGATATTTAAATAAAATAAATAAATAAAATAAAAAATATAATAATAATATAAATACTCGATTATGGGCCTTGGGCTTGCTCAGGACCTTGGGCTGATCTGCTAGACACCCTTGGGAACAGGAATAACAAAACAAATATATACGGTATATATATATAAAATAAATAAAATAAATATAAATAAAATGAAATAAATAAAATAAAATAAATAAAAAACTAATAAATAAAATATATAAATATTTAAATAAAATACAAAATATAATAATTATATAAATACTCGATTATGGGCCTTGGGCTTGCTCGGGACCTTGGGGCTGTTATATACTGTATATAGGCTATATATAATATATATATATATAATTATAATAATATACTGTAATATAACTAAAATTCCATAGAGTACTTACCATACTTCCTGTAAGCATTCCTGTGACATCTTCGTGATTATAATGTATTTATTTCGTAGGCAGTATTTATTGATAATATATTTGTCTTTCAAGCAAAAATAGTGTAAAGTCATCAATGATACCTAGAGAAAACTGCATCAATACTCAAGGGGTTAACCAAGATTCACTCCCCTCAGTCACCAAAAGTCACAAGTAACATCTTATATACATATATAGTTCGAATTATTCACTAAACACTTTCACTGGGTAGATGAAATAATCCATAATTGCCTGCCTATAGCTAGGCATGGTGGGCCAGAGGGAGGGAGCCCAGAATTTAAAGGGCCGGGACCCTGCCTCACAGTCTGGGGGCCGGGAAACTACTGACATTACAGAGGCCCGCACTCCTCAGAGAGGGACGCTATGGGGTTGCTAGATACTTCTTTTTGTAACTTACTGATGCCTAACTTACCAGTCCAAATTGAGTCAAAATCGAGTCATAAACTTATTTTTGGCGAATATTTCTAACTTTCAGGTGGCATTATGACGCGATTGAGTCATACGAGCACTCTTGGAGGGGTGGAGTTATGATGCGATCGCGTCCTATAGATGCGGCAGGGTTAAGCAATGTGACAAGTTCTCCACATCGCAACAGTCCTTGGCGTCGGCTGCCGCCTGCCAGCGTTGTGCTCGCCGGCACGATAAGAACAAGTGCCCGGCTGAAGACTACACCTGCACTAACTGTGGCCGTCGTGGTCATAAGCCTAGGACTCCTGCTTGCCCTGCTGCCACCGCCCAGTGTCGTCGCTGCAACCATATGGGCCACTACGACAAAATTATGCTGCAGATCTTCCAAGACGCCCACCACACAGGACAACGACGCTTCCTCCCACAACAAGTCTACAGCAAAGAAGACCACAAGTTGCCGACGTGTGGGATCACCTGTTCAGGCACCCACACTGACATCCGTGAGTCTCACCTACAGCGGCACCACTAGAAAACTCCACATGCTTCCTGACACAGGTGCAGACATCACAGTGATCGGCCGACGACACCTCGACATACTTCGGATTCCTCTCAGCAGCCTATGACCTCCGCCTCCGACAACAACGCTCAACGCGGATGGCTCTGCAATGGCTCCTGCTTTGGGGACGTTTCATGCACAACTCACCATCAGCAAACACTCCTGTTCGGCCACAATCCCAGTCCGCGAG
This sequence comes from Paralithodes platypus, assembly GCA_032716605.1. Lineage (NCBI taxonomy): Eukaryota > Metazoa > Arthropoda > Malacostraca > Decapoda > Lithodidae > Paralithodes > Paralithodes platypus. The sequence goes on from CM064530.1 coordinate 23,138,751, forward strand.
GGTGTTCAGACGCCGCTTCTGTCCAAATGCCACTGTCAAACTGTCAGGAATATTGTGTCATATTGCTTTGATAGGTGTGAATAATCTGGTTAGGCTGTCTGATCATAGATGGCGTCGTTCATGAGAGCGAGTGTTGTGTGTGCGTGTGTGTGCGTTGGTGAGTTTCAATTTTGGATTTGATGCTTTACGAGACTATGTGATACTGTACAGGTATGCGTGCTAGTGTAGATTGATTCATTTGAGCTTCAGATGGTTTGTTAGTGTAAGTGATAGTTGTATAATTAATTTCTTATTTTCTTTGAGTGGGTGTTCGGGGTATCGAATGTTAATTCAGTGTGTGTTTTGACTTTTATGAATTATTGAGAGGTGATTTGGTAGAGGACTTAATTCAGTCAGTCAGTACATTCCCAGCACACGAGGATTACAGTCTCTTCAGCTACTACGGTGTAGCGTGTGTGTGTGCTGGGGGTCTGCCACCAGAGCTCTTACTTATGAATTTTGACCAGGATCTTGCCCATGATATATGCCAAGAATCTAACCTTAGTCTGGTCCTGATGTGGCCGTTTCGGTCTACCTGGTGCTTTGACCGAGTGGACCCATCCGTGTGCGAGTGTGGGCTGGTTCTGTTTGGTCTGAGGCGAGTGTAGGACTTGGATGAGCGAGAGCGTTGGTTACTCTTCGAGCCCTGCAGCTGTTGACGGGTCCAGGATCGGCATACAAGTACAGTGTGGTGACGCCAGGTTGCCTTGTGGGAGCCCTCACGTATAGTTCTTGGGGCTGTACTGCAGTTTCTCAGCCTGTGTGTGCCCGGACAGCCAGGAGTTCAAGTCAACCAGTGAAGAGGAAGGGGACTTCTATATTCATCATTCCCTTGCATTCCCTCTGGAGACCTAAGCCGTATTAGCCTACCTTAGGACTGCCAGGAGTTCAAGTCAACCAGTGAAGAGAGGGGGGACTTCTATATTCATCATTACCTTGCATTCCTTTTTGAGACCTTAGCAGTAATGGCCTACTTTAGGACCCTCTCGTAGTCTACTTAAAGTTGTCATTTAAGTTGTCATTCAAGTTGTCATTCAAGTTGTCATTCTAGTGTCATTCAAGTTGTCATTCATGTAGTCATACTTATTTGAAAGTTAATTTATTGACCACAAACTAATTAACCCTAAGATATTCACCACTGCACCATTCTTTATAATGCGAATGTCTTGCAGTGTGAATTTGGGTGAATGGTGTGAATGAGTGTAAATGTTATGGGTTTCTTTTTTTCATTATTTGTAATATATATATTTTATAATATACTTTTGAGATTATGTATTTCCTATCACTAATCCTTATCTTATGTAGGCTAAGAGAATGAGTTGTTAATTTATCGAGTGTATATCAAGTTACTCTGAAATCACGGAACCTACCTAGAATATCATAAGTGATTTCCTTTACAGTGGCGCAGTGTGTAGGATACTCATTATCTTATCCTGGGATTAGTATACTGTATGTTAAGAGCTCTGGTTGGTGTTTAATTATGTCTTCTTTTTTTTATGAGCTGTTGTCCCACCAATGTGCTGGGGGTGTCCTGCTGAATGAGTTTGAGTTTCTTTGTGATTAGTATTATCCCTTCTAGCCATGAGTGGAATATCGGATATACTTAAGGAGGCTAAATCATTAGGTGTGACTGGAGAGGATGCTATTTTTAAACTTATAACTTTAGCAGATGAGAGGGATGAGAGAGCAGCTAAGAGAGACCGAGAGAAGGAGGAGAGGGAGAGAGAGAGAGCGTGAGGAGAGAGCGCGAGAGAGTGAGGAGAGAGCGCGAGAGAGTGAGGAGAGAGCGCGAGAGAGTGAGGAGAAAGAGAAAGCTCGTGCTCATGAATTATCTCTAGCTAAGCTTAAAATCTCAGATCAGAATAGGGCTGGCATAATTCCTGACACTAACCCCTCTAGGACTGTAGGTGATTCAGGTAAGGCCCGCATTCCTCCATTTTCGGATGGTGATGACATAGAGTCTTACATCCTTAGATTTGAGAAGGTAGCCAAGTTCTATGGTTGGCGAGAGACAGACTATCCACTTCACCTCGGAACCCTTCTGCGAGGTAAGGCACTAAAGGTATATGTAAGTTTACCCCCTGATGTCGCAGATGACTACGAGGCGCTCAAGAAAGCCCTACTTCAAGCGTTCCAGGTTGATGCTCATACCTACAGGAAGTTGTTCAGGTCCATGAAGGCGCAGGGAGACGAGCCATATGTCCAATTCCTTGCCAGACTGGAACAGGTATTTGGTAGGTGGCTAGTTTTGTCAGACGTAGAGAAAACCTATGAGCAGTTACATGACTTTGTAATCAAGGATCATTTTTTAGCTAGCTGTACCCCTGATTTGCGAGTATTCTTGAACGAAAGAGAAGCTAAGACTAATACCGATGTTGCCAAAGCGGCAGACTTGCATAGGAATGCTCATTATACACAAAAGGGCAACCCAAAGTCTTCATTACCTAGAACTGAGGATAGGAAGGGTAGTAAGTACTACGACAAAGTTGAGAAATCCCCTGATACTGGGGAATCTAAGACATACTCACACAGGCCCAGGATTAAATGTTTTATCTGTGGCGGCGATCATGTCAAGGCACAGTGCCCCCATAGACAAGTTGGTGATTCAGGGAAAGTTGCCAAGGTTAACTTTGTGTTTGATTCCAGATTGAAACTTCCTGGTACCATAATTGATCCTTGTGGTATGGTTGGCGATAGGAAGGTCGAGGTCACTCTTGATACATGTTGCTCCACAGTAATTGTGCATCCTAAGTTTATTTCAGGAAAGGTGCCTTCGGAGACAAAGTGTACTGTGTATGACTCCCTTGGTAAGCCTCATAAATTTCCTACAATGGATGTAACTATTAAAAGTAAATTCTTTTCAGGAAAAGTTAATGCTGTAATTGCTCCGATCAGATTCACAGATGTACTCCTTGGTACAGTTCCTGGTGTATCAGTACCTCCCTTCATAGTAGGGGATAAGGAAGCCGATGGTGGTGCAGAGGTTGCTGTAGTTACTACCAGGGCTGGAGCCAAGAGAGAGGTAGGTAAGTCATCTAGACCTTTAGCTACTAACACAGACTTCAATGTTGATCCAGGATCTTTTCTGAAAGCCCAGGCAGAATGTAAGACGCTGAAACCGCTGTGGCAGAACGCGGAAGCTGAGAAGAAGATTAGCCACAGAGGTAGGGCAGTCAGGTATGAGGTAATAGACAAATTGCTTTACAGAGTCTGCTTGGAGAGTAAAAGTCTTGAAGAAAAAGGGAATAAACAACTTGTTGTTCCAAAGGTGTACAGAAATAAAGTCTTACATCTAGCCCATGATGGTTTGCTGGCTGGACACTTTTCTCACCGGAAAACTGCTGGGAAGGTGTACCAGAAGTTCTTCTGGCCTGGTGCGGGCGCTGACATAGAGAGGTTCTGCCGGTCATGTGAGGTATGTCAAAAGTTCACCCACAAAGGTAGAGTCAAACCAGTGCCCCTTTCTAAGATGCCAGTAGTTTCAGAACCCTTTTTGAAAAGTTGCAATTGACATAGTGGGTCCAATTGTCCCTAGGTCTAAAAGAGGTCATAAGTACATCCTCACCTTAATAGATTGTGCAACTAGGTTCCCTAAAGCTGTACCCCTAAGGGATATCGATACTATCACTGTAGCCGAGAGCCTTGTAGAAATATTTGCCAGAGTGGGAATCCCTAAAGAGATTCTATCAGATAATGGTAGCCAGTTCAAATCAGGTTTGATGTCAGAGATCAATAAACTACTATCAGTCAAGGCAGTCCACTCAAGTCCATACCATGCCCAGAGTAATGGATGCATTGAGAGGCTTAACGGTACCCTTAAATCCATGTTAAAGAAAACCTGTTCTGATCATCCTGAGTATTGGGACAGATATATTCCAGCTGTGCTATTTGCCTATAGGGAAGTACCTAATGATTCTCTCAAATTTTCACCCTCTGAGCTTCTCTATGGCAGGAATGTGAGAGGTCCATTGAGCATATTGCATGAACTTTGGGCTAACAAACAGCTTGACGAGAAGATTAGAAATTCTTACCATCATGTCCTTGATTTAAGAAACAGGTTGGAGAAGTCGGCAGAGTTGGCAGTCACCCACTCAGAAGCTAGTAGTGATCAATATAAGATGTACTTTGACCGGAAGTGTAAGCCGAGGAAGCTGAAGGTTGGTGATGAGGTACTGTTGCTGCTGCCTACTAATAATAACAAACTGTTGATGCAATGTTGATACTTAAATACCTGATTTTATCTATATTCCATGTAATATAGTTGGTGAGGGGCTATTGTCAGGAATATTGTGTCATATTGCTTTGATAGGTGTGAATAATCTGGTTAGGCTGTCTGATCATAGATGGCGTCGGTCATGAGAGCGAGTGTTGTGTGTGGTGTGTATGCGTTGGTGAGTTTCAATTTTGGATTTGATGCTTTACGAGACTATGTGATACTGTACAGGTATGCGTGCTAGTGTAGATTGATTCATTTGAGCTTCAGATGGTTTGTTAGTGTAAGTGATAGTTGTATAATTAATTTCTTATTTTCTTTGAGTGGGTGTTCGGGGTATCGAATGTTAATTCAGTGTGTGTTTTGACTTTTATGAATTATTGAGAGGTGATTTGGTAGAGGACTTAATTCAGTCAGTCAGTACATTCCCAGCACACGAGGATTACAGTCTCTTCAGCTACTATGGTGTAGCGTGTGTGTGTGCTGGAGGTCTGCCACCAGAGCTCTTACTTATGAATTTTGACCAGGATCTTGCCCATGATATATGCCAAGAATCTAACCTTAGTCTGGTCCTGATGTGGCCGTTTCGGTCTACCTGGTGCTTTGACCGAGTGGACCCATCCGTGTGCGAGTGTGGGCTGGTTCTGTTTGGTCTGAGGCGAGTGTAGGACTTGGATGAGGGAGAGCGTTGGTTACTCTTCGAGCCCTGCAGCTGTTGACGGGTCCAGGATCGGCATACAAGTACAGTGTGGTGACGCCAGGTTGCCTTGTGGGAGCCCTCACGTATAGTTCTTGGGGCTGTACTGCAGTTTCTCAGCCTGTGTGTGCCCGGACAGCCAGGAGTTCAAGTCAACCAGTGAAGAGGAGGGGGACTTCTATATTCATCATTCCCTTGCATTCCCTCTGGAGACCTAAGCCGTATTAGCCTACCTTAGGACTGCCAGGAGTTCAAGTCAACCAGTGAAGAGAGGGGGGACTTCTATATTCATCATTACCTTGCATTCCTTTTTGAGACCTTAGCAGTAATGGCCTACTTTAGGACCCTCTCGTAGTCTACTTAAAGTTGTCATTCAAGTTGTCATTCAAGTTGTCATTCAAGTTGTCATTCTAGTGTCATTCAAGTTGTCATTCATGTAGTCATACTTATTTGAAAGTTAATTAATTGACCACAAACTAATTAACCCTAAGATATTCACCACTGCACCCTTCTCTATAATGCGAATGTCTTGTAGTGTGAATTTGGGTGAATGGTGTGAATGAGTGTAAATGTTATGGGTTTCTTTTTCATTATTTGTAATATATATATTTTATAATATACTTTTGAGGTTATGTATTTTCTATCACTAATCCTTATCTTATGTAGGCTAAGAGAATGAGTTGTTAATTTATCGAGTGTATATCAAGTTACTCTGAAATCACGGAACCTACCTAGAATATCATAAGTGATTTCCTTTACAGTGGCGCAGTGTGTAGGATACTCATTATCTTATCCTGGGATTAGTATACTGTATGTTAAGAGCTCTGGTTGGTGTTTAATTATGTCTTCTTCTTTTTAGGAGCTGTTGTCCCATCAATGTGCTGGGGGTGTCCTGCTGAATGAGTTTGAGTTTCTTTGTGATTAGTATTATCCCTTCTAGCCATGAGTGGAATATCGGATATACTTAAGGAGGCTAAATCATTAGGTGTGACTGGAGAGGATGCTATTTTTAAACTTATAACTTTAGCAGATGAGAGGGATGAGAGAGCAGCTAAGAGAGACCGAGAGAAGGAGGAGAGGGAGAGAGAGAGAGAGCGTGAGGAGAGAGCGCGAGAGAGTGAGGAGAGAGCGCGAGAGAGTGAGGAGAGAGTGCGAGAGAGTGGGGAGAAAGAGAAAGCTCGTGCTCATGAATTATCTCTAGCTAAGCTTAAAATCTCAGATCAGAATAGGGCTGGCATAATTCCTGACACTAACCCCTCTAGGACTGTAGGTGATTCAGGTAAGGCCCGCATTCCTCCATTTTCGGATGGTGATGACATTGATTCTTACCTCCTTAGATTTGAGAAGGTAGCCAAGTTCTATGGTTGGCGAGAGACAGACTATCCACTTCACCTCGGAACCCTTCTGCGACGTAAGGCACTGAAGGTATATGTAAGTTTACCCCCTGATGTCGCAGATGACTACGAGGCGCTCAAGAAAGCCCTACTTCAAGCGTTCCAGGTTGATGCTCATACCTACAGGAAGTTGTTCAGGTCCATATATCAAAGGCATTTGATAGAGTCTGGCATCAATCCTTATTGTCGAAGATGTCACACTACGGCCTTGCATCATTAGTTCCACTAATTTCTTCTTATCTTCATAACAGAAAAATACGTGTAATGGTAGATGGCCTTTATTCTCAATTTCACTCAATAAATGCTGGTGTTCCCCAGGGATCAGTTTTGGCCCCAACTCTGTTCCTCATTCATATCAATGATCTCATATCTACCACTCATAATCCAATACATTCCTACGCAGATGACTCAACACTCCTCAGTTCCTTCACATTTACCAATTCTTTCACCCAACCCGATCTTATAAATTCAAAAAATAAACACTGCAATTTCTCTGAACCAGGACCTTTCTAGAATTAATGAATGGGGACAAGATAATCTAGTTTCCTTTAATGCACAGAAAACCAAGTACATTCAATTTTCTAACCGACAGAATCTCACTGACTCCCATATATTTTTTAATGATGTAAATATTCCCACTTCCCCTAGTATTGACATTCTCGGTGTAACATTAACTACTAACTTGAGCTGGACACATTATGTTAGAAGCATTGCTAAGAATGCCTCTAAAAAACTGGGACTCCTGTACAGAGTTCGAGAATTCTTCACTGACGAGCAGTTGGCCGTAATATATAAAAGTCATGTGCGCTCTCAGATGGATTACTGTTCACCTCTGTGGGGTGGAAGTGGAGTGGTTGCATTGAGGCAGTTGGACAAAATTCAAAATAAAGCTATTAGATTAATCAATAACCCTGCAATCACACAGGACCTTCCTACATTAGCCATACGAAGAAACGTTGCATCCCTTGCATTATTCTACAGATATTTTCACAGCAATTGTTCCGAGGAACTTGCTTCAATTGTGCCGCCTCTCCACATCTTTCCCCGTAGAACTAGGGCAGCTGAGAGCGCCCATGAATTTACACTTTCTCCTCCACAATGCAGAACTTCTGCTTATCAGAATTCATTTATCCCCAGAGCTACTACTCTTTGGAATTCACTTCCCTCGAATTGCTTTCCACAAACTTACAATCAACAAATGTTTAAATCCAGTTGTTACAAACATTTTATGAATGGAGGATGCCTTTAGGCACATGGACCTTTTTGTTTTATCTGTGTTTTTCCTTCCTCCGTTCATTGTCTCTTTAAAAAAAAAAAAAAAAAAAAAAAATGAAGGCGCAGGGAGACGAGCCATATGTCCAATTCCTTGCCAGACTGGAACAGGTATTTGGTAGGTGGCTAGTTTTGTCTGACGTAGAGAAAACCTATGAGCAGTTACATGACTTTGTAATCAAGGATCAGTTTTTAGCTAGCTGTACTCCTGATTTGCGAGTATTCTTGAACGAAAGAGAAGCTAAGACTAATACCGATGTTGCCAAAGCGGCAGACTTGCATAGGAATGCTCATTATACACAAAAGGGCAACCCAAAGTCTTCATTACCTAGAACTGAGGATAGGAAGGGTAGTAAGTACTACGACAAAGTTGAGAAATCCCCTGATACTGGGGAATCTAAGACATACTCACACAGGCCCAGGATTAAATGTTTTATCTGTGGCGGCGATCATGTCAAGGCACAGTGCCCCCATAGACAAGTTGGTGATTCAGGGAAAGTTGCTAAGGTTAACTTTGTGTTTGATTCCAGATTGAAACTTCCTGGTACCATAATTGATCCTTGTGGTATGGTTGGCGATAGGAAGGTCGAGGTCACTCTTGATACATGTTGCTCCACAGTAATTGTGCATCCTAAGTTTATTTCAGGAAAGGTACCTTCGGAGACAAAGTGTACTGTGTATGACTTCCTTGGTAAGCCTCATAAATTTCCTACAATGGATGTAACTATTAAAAGTAAATTCTTTTCAGGAAAAGTTAATGCTGTAATTGCTCCGATCAGATTCACAGATGTACTCCTTGGTACAGTTCCTGGTGTATCAGTACCTCCCTTCATAGTAGGGGATAAGGAAGCCGATGGTGGTGCAGAGGTTGCTGTAGTTACTACCAGGGCTGGAGCCAAGAGAGAGGTAGGTAAGTCATCTAGACCTTTAGCTACTAACACAGACTTCAATGTTGATCCAGGATCTTTTCTGAAAGCCCAGGCAGAATGTAAGACGCTGAAACCGCTGTGGCAGAACGCGGAAGCTGAGAAGAAGATTAGCCACAGAGGTAGGGCAGTCAGGTATGAGGTAATAGACAAATTGCTTTACAGAGTCTGCTTGGAGAGTAAAAGTCTTGAAGAAAAAGGGAATAAACAACTTGTTGTTCCAAAGGTGTACAGAAATAAAGTCTTACATCTAGCCCATGATGGTTTGCTGGCTGGACACTTTTCTCACCGGAAAACTGCTGGGAAGGTGTACCAGAAGTTCTTCTGGCCTGGTGCGGGCGCTGACATAGAGAGGTTCTGCCGGTCATGTGAGGTATGTCAAAAGTTCACCCACAAAGGTAGAGTCAAACCAGTGCCCCTTTCTAAGATGCCAGTAGTTTCAGAACCCTTTTGAAAAGTTGCAATTGACATAGTGGGTCCAATTGTCCCTAGGTCTAAAAGAGGTCATAAGTACATCCTCACCTTAATAGATTGTGCAACTAGGTTCCCTAAAGCTGTACCCCTAAGGGATATCGATACTATCACTGTAGCCGAGAGCCTTGTAGAAATATTTGCCAGAGTGGGAATCCCTAAAGAGATTCTATCAGATAATGGTAGCCAGTTCAAATCAGGTTTGATGTCAGAGATCAATAAACTACTATCAGTCAAGGCAGTCCACTCAAGTCCATACCATGCCCAGAGTAATGGATGCATTGAGAGGCTTAACGGTACCCTTAAATCCATGTTAAAGAAAACCTGTTCTGATCATCCTGAGTATTGGGACAGATATATTCCAGCTGTGCTATTTGCCTATAGGGAAGTACCTAATGATTCTCTCAAATTTTCACCCTCTGAGCTTCTCTATGGCAGGAATGTGAGGTCCATTGAGCATATTGCATGAACTTTGGGCTAACAAACAGCTTGACGAGGAGATTAGAAATTCTTACCATCATGTCCTTGATTTAAGAAACAGGTTGGAGAAGTCGGCAGAGTTGGCAGTCACCCACTCAGAAGCTAGTAGTGATCAATATAAGATGTACTTTGACCGGAAGTGTAAGCCGAGGAAGCTGAAGGTTGGTGATGAGGTACTGTTGCTGCTGCCTACTAATAATAACAAACTGTTGATGCAATGTTGATACTTAAATACCTGATTTTATCTATATTCCATGTAATATAGTTGGTGAGGGGCTATTGTCAGGAATATTGTGTCATATTGCTTTGATAGGTGTGAATAATCTGGTTAGGCTGTCTGATCATAGATGGCGTCGGTCATGAGAGCGAGTGTTGTGTGTGCGTGTGTATGCGTTGGTGAGTTTCAATTTTGGATTTGATGCTTTACGAGACTATGTGATACTGTACAGGTATGCGTGCTAGTGTAGATTGATTCATTTGAGCTTCAGATGGTTTGTTAGTGTAAGTGATAGTTGTATAATTAATTTCTTATTTTCTTTGAGTGGGTGTTCGGGGTATCGAATGTTAATTCAGTGTGTGTTTTGACTTTTATGAATTATTGAGAGGTGATTTGGTAGAGGACTTAATTCAGTCAGTCAGTACATTCCCAGCACACGAGGATTACAGTCTCTTCAGCTACTACGGTGTAGCGTGTGTGTGCTGGAGGTCTGCCACCAGAGCTCTTACTTATGAATTTTGACCAGGATCTTGCCCATGATATATGCCAAGAATCTAACCTTAGTCTGGTCCTGATGTGGCCGTTTCGGTCTACCTGGTGCTTTGACCGAGTGGACCCATCCGTGTGCGAGTGTGGGCTGGTTCTGTTTGGTCTGAGGCGAGTGTAGGACTTGGATGAGGGAGAGCGTTGGTTACTCTTCGAGCCCTGCAGCTGTTGACGGGTCCAGGATCGGCATACAAGTACAGTGTGGTGACGCCAGGTTGCCTTGTGGGAGCCCTCACGTATAGTTCTTGGGGCTGTACTGCAGTTTCTCAGCCTGTGTGTGCCCGGACAGCCAGGAGTTCAAGTCAACCAGTGAAGAGGAGGGGGACTTCTATATTCATCATTCCCTTGCATTCCCTCTGGAGACCTAAGCCGTATTAGCCTACCTTAGGACTGCCAGGAGTTCAAGTCAACCAGTGAAGAGAGGGGGGACTTCTATATTCATCATTACCTTGCATTCCTTTTTGAGACCTTAGCAGTAATGGCCTACTTTAGGACCCTCTCGTAGTCTACTTAAAGTTGTCATTCAAGTTGTCATTCAAGTTGTCATTCAAGTTGTCATTCTAGTGTCATTCAAGTTGTCATTCATGTAGTCATACTTATTTGAAAGTTAATTAATTGACCACAAACTAATTAACCCTAAGATATTCACCACTGCACCCTTCTCTATAATGCGAATGTCTTGTAGTGTGAATTTGGGTGAATGGTGTGAATGAGTGTAAATGTTATGGGTTTCTTTTTCATTATTTGTAATATATATATTTTATAATATACTTTTGAGGTTATGTATTTTCTATCACTAATCCTTATCTTATGTAGGCTAAGAGAATGAGTTGTTAATTTATCGAGTGTATATCAAGTTACTCTGAAATCACGGAACCTACCTAGAATATCATAAGTGATTTCCTTTACAGTGGCGCAGTGTGTAGGATACTCATTATCTTATCCTGGGATTAGTATACTGTATGTTAAGAGCTCTGGTTGGTGTTTAATTATGTCTTCTTCTTTTTAGGAGCTGTTGTCCCATCAATGTGCTGGGGGTGTCCTGCTGAATGAGTTTGAGTTTCTTTGTGATTAGTATTATCCCTTCTAGCCATGAGTGGAATATCGGATATACTTATCGTCCTGGGCTAGGGCTAGGGCTAGGCCTAGGCTGACCTAGCAAAGATGGCGAGGGGGTAGGCCTAGGTTCTAGCACACTCGGAAGCTCAATGGCACCTTCCTGAAACACTTCAACATCAGGATCATCACTACTGTCTCCCCCCTCAAATAAATCGACATTATCGTCGTCTCCAAAGCCCACGAAATCGTCATCTTCACTTGCACTTATGAATTGTACCTAGTCCACCAAGCTTTCGCCACTGCTCTCTTCACTATCAAAAAGTTGTCGCTGTATAGCGCTATCACTCAACAAACGCTTAACTTTCTTTCGTTGAGCTTTCTTCTCGGTTGCAACAGGCGTTGAAGTTGCGAGCGGGGTAGCACTGGGGCCCACGGGAGGTTGCAGCGAATCGGACACGTCGGAAAACATTTTTTCAGTATTACTCGCTATGGCGGCCACGTACGAACTGATAACACTAGTAGTTGAGGCTTGGCGGCGCTGCGGTCGCTCCTACAATGCAAAAATTGGCCGCGCGAATTTTGAAGCACGCTTTCAAGCACAAGGATTTTAAAATGACACCCGGGTACCGGCCCTTTTTTTTGGTGTCCTTAGGAAATGACACCCGGGCTGGAAGGGTTAAGGAATATCGTTCCGCTGCAGGTGAATTTATATATCATAGAGCAGAGGACCTTGGTGAATCTTAGCTAGGCCAAAAATAGAGACATTTTAGTAGCCCTTTTGGTACCGAAGACATCTCATATATATTGCACTATAACTATACTTAGACTTTTATATGTAGATAAGAAAGGAGCTTTGGTAGCTATGGTGTTATTTGCGATAGTATGTAGCATTTCAAATAGTAGACGCCCTTCTTTAACTTAATACAATCGTCTAATATTTGCCAGAATAATATTATGATGGAAACAATATCACCGGTACTGAATGAGTTAAACCTCATCATCGTCGAGTTAATTGGATGGGGAGATTCCTGCCCATACCATTATAATAAAACACCAACCAAATAAACTAATACCAAAGCCAACAACCTAATGATTCATGAAGTAGGATATAAATGTAATGGATAAGGAATCTTGTAAATACTGAAACAGTGGGAATTCACCTAATGTAAATAAGATTATTGTTGTCCCTTTATTACTTTAAATATATAATGTCCAATTATTTAATAGGTGTTTCAACAACATTGCTATTGGGTTAAACAGATCATACAATAAAACATTGAATTATTAGGCCTTTTTATTTTAATGATAATAAAATTAGGCTGTCCTCCAAAGAGATTAGATTTACACTGGAGTGGTAGAGGTATTGTTTAACACGCAGCGGAAATGTTTTGCGTTTGATTATCGTCTTGTCCAACAATAAGATTACCGGTAAAGTTTTTGGTTTCCTATGCAACACGTCATTAAACTGAGAGCACTATTGCTATAGCCTTACTTATATACGGTGGCATTTATTTGTACACTTGTTTTGTCCTAAATATTATTATATTGATTTTGTTTGTAGCTATTAGCTGTATACGCCATCAATTTGCTGAATATATTTTTTCAATCCAATATTTCTCAAATTCATGCTGTGAAAAGTAAATGCGAGGGTTGGTTACATATTATGAAATACCGGTACCATTTTCTTTCTTCCACGTGCAATTAATTGATATAGATAGATATATACAATGTTCACGTGTTCGTATATAGCTTATACGTGAAGAGTGTCCATGTAAGGCCGAACCTGTTGTATACCAAGATACAAAAATAATCAGAAAAATAAAATAAAAATAAAATAATTGTATGAAATATATAAAATCACTTCTTCGCTCTGGGCTTTATTTACGGTACTTAAGAGAGAGAGAACACAAAAACGTTTTAGAGAGTCCTAAGCCGAAGTGTTTGTTGTGGTTTCACCATATAACAAATTCCCCAGGCAGTTTGTTTCAAAATTGGTTATTATAATAATATGATGCAGTGTAGATATTGTTTGAGTTATAGGTTATTTGTTAACAAATTACGGACGTGCACTTAATTAAAACACATCATTGGAAGTAATGTATGAACAGTTACAACAGAAACAATGTAACCTTGTGTCACCATTATAACTAATGGAGGTGATGGTGTGAGTGTGAAATGGTAGTAAATGAAGGCATATAAAGATGACAAAGATTCTACTTGTCAATTTATTATAAGTATTTGTGTCTGTAACTATAATAATAATACATGTGATAGCTTGTCCTGCATCATTTAAGTTACTTCAATCGTGATTCATATAGATATAGAAATATTTCTATAATTTAATCACTGTTAACAAATTATAGTTTATCCTACATCCTAAAGGTTCTTCTTACGCTGTATAAAATCGTCGAAAAAGGGTACAAGGGGTAAATGGTGTTGCAAGGTAAACCAAAGAATATCCTCCTGTCGGAGGCAATATTCAAACTCGAAACAGTTTAGCTCTGTATTGAACACTTAATACCTCTACCACACATTTACACATTTAAATAGGCAGTCACAGCATATGTTCCCTTGTTTGTGTTTACTGCATGATATCTACGTTATATATGTGTTCTATGTTATATTTTATAGCTCTTAAGGTTTGGATATAACTTATCACATTAGCATTATAATTATAATTACTAAGACTTATCTAGTTTAATGAACAAATATAGAATAATAAAGATAAGTTTAATTAATTCAAATAATGTGATAATCTAGAGTGATATCCAAACCTTAAGAGCAAAGCACTATTACAGAAAACACATAAATAACGCAGATATAATACCGTAAACACAAGCAAGATATGAAATGCCATCCCTGCCTATCTTATTATTATTGTGAATAATAAGTGTGATTGGCTCTAAGCCACATGGGCCAAGTCAGTCAGTATTCATCTCTTGCTTACCGTACTTTTTGGGTTTATCATTTCTTTATTTCACTTGTGTATACTGTATGCTATATATGTGATAAATGTGTATTAATGTAATATATCATGACTCTTAAGATTTGGATATCACTGTAGATAGTTAAGTAATCATTAACATTATTAAAGCGTGTCTAGTATAATGAATGAATATAGAATAATAATGACAATAATACAGAAATTACCAGTTCTGCGACTCTTCTGGGCCAATGAGCTACGGTATTGATAAAATGGGAAATCATAAACGTCGATACAAACACCAACTAGGAGCTAGAATATGGTTCGAGTGAATGGATAGTAGCTACATTTTTTTTTTTTTTTTTTTTTTTTTTATTCAATTAAGGAAGGAAATGGTAACAATTAAAAGGCTTCATACTAGCTCAATTAATTCTTCTAAATACCACAGATCCTTGCTTATCTGCACAACATTGTGTAAATATAGATGTAATAAAACAAAACACAATCCCGATAAGGAAGGGGTTATTCTCGGAGGGAGCCGTGTTCATTGAGGCAGTTGAAAGACACCAAATCTCCTCAAGTAAGAAAATAACATGCAAGTTTGTGTAATGTAATGTCACATTAATGTGTGTGACCGTGTGTTTGAGTTGACTAGTTACGAAATATGAATAGATTAGTGTGAGCTACCGTAGTTAAGGGGGAGGTGGGTTGACAGGCGAGTATTGAGAATACACACGTAACCATATATTTTTAACTTTTAATATTCAATTAATTTAATATAGGAACCCATTTTATGTGTGTGTCAATTATTTCATTCAATAATATATACACTTTGACAGTGAAATGCATGCCTACTCCAAACAGTGGGATATATGGGCTTTGATAATTATAACTGAATTGAAATATGATAATGCAAAATTAAAAGAAAGGTTCAGTTGTATTTGACTTAAATAACATATATTGTTAATAAACTTCCATGTTCGAATGGATTATCAAACTTTTTATTGTGTTAGGGTTGTATAAAATGGCAAATATACAATATATATGAAGTATGTAACGATATGATATATAATTTTAGGAAGAAGATTTGGAAAACATTCATAAAAATACAATGATTTGATGAGAGAGGGAGAAATAAAGAACGGCTTATAGACGTGAACAAGAAGGAAAGAAGTAGAGCGGGAAGGGAGGGCTTGGCTGAGAGAGTGTGGTATAGTGGGGATGGAGTGGGGGGGGGGGGGGGGGGGGGGGGGGTTATCAATGATACCAACACAATTCGCGGATCCCTCTCAGGCAGGTGTAGCAGGACTTATGTCCACAATAGTGGACAAAATGTTGAATTGAGACAATATTTATTGGATTTTGACACTTATGGTGGGATTGACCCAGATGGATTTTTTCCTCTCTTCTTTAAGAAGATTTGTTGTCTTAGCACCTAAATTGGCTATAGTATTTAGGTTGCTCTTGAAATCTGGTAGTTTTCCTCTTTCCTGGCGAAAAGCTAGCATCACTCCAATTCCGAAGGGAGCTACTGCTTCGTCATCCCCATCTGAGTATCGTCCTATATCCATAACGCCTATTCTCTCGAAGATCTTTGAGATGCTTTTAGCTAGACGCCTTTCTTCATACTGTAATCGTCTTGATATAATACCCAATTCACAGTTTGGTTTTCGCAAAGGTTTGGGTACTTGCGATGCGCTTTTAACTTTATCTCATGATCTTCAGTCTTCGTTGGACAAAGGGTATGAATCTCGTGTTGTGGCTATTGATTTTAGTTCTGCTTTTGATCTTGTTAATCATAAAGCCCTTTTATATAAGCTGCAACTTTTTGGTATTGGTGGTAGTCTTTTATCTATTTTTAAAGATTTTTTGACAGACAGGTCTCAGCATGTTGTCGTTGATGGGTGCACTTCTGTTTCTGTGCCTGTTGTTTCGGGTATTCCACAGGGCAGTGTGCTTGGGCCTCTGTTTTTCTTTATTTTTATTGCTTGCTTGTGCTCTGAGCTTGAAAATAAACTAGTTTCTTATGCCGATGACATAACTTTATACTCATCAATTCCATCTCCAGAGAGTAGAATCGAAGTTGCAGCATCTCTAAACAGGGACTTGGCTAAGATTACCTCTTGGTGTGAACTTTGGGGTATGAAGTTTAATGCTAAGAAAACTCACTCCATGATAATCAGTAGATCAGGTACTTTGGCTCCTCCTCATCCTTGTTTGCATGTTTATGGTGAACAAATTGAGGATGTGTCAGGTTTGCGTTTGCTTGGAGTGACTCTCGATCCTAAGTTGACATTTGAGAAGCATATTCGTTCCTTGTCTTCTACTATTGCTCAAAAGATTGGTTTACTTCGCAAGTGTTATAAAACATTTGCTTGTGAAACCACAGTCATAAAATCTTTTTATGCTTTTATTTTGCCTCATTTGGAGTATTGCTCTCCTGTTTGGAACTCGGCTGCTGACTGTCATTTGAAATTGCTTGATAAAGCTCTTAATTCTATTAAATTTATTCTCCCTGCTCTATCTCTTGATCTTCATCATCGGCGTCGGGTTGGTGCCCTTAGTCTTTTATTTACATTTTTTAACAATACTCAGCATCCATTGCATAGTGTTTTACCAGAACCTTTTATTCCAATTCGCGCAACAAGATTTACGAGGAGTCTTAATGACCTTGCCATGACTGCAATTAATGTTTCTTCATCTCAGTTTTCTCGGTGTTTTATTCCTTCAATGATTCCCTTTTGGAATCATTTGCCAAACGAGGTTGTACAGTCAACCCATATCTCAGCTTTTAAGTCCAGAGTTAATGTTTTATTACAGCAGTAATTTTTTGTTTTAATCATGATTTGCTTTTATTCTTTTTAGAATGGTGTTTTAATTGACAAACTGATCTTTTCTTCTGGGCTCTCTAACTACTGTAGCCCTTTTCCTTTTTCTTAGTTGTCTTAGTCTCTCTCCAGTGCTTACGGGTATTTTGTGGGGATTCATCTTTTATAGGTGTATCTGCACCCTGTTGGGAGGCTTAGACAGCTTCTATAATAATAATAATAATAATAGTACAGTTGGCCAACTTAGTCCTGCAACAAAATGTTGTAATGTGTGGAGGATTAATTGAATATTAAAAGTTAAAAATATATGGTTACGTGTGTATTCTCAATACTCGCCTGTCAACCCACCTCCCCCTTAACTACGGTAGCTCACACTAATCTATTCATATTTCGTAACTAGTCAACTCAAACACACGGTCACACACATTAATGTGACATTACATTACACAAACTTGCATGTTATTTTCTTACTTGAGGAGATTTGGTGTCTTTCAACTGCCTCAATGAACACGGCTCCCTCCGAGAATAACCCCTTCCTTATCGGGATTGTGTTTTGTTTTATTACATCTATATTTACACAATGTTGTGCAGATAAGCAAGGATCTGTGGTATTTAGAATAATTAATTGAGCTAGTATGAAGCCTTTTAATTGTTACCATTTCCTTCCTTAATTGAATAAAAAAAAAAAAAAAAAAAAAAAAAATGTAGCTACTATCCATTCACTCGAACCATATATCTAGCTCCTAGTTGGTGTTTGTATCGACGTTTATGATTTCCCATTTTATCAATACCGTAGCTCATTGGCCCAGAAGAGTCGCAGAACTGGTAATTTCTGTATTATTGTCATTATTATTCTATATTCATTCATTATACTAGACACGCTTTAATAATGTTAATGATTACTTAACTATCTACAGTGATATCCAAATCTTAAGAGTCATGATATATTACATTAATACACATTTATCACATATATAGCATACAGTATACACAAGTGAAATAAAGAAATGATAAACCCAAAAAGTACGGTAAGCAAGAGATGAATACTGACTGACTTGGCCCATGTGGCTTAGAGCCAATCACACTTATTATTCACAATAATAATAAGATAGGCAGGGATGGCATTTCATATCTTGCTTGTGTTTACGGTATTATATCTGCGTTATTTATGTGTTTTCTGTAATAGTGCTTTGCTCTTAAGGTTTGGATATCACTCTAGATTATCACATTATTTGAATTAATTAAACTTATCTTTATTATTCTATATTTGTTCATTAAACTAGATAAGTCTTAGTAATTATAATTATAATGCTAATGTGATAAGTTATATCCAAACCTTAAGAGCTATAAAATATAACATAGATCACATATATAACGTAGATATCATGCAGTAAACACAAACAAGGGAACATATGCTGTGACTGCTTATTTAAATGTGTAAATGTGTGGTAGAGGTATTAAGTGTTCAATACAGAGCTAAACTGTTTCGAGTTTGAATATTGCCTCCGACAGGAGGATATTCTTTGGTTTACCTTGCAACACCATTTACCCCTTGTACCCTTTTTCGACGATTTTATACAGCGTAAGAAGAACCTTTAGGATGTAGGATAAACTATAATTTGTTAACAGTGATTAAATTATAGAAATATTTCTATATCTATATGAATCACGATTGAAGTAACTTAAATGATGCAGGACAAGCTATCACATGTATTATTATTATAGTTACAGACACAAATACTTATAATAAATTGACAAGTAGAATCTTTGTCATCTTTATATGCCTTCATTTACTACCATTTCACACTCACACCATCACCTCCATTAGTTATAATGGTGACACAAGGTTACATTGTTTCTGTTGTAACTGTTCATACATTACTTCCAATGATGTGTTTTAATTAAGTGCACGTCCGTAATTTGTTAACAAATAACCTATAACTCAAACAATATCTACACTGCATCATATTATTATAATAACCAATTTTGAAACAAACTGCCTGGGGAATTTGTTATATGGTGAAACCACAACAAACACTTCGGCTTAGGACTCTCTAAAACGTTTTTGTGTTCTCTCTCTCTTAAGTACCGTAAATAAAGCCCAGAGCGAAGAAGTGATTTTATATATTTCATACAATTATTTTATTTTTATTTTATTTTTCTGATTATTTTTGTATCTTGGTATACAACAGGTTCGGCCTTACATGGACACTCTTCACGTATAAGCTATATACGAACACGTGAACATTGTATATATCTATCTATATCAATTAATTGCACGTGGAAGAAAGAAAATGGTACCGGTATTTCATAATATGTAACCAACCCTCGCATTTACTTTTCACAGCATGAATTTGAGAAATATTGGATTGAAAAAATATATTCAGCAAATTGATGGCGTATACAGCTAATAGCTACAAACAAAATCAATATAATAATATTTAGGACAAAACAAGTGTACAAATAAATGCCACCGTATATAAGTAAGGCTATAGCAATAGTGCTCTCAGTTTAATGACGTGTTGCATAGGAAACCAAAAACTTTACCGGTAATCTTATTGTTGGACAAGACGATAATCAAACGCAAAACATTTCCGCTGCGTGTTAAACAATACCTCTACCACTCCAGTGTAAATCTAATCTCTTTGGAGGACAGCCTAATTTTATTATCATTAAAATAAAAAGGCCTAATAATTCAATGTTTTATTGTATGATCTGTTTAACCCAATAGCAATGTTGTTGAAACACCTATTAAATAATTGGACATTACATATTTAAAGTAATAAAGGGACAACAATAATCTTATTTACATTAGGTGAATTCCCACTGTTTCAGTATTTACAAGATTCCTTATCCATTACATTTATATCCTACTTCATGAATCATTAGGTTGTTGGCTTTGGTATTAGTTTATTTGGTTGGTGTTTTATTATAATGGTATGGGCAGGAATCTCCCCATCCAATTAACTCGACGATGATGAGGTTTAACTCATTCAGTACCGGTGATATTGTTTCCATCATAATATTATTCTGGCAAATATTAGACGATTGTATTAAGTTAAAGAAGGGCGTCTACTATTTGAAATGCTACATACTATCGCAAATAACACCATAGTAACCAAAGCTCCTTTCTTATCTACATATAAAAGTCTAAGTATAGTTATAGTGCAATATATATGAGATGTCTTCGGTACCAAAAGGGCTACTAAAATGTCTCTATTTTTGGCCTAGCTAAGATTCACCAAGGTCCTCTGCTCTATGATATATAAATTCACCTGCAGCGGAACGATATTCCTTAACCCTTCCAGCCCGGGTGTCATTTCCTAAGGACACCAAAAAAAAAGGGCCGGTACCCGGGTGTCATTTTAAAATCCTTGTGCTTGAAAGCGTGCTTCAAAATTCGCGCGGCCAATTTTTGCATTGTAGGAGCGACCGCAGCGCCGCCAAGCCTCAACTACTAGTGTTATCAGTTCGTACGTGGCCGCCATAGCGAGTAATACTGAAAAAATGTTTTCCGACGTGTCCGATTCGCTGCAACCTCCCGTGGGCCCCAGTGCTACCCCGCTCGCAACTTCAACGCCTGTTGCAACCGAGAAGAAAGCTCAACGAAAGAAAGTTAAGCGTTTGTTGAGTGATAGCGCTATACAGCGACAACTTTTTGATAGTGAAGAGAGCAGTGGCGAAAGCTTGGTGGACAAGGTACAATTCATAAGTGCAAGTGAAGATGACGATTTCGTGGGCTTTGGAGACGACGATAATGTCGATTTATTTGAGGGGGGAGACAGTAGTGATGATCCTGATGTTGAAGTGTTTCAGGAAGGTGCCATTGAGCTTCCGAGTGTGCTAGAACCTAGGCCTACCCCCTCGCCATCTTTGCTAGGTCAGCCTAGGCCTAGCCCTAGCCCTAGCCCAGGACCTTCCCCTTTGCCTGCCCGTACACCCTTGAAAGTGGGCAAATATTTCTACAAACAATCGTTGCTGAAAAGTGCAGCTAAAAAAGCACGCAGGGCAGCCGCAGAAAAGCATAGGGAAGCTGAAGACAGTGATAATGACGCCGACCCTGGCCTAGCAACCACCCGCATTCCATTGTCCCGACGCCTTGACCCGGGACACCGCGTGGGTCACCCAAAGCCCTCGGCTTCATCTCTCCTTCAGGATGACCAAAGGGCCTCTTCAAGTGGTATTGGTGATGTGCCACAGCCCTCAACACACCGCAGAGCATTATTTGCGGCTGAGAAGCCCTCGGCTCGCCGCAAAAGGAGCCCAACTCCCGAGGCCGAGGCTCCCATTGTTGAAGCTCCCGCAGCCTCCCGCGCCCCACACCGCCGACACCCGGTCACTTCTTCACCAGAATTGTCTCCTGAAGAGGATGCTGACGACCCCAAAATTGCCCCAGATGACCTGACGTCGCCTGAGGAGGAAGAGGAAGAGGAACAGGAACAGGAAGAGGAAGAGGAAGTCCCGACAAGACGAGCGAGAGGGCGAGGTCGTGGACGTGGTCAGTCTGCCGACGCCGCTGCCCCTGGGCGTTGGCATGGGCGTGCAGGGCGTCCGCGTGGCCAAGGGTGTGTGCCAGGGCTTCCAGGGTGTGTGCCTGCTGCACCTGCACGTCCTCGAGCATCAGCATCAAACCTGTTTGTCAGATGGGGCTGATTTTGAGCCAGATTGTCCTGCCTTTGACGAGGTACAGATGGGTTCCGGGGTGTCACCAGCATATCCCTGTGGCCCAGATGCTACCCCCAGTGAACTTTTCTGTGGCTTCTATGACAATGAAGTCATGGAATACCTCGTCAAAGAGACAAATCACCACCATGCTATCTGTGCCAACTTTCTTGGGAGGAAGACCAGTGCCAAGATGGTGGCATGGAGAGCTGTCACTGTGGCAGAACTATATGTGTTCTTGGCACTCACAATGCTGATGACACATATAAGGAAGCACGTTCTGGCCGACTACTGGATCACTGGCGACATCATAACGACTCCAGCATTTGGCAAATACATGTCAAGGGACAGGTACTTCGACATCCTCTCCTATCTCCACCTGACAAACAACATGGCAGTCCACCTTCCCGACTCATTATGGAAGATCAGGAAGCTGTATGACATGATACGTCATCGGTTCACCACATACCTGATTCCTTTGCAGAAGATGTGCCTCGACGAGTCTCTGGTCCTGTTCCGTGGTAGGCTGCACTTCCGACAGTATATCCCGTCCAAGAGACACCGCTTCGGCATCAAGCTCTTCGTCCTCTGCGACTGTTTGACGGGGTATGTGCTGGACTTTATAGTCTACAGCGGCAAGGCTGGAGAAATTGAGACTGACCCCCTCATTGGTTTTGGTGGCGCTGTAGTGAAGAAGATGATGGAGAGGCACTTCAATCAAAACCACATCCTCTACACAGATAATTATTACACGTCGCCTCTCCTGACCAAGTACCTCCATGACCGCAAGACCGGAACTGTCGGCACAGTCAAGGGCAAGAGGAAGGGCATGCCAGGCTACCCAACCAAGACGAAGAAGGCGGACATCTTCCGCAAGAAGAGTGGCCCCATCCTCTACATCCACTGGCATGAATAGCGCAAGGTCAACCTCCTCACCACATGCCACAAGGCCCAGATGGTCGCCACGGGGAAGGTGGACCGAAGAACCAAGAACCCCGTCCAAAAACCAGCTGCTGTCCTGGATTATAACCTCAACATGCGCCTTGTTGACAAGTCCGACATGCAGATGGGCTTCATCGACTGCCTGCAAACATCGTGCAGGTGGTACAAGAAGTTTATCCTGCATACGGTAGATATGTCGGTCCTCAATGCCTACAACATCTACCGTCTGAGGACTCCAGGAGCCAAGAAGTACAAGTCCCTGCGGAAGTTCCACAAGCAGGTGCTACTTGAGCTCCTGGCTAAACATGCGGCTACACCAGGGAGGCCACTACAAGGACCAGGCCAGCTGGACAGAACGGGGTGTGCTGAATTTTTCAGAAAGCACCAGCTCAACGCCCTTCCTTTCAAAGCACCAGGTAGTAACGTTAGGAGTCAGAAGAGGTGCCATGTGTGCAGCAACACAACTCGCAGACCCCGCAAACCCACAAAAACCACTTGGGAATGCCTCGAGTGTCAAGTTGGACTGTGTGCTGGCACCTGCTTCCGACTTCCACACTCTAACAAACTTTTGAAGTGGAAGTGACAACAGTGAAAGTGACACTCAAATGTAGGCTAAGAATAATAATATAACTAAGTATAAGTGAAAAGGACACATAAGTTATAATAAGTGCCTTCAATAACAATATGAACAAGTGAAAGTAACAATAAATAAGTGAAAATGACACTCAATAAGCCTAGGCCAGTCAAAGTGACAGTATAATAATAATAAAACTAAGTATAAGTGAAAGAGACACACACAAGTAATAATAAGTGCCTTCATAACAATATGAACAAGTGACAGTGACACTATATATTATTAGCTTACCTAACAATACATAAAAGGGGAAATGACACTACCAATTATCAAAGTCCAGTGAAAGTGACACTAATAATCATAATAATAATAATAAAACGAAGTAATAAGTGACAGAGACACAAATAAGTTCATATAAATAACTTTATTGAGTGAAAATAACATAATAACTATAATAAATGACAGAATAACCAATAAAACACTATCAAATCGCTTCCCGGCATAATTGCGGGTGGAGCGACGAGTGCAACTGGGCGTCGTAGCCGGGGCCGCGGTTGAGTGTTCGGAAGCGCCAAGGTAAATACGCGGCAAAAGTTACCTCCACTTCTATCACCATCACTCCGGAACCAGTTGAGCTAGAGAGCTCTATTCAACGCCATTCTACGCAGCAAGGTAAGGCGCTCATTTCTATATATGTTTGATTAATGTAGGTAATATATTAAGCGAGATTAACCTTAGTTTACTTTTGTTGATATTCGGCCAGATCGCCCGGATACGAGCTCCGTCCTTTGGAGAGCCTGCCCGGGCCAGGAGGGTTAAGCTATTGCACACGTGATTAATATAGATATAGAAATATTAGTTCTATAAATTTGTCATGTTTAACACCTTACGAGCGGCCTATGCGGTTTATTTATATGTACCGCCCAGCGGGGTGTTATTAGCCAAAATAGGGCTGTTTACGTGATCATTTTCATGCCTAAATAAGACCCAGAACGTAAAACAAGTACCTATCCCTGAAAGGGCATAAACAGAGCTTTCGAATGACACCATAACGATCCTTTTATGATGGCTAGTTTTCTTGCAATAACCGTGCAACGCGAGTGCAAAAAGCATGTAATTCGGTACTTTCCCCATATAATTCAGTATGTAGCGAGTGAGAGAGGGAGGAGGGAGCTGAGATTCGTGTCAGTAGGTTCGCCGCGGTGGTCTGGAGCAGTCATACGCTCGCTAGTCTCCTGCCACCACTTGTCTCTCTCTCTCAGCAACATTACGTGCTGAAATTGCCACTCGACCTATGTCGAGCGCCGCCACATAGTCCAGCTTTATTTAACTCGACTTATGTGGTGAGCCGCTAATTAAGGGTTAAGGAATTATGGTCCGTTTTGTCTTACAAATTTCCACCGCCTTATGTTCGAATTACTAATTCGTGTCAACTGCCATATTTACCATAGCCTACCCAAATTTCATAACATATATTGGCATTTTGCCTCAACGTTATGATGAAACAGTCGAAATTAATTTGGTGTAAATTTACATACATGCAATCCAAAAATATATTTGACTGAACTGCACTTGTGTATTTGTTTATGGTAATCGAAGGGACAAGAAGAATCAGACCCACTCTCTTGGGTCCATCTATCCACTCGGAAGGAGGGAGAACTGTAGCACTTCCTTCACCACTTACAGGTGGCCTCTCCGAACACTTTAATCTCACCCTCTCCAGTGAATGTAGCATAGTTATTTATTAACATTATTATTCAGTAAAAGAAGGAAGTTTAACAGTTAACTATACCATCTCAATTAACCCTTTTTAATACCACAGATCCTTCATTAGCTGCATACAATTGCTTAAATATAGCTAAATATAAAATAAACGGAACCCTGGTACGGAAGGGGTTAATCTCGGAGGGAGCAGCGCTCGCTGAGGCAGTTGAAAGACGCCAAAATTCTCCTCAAGTAAGAAAATAACATGCAAGTTTGTGTAATGTGTAATGTTACATTAATGTGTGTGGCCGTGTGTTTGCGTTGACTAGTTACGAAATATGAATAGATTAAGTGTGAGCTACCATAGTTAAGGGGGAGGTGGGTTGACAGGCGAATACTCTATTGAGAATACATACGTAACCATATATTTTTAACTTTTAATATTCAATGCATTGAATCAAGGTACCCATTTTATGAGTGGGTCAATGATTTTGTTTAATAGTATTGTATTTATACAGTAAAACACATAAATACATGCCTACTCCAGATATTGGGATATATGGGCTTAATTAATCATAACTTAATTGAACTATGAGAATGTAAAAGTATATTAAAGTCTCAATTGTATCTGACTTAGATAACATGATATCGTTAATATGCTTACACAATCGAATGGATCATAACACCTTATATTGAGCTAGGTTTATAATAATTGGCAAATATGAACATGAGCTACGTAACCTATTGCTATCTTAACGATATGTTATTTCATTTTAGGAAGAAGATTTGGAAAGCATGCATAAAAATACATAGATACGATGATAGAGGGAGACATGAGAGAAATGAAGGAGAGAGAGCTTATCGTGATATTTATCATCCTATGGTTATAGTCAGGGCCCTGGTTATAGTCACAGTGGTGGAAACAATCCAGGGGGAGGGGCTTACAGACGTGAAACAGGAAAGAAAGAGGAAGGGAGGGTTTGGCTGAGAGGGGGTAGTAGAGAGGGGAAGGAGTGGGGGCGGTGGGTGTATCAATGTTACCAACACAATTCGCGATTCTCTGCCGGGCAGGTGTATCAGGACTTATGTCCACAATAGTACATATATGTTGATGATAACATTGGAAAGAGCATGGAACATAATATTTAGTGCTGAACAAAAAGTGATGTATTGTCATTGATTTTGTCTGGGATATTGTCCGTCAATATACGGAGGACAAACTATTTTAAATTACACATAATGATAATTCAAGGTTTTGATTTGTTTTGTTTACGATAATAGTATAGAATAATCTTTCTTCTTTCTGCTAATTTGATTTGGCTCATACGAGAAAATATTTCTAAGCTTGTTAAGGGGGAAG
Organism: Paralithodes platypus; assembly: GCA_032716605.1. Taxonomy (NCBI): domain Eukaryota; kingdom Metazoa; phylum Arthropoda; class Malacostraca; order Decapoda; family Lithodidae; genus Paralithodes; species Paralithodes platypus. The sequence continues at coordinate 23,165,058 of CM064530.1, forward strand.
GGGGGTTATTTTGGTCCCCTTTCTCCCTCGTGCTTAGCTCCCTTGTTTGTTTAGATTTAAAGACTTTAGCTCATTACTTGGGTGATTTTAACACCTTTCGCCCCGTTTCGTTTTCAATTGTAAGACCTTTTGTGCCATTTAAGTGTCGATGTTTTCCCCTACACAGAAACGAATCCAGCTAATTCTCACAAACCCCTCCTCCTCTTACAAATTGATCAGTACACTTAACAAGCACACCAGGCATCTTTCCGAAACCTCTAAATTACCTACAATGCACTTTGATTTGGCTCTGTAACTTTTTCAACATTTGGGGGAGACGCTTGTTACAGACAGCTTTGCCTTTTGCCTCTTTGATACAAATAGGAAAAAAAATGCAGTTGCGTTTATCGTTAGTTGGAGGAAGGTGTATTTTGGTTGTTGATGATCCGGATCATGTTACAAACTATGATTCCCTGACACCGCTTGACTCTTAACCCCTTCTGTACCAGTCACGTCTGTTATCATTCATTCTAGCCATATTCAGACGGTTTTATGCAGATTAGGAAGGGGGTGTGGTAGCTAGAAGGGTTGATTGTAATAGTTCGAAGCCTTATAATTTCTTGAGATCCATACTAATCTGACTACAATTCATTACTAGTAGCCAGAATAAAGTAAATAGGATATCCCTGGTACAAAAGAGGATAAGGGGAAGTATTTTTTTTTCGATCCCTTTTCCTTCATGTTTAGCCCAATTGGTTATGAGATTTTAAGACGTTGGCCTCATTAGTTTTGCTATTTTAAAACCTTTCGCCCTATTTAGGAGTCAATATTTGTTTCCTGGCAAGCGATAGCGAGCCTTAAATTTAGGAGGTACCGGTCTTTGGCCTGAACGTTTTTCTACCCAAAAAAAATGTACAATGTTTTCTTAACGGGGGGGGGGGGGGGGCCTTCGTTTTTTGTTTTAAGCTTGCTAGGGGTCTAGAGACCAAACAACAACAAATGTATAATATATGTACCGGTGATAATATAAAATAAACATATACATATAACGTTCCCTTAATATATGTACCAGTGATAATATAAAATAAACATATACATATAACGTTCCCTTAATATATGTACCAGTGATAATATAAAATAAACATATACATATAACGTTCCCTTAATCAAACCTGCAGACATGATCATCATTATCGGCTATGTTATTTAGTTCAATACATTTGTTTTAGGTTCTGTGGGACATATTGTGGCATTGTATATAATACTATGGTGTCAAGGGAAAGTATTGTTTTGTTCGTCTGAACCCCCTTCTCCTTCATGTTTAGCCCCATTTGTTTTCATATGTTTTTCTTTTTCCCATTTCTTTGCAAACCCCCCTCCCTTGCGGCGATTGAGAGGTACCAGCCTTTCAACACAGTCCCACTCCTATTCTGTCCAGCTCTCCAACACAAGAATTAGCAAATTTTCTCAGTTTTTCTTCTACTCAACTAGTGAACTCTTGAACTCTCTCCCTCAATCAATGTTTCCTTTGTCCTATAACTCATTGATTTAAACTACGTGTGTCCTAGCGTTTTGACCCCTACGTCCCCTGAATTTGGAACTCTGTCACTCTTTTGACTTTGGGGAGACACTAGTTATAGGCAGCCTGCTTTTTGTCTCCTTCATACACATAGACAACAAATGTATAACTAATGTAAACCTTTTGTATAAATAATTTATGACTGATGGATAACTAATGTTATACAATAAATAACTGATGTATAACTAGAATATGAATGTATGTTATCCATGTCATAAATTGGCAGGTTCCCATTTTGATTTCTGAATTGTCACTATACCTTCTACCTTAATGTATAACTGGTGTATACCTAATGTACAACTAATGTATAAGTGATGTATTATTATGTTGCTATCTTGATTACTGAATTGTCAATATATCTGCTACCTTAATGTATAATTGGTGTATAACTAATGTACAACTAATGTATAAGTGATGTATTAATATGTTGCTATCTTGATTACTGAGCTGTGACTTTATCAGCTTTGTTAAGGTTGATTTACGCCACACCTTATTCCTAAAACTTTTTCCTGTCAACATTATATGACAGATTTTAGCACTGATATCGGCAACTAATATAAAAGTAGATTGTATTTGTTTGTCTAAACCTCCTACAAGCTTAAACAAATATACTAATGGGCATAAAGATGATGGAGATTGGGGATTAGAAAATTTAAGTGACAGAATGCAGATTAGAAAATGTCAGAGAAACTGCCTGATCACAGTTGTGGATAAAAGATGTGGCTTAACCCGGCAAGTGCGGCAAGACTTATATAAGGTTCACTGGTGCGCTGCGGGAAGCCTTATATAAGCCAAGGCCTAAACAAAAACACATTTAAATCAGCCCTCTATCAATTGTTTTTTTTTTTTTTTTATTATCCCTTGGCCATGGCAAATATCACTCCTCCACATCCCCTCCTTACCCCCCCCCCCCTTTCATTTATCCCCTATTCTCCCTGTTATTCCCTTATTCTTAGGTATATATTCATGCTAACATTGGCGAATTGCTAGCAGGGTGTGTTCATAAGTGTTACCAAGCGTGGGAAAGAGCGAGAGAGAGTCTACCATGCAACAGTGTCTCTCCAGCCGTGGGGAGGAGTGGAGGAGAGGGAGGCTGCCTCAGCCATAACTTATGTAACTCCCGGCCTGTATCGCCGATTTTGACCATCCAAACGCTGTTTCCACTTGTTTTATTGCTGTAACAGGTTATTATCTTTAAAATCAACATAAAATAGGCACATATGGATAAGTATTAATGCTATTTATGGTACGATGACGATTTGAGTGTAGGAAACACTCTAAATACCTCTGCACAGGAAGGGGTGGCCACTACCCGCCCTGCGCACTTAACCCGGGAACTGCGGGGAGACTCTTAAGAGTTCCCCCGGCGGACTGCGGGGAGACTCTTAAGAGTGAGTGAACAAAAAAATCAACTTTTGACATCGAATTATTTTTTTTTTTTTTTTTTTTTTTTTTTTTTTTTTTTTTGGCCCCTGGGCCATGCAAAATCTCAGTCCTCTACCTCCCTTCCTTCCCCACTTTCCTCCTCTCCTTCAGTTATCACCTATTTTCCCTTTTATTCCCTTATTCTGAGGTATATTTTCGTGCTAACATTAGAAATCCGGTTGGAGGGTGTGGTCATCACTGATAGCAAGCGAATGCAAGAGAGAGAGAGAGAGTATCGATCGACTGTGTCTCAGTGGCCTTGGGGGGAAATTGGCGGGAAAGCAGCTTGCCTCACCCATACATTATACAACTCGCGGGCTATATCTCCGATTTTGACCATCCAAACGCTGTTTTCACTCGTTTTATTGTTGTTTCAGGTTAATACCTTTATAATCAACCCATAATAGGCGCATATGGATAAGTATTAATGTTATTAATGGTACAATGAATATTTTAGTGACGGAAACACCTCAAATACGTCAGCACAGGGGGACGTTTCCAATTACCCCCATGCGCACTTGTTAGGTTAAGAGATTAAGGGAGTGTTTTTTAGTCTTGCTTAGCCCCATTTGTCTTGAGGTTTAACAACGTTTTACGGTTGTTGTTGTTGTTCTCCAGGCTGTCTGCCCGAACAGCCCCAAGGTCCCGAACAAAGCCAATGCCATAACCGAGCGCCCCTACAAAACCCTCCCTGCTTATCACAAAGAAAGCCCAGGTGACCGAAGCCGCTCCCAGGCGAGGAGCTAAGGAGGGTGCGGTAACGCCCAGGACACCAAAGCCCCACCCATTACCCTGTGCCCCTCAGCAATTATGAAGGGAAAATTCAGGTTCTAAGACGTTTGCCCCATTAGTTTGGCTATTTTAAGACCTTACGCCCAATATCTTTGTCACTTTTAAGATCTTTCGTGCTATTTAGGTATTGATCATTTCCTGGCGAGCCTGCAATTTAGGAAAAACTGGCTTTGGCCGGGGCATTTTTCTAACCAGATATGCACACATTTATCTCAATGGGGGTTCTTGGGGGTATTGTTTTAAGCTTGGTAGTCTAGAGAGCAAACACAAAATTCTCTCTTAAAACGCTCATGTAAATCCAGCATTGGATGATAATTAACACTGCTGTCAATGTAGAAAGTATACCCACATAATGGAAAATGGTTGTATTGTCACAACACCACAGTGTTGATTCTCTCTGAAGTCCTCTTCAGGTGCCAAGAGGATTCCAGAGAAACTCAAAACTGTTGTGTCGTTACAATAAAATCTGTTTCTATGATGTGGGAAAAATGTGTCCTCTACCCAATTTGTTGTCAATTACGAAAACGAGCATTAGATAGGTTTACTTTTACATAGTTAACCGTCTCCCTAGGGCCTAGGCCTAATTATGAGGATGCAGTTCTCCCTGTTGATATCATTAGACAATTTTGATCGAGTTTCCAAGTCCCTGACTTCCAAAATTCCTTCCTTAACTGAATAAAATCGTTTATGAATAACAAAAAGAAAATGAGGTCTGTGTCCTACACTCTCGAATGCAGAAACGTATTTTGTTACTAATATTTCTCTTACAGTGTGTACCGGTTTGTTTACAATATGTTAGTTCTATTATGCAATACACATTATACTGTGTATGATATTAAGTAGTGTATTAGTCATATATACTTGGTTTCTTTTAACTGAATGAGAAATTGTCAAGTTCCTATCTTGAAGACTGTCTATACTTTTATTCCATGATCATGGTCAGTCTTAAGTTTAAGCGTATTTATAAGTAATAAGTTTGTAGGAATAAGAATCATAATAATATGATTTAGTATAAATGGGAAGAATATTAAGTTATGTTCTGTATTATATATTAAATAGTAATATATCATTCCTATAAACTTTGGTAATTAATTGAAGGCAGGGAAAATATCTCTCGACCTGTCTGCGCATGTGCGAATCAGCAAGGCTCCTGCGATTTAGCTGGAACCAGACACTCGCTCTCCAAACACCACCGCCGATAGTACTATTGTTCTCTCATCCCATTCCATTAATATTCTAGAACTAACCTCAACGTAGATTCGCATCAATTCACTGATCATCTATTATTATCCTCATTATAATTTTAGTCTAGAGGCCCCCTTCAGTCCTTAACCCGTACTGTACCGTAGGATACAGTAATAAAAGTCCCCAGCAGTCCCAAGCAATGTGGCCAAAATGGCAGGAGAGACCACCTTCTCACCTCAAGAGATGAGGCAAGAGTGGATCTATCACTTTTTTTTTTTTTTTTACAAGACTTAAAAAACAAAAAATAAGCCTTTTACAGGCAGTTACAAGACAAATACATTACTGACGGCTATAACGGTCGCTGGGACTGGGGAGTTACTTATCTACTGACGGCTATAGCCGTCGCTGGGATTGTACGGGTTAACTGCTAACTAATTTCCTCTTTGTTCACCACTTATTATCACCCAACTCCATCACCAACCTGTTGCCTTGTTACCACTCAACATTAACCCTATCCCGTCGCCTAAGCTCCACAAACAAGGTAAGTATACAATTGTTTGGTTTGGTATAACTCTACAGTCCATTTACTTCAGGAATAACCACATAATAAATGGTCCTTTGAACATTTTAATTATTTTGATCATCTCGGTTGTTTGGGCTTGTAGCACGGTGGTTTGTTGTGGTTGGCGCAGCGGCGCGTTTTTTTGTTCTCCTGTTTCCCTTTTTTTGTGTGGGTGTCGGCCACGAGGGTCGCCTCATGACCCAAGGTTTTTTTAGGCATGGCGAGGCAGGGGGGGGGGGTGTGTAGGTGAAGACTTTGTACCTTAAAGGGCTAGATATCCTGGGGCCATCAAGAAAGTGGCCATAATTGGACACTCGTTTGTCAGGGATATTTATCTAGATACGCCCATATATCATCCCTACTTCACCGTCACCCCTCTAGCAGCCCCTGGTGCCACAGTAACCTCTCTACGAGGTACTGAAGCTTGGTCCTGGTTGGTCAGTAAGAAACCTCACCTCACATTTTTGGTGATAGGGGGCAACGATATTAACCGCAGGGTCGTACCTAAGGAGCTGGCTAATCAGATACAGGAACTGGCTAAAAAGATAGAGAGTGAGACTGGGGCCTGTTGCCGGATCATCGGCATTGAAAAGCGGCATAACCCTAGGGGCATGGGACCAGCCGAGTTCAATAAAATCATGAACTCTGTCAATCAGTGGTTCAAGAGGAATCTGCCGTACACCAGTAGCTGATACTCATCCATGAACACGTCGGTCAACGATTTTGCGGCTGGCGGGGTCCACTTCAATTAACCCGCATCAGACCAGCTGTTCAAGGAGTTGGTGGAGTCGGCTTGGATGTTTTTCGTTGCCGATGCGATCGCCCTAGTGGACAGAACCTTTGTTGAGTTAAACATGTAGGTTAGCCCAACACCATGTTTTCTTTGAAATTATATTATTTATGCCTAGGTTAGCATTGTTCATTTAAAATTCTAACTAAATATGGCTCAAATAATTTCTTATCAAAATTATATATGTACTAATAGCCTAACTTAAATTACATTTGAGTAATTTTATAATTTTAGCCTGACCTAAATTTAATTCTCAATAAATAATCGAGTTGGTTTATAGCAAGTTAGCCTAATCTTCTAAATTTAGCATCATGTTAGCCTCACTTCTTGAATTAAATTATAACCTAGCCTACCAATTTTTTTTTTTCAATTTAGGGTGTTGGCCTAACCACATATGATAAAATAATTAAATTTATTTCAACATGTGTGTTCTTACTTTGATCCTTGATATCTCAGTGTAATAAGTTCTCACCAATGAATACCACCGCTCGTGTTTCAGCGTTAATTCTGAACCGAGCATAATCGGCGGGAGATTTTATCTTTCGGCTTAACATTAGTAAAAAAATTGTAATTCGCAATTTCCATCCGTTTTTTACTAAAGGACAGGCATTAACACTCCCCGAGCGGCTAGGTCAGTAACTTCTACTACCTGCCAAGCGGGTGGTTTTACTCTAAACGAGCTTATTTCCGTGCTCTTTTTCATGCATAAACAAGAGCCAGAGTGTAATACAAGTATGTATCCCTGCAAGGGCAATAATTGAGCTTTCCAATGACACCAGAACCATCCTTCTACGACCACGCGTTCTCTTGCAACGATCGTGCAAGACGAAGGAAAAATCCCTAAAATACGGTAATTTCCTAACATAACTCCCTGTGTAGCGAGGCAGTGAGTGTGGATGTGTGTGGAGGGGACGTCAGTTGCCGCGTGGGACCCATGCCGAACGGTCAGAGCCGACCTACGCTCCTCCAACCGCTCGTCTCTCTCTCAGAGCCAAATATTGCTCAAAATTGCACACCGCCTGAAGTCGGTCACCGCCACATAGTCCTTTCTTCTCTAGACCGACGTAAGTCCGGTCCCGCCAAACAAGGGTTAAAGGTTCATTAACCGTCCTTTCAAAAGATTTAGAGGAGTTCTTGGAAGCCGCAACTCCGGTAGAAGTCGAGGCAAAATTGCGTAGCGTGCAGACACAGGTTGCCAAGTTTGAAGCCAATCAAGATGTTTTGTTGCCGCTATATACCTCTGACACTGAGTATTATAAGGACAACCAAGAGGATACCATCTACTTATTTGATATCTATGGGATAATCGCTACTCTGAAGGAGAAACTTGGTAACTCAGAAGGGCATAATCGGTCCGAAATTAAGAAAGGATCGGGGGTTAAATTGCCGCACCTGACTTTGCCCACCTTCGCAGGCGACCCCACATTATGGACGGGATTTTGGGATATGTTTAGATGTGTGGTGCATGACAGGACTGATTTAAGTGCGATTCAAAAGCTGACGTACTTTGAGGGGTCTGCTACAGGGAGACGCCTATAAACTTGTAGAAGACTTTACGGTTGAGGGTGCAAACTATGCCCCCGCCATAGACTTGCTTCAGGAGACCTTCGGGCATCCCGACAGAGTAAAAACGGTACACATCATGAACTTTCATGACCTTGTCTCATCTAAATATCAAACAGCACAACTAAAGGCTTTTTACGCCAATATGGAAAGTGCGATGCGATCTATGACTACTCAAAAGATAAGTCTAGAGGAGTTCTGCGTTGTTACATTGTTGAATATATTGCCATCACCAGTTAAGGAAACCGTTAGGAGGGAGTTGGGTGATCAGAGTCTAGATTATAAGACTTTTACACAGTGTTTTCAGGCAGAACTCTACAACATGGTGGGTCAAGATACCCCTGTGAAAAAATGTCCTATGGCTACAGCTACATTCACGACACAGAGAGATAGTAGCCGATTTGCCTGTAAATTGTGTAACAGAAATAATCATCCCTGGTACATATGCTTTAACCCACAGAACCCCAGCGACACAAACCATGCGTCCACAATGTATGTAACGCTAAACCCCAGCGACTCAAACGTTGCGTCCATGTTACTCCGGTCCCAATTACTCCGGTCCTATGGCACCTAGAAAGCTCAGATTTGTATGTGAACTGTGTAAGTATCCCACGCAACCATGCCGATGATTGAAAACTCTTAAAGTCCAACTGCACGCGCGTGAGCGCGCAAAAATCGGTATTTTGGGTGTTTTTGCCTTCAATGTTTTACTCCTGTAAAATCGACTTTCGGAGGCTCCGAGCGTAGGACCAATTTTTTACCTTATTGATCGTTTTTTTTGTGGTTTTTCCTTCATTCCTAACCCATTCGCTATTGTTTCTGGAAAGAAAAAAATCAAATCCTGCTGGTCCCTGGTGGTACATTTATTATAAACTAGCTGGTCCTCAGTGGGTTAAATAAAAGACAGGTTCTCTCAGAGTAAAGAGAGCCAGGCAACTACGGCTCTTTGTTGGATGTCTCTCCAGTGAACATGGTAGTAACGGGTGTACAAACCCTAATATTAAGAATTGTAAAATCTGGTGTGGCAAAAAAATTCACTCCTTGTGCCAAAAGCAGAGATCGGCAAGATCGGCAGGTGGTGGTAATAATAGAGATGAGTCAACACCAACAACCTCAACAACAATGTCCGTAAGTATGAGTAAACAGACAGTAATTTTGCCCACAGTTCAGCTGCCTGTAATGGGTAAGTACAAGAAGACCGTAAAGGTCAGATTGCTACTTGATCAGTGCTCGCAGAAGACTTTCGTGAAGAGCTTTGTACTACCTTCCCTTTCTTATGAATCAAAGGGAACGGAACAATTGAGTCTTTACGGCCTCACCGGAACACAAACCTCTCGTGAGTATCCTGTTGTAGCACTAAAGTATATACATCGTGCCAGATTTCATCGTCTTCACGCAATAGTTTTCGATGATCTCCCCAAACACAAGGGCGAAAATAGTCTAAAAATTGAAATCACTAGTTTACAGCGTCGTGGCATAAAATTGGCCGACTCGTACGTTACCGAGACAGCACAATTAGAGCTACTAATAGGTACCGACCAGTACTACAACATTGTGCGACCTTGCTACAAAAGGGCCAGAAATTTGGTTTTACTTCCTACCAAATACGGATATGCCCTTAGTGGTTCCTATGCGACAACCACATCTAGCTCCAGCACTGAGGTTGTTACAAAACTTAAAGGGGCAGTGACCCCAGTAGATCAATGTATGTCTACTGGACAATTTCCATGTCATAAAGAATTAAGTGCTTTGTGGGATTTAGACCATATTGGTATCTCACCTAAAGAGCATTCACAAGCCGAACGGCAAGCTTTGACTACATAATTATGAGGAATCAGTCACGTATGATCCTGAGAGTCAGCAGTATCAGGTACGTCTGCCCTGGACCGAAGAAATGGGACGGTTGCCCACCAACAAAGGTTTGGCTGTGGGTAGATTATGAGGACTCCAGAAGAGATTTATTGCTGACCCTGGGTTTTGTAAACAATATTCGCAGGTAATCTCTGATCAGTTGTCACGTGGTTTCATTGAGGAAGTTCCATTCGATGACTCTGGGTCCTGTCACTATCTGGCGCATCATGGGTTCGCAAAGGAAAGCAGGACTACTCCGGTGCGTATTGTATTTAATTGTTCCGCTAAGGTTAACCGGTACAAGCCTAGTCTGAACAACTGTCTGTACACGGGACCATCTTTAGTACCGGAGTTAGCTCACATCAGTATGCGTGGGTCAGTGACATCGAGAAGGCCTTCTTGATGTTCAAGCTACATCAGGTTCGTGTGGCCAAAAGATCCTCTTCGTCTGGATTTGCTTCTACGTTGTTATCGGTTCCAGGTTGTATTGTTTGGCGCTACCAGTTTCTGCTGAACACAGCCATCCTAAAACATATTTCCCTTGTTGAAGTAGACCCAAAGATCGTACAGGAAATTAGGGCCGGGCTATATATTGATACCCTCTAAGGTACGGGGGACAATGAAGATTCCCTCATCCGTGCATAGGGTATGGCTCGTGAAGTTATGGACAATGCCCACTTGTTCCTGCGTCAATGGGCTACCAATAGTCCTGTTCTGAGAGAGGATGGTGCTGCTGCTGAACAGCAGGAACTGGTGAGAGTTCTTGGACTAGTATGGGATGACCTCTGATTATCTTTCATTTGGAGTACAGTACACTCCGGTCGAGCATGTGACAAAGTGTGAGTGTTTGAGATTTTCTGCCAAACTCTTTGATCCTTTGGGTGTTTTATTGCCAGTGTCTATCTATCTATCTATCTATTGCCTGACGCCGTGATCCCCGAAGGGGTGGACACGAACGAACCGCCCCCATGCACCTCTGTCCCCAGTCAGTAGACGCCCCTCCCTCCAACCAGCACCGCCTTCGTTCATGTACTTTCTCACTCCATCCTTCCACCTCTCATTCGGTCTACCTCTCCCTCTCTGTCCCTCCACCTCACTCTCGTACACCCTCTTAGTCATTCTCTCGCTTTCCATACGTTCCATATGGCAGACCCATCTCAAGTTGTTCCTTTTCACACTTTCCAGCACATCTACCTCCACACCACACCTCCTTCTTACTTCCTCATTAGTCTGTCTATCCCTCCATGTAACTCCGCACGCACTCCTTAAGTAATTCATTTCCACTGCTCTCACATTTGGTCGGAGTCTCTCAACCAACGTCCATGCTTCGCTTCCGTAAGTCAGTGTCGGGATTACCACACCGGCATGGAAGGACTTCTTCACTTCCATACTGACCACCCTATTTCTTGTTACTGCTTTTAGCGTTCCTACAACCCTCTTTCCCTGTTGTACCCTCTCCCGCACTTCTTCATCCATAGTCCCATCTTTACTCAACACACTGCCCAGATACTTAAAAGAGTTGACGATCTCCATAGCCTGACCGTTCAGCTTCACCTCACACTCTGTGACTTCACCCCTTTCGAAGACCATAACCTTGCTCTTCCCCGCATTTACCTTCAAATTCCGTTTTTCGCACACTGTTCCAAACTCATTTACCAGACCCTGCAACTCCCATTCATTATCACTCATCAGAACTGTATCATCCGCAAACAGCAGTACAGGTAGCTTCCACTCAATTCCCTCCCTTTTCAGCGATACACCAACATCCACTGCTCTTGATAGTATTTCTTTCATGACTCCATCCATATATATAGTAAACAACCACGGGGACATCACACACCCCTGTTTCAAACCAACATTCAGGTCAAAGAACTCGCTCTGCTCACTCTCCACACGTACTGCCGCCTTTGTCTATAAGGTCTAGAATATTTCTCCAGAAATTGTGGAGACTGAAGATGGATTGGGATGAAGATCTTTCTGAAAACTTGAACACGGAATGGCTGGGGATAGTAGATGATCTGGTACTCTGTTGTATACGATCATACTGTATCCCTACATGCATTCGCTGATGCCAGCAGTATAGCATATGGAACTGCTGTGTATCTTGTTGGGTCAGAAGGCAGCCATTTGGTCATGACAAAGACCAAAGTCGCACCAATCAAGTCCCTTTCTATCCCTAAAATGGAATTATCTGCAGTTTTGCTTGCTGCAAGAATTGTAAACTTTATTGAGGTAGCCTATAAGGATAAACTTCGTATCTCTGAAACCTATATGTGGAGTGACAGTCAGATTACCCTACACTGGATTAATAGTAAGAAGAAATTACCAGTGTATGTCACAAACCGCATCGACGAGATACATGCCCTAGTCCCGACTGATAATTTCTGGTATGTGTCGACTAAAGAGAACCCAAGTGATATGGTATCTCGAGGCGCGTCTGCTAAGTTCTTCTGGGTTGTGGTGGAATGGGCCTAGTTGGCTCCCGAACCCCGATGGATGGCCAGAAAACATAGATCTCAAAGAGCAACGCGCTGGTATTGTGACCCGAATCGTAGGCACAGTGCCCCAAGATGACACACAGTTATGGGACTCGGACAGATATAGCAGCTATGAAAGAAAATTACAGCGTGTCACGGCATGGGTGACATCAAATATTTGAAGGCAAAAATAAATGGCCTGCCTCCCACAGGTAGTGCTCACCTCAACATAAAATAAATCAAGACTGCAGACAATATTCTACTCAAATAATGCCAGAAGGAAAGTTATTTGCAGGAGTACTCAATATTGGAGAAGGTGAACAGTCTAGAAATAATTTGATTTGCCAGTTAGGACTATACCTGAAGGGAGAGCTAATACATTGTAGAGGCAGATTGAGATTAGCGGCAATCTCGGAAATGTGCAAATATCCAAAGCTTCTGCCCTCCAAACATCCCTTGACCCACCTAATGATAGATAGGTGCCATCGGCTCTGTTGCCATTATGGGGTCGGCCACATAAGACAAAAATGGTGGGTCCCTAGAATCCAGCAGGTGGTGAAAAAAGTACTGCGCAATTGCCTAAAATGTCATTGGGTACAAGGTAAACCCTACAACTATGCCAGACTACCCCCTTTACCTGCCCTGCGGACCACCCCTGGAGACCCCTATAAGGTCACTGGGGTGGACTATATTGGAGCAATCCCTATTAAAGACTCACCTGTCAAGGCTTACATGATCCTATTTACCTGTGCTGTCACTAGGTCAATACACATCCAAGTAGTCACCAATCTCACATGTGATAGTTTCCTCCACACTTTCAGGAGATTTTGCAGTCGACAAGGTTTTCCCGGTATCATCTTGAGTGACAACGCAACTACGTTTGAAACGTTGGGGCCTCTAGGTACCTGTATGGTTGTCATGTGAAGCTACAACAACCTTGATAGTCCTTTCTTGCACAAGGATGTAGAATAAAAGTCCAGAGATAAGTTTATAGGTTCTTATTAGCCAAAAATATACAGAGAGCTGGGAGGCACTGCTATGCTGAGTGCTGACCGGATGTTACTGATGAAAACATGTGCAGCGGTGCCGGATATATTTGGTGCAACGCTGCCGATACTACAGAGTACGGTATATTATCATGGGATATTAAACAATGATAGTATTGCCCTGAAAGTACATGTGTGTATGTTGCAATATGATTAAGGCATGTGTACACTCTGTATATATATTGTGTGTGCACTTAACCTATATCAACACCTCCCTCCCCCTTCAAGCTCGCAAGACGTTGTCGAGCTAACTCTTGTTCTAGGAGCCTTTCAGACCTACGTGGGGCCATGGGGGAAGTGAAGGACTCTCTTTCTGGGTCCGTGCAAGACACAGGGATCTCAGGGTTATGGGGGAGGGGTTCAACACCAGGGGAATTCACTGGGCGGAGGAAGCGACGGTTCCGCCAATATATCTTACCACTGGGGAGACGAACCTCATAATCCCTGGACCTGCCGCAGCCCATGACGACCCCAACCATGTCCCAGCGGTGAGAAGTCGGGTCTTGGATCCGCACCGTGGTGCCGACTCTCAACCTGGGAAGGGGGCGTGCGTGCTGGTCATAGTTTCTCTGCACCAGCGCAGTGTGGGCGGCTGCACGGCGGTCACAGTCCTCGGCCTTGGCTTGCCACCCTGCTGCAAAGGACTGGGGATGAGCAGGGACACAAGACCGTAGTGGGTGGCCATACAGGATTTGTGCCGGGGAGCAGCCTGTGAAGTTCGGGGTGTTGCGGAGCTCCAACAGTCCACGGTCAAAGTCCTCACAGTCGATGTTGCCTGAGGGAGCCGTCTTCAGTATGAGGTGTTTGACGGACTTGACGGCAGACTCGGCATGACCGTTGGATTGTGGGTAGTGTGGGGAAGAGACTACGTGATTGACTCCCCAACGCTCCATGAAGTCCCGGAACTCACGGCAAGTAAGCTGTGGGCCTCCATCTGTACGTAGGCGGAGGGGTACACCAACTTCCCTGAAGTAGCGGCAGAAGATCCTGATGGTGTTTGAAGCGGTAGTATCTCCTTTGCAGGGTACAACAACGGGCCAGCCTGAGAGTCGGTCTGTTACGACGAGGAAGGATTTCCCCGCCACAGCGAAGAAGTCGGCTGAAACAGACTCGAAAGGCCTAGTTGGGTTGTCGTCGTTGATCATGGGTTCCTGCTGCTGACTAGGCTGTAAGACCTGACACGGCTCACAAGCTTGAACTGTGTTGGCGATGTCCGAGTTGATGCCAGGCCAAAAGTTAGCCTGTCGCGCCCTACGCTTAGTGGCCTCCACGCCCATGTGACTATCATGCAGGCGAGCCAAGGTGCGGCGGCGGAGGGCTTCAGGAACCACAACCCTCGCTCCGTACAGGACGAGTTCACCATCTGCTGACAGGTAGTCTCGGAGTTTCCAGAATGGAAGTAGAGAGTTGTGCAGGTCGTAGCGGTTGGTGGGGAAACCCGAAGTAATGCACTCACGCAGGCGGATGTACACAGGATCCGCTCTGGCTGCATCTCGGAGTTCCTGGAGAATCCTGTGAAGGAGAGTTGACGTCGGTGGCGGCGGCGTTGACAGTCACGAGGGACCTGAGGTGAACCGTGGCGTCGGCACATGCTAACTCATCCTCTGGCGTCAGGTGGCTGACAGGGGCCCGTGACAACGCATCAGGGATGCAGAGCAACCTGCCAGCGCACCAGACGGCTGTGAAGAGGTAAGGTGCGACTTTCTCCTTCAGACGTTGGAGGCGGGGATTTTCAACCGCATCAAGGGTGTAGTTGTTGAAGATGGGGATGAGGGGGCGATGGTCCGTCATGAGGGTGAAGTGTTGCAGTCCGATGAGGTAGAACTTGCACTTGGACATGGCCCAGAACACGGCTAGCATCTCCAGCTCAATGGTGGCATAGCGGGACTCGGGGTCGCTTAGGAACCTCGAGCCACACTGAACTAAGCGGAGACGGTTGTTGCCATGATCCTGTAGGAGGGCGTATCCAATACCGTTGAGGCGGGACGCATCAGTTTGTAGAATCACTGGTAGGGAAGGGTCGAATGGGGCCAGGACGGGTGGACTGAGCAGGGCAGCCTTGACCCGGCGGAAAGCCTCATCATGGTCAGCGGTCCACATAAACGACCTCTTCGGGCTCATCAGGGGGCGCAGGGGCTGAGCGGCAGTGGCGATGTCGGGGGTGAACTCCGCCAGCTGGTTCACCAAACCCATGAAGGAGCGAAGGTCGGTGATGTTGGCTGGTGTCGGGAAGTCCTTGATCGCTCCGACTTTGCCAGGGTCAGCCGAGATGCCCTCACCTGAGAGCGTGTACCCACAGAAGTTCAGACTGGGTGCGGCGACCACGAACTTGTCCTTGTTGAGTGTGATCCCACTGTTGCGGCACCGTATGAGCACTTCATGGATACGCTGAAAATGTGTGTTGAAGTCCTCGTCGTAGAGCAGCACGTCGTCGACAACCTTGGCACAATTTTGCTCCCCTTGGAGGGCCCTATCACCGCGAAGGCAGAAGGCGTTACCTGTTGCAGCGAAACCCATTGGACCTCTACAGTGTTGGAAACGGTCATAAGGTATGATGAAAGTTGTGAGATGCTGGTCCTCCGCCGCAAGTTCCATTTGCCAATATCCACTCAGGGCGTCTGCCGTCGTGAAGAATTTCGCCTGCGGGGCCACACTGCGGATCGCTTCGAAAGGCGTCGGTGAGGGGTGGGCTGGGCGGGAAACTTGGCAGTTGAGCTTGGTGAGGTCTACGGTGAGGTGAACTTCGGCGTTGGGCTTGGCGACGACGACGAGGGGGTGGCACCACTCTGAAGGTTCATCGCCGGCCGGTTTGATGATACCTTGTGCCACTAGCGAGTCCAGCTCCTGCTTAACTTTGTCCCTGAAAGCAAAGGGGATCTGCCACGGGGTGTAGATGGCAAAAGGCACGGCATCGTCCTTGAGGTGGATCCGCATTGGGGGACCCTTCATAGGCTTGAGTGGAGCTGTCTGGAGATCCTCCTTGGAGACCAACACGTCCTTGAACTCTCGAAGAAAGAACTCCTTGGTTTGTGCAGGTGACGTGGTGGCTGTGAAGGGTAGCTCCTTACACCTGTAGATGTGTTTAACCTGTAGAATTGGCTTGGGGCATTCCGCTGAGATGATGGTCAATGTTTGTGTAAAGGAAATCACTTATGATATTCTAGGTACGTTCCGTGATTTCAGAGTAACTTGATATACACTCGATAAATTAACAACTCATTCTCTTAGCCTACATAAGATAAGGATTAGTGATAGAAAATACATAACCTCAAAAGTATATTATAAAATATATATATTACAAATAATGAAAAAGAAACCCATAACATTTACACACATTCACACCATTCACCCAAATTCACACTACAAGACATTCACATTATAAAGAAGGGTGCAGTGGTGAATATCTTAGGGTTAATTAGTTTGTGGTCAATTAATTAACTTTCAAATAAGTATGACTACATGAATGACAACTTGAATGACACTAGAATGACAACTTGAATGACAACTTGAATGACAACTTGAATGACAACTTTAAGTAGACTACGAGAGGGTCCTAAAGTAGGCCATTACTGCTAAGGTCTCAAAAAGGAATGCAAGGTAATGATGAATATAGAAGTCCCCCCTCTCTTCACTGGTTGACTTGAACTCCTGGCAGTCCTAAGGTAGGCTAATACGGCTTAGGTCTCCAGAGGGAATGCAAGGGAATGATGAATATAGAAGTCCCCCTCCTCTTCACTGGTTGACTTGAACTCCTGGCTGTCCGGGCACACACAGGCTGAGAAACTGCAGTACAGCCCCGAGAACTATACGTGAGGGCTCCCACAAGGCAACCTGGCGTCACCACACTGTACTTGTATGCCGATCCTGGACCCGTCAACAGCTGCAGGGCTCGAAGAGTAACCAACGCTCTCCCTCATCCAAGTCCTACACTCGCCTCAGACCAAACAGAACCAGCCCACACTCGCACACGGATGGGCCCCCTCGGTCAAAGCACCAGGTAGACCGAAACGGCCACATCAGGACCAGACTAAGGTTAGATTCTTGGCATATATCATGGGCAAGATCCTGGTCAAAATTCATAAGTAAAAGCTCTGGTGGCAGACCCCCAGCACACACACGCTACACCGTAGTAGCTGAAGAGACTGTAATCCTCGTGTGCTGGGAATGTACTGACTGACTGAATTAAGTCCTCTACCAAATCACCTCTCAATAATTCATAAAAGTCAAAACACACACTGAATTAACATTCGATACCCCGAACACCCACTCAAAGAAAATAAGAAATTAATTATACAACTATCACTTACACTAACAAACCATCTGAAGCTCAAATGAATCAATCTACACTAGCACGCATACCTGTACAGTATCACATAGTCTCGTAAAGCATCAAATCCAAAATTGAAACTCACCAACGCATACACACGCACACACAACACTCGCTCTCATGACCGACGCCATCTATGATCAGACAGCCTAACCAGATTATTCACACCTATCAAAGCAATATGACACAATATTCCTGACAATACACCCTCACCAACTATACTACATGGAATATAGATAAAATCAGGTATTTAAGTATCAACATTGCATCAACAGTTTGTTATTATTAGTAGGCAGCAGCAACAGTACCTCATCACCAACCTTCAGCTTCCTCGGCTTACACTTCCGGTCAAAGTACATCTTATATTGATCACTACTAGCTTCTGAGTGGGTGACTGCCAACTCTGCCGACTTCTCCAACCTGTTTCTTAAATCAAGGACATGATGGTAAGAATTTCTAATCTCCTCGTCAAGCTGTTTGTTAGCCCAAAGTTCATGCAATATGCTCAATGGACCTCTCACATTCCTGCCATAGAGAAGCTCAGAGGGTGAAAATTTGAGAGAATCATTAGGTATTTCCCTATATAGTCCATGAGCCAAGACCCGAATTTTGGGATATCGGTACCACCCGGGGTGACTAATTCTCTTAGGTGTTTTTAGCTTGCTACATGTCTCTAGTTTATGTTTTGATATGATAGCCCTTGCACATTGGTAGCTTAATGGTCGTTATCACTTCTTGAATAGACATACCCTACCGAAAATTCCGAAATTTTTTAAAATGTCAAATTTGGGGACAGGAATGCCTAAATGTCAACAAAATGCATATAGTAATTGTCACATTTAATACAAGTCCTGTAAATACACACTAAGCATGCCATGGGCTTGTACATACTATTATGGCAAATTACTACTCCTAAATATCATCTACGTCAGACTCGGAATCTGACTGTTGTGCCACCGGCTCTTCTTCAATAG
>CM064530.1:23183707-23201690 GCA_032716605.1 Paralithodes platypus
TTACAAACCTTCGAGTGTGTGCTAGATCACGTAACTTGTGAGTCTAAATCCACTAAACTCGATGCCAAAGATTTAGACGAGGATGTTATGAGATATGACCTTTCTGAGGCTATAACCACCGCCAAGCAACTGAGCCGGACCTCTAATGTTAGGACTCTGGTCGTCACACGACTTCAGAGTTTACTCGACACCATACCCAACATCATACACTCCCAGAACTGGTGTATACACGACAACAACACGATCGCCGTGACTGTATCCTCCAATGATCCCAAAGCTCTTCCTCTCTTTTCCACGGCCGACAAAGACACCGAGAGGGAGGTTGAAAAGGTTGACGTTAGAGCCGTGTACTTCCCTCATCTCAACTTTTTGGACCTGTATTTTGGACAAGATGCCTTCATATTTAGACTCAAGTCGGCCATGTTCACGTTGGTTACACCGGTATATTATGGAAACTTTCGGGTCATAGACGAGACTGTAATATCTAACGAGAAACGCAGAAACGTTAGAGAAGCGGACCTCCTCCAATTCGCCGATAGAGCCGCCGAAAAAACAAAATCGTCGCCGTCGCCGCCACTAGAGGATCTACTCAACAAGCTACTCAAGACGGACAAGGATTCCATGAATAGAGTCAAGAGTATCGTGGATACCATAGTGAACCGACTACCAGGATTTGATATGAGCTCCGAGAGAATACTTCGAGGAGAAACTAGCGGTGGGGTGTACAACTTCAACCACGGAGAGGCTATCAACATTCTGCACAAGCTAGGGTTGTGTGGTGGTGTTGGTGGTGACATCGGCCGAAAACCCCCTACTCGACAACAGGCCTCGTGTACACAACAACCACCCAAAGTGAAGAACTCTACCATCCACGTTCAAGTTAAGGATGCCTTCGTGAACGGTGGTGAGAGAGAATATGGTGATGGTGAGGAGGATGAGGATGAGAAAGAGTGTCGATGTTATGTCGGGGAGCTGTTGATATCCAGAGTCCCAATGGTGGACAGGGAGTATGATGATGGTGACGACGAGGTCGATATTCACGAAGACGAGAACATCTCCGAAAAAGTTGATGAAGGACAGCCATCCAACACCACCACCACCACCACCCCATCTCAAGCCCTAAATTACATCAACAACCGCGGAGCCATTGGGAGGCAACACATTAGACTTCGGAAACAGCTCAATACTACAGATGAGCTCGAGGAAAGAGTAAAGGAGTACACCAATGAGTTGACAGCGATTTTTAAAAACCTCGGGAAAGAGAAGAACCTAAATAGTGTGCTACATAGAGTGAGTTTCATCGAAGATTTCATTAGACTGGTAACCGACGAAAATCTAATCGGTTCGGACACCTTAGATTGGATAGTGCCATTCAAGACCAGATTAACGAACATGTTGAAGATGAAGAGCGGTGAACTGAAGAATCCCTTCAACGTATCTACGCTCAATTTCGTTAGAGTGCCTTACTTTTGCAAATCTTGTAGTCTGGCTCTAGCTTTGCGGGCGGAATCCCCGAACTTGGAACAGCGATTGACCATCAACACCAACTCGCTAGCTAAGACACTCAACGGCAAAGATCGACCCACATCGTCCAACTCTCTCAATCTGGATGGTACCGTGAAACCCGACCACCAAACTTTTTCGGACAATTACTTCGAGCTCATACGCAATATGAGGGCGAACAGCATAGACCCCACCATCAAGACTATGGGCATGTACAGTTCCGACCCTCGTCGAATTAACAGTCTGAAATTCGTTGAGTTTGATTTCATGTTGGAGTTCAAGACGCCACAAGAAGCTGCCCAGTACATCTTCTGTGATAATGTCAACATGTACCACGCCAGTAACGATGCCTCGAACATACTCGATGGTTTTAGGTGGGTGAGAGTCCCCGGATTCGACGAGATACTCAACTACAGTGCCGTCAGGAAACGCTTTACCAGCTCCAATAGGTTCAGGGAAAAAATGGAGCGAGTGATCGGAATCGACGCGATACGAGAGGGAACCGACCCTTCGGTGGTCGAGGATAACACGCGCAGAGCGGTCCAAGAACTCGACCGATACATCGGGGTCTACCTGAAGGCTCAACCCAGCATGGTGTGTACCATCTTCTACTACTTTGTCGAGTCCCTAAACCGACTCTTGCGAGAGGGTAAGTTCTCGACTGACATCATATTCGACATAGACTGGCCCACCAAAATCGAGGCTCTGGTCACCCAGTACAGACACCTGAGCGAATACAGTCACGACATCAAGGTCCATTCCAGAGCCATCAATGGCGAAGGTTTCAGCGGACAGAATCTGAGCAGCGTCACCAAACTTGTGCTAGAGACGTTGGAGTCACTCTTCAACGAAATCTTCAAAACCAACGTTTGGATGAGCGAGACTGTCCACAACTTGGCCAGACACGTCTTTGAGATTTTCGTCCACCAGAGGAAGAACTACCCCCTACGTGTCGAATCTCTGCTCTTACGGTGCGTGATGGTGATGGACGGCCAAAAGAATGCAGGAGTGTGCCAGTTCTTGGGTGAGTCGCCGCACCTCTGGTTCTACCTGGAACCCGACCGAGTACCACATGAGTACGACAACGAGGTGTGTCAGTTCATCTTCAAGAGCAACCTCTCGGATAGACTTAGGCGGTTCCTCCTCTCGGCCGGTACGGAAAAGATAACACTAGACGAGAAGGTATGGCTCACCCAAAGCGTCACCCAGATGCCACCTACCGTGAAGACGGTTTTGGGTCGAGCTTACATGTTAGCCCGCTCGGAAAGTGGAAGTAAACACCCGACCTCGTTCACGTATAAGCTCGACGCCATTGCGGAGGACTTCAAACTGGTCTTGTTGGCCGACGAAAATGAAGACTGGCCCCCAGTCTTTGATCAGTGTTTAATGTTCGGTCAACCGACATTTGAGGTTCCGACTAACGTGTGCATGGGCATTCTGAGGACGGTGAAACTGAATCGAGACGTAGCTTCGTCGTCCGATGATGATGATGTTATATCGGAAGGGTCTCTCTACTTCCACCCCAAGTTGGTGAAAAGGGTGAAGAGTGCCAATGACCAGAGCAAGGAGGTCCGAGCAATGAACTCAACGTGGTCGATGAGTAACCGGGTGGACGTGACGAAGAGAGCCGACCAAAAGAAAATTGTAGATCGGGACTCGCGTCTACATACGGATTGCGCCACCACAATCAAATATCTGGACGAAGAATACGACGAGAAATACTTGAACAACATCATCACTCTCGAGGGTTTAGACTTCGCGATACCGGCTAATCAACTCTTGATGTCTTCAACTTATGACAGAGCAGTGTCGGGCAAGGGTGTACAATTCCTGAACGTCCTGTCCAAGAAGACCGCCACTCTGGACAAACTTCTCGTCCCTTACCGACACCGTCGGGTCTCGATCCCCATGTCCAAGTACCCGTTCGCCAAAAGACTTTTCGACATGACCCGTATCGCTTTCGTACATAGAGACCCTAGCGCCATCATAGCCGCCAACAACCATGTCTCCCCCGCGTTGGAGGGACAGAACCATTTCTTCCGACTGCTAATACAACCTCTGAGAGCGAACCTAGACGAGCACATGACCAGCTCCGTGGAGGCCAATGCGGCCACGACCATAATCACCACCACCAAATCTTCGATGGGCTTTATGGATAAGTCCATGTCGACTCTACTGATGAAAAGGGATACGGTGGTCACGAAGAGCTCCACGGCCGACAGTCTAAATGCGACACTGATGCCGCTGGACAACCCGCACCTACCCCTGTCGGTGATCAACCTAATGGACATGGACACTTTCCTCAAGACCGAACTACCCCAGATTCTCGTTCATATCGTCAGTCGTTTATGTTTCATGTTAAACCGTACGGAGATTGACATGCTCGATAGAACTTGTACCCGAATCGGAGTACTGCTCGCCCAGGGATTCAGGATAGCCGTCGACGCTCGAGAAGCCACCAAGATATACGACAGTATACACATCGACCCTCGTTTAGACTTTGCCACCACCTCCGCCAAGGACGATCCAAACAGTTTCGAGATGCGAGCTCTGAAACGACTGATGAATGACCCCAAACTTATGGAATATATAGATGCCAAGAGGCAAGTCGGTGGCGGCGAAGAAATGGCAGATGTGTTCACCAACTCTGACGGTCAAACTGCCTCGGCGATACTATCCGTCCTCACCAATTCTGGGGAATTCTCGGAAAACGAAGTCCTGGCTAAGCTTTTACAGAATACGACCAGATACTCGCCATTCAACCTGAATGTGGACCCCACCGAATTTAGGGCTAATGAGAAGAGTCTGGTGATGAACAATCTGGTGTATGTGGAAACTGAGATCACCGACGGAACGGCGGCTACGATAGACCGCAGTCTAGACTCTATGAGTATGAGAGATCAGATTAACCTATACGTGCCCATCGAAATAGGCAAAGTGTACACCGAGGACCAAGTTCGTAAGGTGTATGGCGCGTTGGTCGACAACTCGAAACTAATGATAACTGCGAAACAATCTATCCTAGAGCGTCTGACATATCTCGCCAACAATGCCAAAGATGGCATAGTACAGACCAGATTCACTCACGACAAGCAACAAAAGCAGCAAGAACAACCAGTCGACAGCGGTGAACAAGATGAAGCGATGGAAGTGGATGAAGTGGTTTTGACCGACTCTACCAACGTCAACTCCTACACCATACAGTCGTCCATCCAGAGTCTAAAAAACAACAAACTCGTCCTCGACCAAATGTCCCAGCCTGTAGTCATCGAGAACCTAAACATGTGCGCGGTGTCTCGAAGAACGGAGGATACCGACTTCTACCTAACCGTCCCAAACTTTTGGAGACGCTTCGATTTCTCTAAGCTCGAATCTCTACTGAACTTCTCTTTCAGGCTACTAAACATGACCATCGGTGGGGTAATCGACAGAAACCTACTCTTTAATGGCAAAGTCCTGGAGATGTGGAAGGGATCTTTCGAGCTAGCGAAAATAGAGTCCGAGTACTTATTGGAGGCGCTCAATGAGACCAAAAAGTTGAACGTTAATAGCTATAGAAATAGTAATCCCTTCAAACTGAACGCGGCCGCTCAAGATACCAGCCGGGTCATGCCCACAATTATCTACAAAATTTGAGAATGTGGTGTGTCTGATAAGAGGGGGGGAGGGGGGCGATTTAGTTATAAAGGCGAGCCTGTGACACTAGAGATTTAGATCTGTTCTAGACCACACCGAACCTACTACTACTGCCACCACCACCACCACTACTCAGTCTGTGCATCACCTCTTTGGACCCTAGACCAGGTCAGAATAGTCATCAAAGCGCCTGACTTCGTTGTCATTCAGCTACCTCCTATTCCGGGGTAAGCACTCAGATTCATCATCGTGGATTACTACTACTACATTGATTTTTATTTAATATTTGTCAGACATTTCGTATTACTACTACTACTACCATCACCACCTCCACCATCACCACTACCATCTACTACTACTACTACGACGACGAACGCCATGTCTGATCCAGATCAACCAACCATGAAGATGAAATACACCCGGAAGGCTTCCGGCTACATGTACGGATTCGTCTGGCCCAATAAGCTG
This sequence comes from Paralithodes platypus, assembly GCA_032716605.1. NCBI lineage: Eukaryota > Metazoa > Arthropoda > Malacostraca > Decapoda > Lithodidae > Paralithodes > Paralithodes platypus. The sequence continues at coordinate 23,189,315 of CM064530.1, forward strand.
AAGAACGAGAAGGTGGAGTTCATGAGGTTGGATTTGCCAACGCCCCAAAACTATCTCAAATCGATGCCGTACCCTACCATCATCTTTCCGGCCCACACCCCGAAGAAAATTAAGGACAGATACAACCCCGCGATGATCAGGAACACCGTATACGAACACCAATACCTTGGGAAGATAATGACCCCCTTGACAATCAAGAACACTGTTGGGAAGAGAGTTAACCTCAAGGAAGGTAAAGAGATGCGACATAACATCAACATGCTGATGTCGAGACTGCATCGCGACTGTAGAACGTTGCCCGAGAAGTTAAGAGACGATAAGATATGGTATATAGAGGCGAAGATGGAAGACTTCGATGCCCATCTCAAGACTTTGAGAGAAGCTGGCAACACCCCCGAAACCCTGGAGATGGTCAAACAATTGAGGGGTGATCCCGACCTGGAATCATGTTCTTACACTGGCGCTCTGGACACTTTATCTGTAGATATGACGATAAAGCTGTTAGCTGACTACAAGAGGCTCAAGGCTTGGGACACTGTATCTCCTGTCCCAAAAACCTTAATTGATGATGAGTTGCGGAAGGCCAGGGCAGACGAAAGCTGGCCAAGGGATCGCTTCACCTCAAACGACTTCTACGAATATAGGCTCCGGAGGTGCAATGATGACCAGCCCAATGTCGAATTTACTGTCAAAGACATGTGCCACGAGAATCAGCTGAACTACGATGTAGCCGACGAGCTGGTCAAATATGATGTGGGAGAGGATGGAGAGAAGGAGATTACCAAGATTGGTACCACTAAACGGAAGTCTGGAGTTGACGGAGAGTGTGGTCCAGACGCGAAGAAAACTATGAATGATGAGCGGACTGCGGAGAAGTACGAGTTTATGTGGGCAGGTGAATTTGCTGGCGCGGATTACTTTAGGTCACTACCCACAAGGGCTGACCAAGTCGATGAGTATTATGAGGTTTCAAACTCGGATCAATCTGAATCTGAGGATGAAGAGGTTGAGGCTAACACCAACAACTATAGTGAAGAGTCCTCAGACTCCTCGGACTCTGATGAATCTGAATCTGAAGATGAAAGAGAGACACCCTCACCCAAGACACCATCACCATCAACATCAGGAGAAATGGCAAACCCAACACCAGCTATCACCGAGGAAGGGGACTCAGCTGAAACACCATCCTCCGAGAACACCGCACCAGCTATCACCGAGGAAGGGGACTCAGCTGAAACACCATCCTCCGAGAACACCGCACCAGCTATCACCGAGGAAGGGGACTCAGCTGAAACACCATCCTCCGAGAACACCGCACCAGCTATCACCGAGGAAGGGGACTCAGCTGAAACACCATCCTCCGAGAACACCGCACCAGCTATCACCGAGGAAGGGGACTCAGCTGAAACACCATCCTCCGAGAACACCGCACCAGCTATCACCGAGGAAGGGGACTCAGCTGAAACACCATCCTCCGAGAACACCGCACCAGCTATCACCGAGGAAGGGGACTCAGCTGAAACACCATCCTCCGAGAACACCGCACCAGCTATCACCGAGGAAGGGGACTCAGCTGAAACACCATCCTCCGAGAACACCGCACCAGCTATCACCGAGGAAGGGGACTCAGCTGAAACACCATCCTCCGAGAACACCGCACCAGCTATCACCGAGGAGAAGGAGACTCGTGAATCTACTGCTAAAGAATCATTGTCGCCATCATCCTCAAACTCTGTAGCTGAATTGGAAGCGGATCACACCACAATTGTACCACCAATTAAGAAATTAGGACGAGTGAGGACTACTACCTTGAAACGTATATTGAGTGTGGACCCTAAGGAGAAGACACATCCCGAAATGTCTCCTACACCAACTGAACCAACAACTGAAGTTGAGATGACAGCAGAAACCACCACCACCCCCACCGCTCTAGATGTCGAGGATATGTCCGTAGATTGTGAAGATGGTAGCAGTTGTACCAGTGGTATCAACGTTGACGGTAGCGCCAGTATTAGTGATAGTACCAGCAGCAGCGATAGCGACAGCGAAAGCGACACTGACTCCGACTCCGAAGATGAACAAGACGAAGACGACATTGATAGGGGTGAGGTTGGTTACAAGCAGTTGTACGCACTCTCCACCAACAAGAAACATAAAAGTTCCAAGAAGGATAAACCCACCAAGATGGCTAATGCTAAGTTCATGAAGAAGATGGTTCGTGGAGTTAAGCGATTGAAGAGTAGCATGATAAACAAGTTCAAGAAACACTGCACAGAATACAAGTCCCAACAGCAAGCTTTGAAACGTATGCAGTACACCATGGTTAGGAAAAATTATGATCTGTCCAAGGAATTGGATGAGACTCGCAAGAAGCTGTTCGACCATCAGAGAGTACACTTTACTCAAATGAGAAACGATACTACATCGAACAAACTCATTGCACAATTGGCGGAGGTGGAGAAATCCAACAATGAGATGGAGAATGCTACCATATCCAGGAATGACTTCTATGAAAATGTCCTGTTACCCAACATCATCAAGAAGAAACCACAAAAGGATATCCAGAAGCTGTTTAGTCGTCACATTACGAGAGTGAACAATATCCACAAAGTCTCCAAGACGCAAGTGGCCGAAGCTACCAAAACTCTAAATGGTAAGCTACAACACTTGGTTGAGAAGAATAACCAACTGCAGGGGAAGTTGTCAAACTCGAGAAGCAGCGAAAGCTTAGATGAACTCAGACGTATCCTGAACGACGTGACTTCTAAACTAGAGTCTAGACTCGAGTCGTGTGAAAAAACCATTGCCGAGAAGAATGTATGGGCAACTGAGCTTAAAAATGAACTCGACCAACGCGATAGCCTAATCGACAAACTGAACGCTCAAGTTTCCCAGCTGGAAGAGAAGGTGAATCGGCACGAGGTTGACATTAAGGAGAATGCGGAAAGAACCTTCAAATTGGAGGCTGAACTGGTTAAACGGGACGACCAAGCGAAGCAGTTAACAGAAGATGCATCAACCCTGAAACGGAACTTGGCCGAGACCATCACTGAACTGAACACTGAGATCTCCGACGGTAAGAAACGACTGCAAAAGAAATACGAGGACATCATAAAATGTAAGGTGGCCACTATGAAAACCATGTTGGATGATATGGTAGAGTCTAGTATCATGGACGACGAGGAGATGGCTGAGGACGATGTTGTTATGGAGATTGAGACACCATCGGTGAACGCGACTGGTGAACCATCATTAGAAGAGGATGACCCATCGAGCAAGTGTGTGAGATTCAACCTCGACGGTAACATTGTGATCAACATCCCAAAGATTGGCAGGAGGAAGGTTAAGGGTGAATCTAAAGCTACCTCCATCTATACATCTGACGGTAATAACCCAAAGAGTGACACCAAGGAGGAGGCCTCTACATCTGACGATATTTCTACCAAGGAGAAGGCCACTACATCTGACGATAATTCAATCGTAAAACGACCACAACCATCAACTTCGGATGCTGAACTGGAACCACATAAGTCGAAGAAACTAAAACGAAATAGGTCCATACGACCCCTGAACAGATCCTATGCCATCGCCGAGATACCTCCACTTAAAAAACGGTCGCAAGATAACAAAAATGAGTGTGGTATGGTGAAGTTACACTCAAATCAGACAATCATTGTCGCCCAGGAACAAAAAAATGATGAAGAACACGAGACTTCAAACGACAGACTGCTGATGCCACCACCGCCAATTGTTAGTGAACCTGCAGAAGACGACGAAACTGACGATTTTGATGACGGCTTTGACTCTGAAGAGGACGCAACATACCGCAGAATTGCCAGAATTGCCAGATTAAACGCTAAAAGGATACAAATTCAGAAGATGGCGAAAGAGACTAACTAACACTATTCTGTATGCTATATTATTGCCAAAATGTGATATTTTGTGTCTGATTCTCTGTCCAAAGGCCCTGGTGGAGGTACCCGTGTGGTGTTTTTAATCGAGTCGGTGCCATCCTTTAGCTTGTTTGGAGTTAGGTGGGGAGGGGGTGTTAGGGACCACAAGAGCTAGAGAGTAGCCGATAGGTGTATGGGATAGGGTTATGTTGGGAAATTATATCATGCATGTGCCAAAGGCTCCGACGGCTCAATCCTTGAGATATGAGTTTGTAGGTAGGTTGGTAGTTAGCTAGTTAGGTTAGCATTATATCAACTATGGATGTGAACGGAATCTGAGAGGTATGTACCCCAGAAATTTGGACGGAGAATCGTGGAGAGAGTTGACTATTTTTTGCAATAAAAAACTAAAAAGGAATTTGTGATTAAATTATTGTCCCGGGGGTGGACTGAAGCGGTATAAATCAAGGGTCTGGTGAGCACATTAGTCAGTTGTTATGGTGCTCTACCAGACACAACACCAACCACTACCACTACTATGGCTGAAGCCTTCCCAAACTCAAATACTGAATCAGAAAGGTGGCGATTTCTAACAGAGTCTGACGATGGGTGTCTGACATCTTCTGCCAAGTGTTACAATTCTCCTAGAGTCGTGAATGACATATCTAACATTCGCGACGCTGGACAGACTGTGCTACCCGGTGTCGAAATTAACAACACCGGCTTGTCGTGGTCTTCTACGGAAGATACGTGTTCACTCGAGAGGATATACAATGCCAACTTGGATACGAATACTGTCCTGTACAAGACTCCCATCGATGGAACACCTCTCGCCCAAGTCATCAAGAACTCGAAAGCCGATTACAATGCTCTCAAAAGTGCCGTGTTCAAACCTAGGGGATGTCAGGGGTTGAATGTGTGTCAGAACCCCAACTGTCAATGCAACTTTAGCGAGCAATCGCACCATAATTTGCAATACCAAGTCGGACCCGGACTAGAGTCGATTTGTAAAAAGTTGGTCCAAAACCCAGGTCTGATCGAGAAGGTGCTGTCACCCTCTAAAGTTAATGGCTTCGACGAGGGTTACGACCAGTCCCGAAAGTTGCGCGGCAGTGTGATGACTGCTAAGAATTCCAAGACGTTCGTCAGGACCAACAACTACAAGTACAACACAACCTTCAACAGCACCAAGAATTCGTTTGTCGGAGACGTATATTCCTACAAACCCATCGGCGAAAATGTCAATAGTGTGGCTTCCCGAAGATACATGAATGCATGCTACGCCAACCTGAGTATCTCGAGGACCAAACGTGAGGATGATGATGATGACGATGACGGAGACAACTATGATGACTACGATGATGATGAGATTAACGGAAAGCGGGGCTTGCGAGGAGTACCCCAAGCTATACGAGAGTTGAAGTCTAGGGCCGTGGCCTACAACTGCCGAGAACTCTTGTCGTCGGCCGAGCAACATCCTATCATTGGTCCCATGGTACCTAGAGCTGGACCGACCAGGGCCAAGTACAGACTACCCAAAGCGGAGCACTCGGCATTCAACAGTGAGATTGTCAAGCATCTAGACGCGAGGCACTGGTACCCTTGCATGAGACACACTAAGGAGAGTCAGTTGGCCAGATACATGTTCGATGGCTATTCCATCGATAGGCGCGTCGTACCAAAGTCTTTCGTCAACCGGATTCCGGAGAACGAATATCTGGGCAAAATCACCAAAATTGAGTTGGGATTTGTTGGCAAGAAACAGATCGCTAACCCTCGCGAAAGACCCCTGTACTGTATTAAGGTGACTGATAATTATGGATCGGTTCAGTGTGTGTCGATCACTGCCGGTACGTCTGCGGACTTTCAGAAACCCTTTGACTACGACGAGATTAACTATGCTTCGGAGGGGCCGCATGGATGTAGCTTGGGTGGACCTTTCGGCCAAACTGACGTGCTCACACCCAAGGGTGAACGCGTAGAGAAGAAGTATCCACCATCGACCAACAACTATCAAGTGAAGGCCGTGGCGACGGAGAGTAGCTTCGACTATAAAGTCTGTACGCTATCTGGAGTGTACATAGCTGACAAGTTCTTCTACATAGTCGGGTATGGCAAGTTCTTCACCCTGGTGGATCCGAACATTAACTCTACCTCAGATATTGAAATCAATTCAGAACATGACCGCCCGAAAAGTGGTGGTGTTGGTGGTGGTGTCAAGTTGAGCCCTAGCATGTACAGTGACGATCAACATATGGTGATCGAGTTAGGAGGAATGATCGTGCGAAACTACATCGACCATCAGGTTGAGGCCGAACATCTCAGAAGATTTCTGTCCGGCACCAACTGCTCCATCATACTCGGTGTATACGACACTATAGACAATAGAGCTAGGGGTACCAAATGTAAAGACCCCATGGGTATGAGCTTGTGCGACGACAACGACGAAGACTACACGGAATATGACGATAACCCCTTCATGCTTAAGTCCAGCATGGCTGACCGATACGGTATGGATGCGACCAGAAGTCGGTGGCGCCTCGATCGACTCAACAAGGGTGTGGTGGGTCTTTTCATCCTACCTAGACCTCTACCGAAGAACTACCCAGAGTCTTACTTGACATCAAGCGTGACCATAGCGCACAACGAGAACAAGGCTTTCGGAGATGATGACTACGTCCAGGACACGAGATCTATGTTCCTCAACTTCGGCATAGGGGGTTTGGATCCCGACTACGTGAACAACGAGCACATGCCTTTTTTAGAAGACAGGCGAATGTTGGCCAACAAATTTGGGTTGCTAGTCCCCGCCACCAAACTGTTCGTAGTAGAGGATGTCAAGTTTAGGGGTGCAATCTCGGAGGATTCGAATCTCAAAATTGGAGATGGGAAACACTACTGTTTCGGCCATCCGAATAGCGAGTCGGGCAATGAGGCTATCACGATGACCAACTGGCCCAACAATGACAATTTCTTCGTTACCGGACCCGCCCGGAGTAGGCTCGCTGATAACACTAAAACCAAGAACCAATGCGACAAGTTCCTGTACGAGGTTGGTGGCGAGGATACCGTCAATGTCATCACCAACGAGTTGCGTGCCAGGGTGATGAAGCAGATATTCCGAGAGACGAATTCCGGATTGACCAAGTCCAGACAGGAGCTTGAGGTTGGAGAGCGCTTTAACTTCTACGATAAAAAGTTGAAGACCAAATGTCGAGGGTTGGATATGTTCTACTTGGATCGTCGAGGCGCCACCATTAGGGCGCAAGAGTGGCTAGCTCAGGAGGGTCTGAATTGTGCGACCTTTCGGAAAAACAACAAGACTAGGGATCTCATCAAGTTCAAATGTAAGGTGGGTATCCCCGAGTTCAATAAGAGCAACGATAAGGAGCATCTCGACAAAACGGAGAGGGACTACATCAAAGGATACATTTTGGGTATTCAGAGAGACATGGGTGCATGCTCGGATCTGGCTTTCACCATCAAGAACATATCGGAAGAAGACGTAGAGAAGTTGTGCGACGCTCTACACAAAGCCACCAAGTTAAAGAGGAAGGCGAGGAGGAGCAAGCTCGTCAACAACCGAGGAATGTTGGACGGTATGGAAGAGTTGGGTATATCGGACACTCTAGAACCTATGAATGGTAGGGAAACTTTCGACGAAACTGTATTCGGTACGCTAACTGACGTTGTCAAGAAACATGCCAACATCAAGCCTCTAAACTTCAGAGACTATGACGGATCAAAGATAGCCTCCTTTAATGATAAACGCGAGGTGGTAGAAGAATCTAACCGACATCCCGAACCCGGCGAGTGCGGCAACACCAGCGGAGAGACTGACAATGATGATGATGATACAGATGGCGGTGATGATGGCGATGCCGCCGCTAGGTACAATGTTGCTCTCGGTGGAATAGAGAGGAGGACGCGCAACGAGCATTCGATAGTGGACAAATCGGAAGAGGGCATCGACGACTTTAACGAGAAGGATCTGTTGGAAATCATTCGCAAAAAGACTAAGCGACTCAAACTGAATAATCGAGCCAAGAGGGTCGCCAACCGAGCGTACCTGACAAACAGGGTGGTGTCTGGACTGATAGAACTACGGACGGACCCCATCCAAGACATCGAGCCCAGTAGAGAATGTTGGTACGACCCCAGGAGTAAACCGTCATCGTCGAGTGGTGGTGGTGGTGGTGGTGGTGGTGGTGGTGGTGATGGTGTTAAGAAGACGGAACCAAGAAGGAGAAACTGTAACATGGAGACGTGTAAGGAGTTGAATGTTACTAATCACAAGGCGTTCCTGCGAGACTTTACCGCCAAGAATCCAGATTTTGTCGATTGGGTAGAAAAGAAGACTGGTAAGTCATATGAGGTTGACTCTAAAACCAAGACTGTTAAAGTTCCCAGTTCGGACGAACCAAAGATGGTTGGCTATCGAGGCGAATACTCCGATGAAGACAGCGATGAGGAAGAATACGCTAAACACCTTCGTCGGTTCGGCAGAAAGACTCTATTGTTAGACTGGGACATATTCATGGATCATGATATGGTCAGGGATAAAGTACACCACCATCATCACAGCGACATCCACAGGTTGGGAACTCAGGAGCAAGCGGAATATCATAGTATACACCCAGTGGTCGGTGACTGTGACGTCAAGGGTGACGGTGAAAGCGCCAGACTATCTGGCATGTACGTGAATGAGTTAGGGAAGGGTAATACGGTTACCAGCAAGACTATGGTATCCGAGAACTACTTTAACATCTACTAATTGTGTAAGTTAGGTATGGTAATGATGAAGGCATCATAGTGATGGTGATGGTGGTGGTGGTGGTGGTGGTGGTGGTGGTGGGGTAGGTCAATAAAATTCCAATAAAATTCAAAAACGAAAAACGTGTCTTTCTGTATTTTGTTCCCTCATAATCGTAGGTGGGTGTTATGGCTTCTACAAATGGCTTCTACATATCTAGAAGTGCGTGGCATGTATCATCATACTACTAATACTACATTTTATTCAGATTGATGAAGTCCCCCATGTAGCCCTACCTGAAAATGTTGAGTACTCTTTTCTATGCAGTGTTCCAGAAGAGATGTGTTTGAAATTTGTCAGGCGGGGGCTAGATTTTCACACGTTCAGTTTTTAGGCGAATACCATATCATAAAATGTGAATACAATTGTTGTTTGATACCATTTTATTAGCTGTACAGTCTGCTCTTCACGCAGTGTTCACAGAGATATTTATTTCTCGGAAATCTTAACATTATAATCAGAGGTTTATAGTGCGGATTAGGTTAATATGCTTAGTGTTTAAATCTTCCGAACTGAGCGGGAATTTGGTGAATGTGTCTCTACACTCTTTCGGGTATTTCATGACCAACATTGGGAAGCTCATCCCAGTCTCATGCTTCAGTCTCTCGTGCTCCACAGAGTTCATCACTCGGTTAACAGCTTCTTCGGAATAGTCATTCTCCTTCAGGTATATCTGGTTCAGTTTTTAGGCGAATACCATGTCATAAAATGTGAATAAAATTGTTGTTTGATACCATTTTATTAGCTGTACAGTCTGCTCTTCACGCAGTGTTCACAGAGATATTTCTCGGAAATCTTAACATTATAATCAGAGGTTATAGTGCGGATTAGGTTAATATGCTTAGTGTTTAAATCTTCCGAACTGAGCGGGAATTTGGTGAATGTGTCTCTACACTCTTTCGGGTATTTCATGACCAACATTGGGAAGCTCATCCCAGTCTCATGCTTCAGTCTCTCGTGCTCCACAGAGTTCATCACTCGGTTAACAGCTTCTTCGGAATAGTCATTCTCCTTCAGGTATATCTGGTAGTCTTTGAGTCGATCTTCCCTAGACCAAGTATAGTTGTAGACCATCTTCTCGAACTTTGGTACACCGTCGTCGTCATCCAAGTTGCTGTTGTTGCGCTGATCTACAAACAGGTCGTGCACACCCATGGATTTCAGTATCTTGTTGTAAGTCACTAGGATGTTGCGAAGCATCATGGTCTCGGGTGCAGATTTGTGGGCATTGCTAATGTACTCCAAGTCGCAGTCGATACTGTTAACCATTTTGTAGTATCCCTCTATGATGATCTGGATCTGGTTGCACGAATACTGGAGTTGTTTGATGTCGCTGGTGCCCCAATCGTCGCTTAGTAGCCTAACCAAATATTCAGACAGTGGCATGAACGGGTATTCTACGGAGATATGATCCATGTCGATGGTATAGAAGGGTAGTAGCCAGTTCTCGTGAGTCTCATTGTCAAACTTTAGGTACATCGTTGAGGTTTGGTACCCCACCCCACGCACGTCTTGTGAGCATAGAACGGAGCGCCACGAACCCTAAAGCTGAGAACGTCTATTGAGTATGAACGAGTTCTTGGGTCGTAGCGTCTCCATAGTCCCAGGGCTAGATCAGAATTCATCTCCTTTGGGTTATACTGAAGGATGTGGTTGTGTCGATCTTGGATGATGCGCGTTTGGTGTCGGGAAGGCTGATTTGTCAACATCTTCGGAAGTCTCTACTGGTACCGGCTTGACGCCATACTCGATTAGCACCGACTTGACGACATCTTTGGCTTTTCGTTGGGTGCTACTGTCATCGTTGTCCGTATACCGGTTGTTTAAAAATCAGAGAGTAGACGTTGAACACCAAGTTCCCAGAGAGAGCTATTTCAGATTTGGGTATACTGGATAGGTTTGAACTTCCTTATGTCTTGAGTTTAGAACCCAAGTTCTGAGCTGCTCGACATATTCCGTTCGGGTTTGGTATTCCGCTGAAACCCTTACGCTCGGGTGGACAATGTTTCTTCTAACGGTTTTCCGCTGCCGCTGTTCATTATGTGCTCCTCCTTGGCAAATCTTATCGTACTATCTCTCGCGTCTCTCGGGATCCCCACAGTTACCCACAAACATACAACTCTTTGGCGTGGAGGAAGGTTGAACGTTTCCATCATAGCTTTAAGGGAGCTACCACCTTTAACCAAATTCCATAAACTCCGTAGTGAATAGGAACGTCAGCATCCTGCCCTCTTAGAGGTTCATACCCCACCAAATTATAGGGTAGGTGTGTCGAGTTCCGTACAAAGCTTAGAGATGTAGCCGCCATCACATTCTCTCCGGGTTGCTGAAGAGTCGACGGATCGGCAGAATGGTTGGACTGGTAGTTATATCTCTGATGGAACCCATTACAGAAACCCTTCGCTCTCCTCCATTTGTTCACGTTCCGTACAGTTCCCCTCTCTCTCTACCTAGTTTTGATCTGGACGTCTTCTAGGTGTTGGTGCCTCTTCTTGGCTCCATGTTACCGAAACGCTCTCGTCTATCGTGGCAGATCTCGCACATTACCCACAAAATAAACTTGGGGTAGAGAGGTATTTTATGAAGCTTTACCTGAGCTTTCACTTACATTCCTAAAACCCGAATGTGCAGTCGCTATGTTTCTGATCTATACCAACACCTCCATATATGAGCTCGATTCGTACACGATTAAGAGTTGTCGCGTCTAATTTGTTGGGGTTGTGTACATCGCCTCGGTCTTCTCCTTTTTGTAACCGCCATCACGTCTCCCTCTAGTTGTAGGTCCTCGTCCCTATGTTATCACCCACGTCCTCGCTCTTAATTTGTCCGTGTTCGTCACTTTTTGGTCTCCATCGATAGTATCTTGAGCCTCTTGTCGTCTACGATCTTGACCTTGTATTTTCGACCTGTCTCTTCTCGGTACTCGACATATTGAGGAATATGAGATTTTTACCTGACTCTCATTTAACATGGTCTCAGATGTCTCGTCGATGTTGGGTGAAGCTGTTGTGGTTTCTTTCTTAACTCCCCCCTCCAACATCCATTGAAGCTCGATTCTAGTATCCTAGATTGTCAGTACACTGTCGTCTCTAATGAGCGTGTCCCCCTGTCACCTCGGTGTTTGCCTGTGTTGTCCTTGTATCTGTCATCGAGCCCTCTCGAGCTAGTCCTGACCGTTGGGTGTCACACAGTTTACACACACCACGTTCGTAATCGTAACTTCTGTCTTATTCTCGCCGTGTTTTAGGTAGTCTACACTCAAGTAGGTCGTCTTTTATTTTAGGCGGGAACGTACGATTGCCACGACTCGTCTCAACTCGATCCTGCCATGATGGTGGGTGTCGATGTTCTCTCAACTGGAACTATCCAGATAATGTCCAGCTTTAGTGGAGGGAGAAGAAGCTTCATGTTTCTCTCTTGCCATCGATCTTATCATTTCTATACTGTTGGGGGTGAAGCGAGTGTGTTAGATGAGCTTCGTCTGTCGTGGACATATCCGTCACCTGTTTGCGAGTCGTCTCCACTCGAAGCGTGTGTGTATTGTTGTGGATCATGTCCTCATCCACATGATGTCACCTTGCGGCCTCTAATAGTCCCCGTGTAGCCAAAGTTGCGGGATCACCATCCATACCCAGCTCAAGTCCTCCCACATCACCATACACATGTTGTT
>CM064530.1:23201790-23681790 GCA_032716605.1 Paralithodes platypus
CGCTACATTCTGCTAGGTAAAGTTTGACAAATTATGCACTATAAACAGCCCAGCGCACGCTCAAAGCGACCAAGCACGGCATAACCTAGCGAACTCATGTAAGCGGACTCATAATCATCCAAGTTTAAGCTAAGTAACAAGCTCTTTATGTCTGCTTCCTCTTCCCCGATGTTCCCTTACGGATCTGGAGGTGCTATCGTCGCAGAACAGAGGTGCGGAGTGGACCTATTTTAACATACCGGTACTTTTTTTGTTTACAGCATCAATGTAAATAGGTGTGTGTTTTCCTCGCTTATAATCACTCACATATAATGTTATGCTATTCCTAGTCAGAATAATGTCAAGGCAGCAACTGGGTTAACAATACCATAGTTAGTCCTTTGACTCCCACAGGCTCTTCCTAACCTGAAGACAACCACTTAATGACAGCCAGAATAATATTAGGAAGAAATGTGTCATCGGACTGAAAAGGTTAGAACGAGTATCACACTTATAGAAGTAAATCAACCTTAAGGAAATATAAAATTACTATTTTCAGAGAAAAATGAGAACATAATTATGATATTCGAAACAAACAAAAACAAAATATTAATGAAGAGGATATACGAAATATACAAGCAATAATAAATGACGGGATAACAAAGTACTAATGCAACAAAATATATAATCATGTACCTATATTTGGGAAAATTGTCAACAAATAATGTAGGAAACGCAACTAATAATACAAAACGCATACTTAAAAAAATGACAAACCAATAACTAAATCTTTAGCGAAAACTAAATTTTAAATGTGAAATATATTAATAACAAACTTTGAGAAAGGTTTAAACAAAGTTGCGAAATACATGAATAACAAATAGTGCGATATAAATGCATATGTTGTTACAACCTTTATATAACTTTATTTTATACAATATCACGTTTTTACTAGACTTTTGAGATAGTAACTCTTCCTTACAATTTGCTTTCCTTAACTCACTACCTATTCCCAATCCCTTCTATTGACCTTACCCTTGACCTCACTACGAAAGTCTTATTATTCTCAGTTTTCTCCAACATTCTTACTAAAATTATTTTACTTTTGTCCAATTGATCGGATTCAACCGGATTAATATGTTTTCTGGGTTCATTTACCTCTCTGCTCGCTTTATAGGTGGCTATCTGGCTGACAGGCTCTCTCTCTCTCTCTTATGTGTGTACATGCTTAGATTGATATGCAGTAGTCGAAGTTGCATAATAAATCGTAGGCAGTGTCCACCATTCTTTAACTGTCTTTGTGGCGCAATGAATAAGGTATTGATTTTCGGTGTGAGCGTCCTGGGTTCGAATCCACGGACTGCCACATGTGTTTGTATTATTTCATTAATCAATTTTAGGAATAGCGTTGGTTGTTGGATAGAACATAATGTTACGACCTGGCACTCGGGTACACAAGGGCTCTCAATCAGGACTCGAATACGGCTCGCTGCCACAACGGAAACACACGATCCCAACCCCTGAGTACTGCCAGCCGAACAAAAAACACCAATACCCTCCCGAGTTCAATCTGCTATAACGGGGTATAGAAGAACTCGGTACTAGTGTTCAACAACAGACTAATAAAGAGACAGGAATTATCTAGTCTGGTCAACAATCAAACAAAGAAGTAAGAAACAACAACACCAAAGAATAGTGTTGGCCGAAGCCGAAGTAATCCACCCTTGACTAAGAACTTAAGAAGTCCTCCACCCTCTACTTCGGATCGGCACTATTACGTTACGTTAATTAATAGTCCTTAAGCATCGAGCAAGGAATCTTCTGAAAAAAGTTAGATGCTTCTCGGATGCTCGTAAGAAGTAGTATCGGATTTTGAACAGTAATTCAAGAAGCAAAAACACTGGCAATTAAATACTATTAAAGGTTTTAAATTGGCATAAGAATAATTAAAAGAATATGCAATAGTAAATGGCAAACATTAAAAAGAAGTACTCCGCAAATGCAACGGCAATAGCCTACTCGGATTGTGCTCGTGGGCCACTAATCACTAAAGTAGCCAAGCGTGCAACACATGAAATCAATAGTGCATAAACAATATCATACATAAGGAAAGCTGAATACTATTCTGTATCTACTAATCGAGTAAAGTCTAGCTGGGGTACTGTGGGCAAAAGGTAGCCGTGACTGAGCAAAAACGGCTCGTAGCCTAGCGAAGTCCTCACAACTGTTTAAAGTATTACGTTAAAACTAACAAGTGCACTTTGAGAAATCCAGATCCCTTGTATCTGGTTTTTCTCCCGGCTCCTTGACAAAGTAAAAACAAAACTGTTAATAAAATACAGGGTGGTTAGGCTCTTGCCCTCACGCACTGGAAATGATTAACTCAAACACAGTCAGCCGCGAAGACAACCTAGGCTTCACTGAACCAAAACGAGTATGCAGGTTTATCGCTTAACCACTGCATCAAACAACAACTCGTAACACAGAAAAGCCTTACCCCAGTCTAGCATTACCTAGACCAGCAGAAAACAGGAATAATAATAATAACACACAGGGAAATGCATATACAAGTGCAACAAACCTAAATCAATCCTATTCTAAATTAACCCTTCCAAAATAGGCTATCTAATAGGCAAGTATCTAGTGAGAACTCAAGAGATAATACGTTGGCTGACTAGCTCTGCACCAACGGGACCATGGAAGTTAAACAGGCAGGGAAAAGAGGAGATAAGAATGTAAGGTAGTAGAGAAAGTTCACATCAGTCAGATGATATATATAGTTAGCAAGGGGAAATGAGGAAGTTGATCTGCCTAATGGAGTTCTCATGAAAAATGGCTAGACTTCCCTTTTTATACCCGGCCCTCTAGTGAGCCCAACGTGAACTACTAAGGACCGCCCACTGACAATCATTACGTAATTTCTCTCTCTCCTCTGGGATAGACAAAGGCTCCCCTAGCACTGAGGGGAGGGGGAGTGCTAGTGAGTTAGGCCCACCTCCCGCATGGCGCACCCACTGACCCCCAACTGTGGCTGCTTCTCCTCCCATCATTACAAATAAGTTTTACACACAATACTTATAATAATGATATAAAATAGAACTCGTTGACTCAGATGAAAACAAAATACATATTCATATTACTTATAGTACAACGGCTCACATGAACTAAGTTAGGAAACTCTACATAGACTACAGTCAAAGTTCCTGCCCTGACGATCCTAGCGAGAGTGGGGCATGACTAGGCGTTCTTTACAGCATGCTCACACTGGACATGCGTCACAATAATAACTGATATTGGTTCAGGAGTAATTTATCGAGAGGACTTCCCTAGTGGTTAAGGCCCCATTAATTGCTCTTTCCATTCACATATGCATAGCCTACGTGAGTTGCAGTTGGGATGTGTGTACATGCTTAGATTGATATGCAGGATTCGAAGTTGCATAATAAATCGTAGGCAGTGTCCACCATTCTTTAATTGTCTTCGTGGTGCAATGCATAAGGTGTTTATTTTCGGTGTGAGCGTCCTGGGTTCGAATCCACGGACTGCCACATGTGTTTGTAATATTTCATTAATCGATTTTAGGAGTAGAGTTGGTTGTTGGATAGAACATAAGAATTGATATTGGTTCAGGAGTAATTTATCGAGAGGACTTCCCTAGTGGTTAACCCGCTGAGTACCAGCTAAATATTTATAAATGAACCACCCAGAACCGGCGGATTCTGATTTTTTTTTTATTCCAGAAACAATAGCGAATGGGTTAGCAATGAAGGAAAAACCACGAAAAACCGATCAAAAAGCTCAAAAAATGGTCCTACAGAGCCCCCGAAAACGGATTTTACAAGAGTAAAAAATTGAAGGCAATTTCCCCCAAAAAAAAAGTT
Organism: Paralithodes platypus; assembly: GCA_032716605.1. NCBI lineage: Eukaryota > Metazoa > Arthropoda > Malacostraca > Decapoda > Lithodidae > Paralithodes > Paralithodes platypus. The sequence continues at coordinate 23,205,651 of CM064530.1, forward strand.
TTTGCACGCTCACGCGCACACGGTTGGACTTTGAGAGTTTTCAACCATCGGCATGGGTGCGTGGAATACTTACACAGTTCCATACAAATCTGAGCCCTCTAGGTGACATAGGACCGGAGTAATTGGGACCGAACCGGCCAGGACGCAAACCATGCGTCGCTGGGGTTTAGCGTTACATACATTCTGGACGCAAACCCTGCGTCGCTGGGGCTCAGTGGGTTTAGGCCCGATTAATTGCTCTTTCCATTCACATATGCATAGCCTACGTGAGTTGCAGTTGGGATGTGTGTACATGCTTAGATTGATATGCAGAATTCGAAGTTGCATAATTAATCGTAGGCAGTGTCCACCATTCTTTAACTGTCTTCGTGGCGCAATGCATAAGGTGTTGATTTTCGGTGTGAGCGTCCTGGGTTCGAATCCATGGCCTGCCACATGTGATTGTAATATTTCATTAACCAATTTTATGAGTAGAGTGGGTTGTTGGTTAGAACATAATAATTATAATATAATTATGTACTGTACTGTATATATATATATTTTTTTTTTGAGACAATGAACGGAAGAAGGAAAAACACCGATAAAACAAAATGGTCCATGTGCCTAAAGGCATCCTCCATTCATAAAATATTTGTAATAACTGGATTTAAACATTTGTAGATTGTAAGTTTGTGGAAAGCAATTCGATGGAAGTGAATTCGAAAGAGTAGTAGCTCTGGGGATAAATGAATTCTGATAAGCGGAAGTTCTACATTGTGGAGGAGAAAGTGTAAATTCATGTGCGCTCTCAGCTGCCCTAGTTCTACGGGGAAAGATGTGGAGAGGCTGCACAATTGAAGCAAGTTCCTCGGAACAATTGCTGTGAAAATATCTGTAGAATAATGCAAGGGATGCAGCATTTCTTCGTATGGATAATGTAGGAAGGTCCTGTGTGATTGCAAGGTTATTGATTAATCTATTAGCTTTATTTTGAATTTTGTCCAACTGCCTCAATGATACCACTCCACTTCCACCCCACAGAGGTGAACAGTAATCCATCTGAGAACGCACATGACTTTTATATATTACGGCCAACTGCTCGTCAGTGAAGAATTCTCGAACTCTGTACAGGAGTCCCAGTTTTTTAGAGGCATTCTTAGCAATGCTTCTAACATAATGTGGCCAGCTCAAGTTAGTAGTTAATGTTACACCGAGAATGTCAATACTAGGGGAAGTGGGAATATTTACATCATTAAAAAATATATGGGAGTCAGTGAGATTCTGTCGGTTAGAAAATTGAATGTACTTGGTTTCTGTGCATTAAAGGAAACTAGATTCTTTTGTCCCCATTCATTAATTCTAGAAAGGTCCTGGTTCAGAGAAACTGCAGTGTTTATTTTTGAATTTATAAGATCGGGTTGGGTGAAAGAATTGGTAAATGTGAAGGAACTGTGGAGTGTTGAGTCATCTGCGTAGGAATGTATTGGATTATGAGTGGTAGATATGAGATCATTGATATGAATGAGGAACAGAGTTGGGGCCAAAACTGATCCCTGGGGAACACCAGCATTTATTGAGTGAAATTGAGAATAAAGGCCATCTACCATTACACATATTTTTCTGTTATGAAGATAAGAAGAAATTAGTGGAACTAATGATGCAAGGCCGTAGTGTGACATCTTCGACAATAAGGATTGATGCCAGACTCTATCAAATGCCTTTGATATATCCAGTGCTATTGTATGTGTTTCACCATGTTGGTCTGTAGCTTGGTTGATTTGATGCGTAAGAAGGCAAAGCATGTCTGCAGTTGATCGACATCGTCCTAAAACCATATTGCCTATCACTGATTAATTTATTATTCTCAAGATGCTTAATTATGTGATTATTTAATATAATTTCAAAGACTTTACCAAGAGTGGAAGTTATAGCTATTGGTATGTAGTTTGATGGATCTGAAGAGGCACCTTTTTTAGGAACTGGATGGATGTTTGCTTCTTTCCAGGGTACTGGGAAGCATGAGGTATGAGTACACAGACGGACATTTTTTGCCAATACAGGAGCGAGCACCAAGGAGCAATTCTTAAGTACTATTGGAGGAATTTCATCTGGACCAGGAGCCTTATCTACCGAGAGATTCTGCAAAATAGTTTTGACATGTCTGGTGTGGATCTTAAGTGAGGGAATTTCAGGCGAAATCAAATTAAGTACAGGGACATCTTGATTTATTTCATCTAAGGTTGAGTTGGTGGAGAAAATATCCACAAGAAGGTTAGCTTTACCTCGTGGGTCACTTACAAGATTGCCAGTCGGAGATTTTAATGGTGGAATGGATGAAGCAGTAGTGAAGTTGGATTTGAATGAGTTAAGAGTAGACCAAAATATTTTTATCATTTGGATTATTTAGAAGTTTATTTGCCTGCTTGTGGAGAAAGTTTGATTTAGTTAGGTTTAATACAGTTTTGGCATGATTTCTGATGTTTCTAAAGTAATTAAAGGCTTCATGTGTTTTTGATCTTGTGTATGCATTGTAGACTATTGCTTTTTGTTCAGTTACTCTAGCACAATTATGGTCAAACCATTTAGGTGAATTAGATCTTTTAATGTACTTTTGATGAGGAATAAAAGTTTCCATTCCAATTTTTACAAAATCTTGTATGTGGCTCAAGGTGGAGTGTGCATCATTAGAAAAGAAAGAGGTCCAGGGAATATCAATAAAGAAACCTTGAATACCCTCCCAGTCTGCCCTATCGTAATGCCATTTAGTCACCAAAACAGGTTCAGAGTGGGAAGGTGTGGTAGGTGATAGACAGGTTGCCTGTATCAGACAGTGATCAGAAGATCCAAGCGGGGACCTCACTGTAACATCATAATTTCTGAATTGGTTGTTAAAAATAAGTCCAGTAGGTGGGAATTATGATTAGGATTATCTGGTACACGGGTGGGTTGGTTGACTAGTTGAGTGAGATTAAATGAGTCTGCAAATAGCTCACATTCAAGACCAGCATCATCAGTCCTGGCTGAATGATTGAGCCATTCAACATTATGGACATTAAATCACCCAACACAGTGATTTCAGAAGAAGCATTTAAGTTGATGACACTGAGTTGTGAGGACAGAGAATCAAAAAGACTTTGCTCTGGAGGAGTATTTGGGGAACGGTAGATGCAACATATGTATTTAAATTTACCAGCAGAAATTAATTTGTATATAGAATAATCAAAATAGGGACAATTGAAACTAGTAACCTCCTCCAGGGCAATTTCAGATTTTGCGAAGCAACATACACCTCCTTTAGGTCTGAAATTTTGGAGCAGTTGATAACCTGGAAAATTAAATCTAGACGTGTCAGATGTGGATGTTACTTGAGTCTCTGTCAAAAAAAGGAGAGTAGGGGATTCTGCTTGAAGAAATTGGTGTACAGAATTGATGTTAGAGTGAAGTCCCCTTATATTGCTAAAGAAAAAGCTGCACCGACGAGCAGCTTTGGGACGTTGCAATGCTCTTGACACAGTCGCATGATGACGACCGGGAGGGCCCTTGGTTGGTTGGTTGCCACCAACAGGCAGATTATGATATAACTTACCTAACTTACTGAGCTCAATATGAGGCAAATTGCGTCATAAACTTATATTTGAGCTATCTCACTAATTTCATATGAAGCGATCGCATCATATGATACTTTTGGGCGAAACCGCCATATGACGTGCGTCATATATGACGGAGAGGGTTAATACATTCAAATAACGTAAACTTGGTTTAAACTCTCCTGGGTTTAACTCCTAGAGACGGCTTTTGATTATTCCCGACTAGTCCCACTAGCAGGGAATACAGGCATTCAAGCGCCTTGTTCATGAGCTTAAGAAATAAGCAACATAAAATAACCAACCAAAATACTGTGAACAAATACCTTTGTTGAGTTCAAGAATGGTGACACTGAAAATCGTAAAACACTCGTCTATGTGCATACGTCTGTATGTGTGACTGCGTGTGCATGTGTGTGGGCCGATCATAGGCTCAGAGACGATAGTCAGTCACTCACTCAGTCAGTGAAGCACTTCTTTCCTCCTGGGAAATGTGATGTAATCACAGAAGAGGTAATGGGGAAAGGGGAGATGGTGTGGTTAGTGGGGAGAGGCTTGGGGGAGTGAAGGGGGATCTGGGGATGGAGCTTAGTTCAACACGAGGCCAATAGGGCCGAGATTGCACCAGGGAAAATTTGATTGCCTGGCGTGAAGCATGCTGCCACCATATGGCAACACCCGGGGTGCTGCCCATATACCCTAGTGATGCCATATGGCATTATGGCATTACCCGGCCTTAAGGGGTTGATGTGGTTATACACGACCAATTTGTTTTCGCATGACTGAAAGAATAATACATTTGGCAACTGAGTTATTTACAATGTGTGATTCAAAAGCTGTCTGACCAATGTAAATTCAGCTTTATGGGTAGCTTGGAAAACAAAATTATGGTGCGCTTAATTTAGGTTTACATAGCCAAAGGGTTTCAAAGGGCAGGGTGCTATGAATCCTACTCCCCAAGTACTCACCGAGACAGAGAAAGGGGCGAGGGAACTCGAAAGTGGTCCCAGTCCCTGGGAATTGTATATATAATATATACAGTATATTTTAATCACAATCTTTATATTAGGGGAAAGGTAAATATATCTACCTAATAGTTGTTTCCAATTGTACACCAGCGTAAAAATCAATGTGTTTCTAGGTTTACTACCAATTGTATGCTTAGCTAATTGATTAGCTATTTGAGAATGTGTGGGTCATGTAAATATGTGCATACGTATTTGTGTGTGTGTGTGAGGAAGAAAGAGATTGTATAATTATTAATTATGTTAGTGTGTGTGTATGTGTGTATTAAGGTATGGGCATGTGATCAGTGTATTACCTGCCACATAATTCTACCACTAATTGTTCCCAGGTTGGACTGGAAAAGTTCACCACCTGCATCAATGGTCAGTAGTGAGGTGTGATGTCTGGCTATGATGATGATGTTACTGATGCCCTGACAACACCAACCTCAACACCCACCTTCAACACACTACATTACCAACGGTCCTTATTACACTGTCAGTTAGGGTAGACTGGCCAATGTGTCTGCGGTGCTACAGTTAAGACATGCAATCAATAACAAATACTACTAAAATAACATAACCAAAATATAATATACGATGTAATTCGCCCATGTGCATGGTTACTATGAATGTATACAGTTGATTTATTTTCATTCAAATTTTGCTTAACATTTTGGAATATATTTGTCACGACTGCAATACAGTTATAAAAGTATAGCTTACAATCAGCATAAGTAAGCTTTATTTAACCACATATAAAAATAGACAATCCAGTTACTGTAGTACCTATGATGCTGTACCACTTTCTCTTGGAATTTTGAATGTTAATTACTTTGATTAATCCTTATGTGTGCATATATATATACATAAATAGATATTATATATATATATACTGTATATATATATATATATATATATATAAATATAATAGTGTTATTCATATACCTGTGTGTTGTGCACCTAAATATATCTATGCAATTTCAAAATGTTACTGGATATATCATTACCCCTATTGATTTTGTCAAAATCAATCTAAATAGAATTACTCCATATCTAAATTAAATTGGATCTGAAACAAGCTAAGTTAATCCAAAGGTCTCGCATAATAAATTATATATAGGGTAAGGTTATAAGGGTTAATATTATTCCAGGAATCAACTCACCAATAGTTCCACGTGGCAACGAAACAAAGGAGAACATTTTACCCGATATGGCGGACAATGGGGAGGCAAGACACCTGCCCTGAGGCTCGAGTAAAGTGAAAGAAAGAACAAATGATTATATGGGAATGGACATGAATACTATGCTTATCTGTCAGTCAGTCATGGCGTCGATGAGAGCGTCGTGATGGTGTAGCTGTATGTATTGCAGTCAGTGTATTGTGATTAGAGGCACAAAAGCTCGATCAACTGAAGGCGGAAATTAGATGTTAACTGGTTGGTGTTAGTGGAGGCTCTGAGCTGTCTTCCTCAGAGGCACACCTTGCTGCCTTGGCAAACGCCCGGAGCCCAAATTATCGTACCGTATCTATGTTGCTCAGTACGATAAATTAAATCAATATATACGATAAATTCATATATACTACATAAGACCGTGTCAATATTACTTTAACAGCATTATTAGGCCTTTTATAATCTTAACTTATTTACAACATGTAATCAGTATGTAATCGTCCTACGCCGTGCAGCGGGAACGACCGTGACGTCACAAAGATGTACGGGATCACAAAAGAGTCATACCCTATCGTATTACACGATACACTCCCCCCACAAAAAATACCTGAACCCCACCTTAAACTAAAGTTGCCCAGAGGCTATCCTCTGACGCCACATATCAACGGTGCCAGCAGCAGCGCGTCTGGGACGCGTCCCGGTCCGAGATTGATCACCATCAGTAAGAGGTGAGTCGTTACGTTGAGAATCCTCGGACCCAGCAAAAATAGGTGGAGCATCAGATTGCAATGCGGAATCGAGCTCCAAAGCGTACAATCGTGCGATAGGACGAACAGTAGTTCCAGTGGCTGTCTTCAATAGCGCCACCCACTCTACAGAGTCTGCCCCCTTGTATACCTCCAACACGCAGCCCAATTTCCAGCATAAACGAGGACTACCTTCTTTAATTAAAACTACTTCACACAGTAGGTGCCGTCGGTCTACCAGAGGGTGTGACACTCCTTTCCCTCAATGCTAGCAGATATTCATTAATCCACCGTTTTCTATAATCTTCGATTACCCTCGAATATACTGGTATCTCTTAGACACCGCTGCCTCAGAGTACAACGAGGGATCCTTTAACTCTACTATGGATTGGAAATCAGATGGAAACGCAGTCAATGGTTACCATATAGCAAGTGAGCTGGCGCTAATGGTAGTGGTTCTTGCATGTCGGGTACACATATGTAAGCGGACGATCATTCACGACTGCCTCTAATCTCTGTGAGGACTGTCGTCAACTCACTCTTCTTTAATAGAGCACTTCCTACTACCACTCTGAGTCCTGATTTACTTGCCGACACACCGATCCCACATTCCACCAAACCAAGGTGCCTTAACTGGAATGAACCTCCATTCGCACCTTCTCTCCCAAAAAAGTTATGATTGTAGGATCACTGCTCATATCCTTTAGATATTTTGATGCCTGGACATAAGTAGGAGCATTGTCGCTAAGAATGAGTGGAGGGAATGAACGACGGGCACAAAACCGTCTAAACGCCAGCATAAATTCTTCGCTAGACATATTATCACACAGTTCTAGGTGTACCGCTCGAGACGTTGCACAGGTAAACAATAATATATAAACCTTCTCATGCTCTCTCGTCTTCAATGCACCCGTGTAATCTAACCCTACAGCTTGGAAAGGTTCTAAGTGCTTTACACGGCATTCAGGTAGAGGTGGAGCTGGTCCTGTTGCATATGGTTTACCATTTTTTTTTTTTTTTTTTTTTCTATATTCCAACTACTCCCTCTCGGGCATAGGCTGAGAGCCTGTACATTCTACCGCTCAACACGGTGAAGCCCGTGAGGTCTTGTTCCAGTCTGGGGAGTGAGACATGTGAAGCAACCATCATGGCTCGAAGCAGCTCCATCTCTGAAGCGGCCGGTTGCTTCGCTCAAGTGCTTCACCGTCTCACCCTCCAGACTCAGACCCTCACTCTCAGAACGCCACCTATTGAGCAGTGAACTCACTAGGCATTGTCCCCCTGTAACATATTTTGAATATGGGAATATTCATACAGTGTTATTTAATCAGGGAACAATGAGGGTACTTTTTTGACGTTTCGGTGGGCTTTGTGGTAATGCACTGATACTAGATACAGCACAAATTCAATCCCAATAATATCTTCCCATTGACATATCGGGATTTGAACCCGGGTCCATTGGATTACCAATCCAGTGGCATGACCACTCCACCACACCTCCCCTAATTTAGTCTGGCATATTACACACTTTCTTACTACGCGTCGAGCTACTTGTCGAACTCTGGGTATCCACCATGTGAGACGCAAATTTGATATAATATGACATACCCCGTAGTGTTTTACTTCCTTATGTTCACGTATGATCAATAGATCAGTAACGTGATGTCTTGTTGGCATAAGTATAGGACGGTTTGTGCCGTCCGTTACACCCGACCACTTCAGGCGACCCTCACACCTGATGAGGTCATTATCTAGGTGCAACCTTAGTTGACGCACTAAATTAGGCATTATTGTCTTATTCGAGCTTTGTAAAGATTCTAATTCATTGGAAAATGTTTCTGCTTGAACCCACTTGATCAAAGTTACTTCAGCTGCTTTATATTCACGAGCATCAATGTTGTGACCCCTGTTGCAGAGTTGGCCCGTTAATTTAAGCTTGATATTGGATATATATCTCAACACCCAAGCTACAACTCTGACTAATTTATTATAGTCACCGAATCTTGCCCACTCTATTACCGGACTCGGTGGCTCATTTCGTTGGGCTGTAACTGCCACTGTTTCCTGTGGTAGAAGTCTCTCACCCACAGCATGCCAAGTCGTACATTCATTTTCATGGAGCAGCCACTTTGGACCATGCCACCACAATTCGGACTCTACTAACTGGCTAGCCGTTATACCCCTAGTTATGAGATCGCTAGGGTTGTCTTTTGTATTTACATAATGATAAGCAACGTCTGACAATAGGGCTCTAATCTCATCTATCCTATTTCCTCACATAAACTGGCAGAGACTTCTTGCTATGTATCCAGTTTAGTGCGACCTGACCATCGCACCAAACGTGAACGATTTCAATATTTAACTCACTCTCGTATGCTGCGCGTATATGTCGCACCAGACGTGCTAATAGCAGTATGTCAGTCAATTCCATTTTAGGGATAGTTACCCTTTTGACCGGGGCTACTTTAGCCCGGGCTGTAACTAAATGCGCCCCAAATGAAGTAACGACATATATGGCTACCCCGTATGCCGTGGCGCTATCATCGCAAAACGTGTGTAACGTAACGTCACCGAACGCCGCCACTTTACGAGGTATAGGTTTAGTACATAGGATGGCATACTCATTCAACAACAATGTCCCTTGGTCATTCAGGCTCCTGGGCAAACTGTCATCCCATCCTATTTTACGTCTCCTAACTTCCTGCATTAGAATCCTAGCTCTTATGGTAACGGGTAATGCTAGACCCAAAGGATAAAAATATTGCGCAACTTTGCTCAACAGACTTCTTTTTGTGTGCGCTCCCGTCTGCTGAGCAAAAGACCTTGTTTAAAAAGTTAGTATGTCTTGTTTAGGTTGCCAGATCATCCCCAAATTTCTGGACTTTTCCTGGTTATGAGATGCCATACCGTCCACCTGTATCAAACTCTGAAGATCTTCACTATTAGTAACCCACTCGCGGAGAAATAAATGTGCTTCTGTAAACAATCTATGTGCTTGCCAGTAGGTATGTAACAAATCATCCTGACTATCGCTAGAACCCTCCAAATTGTCGATATACAACCCGCGAGATAGTTTACTTGTGTCCTAAAGAGTATCTGATAGATGTTTTTTGATTGTGGCAGTTAACAAAAACTGTGAACATGTAACACCAAAGAGTACGACCCGAAAATGGTAGATTACGACCGGACTTTCAGAGTCACTAATGTCTTCGAACCAAAGAAAGCGGGTATCATCTCTATCTTCCTCTTTTAGTTTGACCATCAAGAAGGCTTTCTCGATGTCACTAGTGAATGCATACTGCCCCAGCCTAAACCGCATTAGATGTTGGAACAGATCCGACACCATGGACGGACCTGTCAGCAGGCAGTCATTTAGACTGGGTTGTTGACCTTGGTGGGCAGAGCAGTCATACACCACCCATATTGGTGTGGTGACGCTGTCTTTCCTCATCCCATGATGGGCCAGAGAGTGAACCCTACCCTTCTTAATCGGTTCCTTTACATAGACTCTCTCAACAAAGCCCCTATCTTCATAAATCCGAAATACATCGTCATACGCCTGGCGCGTGCTCGGTTTATTAGTTAATTTACGCTGTAATGCGCGCAAGCGACCTAATGCCAAACCATAGTTGGTAGGCAGGCCCATCTCACTATTCTTCCAGGGTAAACTAACCTTGTATTGCTTGTCTGAGGCACAGTAGCTCACAGACTCTTCAAACCTCTTTAGCGCATTTTCCGAGTCATAATCGGTCTCCAAAAGATTAATGCCTATGTGATCCAATCTCCACAGTCTTTCCAGGTCGAACTCGGCAGTAATTTTTGGATCACTAGGTTGGGAATCCTCCCTTCCCAACTCCTCTGCGCGGTTACATTCACTCTTAATATCGAGACCGTGTCGACCAGGACATTTGACTGTGTAGTATGCACCTTTCCGCTCATGCAATAGCCAAACTTAGTGGGGATTAAAATTACACCACACATCTTTTAAATTCCAGGGTATACTACATTCTAATAATGATCCACACCAAGTACAACATGCACCTCACTCTGATCTCCCATGGGATCTGACAAGTTAACCCTTTTGCTACATAATGCGTGTTCCACCTTCGTCACTCCTACAGATACATATTCTGGTAGGGTGTCTACTACGATACCTGACATAAAGTACCTGTTTTTACGGTAAAAATATGAAATCTCTGCTATCTCGTAGTCTTGTTTGTCAGTAACCCCTGTGAAGCCCTGCAATCGAAGAGTCTCAGCCCATACGATTTGGTGCTTAACCCTTATTTAGCGGCGAGCAACATAAGTCGAGTTAAATAAAGCTGGACTATGTGGCGGCGCCCGACATAACTCGAGTGGCAATTTCAGCACGTAATGTGGCTGACAGAGAGAGACAAGTGGTGGCAGGAGACTAGCGAGCGTATGACTGCTCCAGACCACCGCGGCGAACCTACTGACACAAATCTCAGCTCCCTCCTCCCTCTCTCACTCGCTACATACTCAATTATGTACTGAAGTGAATTACCCTTTTTGCACTCGCGTTGCACGGTTATTGCAAGAAAACTATCCATCCTCGTTATGGTGTCATAAGCTCTGTTTATGCCCTTTCGGGATAGGTACTTGTTTTTACTGTCTTATTTAGGCATGAAAATGATCACGTAAACAGCCCTATTTTGGCTAAAAACACCCCGCTGTGCGGTACACATAAATAAACCGCATAGGCCGCTCGTAAGGTGTTAAGTCCCATTAAGACGGACCTTTTTATAAAGGAACTTTGAGACCCTTGATCTAGAAGTACCCGACAAACCTTGTTACTGTCATTACCTTCCATGGGAATCTGTATTGTGGGCAATATAGTGGTGTCTTGCATGCTACCTAGTGTCAAAGTTGTAGTACCCTCTGGTTTGATGTCTTTGACTTTATTATGCTGAAGGACACAACTTGTCAAAGTGATGTTCTTTGCAGTGGCGACAGGGCCTTAAGTATGTAGTAGTACATTGTCCCTGCTTACCATGTTCCTTACTTAAACAACCTACACATAGCTTCAACCTCTTTGCCTGTGCTAGTTTTGTCTCATTTGTTGGGTATTTTACACAGAAACTCCATTTATGTTCGTTATTGTTACATAGCTTACATAGAATCTGAGCAGGTTTCTTATATGTACCCTCTTTCTTTCCTATAGTCCCCACCGTCATGCTTACAGTTCCCTTCATCTCCACATTCTCACTCCCTCCCGACACATACATTCTCCCTTTGTTCAACTGTAGATTATTGATTTCTTTACTGAACTGAGTTTTGAACTCCCCCAGATCAAACGATGTAACCTTGTCAAGTATTGCCATAGGAAGATTCTGACGTAAGATAATGACTATCATTTCCTGTGTGGTGAGCCCTAGGGTGTCTAGCGATCGAGTATGGCACTCCATATCTGCCCTAAACTTTGCTAACTCCTCAACCTTATACTGTGGTTCTGCGAGCTTTAACAAGGCAATGACATGGGCCGTCTTCAACTGCTCTTGATCCCCGTATGTGGACTTTAATAATTGTATTGCCTCATGATAGCTATCACCTACTACCGCAAAACCCTCTATCAAATGTAAGGCCTCTCCTTAAATTTGTCCTTTCAGGTAGTGAAACTTACGTACATTATCCAAAGAGGATTCATGTACTGTAGACCGAAACACGTCCCAAAAAGCTAACCACTCAGTCAATTTGCCCCCTAATGAAGGAAGATTGAGCTTTGGGAGGTGCACAACGTGTTTCGGGTCAACTCTTCTATGGGCCTCATTCTCGCCTCGCTTCTTATTTGCGACAGCGCGCTGTAACAGGTGCTTCGCTCTAAAGACAGGTTCACCATAAAGGGTGCGATTATCACACTCTGCCACTATCTCTTCCTCCTCTGTCATGTCTGCCACAATCACCTCACTCAGAGCAACAATACGACCGGGGGTAGCCTGGACATTGTCTAATCTAGCTTCTAATTCCTCGAGGACAGCAGTAGTGATGAAAGTGTTGACATCTACAAATAGCCTATTTAATACTCCCCGAAGTCCCGCCCTCTGATTTTTAGGGGCTTTGCTCAGCACCCCACTAGAGGGTGTCTCTTCCTGTTTACTCATTTTGCATGTAAGCCTCTAGGCTATTTATCTAAAATGTTACAAATACAATGGCAAAATAGTAGTCTAGTTAAGAGACGCCGACCGGCAGACTTCTATGTTATGGAGAAAAAATAGTATGTCCCCTTGCTCATTGCCATAAAAAATCCCTTACTGGTACCTAATTCCCGGGTCTGGGCACCATTGTGGTAAACTATCAATGGAAGTTAAATATCTATAAGCTATAATCCAAACAAAATCAATCTAAATCGAATTACTCCATATCTAAATTGAATTGGATATGAAACAAGCTAATTTATATCCAAAGGTCTCACTTAATAAATTATATATAGGGTAAGGTTATAAGGGTAAATATTATTCCAGGAATCAACTCACCAATAGTTCCACGTGGCAACGAAACAAAGGAGAACATTTTACCCAATATGGCGGACAATGGGGAAGCAAGACATCGGCCCTGAGGCTCGAGTCAAGTGAAAGAAAGAACAAATGATTATATGGGAATGGATATCTGTCAGTCAGTTATGGCGTCGATGAGAGCGTCGCGATGGTGTAGCTGTATGTATTGCAGTCAGTGTATTGTGATTAGAGGCACAAAAGCTCGATCAACTGAAGGCGGAAATTAGATGTTAACTGGTTGGTGTTAGTGGAGGCTCTGAGCTGTCTTCCTCAGAGGCACACCTTGCTGCCTTGGCAAATGCCCGGCGCCCAAATTATCGTACTGTATCTATGTTGCTCAGTACGATAAATTAAATCAATATATACGATAAATTCATATATACTACATAGGACCGTGTCAATATTACTTTAACAGCATTATTAAGCCTTTTATAATCTTAACTTATTTACAACATGTAATCACTATGTAATCATCCTACGCTGTGCAGCGGGAACGACCGTCACATCACAGAGACGTACGGGATCACAAAAGAGTCATACCCTATCGTATTACACGATAAGCCTTTTCTTGAATGGAAGGAAGGAAAATACTATATAATAAATATATACTGATCACGCATGCACTCACACACTAACATGCACATATATATTTTAATATCTTTGCTGTGCAATCACTCACTAACTTATTTGTCTTTCATGCTACGATGTATATAATCCACCAGGGTACCGTAGAATACAAACATCTAAATGGTGCAACCGTATTGCAGTGATCAAGACTCATGTTTTCTTATCTGGCCTTCTTAACTCTTTCATTGCGATGACGCCTAGAAATGCTGCTCGGATAACAAACATTTTATGTGAGTGAGGATGCTAATAGGTAAATTAAGTTATTACGCATTCGATTCCTAGAGATCATTGCTAAGAAAACAATAATCTCCTAGTGTCAAATAATATAATACTATAAATCAAGCCCTATTAATGCTGGTGGCGTCTCTGTAGTTTATTGTAGTCACATATATATGTATATTTCAGGTTAAAAAGGGCTTATGCGATTCAAAATGTGGATTGTGATAGCATGTAGACCTTTGAGTCTTAACTGTCTTTCCTATACTGAATACAATCATCTAATGATAGCCAAATCATTTGTTTTTAAATATGTTATTCTTCGCAATAACGACTACATTTAAATTAAGGAATATTGGTACATTTAATTAGTCAACGTAGGCCTATGTCGTGTTTATGCATATCTACACTAACCTGCTGTCTCATCTCCCAGAGGTTTCTTCGTGTGAGATTCCAGGCTGTAACTCTGCCAATCCCAATTATTGTTCTTTATTTAAATGATCATATTACCACGGCTATGAGTTGCGTTGTTAAGTAACACAACCACAAAGCCATATATACAGTATATATGCACATTCATTATCATGGTATGCGACTGAGGTACCTGTCATTCAAACTGAGCTACCCTAAAGGGAAAACATTATAAAGAAGCTTCTTCAGGGTTTGGAAAGCAGGCTAAATATTATTCACTGAAAATTGGCCATCAACCTTCTGAGCAATTCCCTGAAATATTTGTCCTAATCTTTCCATAGGAAAACTCTTGCACTGCATCCACTCTTCAGTCAGAATATCAGCATTCTCCTCTGAAATTGTAATTGGCTTTGCTATTCTGAAGCCTCTTTTTCACTTTGCCTTTACTCCGACAATTGGTTTAAGTTTAATTGAAGGGATTAATTCAGATATCTATAGGGTCTTCCAGGCACTTCGAACTTGTTTAAGACTGTCATTGTATATTATATTCCACACTCCTCACCCTTGAGCTGCTCAAGATGAAAATCTTGTGGATGCTTGTTTCTGGTTTTGAGTAGCAGCAACAAGCCAGTGGCCAGTAGCCAACAAGTCATCACTCCTGTAAATCTTTTAGTTTTGAAGGTTGCAGCAATTAACTCTCTCGCATCCGGTAACTTAATTATATTCCAAACGGTGAGCCCTTCTCTAATTTGCCATGAAATACCAGGCTGGGCAAGTTTTCGAAGCCTTGTTTTTTCTGTATTTTCATCCACCAGAATGCTGTTTATTGTGATGTATCATATGTCAATGGAAAGAGGAATAACTATACTACATTATAAAAACAAAAAATGTAAAAAAATTGCAATTTGAAAGTGTAAACGACTCCGGAATACAAAACAATCCCGGGCAATTGTCTGCACACCGTCCTATCTCGAAATTGTGAGTGATGACTATATATTTGTATTTGCCCAAATAATAGTATTTTTTCTCCTCTTTCTAAATCTGAAAACATAAATTGTCTATCTTCAATAGTTCTCAAGCAGTGACGAAATAAAAAAAAATATGACTTTGCATGATATGGTTTATAACAGTTGCGAATTATTTCGTTGTTATGATGTCTATGGTTCTCAATTTAGGTTGTATGAATACGGCAGCTAATGCTGAAGAGAATAAAAAAAGTAGAAGTTCCTACGACAAATACTTTTTGCTCTATGAATATTTGAAATGAAGAGCCAAAATGCGAATATTTACGCTTCACTCGTCTCTGTTCCGCCGACGCTAGCCGGGTTCCGAGCTGTTCCCCACCTTGGCGTTGCTTTATTTGCTCAGATACGTATATAACTGTTTATATCACCATATTCGGAAAATTATGCTCTTTCTAATGGTGAAAACCAAAATAATATAGCGTAATTGGTTCGTGAGCTATGCGCAATTGTTTCCATGCATTGTTATTGTTATGTAAATATATGAGAATATTTATACAGTTGTATATCTTTGCCACAATGTACAACACTTTTATATAATTTTCCTTGCCAATAATTGTATAATGTTCATAGAACACATGTCAGTCATGAAGGTTGTCAATTTTACTTACCTGGTAGGGCCACAACCCTTTCCAATGAGTGGGGTGACAATGAAAAAACAAAACAAGAAAGCCAGGTTATCTTCAAGTAATAAACTCAGAAATAATTCTATTGTACACACAAATAAAGTAATATATAAATATATAAATATATATATATATATATATATATATATATATATATATACAAGGTGTCAAACAAAAGATAATGAATGGTAACAAAAATGTGTGTATGTGTGTGTGGGTATTTATATATGCAGTATATATATATATATATATATATATATACTTTATATACTTTAAAGTATCCCCAATAGGCTCAAAATCGCGTCATATGTCGGAGAAGGTTATAGATGCTAACTAGTATACGTACCAGAAACTCAAGTTCTTTTGGCACTATGATAATATATGTCTCTATAATCTAAGTGATTATTAGAGTATATCCTCTCCCCACCAGACACCCCCTAGCAGGCACTATTATAACAATCCCAGGTATATAGGTAAAACAAAATATTAGTATGGCTTGAGCAAAAGAATAAATAGTCACCAGAGTAAAACAACAAAGAAACACTCACACTAATACATATAAAAAAAAGGGGAATAATTATTACCAATATAAAGTTTTACTTACAAGGTGTTATTCAAGTTTTAAAATTAATATGTTAAACAATTAAATCAACAGTGAATTTCGTTAATAAATAAACTAAGTGAATTTAATGTTTATAAATAAAGAAAATATTTAATTATAAAGTAATATTAAAGAAATCTAAAACAAATAAAATATCAAATTAAATGTTAATATTTAGTTAAAATGGGTTTAAGTCCTGGAGCAACTCACAACCACCCCTATCATCTCCACACTGCTATACCCTCTCACGCAGTACGTCGAGGAAGGTGAGGCGGACAATCCAGGCTTGTAGAATCCAATAAGCACCACCTGTCGAGAACACCACCAGATATGAACTGCCTAAGCTCTCCAGCTCAAACCCTATGTCTACCTATCTATCTATTGCCTGACGTCGTGATCCCCGAAGGGGTGGCCACGAACGAACCACCCCCATGCACCTCTGTCCCCAGTCAGTCGACGCCCCTCCCCCCAACCAGCACCGCCTTCGTTCATGTACTTCCTCACTCCATGCTTCCACCTCGCTCTCGTACACCCTCTTAGTCATTCTCTCGCTTTCCATACGTTCCATATGGCCGAACCATCTCAAGTTGTTCCTTTTCACACTTTCCAGCACATCTACCTCCACATGACACCTCCTTCTTACTTCCTCATTAGTCTGTCTATCCCTCCATGTAACTCTGCACGCACTGCTTAAGTAATTCATTTCCACTGCTCTCACTCTTGGTCTGAGTCTCTCAACCAACGTCCATGCTTCGCTTCCGTAAGTCAGTGTCGGGATTACCACACTGTCATGCAAGGACTTCTTCACTTCCATACTGACCACCCTATTTCTTGTTACTGCTTTTAGCGTTCCTACAACCCTCTTCCCCTGTTGTACCCTCTCCCGCACTTCTTCATCCATAGTCCCATCTTTACTCAACACACTGCCCAGATACTTAAAAGAGTTGACGATCTCCATAGCCTGACCGTTCAGCTTCACCTCACACTCTGTGACTTCACCCCTTTCGAAGACCATAACCTTGCTCTTCCCCGTGTTTACCTTCAAATTCCGTTTTTCGCACACTGTTCCAAACTCATTTACCAGACCCTGCAACTCCCATTCATTATCACTCATCAGAACTGTATCATCCGCAAACAGCAGTATAGGTAGCTTCGACTCAATTCCCTCCCTTTTCAGCGATACACCAACATCCACTGCTCTTGATAGTATTTCTTTCATGACTCCATCCATATATATAGTAAACAACCACGGGGACATCACACACCCCTGTATCAAACCAACATTCAGGTCAAAGAACTCGCTCTGCTCACTCTCCACACGTACTGCCGCCTTTGCACCCTTATACATGCTCTTCCCTGCTTTCAGCAACTTGCCCTCTACTCCGTATATTCTAAGTACTTTCCACAAACCTTCTCTATCCACTCTGTCATATGCCTTCTCCAAGTCCATAAAGGCAACATACACCTTTTGTTTCTTCTCCAGATACTTCTCCACAACACAATTCAGGATAGAAATCTGATCTACACATCCTCTTTCCTTCCTAAAACCTCCCTGCTCGTCGCCTATCCATTTCTCCATTCTCACTCTCACTCTCTCAATCACTACCCTACTGTACACCTTCCCTACTACTCTTAGAAGACATATTCCTCGGTGGTTTCCACACACTCCTCTTTCCCCTTATATAGGGGGACTATTATGCCAGTCTTCCAGTCATCGGGTGCACTCCCCTTCTCCCATGCTAGTTTGCACATTTTCCATACCCATTCTATCACTATCTCACCACCATACCTCAACATTTCCCCACACACTCCATCTGTTCCTGGTGCTTTCCCCAACTTCACTCTTTTCATGGCTTCCCACACTTCTGACCTCCTGATCCCCACCTCCTCCTCAACTACTTATCTTCTTCTCCCTCCCATACCATATCCAGCTATGTTTGCTGGCTCTTCATTCCTTACATTTAGCAACTCACTGAAGTACTCCCTCCACCTTTCGACTCTCTCTTGCTTCTCGTCTAGCATTCTCCCATTCTTATCTTTCACACCCTTACTGTTTCCCTTGCTACCTTCCCTAACTTTCTTGACTTCTTTCCAGAACAGTTTCTTACTCTCCCTCCATTTTACACTCAGATTCCTTCCAAATTCCTCATCTACTCTTCTCTTACTTTCCTTCACTACTCTCTTCACCACCTTCTTACTCTCCACATACCTCGCTCGTTTCTGTCTCTCGAAATCTTCATTCCCTCTACTACCCAACCACTCTCTATAATTATGCTTTCTTCTTTTCTTCCACAGCTATTCTTATTCTGTCCACCATGCTTTACCTTTCACTCCCCTCCCTCTTCTCCTCACTCCACACACCTCCTCACATGCTGCACAGATCTCATCTTCAAACACCTTGCTCATCTCCTCCACTTCCTCCATAACTTCCAGGTCGAACCCACCTAGTCGTCTTTCCACTGCTCTCCTGTACTTCTCCCTGACTTCCTCCTCCTGCAACCTGTCCACCCTCCTCACCATTCCACCCTCCTCTCGCCTCCCTCCAGCTCTCCTCACACACTTCTTTTGTATCCTAACCTTAGCTACCACTACATAATGATCAGACAGACCCCTCCAATACCCCTATACACCCTAGCATCCATCACAGATTTCTTCATTCGTTCATCCACACATACATAATCAATCAATGACTTTCGTTCCACCACTGTCTTATCCTTCATCGTCAACATCCGTTTCCACGTGTACCTGTGGATCATTCTGTGTCGGAAGAAGGTGTTGGCTATCCACAGCCTCCTCCCCACACATACGTCCACAAGTGCACTACCATTCCCATTCACCTCTGATGGTACCCCCCACCCTCCCACCACTCCCTCAACTTTCCTATCACCCACCTTACCATTTATATCCTCAATCAGAAATATTCTTTCGTTCTTGTCAAACTTCTCCAGGCACGCCTCCACATTCATCCAGAACTCCGCTTTCTTTCTTTCAAGTATATCCTCTGTCGGGGCATTCACGCATACAATCACCCACATTTGTATTCCTACTGTCATTCTCACCCACACAATACTTGAACCCACAGACCCATACTCTCTTACACATTCCTTCCATTTGCTACTTACAAACAAACATGCACCTTCTCTCGCTGTTCCTTCACTCACTCCAGCACACACACCCATTCCACACTCCCACTCTCTCACATCTGAACCTTTCCATTTGGTCTCTGTCATTCCACATACATCCAGCCTGGCATTCACTAACACTTCCAGAACCTCTCTCTCTTTTGTGCCATCATTCATGCCACTTACATTCCACGTAGCCATTCTCAGAGTGTCCGAAGGTATTTCCTTAGTCGGTCGTGGTTCGTCAACGTAGGTTCCGTCCGCATCCGAGGCTGTTCGTTCGTTTTTCTTTGCTTACATATGATTTCCGGGTGAGGGTCGCAAGCCCACCGATCCAACCTCTTTAGTCGCCTCTTACGACACGCAGAAGGCACGTGGGGCATATTCTATTCCCTAACCCTATGTCACCTCTCTTTATGTGTGATGTACCAAGAAGCGCAAGTGGGTACGTAGTGGTGAGGAGCCGAACTATTGAAGTCCCGTATGCCATTGTGGGTCATACGCTTCATTGAGGGGGTTCAGTCCGGAGTCAAGACGGCTTCCTTTGATAGGAGTAGAGAGAGTGAACCCGGGTGAGCGAGTGAGGCAGGACGGGGTACAGTCACGGACAACAGGCAGTACAGTCACAGCCAGTATATGACTGTGGGAAGAGCCTGCATGATAAGAAGAGCATAACAATATACATATATACAGTATATATATATTATATATATTATATATAATATAAAATAAAATAAATAAAAACGATAATAAATCAAATACATATCGCGAACTTTCTCTAGCACTGCTTACCTTCTTCTCTCTGTATATCCTACTATTAATTAACTGCCCTTCCCCTTGACGTTGATTTCATATATCCGTCACTGTATTATACAGCGAGCTCTCAGAGATATTATATGTACTTAGTTAGGCATTTTGGATCAGAGGGTTATCCATTTTGGCTTGGGGAGGTTTGACATACTCATTGTGTTGCCCCAACCTTATTTTCTTGGGTGTCTGCCAAGTTAGTCGATGCTAGACTGGGGAGAGGCTATCAGGTTGCAGTTTCCCTTGAGCATAGACTTCGTTGAGCCTATGCAACTGTACCGGATACCTGCGGAGGCCTAGGTAATTTTCTTGTCTGTGTACCTTAGAGCCTAGCACTGTGTTGGCGTGAGGGCATTTGCCTAGTCCACCCAGCACTGTGCTAGCTCGTTAGCTTTTGACTTAGGAGGGTCGCCAAGAGAGAACCAGGTACACAAGACTTGGATCTCTCAAGAGAGCACCCCGTCATTTAATGTAACTAGGCGCACAGACTTGAGAACGACATTAGGCTACCGAGCAGGTGGCTTGGCCCAGGTAGCCTAGCCTACGACTCCCTTGCTAGACTTCGTCCACCTGGCAGACCCCCGATTAGGGGTTATAATCTCATTGTGTATATGTGTGCAGCATTATTGATCCTTATGTTTATAGTAAGTCGTGATTGTTGCTGAGAGACCCAACCGGAGCAGGCTTGTGCTTGGTGGGAGAAAGCACATATTTTTGTGGTTAGAGTTTAGACTGCCGACTGTTTTATAATTACACCTGTGCCAGATAACACCGTATGTCCCTACACTATATATGTTCCCACAGTAATAATACACAGTTCAGAATCCGATACGTACTTCTTATTTGCATCTGACTTTTGCAGAAGATTCCGGCATGATGCTTTAGGACTTTCTTTGTTTCACTTTCTTTCAGGCAGGAGTGACAGTTTACTGATTATTTAACGTAACGTTAATTATCCTTCTTCTAGTTTGCTATTAAATCGTTGCTGCGATTTAATTACACTATCTATCTTTTTCCTTGTATACTTTAATAAAGTAATCGTATGTTGTATGAGTATAGGCTGCTTCAGTGATCATCAGCCTATAGTGTGCACCTTTTACCGAGTCATAGGATACCTCGATGTCCAGGCACGACTCAGGGCGGTATAGGTGTTTTGTTTTCCAGTGGTTAAGGCAGGGGTTGGAACTAGTGTTACCGTTGTTGCATTTAGCCTTATCTAGTCCAATGATGAAGAGCCCCGTGTCTTGCAGAACCTGGATCGTAACACTACAGATACCTTATCCCAGTCTAGCATTAAATAAAAGAGCAGAAACACTAAATCAATAATGGAGACACACACAAAGTTCTTAACCTATACTAACTAAGAACCTTCAAACCTATTCTAAGTACATGTAAATATCTCTGAGGACGGCGCATGCAATACAATGGGCCGGCTATGGAAAACGTATGCAGAACCCAAGGGGAGTGTTGTGCAGTTAACCTAAGAAGTGCGCATGGGGGTAATTAGAAACGTCTGCCTGTGCTGACGTATTTGAGCTGTTTCCATCACTAAAATATTCATTTTACCATAAATAGCATTAATACTTATCCATACGCGCCTATTATGGGTTGATTACAAAGGTATTAACCTGAAACAACAATAAAACGAGTGAAAACAGCGTTTGGATGGTCAAAATCGGAGATACAGGCCGCGAGTTATATAATGTATGGGTGAGGCAACCTGCTTTCCCGCCAATTTCCCCCAAGGCCACTGAGACACAGTCGATCGATACTCTCTCTCTCTCTCTCTCTTGCACTCGCTTGTTAACAGAGATGACAATGCCCTGCTTGCAACTCGCTAATGTTAGCACGAAAATATACCTCAGAATAAGGGAATAACAGGGAAAATAGGTGATAACTGAAGGAGGGGAGGACAGTGGGGAAGTTGGGGAGGTAGAGGAGTGATATTTTGCATGGCCCAGGGCAATTTTTTTTTTTTTTTTTTTTTTTTTTTTTTCGATGTTTAACCCGTTGAGCCCCGGCTAGTTATAATATTTTGTTCACCCCAGTCCCAAGCCATTTTCACTTCTTTTCTTTGTTTGCTAAAATGGAAGACAAGGATGAGAAATGAAAAAAAAAAAAAAAAAATCACCTCGGACATTTGGGGGGGGGGGGGGGGGGGAAGCCTCAAAAAAATGTGTTGAGCCAAAATGGAAGAGAATGGTGAGAAATGAAGACAAAAATTTAAAAAAACTCATTTCGGTCATTTGGGGGGCGGGGGGGGTTTCAATAGTTCGTCTCCCCCGCATGACCACCCGCCCGGGAGCACTAGGGTAAAAACTGAGTATGGCATTGTATGGCATACATCCTAAGGAGTGTCTCACATAAATCTCAAGCTCCCATACGACCGGAGTAATGAAGGTTCAAAGTGGCGGTGAACTAAGGGTGTAAAGTATCCCCACTAAGCCCACCACCATCAGCCGTGCGGCTGTCTCGGCCCGCTCACACCTACTGGCCCGGCTCCCACACACACTACGGTACCTCCCCCTCCTATTCTCCCGCCATTTCCTACCTTACGAGCCACGTAAGTGTTTTTTATATGTCGGACGCACGTGATGCGTCGCTGGGAGTTGGTGATCAAACACTGCCGACGCAACACGTGCGATGCTGGGTCTCACTGGGTTAAAGTTGATTTTTTTTTTCTCTGACTCTTAAGAGTCTTCCCGCAGTCCGCCGGGGGAACTCTTAAGAGTCTTCCCGCAGTTCCCGGGTTAATAAAGTATATATATGTACAGTAGGGTAGTGATTGAGAGAGTGAGAGTGAGAATGGAGAAATGGATAGGCGACGAGCAGGGAGTTTTAGGAAGGAAAGAGGATGTGTAGATCAGATTTTTATCCTGAATTGTGTTGTGGAGAAGTATCTGGAGAAGAAACAAAAGGTGTATGTTGCCTTTATGGACTTGGAGAAGGCATATGACAGAGTGGATAGAGAAGGTTTGTGGAAAGTACTTAGAATATACAGAGTAGAGAGCAAGTTGCTGAAAGCAGTGAAGAGCATGTATAAAGGTGCAAAGGCGGCAGTACGTGTGGAGAGTGAGCAGAGCGAGTTATATTGCTGGCAGGCCTATTTTAAGGTTATCCACTTATTATTTTTTAAATATATTTTCTTAATGGTACAAATTACAGTACAGTACCAGTATGGTATAATAAATGCTAGGAATATTTACAATGATATATCATATATGCAATTATAACAATTCTTCCTCCTCTTGCTTAGGCCCAACTATAAATTAAGTCTCTCAGGAGGCTTAACCCTTCTGTTGGAGTGTCTTAGTTCAGGAGTACATGTCAGCCACGCCTAGCAATACCCTGGTCATACTCGCGCTTGCAACACTAAGCCCTATAACTGTTACCATTGTGAGTACGAAAACACCTACTTGCCAATCTGCCGCGTCAATTTTGGTGAACTGGGTTGTCAATGAGTAATATTTATACCCACGGATTTTATAATCAAAATTCTATTTGAGATTGTAATACCTACTCGTATGTTGGTATATATTAATAAAGTAATTGGTGTAGAAATCCATGAGGCACAAACTAGGTAACGATTGAACAGATGTAATAACGTAGGGGCGCCATAGTCTTTTAGACCGTCACACATTTTTGTCCAGTAACCTTGAGTGGAGATAAAAAAATTGCAGAATGCAGTGAAACCAGTTCCAACATAATTAAAGTAACAAAAACAATACCACACACAACTGCGATTATTCAGACCGCTGGCCAGATGAACATAAACTCAATCATTCACAAGACAGGCAGTCAAAATATCAATTAAAATAGGCTATGCACTTCTTTAATCAATTCGAAGCACTTTGTATAATGCTTATAATATATGATACTATAATTATCATGTTCCTTCCAACAACCAACCATACTCCTAAAATCGATTAATGAAATTTACAAACACATGTGGCAGTCCGTGGATTCGAACCCAGGATGCTCACACCGAAAATCAACACCATATACATCGCACCACGAAGACAGTTAAAGGTTGGTGGACACTGCCTACGATTTATTATGCAACTTCGAATCCTGCATATCAATCTAAGCATGTACACACTTCCCAACTGCAACTCACGTAGGCTATGCATATGTGAATGGAAAGAGCAATTAATGGGGCCTTAACCACTTAGGGAAGTCCTCTCGATAAATTACTCCTGAACCAATATCAATTATTATGTTCCTTCCAACAACCAACCATACTCCTAAAATCGATTAATGAAATTTACAAACACATGTGGCAGTCCTTGGATTCGAACCCAGGATGCTCACACCGAAAATCAACACCTTATACATCGCACCACGAAGACAGTTAAAGGTTGGTGGACACTGCCTACGATTTATTATGCAACTTCGAATCCTGCATATCAATCTAAGCATGTACACACATCCCAACTGCAACTCACGTAGGCTATGCATATGTGAATGGAAAGAGCAATGAATGGGGCCTTAACCACTTAGGGAAGTCCTCTCGATAAATTACTCCTGAACCAATATCAATTATTATGTTCCTTCCAACAACCAACCATACTCCTAAAATCGATTAATGAAATTTACAAACACATGTGGCAGTCCTTGGATTCGAACCCAGGATGCTCACACCGAAAATCAACACCTTATACATCGCACCACGAAGACAGTTAAAGGTTGGTGGACACTGCCTACGATTTATTATGCAACTTCGAATCCTGCATATCAATCTAAGCATGTACACACATCCCAACTGCAACTCACGTAGGCTATGCATATGTGAATGGAAAGAGCAATGAATGGGGCCTTAACCCAGGGAAGTCCTCTCGATAAATTACTCCTGAACCAATATCAATTATTATGTTCCTTCCAACTCCTAAAATCGATTAATGAAATTTACAAACACATGTGGCAGTCCGTGGATTCGAACCCAGGATGCTCACACCGAAAATCAACACCTTATACATCGCACCACGAAGACAGTTAAAGGTTGGTGGACACTGCCTACGATTTATTATGCAACTTCGAATCCTGCATATCAATCTAAGCATGTACACACATCCCAACTGCAACTCACGTAGGCTATGCATATGTGAATGGAAAGAACATATTTGTACAATAAAATTACTTTATGTAAATAAAAACGTTAACATAGGGAACAAAATATAACTTTTATAATAGTTATTCCTTTACTAAATTCATTTTCTATGAAGGTTGTATAAAAGTAAACCAATTTATGTGGATAGCTAGCTTATTTATCTAAGAGTATATTTGGGGAAGCGAGACTATAGCTGGGACGGAGTCCATTTGAATGGATATAGGAGCAGCGGGAGTAAACATTGCGGAGAAAGAATGGAATCTGGAGATGTAGAATTGAATAGGCCGTTCGAGAGGTATGAAATAAGGAGAGTGAGGAAGCTAAAGGATGAAAAAGCAGCAGGTTTGGATGGCATACCAGCAGAGATGTATAAGGAGGGGGGTGGGGAGATGATTTAGAACATGATGTGTTTGATGCTCTACATAAGGACTGGCGTCGGCCATACTCGGGTCCCGGAACTTGGGTCCATTGTCAGGCCCACAAACTGAGGTCTTATTTTAGTTTTACTGGATATGGGACTTTGTGTTTTTACTCTACAACATCTTATTAACTAGAGCAACCAAGTAAAGGAAAAAAAAAAAATTGTTTTGGGTTGATTGACTCATAAGTCTCTTTCGTGATTGAACATAATAGGAAAATATACAGTTATAATGAGATAGTTTATAAGAACATGTACTATACAAGCAAAGCATTATACCATGACTTACATTAATTAAATATTAGAAGAAATTAAAGTAAAACCTTTGCAAAATATTACTTTACACATTATTTTACATATATCAAAAGTCACATAACACAATAATTAACTTAAACATTAGAAAGTTTCTCTTGTCGCCTTAAGCAGCCTAGTGTACACTCCCAATCGCTTGTATTAAATACAAAGGCCTTAAACAACACATTACACAATGTCTGGCATGCTCCTGAATGGCTAGCTAAAGGAGCATCTACACAAGACAAGCATTGTTTCAAGTAATTGCGACAACACTTTTTCGAGTCTTGAAGAGACATTTGAAGGGTGATGCCACTATGTACAAAGAAGACAGTAGCCAGTGTAAGCATACTCAGCCCACCTCGATTGAGCGCAGTCAAAAAACTCTGATGACAAGCATTCCCCAGAATCTACTTCCTGTTGTCCATGTTTATGAGCTAAAAATCCCCCAATGTAGACTGTTACGAACTGACACTCGGGTACACAAGGGCTCTCAATCAGGACTCGAATACGGCTCGCTGTCACAACGGAAACACACGATCCCAACCCCTGAGTACTGCCAGCCGAACAAAAAACACCAATACCCTCCAGAGTTCAATCTGCTATAACGGTGTATACAAGAACTCGGTACTAGTGTTCAACAACAGACTAATAAAGAGACAGGAATTATCTAGTCTGGTCAACAATCAAACAATGAAGTAAGAAACAACAACACCAAAGAATAGTGTTGGCCGAAGCCGAAGTAATCCACCCTTGACTATGAACTTAAGAAGTCCACCACCCTCTACTTCGGATCGGCACTATTACGTTACGTTAATTAATAGTCCTTAAGCATCGAGCAAGGAATCTTCTGAAAAAAGTTAGATGCTTCTCGGATGCTCGTAAGAAGTTTGTATCGGATTTTGAACAGTAATTCAATAAGCAAAAACACTGGCAATTAAATACTATTAAAGGCTTAAATTGGCATAAGAATAATTAAAAGAATATGCAATAGTAAATGGCAAACAATAAAAGGAAGTACTCCGCAAATGCAACGGAAATAGCCTACTCGGATTGTGCTCGTGGGCCACTAATCACTAAAGTAGCCAAGCTTGCAACACATGAAATCAATAGTGCATAAACAATATCATACATAAGGAAAGCTTCAATACTATTCTGTATCTACTAATCGAGTAAAGTCTAGCTGGGGTACTGTAGGCAAAAAGGTAGCAGTGACTGAGCAAAAATGGTTCATAGCCTAGCGAAGTCCTCACGACTGTTTAAAGTATTAAGTTAAAACTAACAAGTGCACTTTGAGAAATCCAGATCCCTTGTATCTGGTTTTCTCCCGGCTCCTTGACAAAGTAAAAACAAACTGTTAATAAAATACACGGTGGTTAGGCTCTTGCCCTCACGCACTGTAAATTATAAACTCAACACAGTCAGCCGCGAAGACAACCTAGGCTTCACTGAACCGAAACGAGTATGCAGGTTTATCGCTTAACCACTGCATCAAACAACAACTCGTAACACAGAAAAGCCTTACCCCAGTCTAGCATTACCTAGACCAGCAGAAAACAGGAATAATAATAGTAACACACAGGGAAATGCATATACAAGTGCAACAAACATAAATCAATCCTATTCTAAGTCAACCCTTCCAAAATAGGCTATCTAATAGGCAAGTATCTCGTGAGAACTCAAGCGATAATACGTTGGCTGACTAGCTCTGCACCAACGGGACCATGGAAGTTAAACAGGGCAGGGAAAAGAGGAGATAAGAATGTAAGGTAGTAGAGAAAGTTCCCATCAGTCAGAAGAATATAAATAGTTAGCAAGGGAAATGAGAAGTCGCTCTGCCTAATGAGTTCTGATGAAAAAATGGCTAGACTTCCCTTTTATACCCGGCCCTCTAGTAAGCCCAACGTGAACTACCAAGGACCGCCCACTAACAACCATTACGTAATTTCTCTCTCTCCTCTGGGATACACAAAGGCTCCCCTAGCACTGAGGGAGGGAGGAGTGCTAGTGAGTTAGGCCTACCTCCTGCCTGGCGTACCCACTGACACCTAACTGTGGCTGTTTCTCTTCCCATCATTACAAATAAGTTTTACACACAATACTTATAACTAATGATATAAAATAGAACTCGTTGACTCAGATGAAAACAAAATACATATTTATAATACTTATAGTACAACGGCTCACACAAACTAAGTTAGGAAACTCTACATAGACTACAGCCAAAGTTCCTGCCCTGACGATCCTAGCGAGAGTGGGGCATAACTAGGCGTTCTGTACAACATGCTCACACGTGGTCATGCGTCACACCTCCCCCAAGATTTTACTCGCTCAACCCTGAGCTAAAATCTGACAAACACAGAACCCCATCAAGCCCCCCACACCCAGCGACCGCATGGCACTAAAACAAAGCTGAGTTTATCACCAAAACACATCTTATTAAAACAAAAAAATCACATTTTATAACTCCTCCCAACAATAGCAAAAAGACACAATATCATGCTCCCAGAACGAGCTTACAGCAGCTCAGCCGTTTGATAGTTCGTGGACTACTCAAACTCTATGGGCTATGACAAACTTATACTATTACCTATATCAAAAGAAAGAGTTTTTATATGATTTTTATATTTTAATATGTTTTTCCCGGCTGCACTATAAGGGCAGCCTATTTTCCTCCACTCAAACCCACACACCTGTGATAGCCTACGACTGATCATCCACCCTTGATAAACAATCCGCGATCACATTGTCACATCCAGCAATATGACGGATGTCCAGGTTATACTCCTGCAACATCAAAGACCACCTGGTCAGTCTCATATTGCGATTGTGAAATTGATTCAGGAATCTCAAAGGGTGATGATCAGTGTAGATAACCACGACTGGGCCATAGGCTGGAACATACACCTCGAAGTGCCTGAGCGACAGCACAATCGCCAGTAATTCCTTTTCTATTGTAGAATAGTTCTTTTGTGCAGCATTGAACTTCTTAGAAAAGAAACTTACTGGGTGTTCCACACCTTCATTGTCTGTCTGTAGCAAGACGGCACCAGCCCCTACACCACTAGCATCTGTTGCCAGCTGAAAAGGCCTTTTAAAGTCTGGGGCCCTGAGTATCGGGTGAGTACATAGCAAATGTTTCACCAAAGTGAAAGCCTTTTCACACTCAGGTGCCCACAAAAACTTTTTGTCTTTAGATAACAAATCTGTGAGAGGTGCCAACACCGTTGAGTAACCTTTTATGAAGCGTCTGTAGTAGCCTATCATACCCAAGAATCTCATAACCTGCTTCTTGGTTGTTGGGTGCGGAAATTTATTGATAGCCTGTACCTTGTTCTGAGGAGGGCACACCTGTCCCCTTCCCACTACAAACCCAAGGTACTGCACAGTGGCTTTTACGAAGTCACACTTTGCCAAATTTACTACCAGACCTGCTTCACTAAGTTTCCGGAACAAGGTCTCAAGGTGCTCTCAAAGTCGTCATCATAAATGATTACATCGTCCAAATATACGGTGAATTTCGGAATGTCCTTTACAATTTCATTCATCAGGTTCTGAAACGTTGCTGGTGCATTCTTAAGTCCGTAAGGCATAACATTGCACCGGTAGGTACTCCCGTCCACAACAAAACCACATACCTCTTTAGCACGCTCGGACAAAGGTACTTGCCAGTAACCTTTTACTAAATCTACTTTAGACAAAAAACGAGCATTACCAATTTTGTCAACACTATCATCAACCCGAGGAAGAGGATATGGGTTAGTTGGAGTCAAACCGTTTAACCTACGGAAATCAATACAAAAGCGTACCTTGCCATCTGGCTTAGGCTGCAGTGTTACGGGGGAAGTCCACTTAACTGTGCCTTTCTCTATCAACCCTCTACCGAGCATATACTCCAACTCATCCCTCAGAGCTGGTAGTTTTATGGGGGGCACACGGTACAGGATTGACTTAAACGGTATATGGTCCCCCACGTCAACATCATGCATAGCCTGAGTAGTGAGGCCTGGGTGATCAGCAAATACAGTGGGGTATGAACCGAACAACTGACGGATAGCATCAAACTGCGGCTCAGGCAAATGAGCTATAGCCTCGTCAGCCCTTAGGCTCGAGTTCCCCGCCCACTGATCCGCTGAAACATGTTGATCCCAGCTATCCTCCTCCGAAGCTTGACTGTCCCCCTCTCCTTCTCCACCACGGCCGCAACAAGCCAACACAGGGACAGTGAGAGGCTCAGAGGGGCGCCTCACATACTCTTTAATAAGGTTCACGTGACATAACTGGTTCTTTTTCCTCCTGTCTGGAGTGGCAACAAG
This sequence comes from Paralithodes platypus, assembly GCA_032716605.1. NCBI lineage: Eukaryota > Metazoa > Arthropoda > Malacostraca > Decapoda > Lithodidae > Paralithodes > Paralithodes platypus. The sequence goes on from CM064530.1 coordinate 23,236,215, forward strand.
GTAATCTAAGTCTGAAATGTTTTCTACAATTTTATAAGGTCCAGTGTACTTCGCAGAGAGGGGGTTACCAACCAAAGGCAACAAAATTAATACCTCTTGTCCTACAGTGAACTTCCGGAGCCTCACTTTGCGATCATACCTGTCCTTCATCAAAGCTTGTGATTCTGTCAAATTTCTACCTGCCATCTCCAGACTCTTAAGCATGCGCTCACAGCTTTCAAGCACATACTTTAATAATGGACAAGGCTGCACAGTCCCCTCCCAAATTTCTTTCAGCATGTTAAGGGGGCCCCTGACACGGTGTCCAAAAATCAGCTCGTTTGGACTAAATCCCAGGATCTCACCAGGTACCTCCCGAGCAGCAAACAGCACATAAGGCAATCCAAGATCCCAATCCATACCGTTGTCAGCACAATAACACCTGAGCATGCTTTTAAGTGTAGCATGCCACCGCTCAAGCACCCCTTGACTCTCAGGGTGATACGCTGACGATACTACTGCTCGTATCCCATGCTGTTGCATTGTTTGCTTGAACATGTTGGAGGTGAAATTAGATCCCTGATCAGACTGAATCTCCTCCGGGTACCCGTACCTTGAGAAGTACCACAACAAGTTACTGACTACCGTCTTAGCCATTCCATTTTTCATAGGGTATGCATCGGGGTATCTAGTGGCAACATCCATTATGGGTAACAAAAATTTATTTCCAGCCTTAGTGGGAGGGAGTGGACCAACCATGTCAACAATAATTTTACTAAAGGGTGGCCCAATCACAGGAATAGGGTGTAACGGATCCTTAGGAATAACTTGGTTCGGTTTCCCGACACATTGACAAATATCACATGAGTTTATCCATGACTGCACATGAGACTTCATCCCCGGCCACCAAAACAATTTCCCCAAAGCCGCCACCGTTTTCTTGGCACCCAAATGTCCTGATAATGGAGAATCATGAGCCAACCTAAGCAAACTTTCCCTGCAGCCCTCTGGCACGACCAGCTGGTCAACTGTACCTGATCCGCCCTCCCAGTTCCTTTTAGGATCTTGATATCGGTGGTATAAAATTCCATTAAAGAAAAAAAAATCCCCTGCCTTTGCATCCCTATCTTCTTCTAACTCCACAGCCCCATTGGTACACTGCAAAACCTCTGGATCCTCTAATTGCAACTTTCGAATGTCTGTGGGAGCCAACATGTCTAACTGCTTGGTCAACAACTCATGCCCTCCCCCAACATCCAACTTAGACATCCGGTTTTCTCGCTGCAGGTAACGGTGCTGTCTCTGAGTCTCTGCCTCCTCCACTACTTTATCAACTGTGTTAGGCTCTGGAGTTACAACAGACTCGGTCAAAGGTCCTGCTATTGGGTCTTTTGGGCGAGCCACTGGTTCTAAACTCTTCAAACTTTTCCCAGCCTTCCGCTTCTCCTTAATTCCCTTCCTCCGCTGTTCTGTGGCCTGGGAAATAGGCTGTGATACCTTAAATGCTTGGGAACGAGTTACCACACATGCCATCTGTTGGTGTTGACAACTCACTACCCACTCTTGTTCCTCCCTACTCACGTCGGCCGGCCTCTCGGCAACGACTAAGGGTGGAACTTCTAAAGTAGGCACCGCAAAGTCGTTGCCGAGAAGAAGGTCGACGCCCTCCACTGGCAATTTCTCAACGATCCCAACATCTAAGTCCTTAATCACACCATCAATTTCCAGCTCCACATGAACCAACGGGTATGACCTGGTCGCATTAATACCCTGAACAACAACCACCCGTGCCGCATTAATTGGTCGCCCCGTGAAATTCTTCAAAAGTGTCTGTGAAGCTCCAGTATCACGCAAAACTTCCACCTTATGCTGGCAACCCGCCCAACTTACCCTACCGGTCCCTCTATGGGCGCAAAAGACATCACGGACAGGGGACGAGCCTTCCTGAGTCTTATACATAGCCTGTGACCCTGCCGCTGGCAAACTACCCTGGATAAATCCAGACGACATTTCAGCCACACCTATGCTGCGCACCAAAGACACGACTGCAGTTGGCAGCTTACTAGGACAAGATTTTGCATAATGCCCCTTCTTTCTACAATGAAAACATTCCACATCCCCTATCGGTCTCTTCTGATAAGGGGCGGAGTTCTGACCCTTCTGTAATGGGACGGCTGTAGTCTTTGGTTCAGTCCTGGTATCTTGGCTTTTAAACTGAGGTTTATATCTATAGTGATTGTCCTGAGCTCGAGGGTTTGGAGTAGCGCGCCCCTTCGGAACTGCATCAACACGCTTTACAGATTCACATCCCCTGATTAGCGACAACCTGAGGTCAGCCATCTCAGCTGCCTCTTGAAGAGTTCTTGGTTCTTTTCTTTAATAGTTAAAGTCATTTCTGCACCAGTACACTTATAAAACTGCTCGAGCAGAAACAGCTCAGTCAACTGTTCTGCCGTCTCAGCTTTCTCAGAACGTGTCCAGTTTTTAAGTGCATCTTTTAAGTCTCGGGCATGTTCAAGAAAGGTCGCCTCCCTAGTCTTTGTAACACCCCGAAACTTCAATCGATATGTTTCCGGTTGCAGCTCGTATGCCCGTAGAACAGCTCTCTTCAATTCTGGGTAGTCAATGCAAGACTCTAAAGGCAGTGCATCATAAGCCTTCAGAACCTTACCCGTAAGTCTTGAGGAGACTAGAGCTGCCCATTTCTCTTCAGGCCAATTATGATCCCTACGCTTTTTTACGACTGGGGTTTAAATATATCAGGGCTCTTATTCATTGGACTAGTAATGGCATAAATGCTACAACGGAAAGCGCTAGATCCAACCTCTGATGTATATTCCCAGTGAACAAAGAACACAAATACTCTACAGAGTTCTATATGCAATAATAGGCTATCAAACTCTCAATAAATGTGCGTCTACTCTAGGCTTAATGTTATGTGAAAACAGCCTATTACTACCTATAACCGAAGGTGCTTGGTCATGGTATGCAAAGTAAGGTGGTAAGAGAAGTTACAGCTTACGTTACTTTAATCAATAAATGTCAGGCACTCCTGCATGAAAGAAAGTGCACTAAAGTCCTTCAACACTAACAAGGAATCTTCTTTAAATGTTAGATGCTATAAAGATGCTCGTATCGGAAATGGAACCCAAAAAGGCAGGCAGCGAAGCAATGCTCGTGCAGGCTATGCACACAAAAAGGCAGAATATATAATGCCATCGGAGCCAAGAATATCCTAAACACTACAACAATAATAATCGCCACGACAATGCAGTATTCCTATCAACAAAAAGAGCCTAAGTCGTTTGTGTCTCCATACATCAAACTAGGCTGCGAAATGCTTGTGTAATAATAAATGGGTATGCATAAAAAGAGTACTTGGTTTAATATACTTAATGTCTACTATGATTGATAAAGTCTAGCTAGAGTCAATGATACGAGATCCTGGTGTGCATGGCATGCCGCATTGCCTAGTGCAAATCTCAAGTCTGTGCGTCAAATATTACGTTATAGGGAAGGGTAGCTCTCTTGAGAAACCTTAATACCGAAGTATTAAGCGTTCTCCTGGCGTACCTCAAAGACAAACAACGAGCTTAGAACAGTGCAGAATGGTATAGGCAAAAAGCCCTCATTCGTGCATGCTCCACTCTCAATGGCACACAGACTAGAATTTTCTCAATCAACTCCAGTTCTCAGGTATGTCGTGCAGCTTTTAACTAAAGCCAGCACTCATAGGAAACAATACCTTATAATATCAGCCTCCTAGTCTAGCATTATCTAATCCAGCAGAACATTAATAATTAAAGGAAGCAGTAATATGAAAGCCAACCAATGCTTCGTGATCCACTTATCTTAACAACTAACATACATGGGTTATATCAGACCTTAACGCACAATACAACTGGCCAGCATGAAGCTGATTTTTGCAGAGTTAACCAGAGGGGGTATAATATTAATAAAAAGGTGGTGAAAGATATGAAAAAAGAGAGAGGTAGGCAGAGGAAAAGATTCTCAGGTGCGGAGCGGAAGACAGGTAGCAAGGGAAAAAGATGGATGCGTTCTAGAAACCAGATCTTAGGGAGAGAGTGGCGAGGAACTGTATATATACTCGCACTAGCTCGAGGCGCGTGGGAAAAAAGCGGTTACAAGTCCTCTAGCCACTAGCAAGGGAGCTAGCAGCATGGTAAGGACCTGTCTCCACCAACCCCCGCGAGGCAGCCAGCCGTGACGTCATCGAGCGGGACGAAAACACTGCGCACTCTCTCTCACTCTGTTCTACTCTCTCTCTCTCTCCCAGATCCCATCATTACTAGTTAATGATACAACATATACTTTACAATTAAATATATAAAGCCTTGACATGGGTGAAAACAAAGAGCCTTTCTGGACTGCCCATGACACGAGCTTTCATATGAAATAAAGCACACTCTAATACATAAACTGTAGCCCCATCCACTGCCCTGGCGATCCTAGCGAGTCACTGTAGGACAAGCCATGCGGTTCTAACGGAGTGGTTAACGTCACACCCCCCCCAAGATTTTTCTCAGAGGCCCCAAGGCTCACAAAAATCTGATGGTTACAACCCATGCTATATCTCCACTTCCCATCACCCAGCGGCAGTAAAATATCTGGCACAGTTCTTCAACAAAACATTTTTCAAAATTATAACCCTCCCCAACACCATAGGTTAAATTATATGTAGTTATGCTCCTCAAGAGCGAGCTTCTCTAGCCCAGCATTCTGAGAGGAGTGCAACTCAGAATTACTGTTATAACATACTAAAAAAATTCAACTATCAAAGAAAGAGTTTTTATTTGATTTTTATGTTTATAATTTGTTTATTTCGGCTGCACTATAGGGGCAAGCCTAGTTTTTTCTTCTATACCAAACGCTCAACTCCTGCTTTACGACCCAATACGCTGGGCTACAACCGCGAGCCAACAAGCACCAAGCGCAAAATACTATTCAAACTAAAGCAGGAGGCTACCTGTGTGTCAATCTACCCAGGATCATCTACCCTCGAAAGACAATCTGCAATCACGTTGTCACAACCGGCAATATGGCGTATGTCCAGGTTATATTCCTGTAACATTAGCGACCACCTGGTCAGCCTCATATTCCGATTGTGAAACTGGTTCAAAAACTTGAGAGGGTGATGATCTGTGTAAATTACAACGACTGGACCATAGGCTGGAACATAGACCTCGAAATGCCTCAGTGCAAGCACAACCGCTAGCAGCTCCTCCTCGACAACAGAGCAGCTCCCCTGGGCCGAATTGTACTTCTCCGAGCAGAAACTAACAGGATGCTCCAGCCCATCATCGTCCTTTTCCACAAGGACGGCACCAGCCCCCACACCACCAGCCTTCGTTGCTAGTTGGAAAGGTAGGCTAAAGTCAGGGGCCCTGAGGATCGGGTGAGTGCACAACAGGTGTTTTACTTCTCTAAACACCTTCTCACACTCAGGCGCCCATTTGAACTTCTTATCCTTCCAGTTATCCTCCACCTGAGCTTGACTGTCCCGTTCTCCTTCTCCACCTTGACTGCTACACGTCATCACAGGCACAGTGAGAGGCTCAGGGGGGTGCCTCCCATACTCCTTCATGGGATTAACATGACATAACTGATTGCGCTTCCGTCTGTCTGGAGTGGCTACCAAGTAAACCAGGTCCGATAGCTCCTCCACCACCCTATAAGGACCAGCGTACTTAGCGGATAAGGGGTGACCTACAAAGGGCAGTAGAATCAACACCTCCTGACCCACGTGAAACTCCCTGAGTTCAACCTTGAGGTCGTACCTGTCCTTCATGAGGGCCTGAGAGCTAGTCAAATTACGGCCAGCCAACTCGAAACTGCGCAACATCCGTTCTCGACTGTTGAGGACACACTTGAGCATAGAACAAGGTTTTTCTGCGCCCTCCCATACTTCTTCAACCATATGGATTGGCCCTCTGACACGGTGTCCAAAGACGAGCTCATTAGGGCTGAATCCCAAACTCTCCCCAGGTACCTCCCACACAGCAAACAAAACACATGGCAGGCCAAGATCCCAATCCCTCCCACTCTCAAAGCAACAACAACGAAGCACAGATTTCAAGGCTGAGTGCCATCGCTCTAACACACCCTGGCTCTCCGGATGATACGCAGATGACACCACCCCAACAATCCCATGCTGCGGCACTGCTTGAACAAAGAGGGTAGAAGTGAAGTTGGGTCCCTGGACTGACTGAATCCCCTGCGGGTAACCATACCAGGAAAAATACACTAGCAAGCTTCGGACCACCGTCTTCGCCGACCCATTTCTCATAGGGTACGCGTCAGGGTACCTTGTTGCCACATCTCCCGACTGTGCATCACTGTCCTCCTTCAACTCTTTCGTCTTTTTAAGCCCATCCTCTGCCTTTTCCACTACAGTTACTGGGTCTTCTTCAGACTCGATATTTGGTCCTAATACTGAGTCCCCGAGAAGGGCCGTTGATACTAAACTCTCAACCGCATCAACTTCCAACCCCTTCTCGGTACCCTTCCTCCGCTGATCTAAAGATTGTTGACCAGAATATGACACCCTGGATGCAGGATCTCCGGTGACAACACACGCCATAGGCTGCACCGGACACTTCTCAACCCACTCCTCCCCCTACTCACGTCGGCCGGCTTCTCGGCAACGACCAAGGGTGGAGCCTCAGAAGTAGGTCCCGCAAAGTCGTTGCCGAGAAGGAGGTCGACGCCCCCAACAGTAACTTCTCCACAATTCCTACATCCAGGTCCCGAGTCACACCATCAACTTCCACCTTCATTCTTACAAGCGGGTATGACCTCGTCGCATTAACTCCCTGAACCACAACCACCTGCGCCGTATTGACAGGTTTACCAGTTAAATTTCTCAACAGTGTTTGCGATGCCCCAGTGTCACGCAAAATTCTCACCTCATGTCTTCTACCCCCCCACTCCACACAACCGAGTCCCCTGTGGTCACTAAAGGCATCACGGACAGGGAATAAGCCTTCCGGATCCTTCTGCACTGGCAGTGTATTTACCTTGGAAGAAATGCCTCTAACAAACTCCGATGTCCTCTTGAACACTCCAATGCCGTGAGCAAAAGACACGGCTGCCGGAGGAGGTCGACTAGGGCACTCATTTGCCTTATGACCCTCCTGGTGGCAACTAAAACACGTAAATTTCGGTTTCGGCTTATACTGTGATGTAAAAGGCCCCTGACTTTTCACATACGGTGTGGTGTAAGGTTTGGATTCAGTTTTAGTTTCATGGCTCTTCTGTTTAAATGTGTCATTGTTCCGGGGAGGGGGAGGATAACGGTCCTTAGCACTTACATCGTACTTCTGTGAGGACCCGCAACCCCGAATCAACGACAGCCGTCGATCAGCCATTTCTGCTGCTTCGACTAGAGTTCTTGGGTTTTTCTCCTTCAAGTTCAAAGTTAGATCACCGCCCGTGCTCTTAACCCGTTGAGCCCCGGCTAGTTATAATATTTTGTTCACCCCAGTCCCAAGCCATTTTCACTTATTTTTTTTGTTTGCTAAAATGGAAGACAAGGATGAGAAATGAAAAAAAAAAAAAAAAAAAAAAAATCACCTCTGCCATTTTTTTTTGGGGGGGGGGAGCCTCAAAAAAATTTGTTGAGCCAAAATGGAAGAGAATGGTGAGAAATGAAGACAAAAATTTAAAAAAACTCATTTCGGTCATTTGGGGGGCGGGGGGGGGGTTTCAATAGTTCGTCTCCCCCGCATGACCACCCGCCCGGGAGCACTAGGGTAAAAACTGAGTATGGCATTGTACGGCATACATCCTAAGGAGTATCTCACATAAATCTCAAGCCTCTAGCTCCCATACGACTGGAGTAATGAAGGTTCAAAGTGGCGGTGAACTAGGGGTGTAAACTATCCCCACTAAGCCCACCACCACCAGCCGTGCGGCTGTCTCGGCCCGCTCACACCTACTGGCCCGGCTCCCACACACACTACGGTACCTCCCCCTCCTATTCTCCCGCCATTTCCTACCTTACGAGCCACGTAAGTGTTTTTTATATGTCGGACGCACGTGATTCGTCGCTGGGAGTTGGTGATCAAAGACTGCCGACGCAACACGTGCGACGCTGGGTCTCACCGGGTTAAAGAACTGCTCCAACATCATTAACTGCTTAATTTCATCAAATGTTGTGACCTTCTCAGATCGGAGCCAGTTCCCCATAGCATCGGACAAGTCCCGGGCGTGTTCCAAAAAGGTGCTATCTCTTCCCTTAGTTACACCCCGGAACTTCAAACGGTATGTTTCTGGTTGCAGTTCGTAAGCCCTCAGGACAGCCTCCTTGAGATCCTCGTACACAATACAAAACTCCATAGGTAACGCATCGTAGGCTTTAAGACCCTTGCCTATTAATCTAGAGGATACAAGTGCTGCCCATTTATTCTCTGGCCACTGGTGTTCCTGCCACTTCTTCTCAAAGCGTGTGAAAAATTCTGTTACACCACTCTCATCAAACACCGGAACCAGTTTCAATAAGTGTGAGAGAGACTGCTCATGAACACGGTTACCAGCCCTAAGTCGCTGTCCCGTTGCCTCTACTCGCGACTTCTCTACGTCCATGTCGGCACAGTACCTAGTCGACTCTAAATCCGCTTGGATTTTTGCTAGCTCTATGTGCTGAGACTGACTGATAGTTTTCTCTCTTCTATCTTGGCTAATTCTATTTGCTGCTCACCTGCCCTGATAGCCTTTCTCTCTTCGATCTTAGCTAATTCGAGCTGAAGCAATAATTCTGGAGATAACCCTTGAGGAGGTGAAGGTGCTACAATGTTTGAAATTACCGGTGGTCCCCCCAGGGGCAACCCACCCTGCCAGTCACCACCCACCTGTGGAAGCGTGCCCGGGGTCGGCAAACCACTGGGATGGCTGGGAGTCGAGTGTAGGGGAAGCATGGCCGAAGGGCTCTGAGCACTCAACCCATCTCGCTCACCAGTCACCCTGCCCAGTACACACGTTATCAAGTTATCCTTGGTCATGCTGCTAGTAACCGCATGACCTATAGCTGTGGCCAGGCATTGAAGACCGTACCGATCCATACCCTCCAACCGCTCGGCAGTAACAAGCCATTGCAAAAATATCCTAGCATCCTCCTCACAGTTCACCCGATTAACCCTTTCATCATGCTGCTGTTCCTCAGTTTCGACATTACGTACTGTGTCTCCATTCTCCTCTGATCCGGTATAAGACATGATGCTCACAAAAATTCCCCACCTCAATATTCAGAAAAGAAGTACCCCAAACTCTTATACCTCAATATACACACAAAAATTCTCGGAAATACTCAAGGGCTATACTATGTTGCAAAAAAAAAATTCTTGCTGATCCCCGCAAAATATTCTCCAAAACAATAAATGTTCCCTGCTAATAAATGTAGGTTCACCAAATCCTAGGTAAGGTCGCTATTTGTTACGACTGGGGTTTAAATATATCAGGGCTCTTATTCATTGGACTAGTAATGGCATAAATGCTACAACGGAAAGCGCTAGATCCAACCTCTGATGTATATTCCCAGTGAACAAAGAACACAAATACTCTACAGAGTTCTATATGCAATAATAGGCTATCAAACTCTCAATAAATGTGCGTCTACTCTAGGCTTAATGGTATGTGAAAACAGCCTATTACTACCTATAACCGAAGGTGCTTGGTCATGGTATGCAAAGTAAGGTGGTAAGAGAAGTTACAGGTTACGTTACTTTAATCAATAAATGTCAGGCACTCCTGCATGAAAGAAAGTGCACTAAAGTCCTTCAACACTAACAAGGAATCTTCTGTAAATGTTAGATGCTATAAAGATGCTCGTATCGGAAATGGAACCCAAAAAGGCAGGCAGCGGAGCAATGCTCGTGCAGGCTATGCACACAAAAAGGCAGAATATATAATGCCGTCGGAGCCAAGAATATCCTAAACACTACAACAATAATAATCGCCACGACAATGCAGTATTCCTATCAACAAAAAGAGCCTAAGTCGTTTGTGTCTCCATACATCAAACTAGGCTGCGAAATGTTTGTGTAATAATAAATGGGTATGCATAAAAAGAGTACTTGGTTTAATATACTTAATGTCTACTATGATTGATAAAGTCTAGCTAGAGTCAATGATACGAGATACTGGTGCGCATGGCATGCCGCATAGCCTAGTGCAAATCTCAAGTCTGTGCGTCAAATATTACGTTATAGGGAAGGGTAGCTCTCTTGAGAAACCTTAATACCGAAGTATTAAGTGTTCTCCTGGTGTACCTCAAAGACAAACAACGAGCTTAAACTGTCTTCATGGTGCGATGCATAAGGTGTTGATTTTCGGTGTGAGCATCCTGGATTCGAATCCACGGACTGCCACATGTGTTTGTAAATTTCATTAATCGATTTTAGGAGTATAGTTGATTGTTGGAAGGAACATAATAATTAGAACAGTGCAGAATGGTATAGGCAAAAAGCCCTCATTCGTGCATGATCCACTCTCAATCGCACACAGACTATAATTTACTCAATCAACTCCAGTTCTCAGGTATGTCGTGCAGCTTTTAACTAAAGCCAGCACTCATAGGAAACAATACCTTATAATATCAGCCTCCCAGTCTAGCATTATCTAATCCAGCAGAACACTAATAATTAAAGGAAGCAGTAATATGAAAGCCAACCAATGCTTCGTGATCCACTTATCTTAACAACTAACATACATGGGTTATATCAGACCTTAACGCACAATACAACTGGCCAGCATGAAGCTGATTTTTGCAGAGTTAACCAGAGGGGGTATAATATTAATAAAAAGGTGGTGAAAGATATGAAAAAAGAGAGAGGTAGGCAGAGGAAAAGATTCTCAGGTGCGGAGCGGGGGACAGGTAGCAAGGGAAAAAGATGGATGCGTTCTAGAAACCAGATCTGAGGGAGAGAGTGGCGAGGAACTGTATATATACTCGCACTAGGTCGAGGCGCGTGGGAATAAAGCGGTTACAAGTCCTCTAGCCAGTAGCAAGGGAGCTAGCAGCATGGTAAGGACCTCTCTCCACCAAGCCCCACGAGGCAGCCAGCCGTGACGTCATCGAGCGGGACGAAAACACTGCACGCTCCCTCTCACTCTGTTCTACTCTGTCTCTCTCTCCCAGATCCCATCATTACTAGTTAATGATAAAACATATACTTTACAATTAAATATATAAAGCCTTGACATGGGTGAAACAAAGAGCCTTTCTGGACTGCCCATGACACGAGCTTTCATATGAAATAAAGCACACTCTAATACATAAACTGTAGCCCCATCCACTGCCCTGGCGATCCTAGCGAGTCACTGTAGGACAAGCCATGCGGTTCTAATGGAGTGGTTAACGTCACAACTTCTTCTCAAAACGATTAAAAAATTCTGTGACTTCAGTTTCACTAAATACCGGCACCAATTTGACTAAGTGGGCTAAGGACTGTTCTCTTACTTGGCCCTCACGGCCCATCCGAGTCCCTGTCGACTCTGCACGAGTCTTATCTAAATCTAATTTAGCACAATATTTCTCTGAGTCGTACCTAAGCTCAGCCTCATGCCTCCTGGTCTCATCCTCCTGCCTCCTAACCTCAATCTCATGCCTCCTAGTCTCATTCTCATGCCTCCTAGTCTCATTCTCCTGCTTCCTAGCCTCAATCTTAGCAAGCTCAAGTCTAAATACCATATCTGGGGACAGGCAGGAAGAGGGAGCTGCCACTACTGAAGGAGGGGGGGCAAAAACTGGGGAACCACCACGTGCACCACCCGAGGGCACTCCAATCTGCCAATTCTCATCCCTCTGTGGGAGAGTGCTAACCTCCGGTAACTGAGTGGACGGCACTGTGGGAGTCGAGTGAGAGGGGATCTGGGGAGGAACCCCCCAAACGCCCTCTCCTCCGAAACCCCATGTCGCCCACGCAACACCCAGGAAATCAGCTCCTCCTTGGACATCCCTGCTACATTGGAAATGCCCAAAACCTTGGCTATCAGGTGCAAGCCACAAACATCCACCCCAGTTAGCCTCTCCTCCGTCACGTGGTACCGCTTACTCACAAAAACTCTAGCATCCTCCTCACTGGTTACTAACGGCACACCTTCAAATGACATCTCTCGCTCATCGTCAGTGCTAATGCACGACATACTGAAGTCCACACAAAAATTCTCGAGACAAAAGTGTTAAACTTCCTATGCAAGCACTAATTACTAAATTAACGGGAGTCTCTTAAATGCTTTACTAATTGCCATACAAAAAAAAAAAATCTTCAATATGCACACTAAAATACAAACAAACAAATGTTGTACAACTCTGCAAAAAATTATATTGTTCACAAAATCCTAAGCAAGGTCGCCATTTGTTACGAACTGGCACTCGGGTACACAAGGGCTCTCAATCAGGACTCGAATACGGCTCGCTGCCACAACGGAAACACACGATCCCAACCCCTGAGTACTGCCAGCCGAACAAAAAACACCAATACCCTCCAGAGTTCAATCTGCTATAACGGGGTATACAAGAACTCGGTACTAGTGTTCAACAACAGACTAATAAAGAGACAGGAATTATCTAGTCTGGTCAACAATCAAACAATGAAGTAAGAAACAACAACACCAAAGAATAGTGTTGGCCGAAGCTGAAGTAATCCACCCTTGACTATGAACTTAAGAAGTCCACCACCCTCTACTTCGGATCGGCACTATTACGTTACGTTAATTAATAGTCCTTAAGCATCGAGCAAGGAATCTTCTGAAAAAAGTTAGATGCTTCTCGGATGCTCGTAAGAAATACGTATCGGATTTTGAACAGTAATTCAATAAGCAAAAACACTGGCAATTAAATACTATTAAAGGCTTAAATTGGCATAAGAATAATTAAAAGAATATGCAATAGTAAATGGCAAACATTAAAAGGAAGTACTCCGCAAATGCAACGGCAATAGCCTACTCGGATTGTGCTCGTGGGCCACTAATCACTAAAGTAGCCAAGCTTGCAACACATGAAATCAATAGTGCATAAACAATATCATACATAAGGAAAGCTTCAATACTATTCTGTATCTACTAATCGAGTAAAGTCTAGCTGGGGTACTGTAGGCAAAAAGGTAGCAGTGACTGAGCAAAAACGGCTCGTAGCCTAGCGAAGTCCTCACGACTGTTTAAAGTATTACGTTAAAACTAACAAGTGCACTTTGAGAAATCCAGATCCCTTGTATCTGGTTTTCTCCCGGCTCCTTGACAAAGTAAAAACAAACTGTTAATAAAATACAGGGTGGTTAGGCTCTTGCCCTCACGCACTGTAAATTATAAACTCAACACAGTCAGCCGCGAAGACAACCTAGGCTTCACTAAACCGAAACGAGTATGCAGGTTTATCGCTTGACCACTGCATCAAACAACAACTCGTAACACAGAAAAGCCTTACCCCAGTCTAGCATTACCTAGACCAGCAGAAAACAGGAATAATAATAATAACACACAGGGAAATGCATATACAAGTGAACAAACATAAATCAATCCTATTCTAAGTCAACCTTTCCAAAATAGGCTATCTAATAGGCAAGTATCTCGTGAGAACTCAAGCGATAATACGTTGGCTGACTAGCTCTGCACCAACGGGACCATGGAAGTTAAACAGGGCAGGGAAAAGAGGAAATAAGAATGTAAGGTAGTAGAGAAAGTTCCCATCAGTCAGAAGAATATAAATAGTTAGCAAGGGAAATGAGAAGTCGCTCTGCCTAATGAGTTCTGATGAAAAAATGGCTAGACTTCCCTTTTATACCCGGCCCTCTAGTGAGCCCAACGTGAACTACTAAGGACCGCCCACTGACAACCATTACGTAATTTCTCTCTCTCCTCTGGGATACACAAAGGCTCCCCCTAGCACTGAGGGAGGGAGGAGTGCTAGTGAGTTAGGCCTACCTCCTGCCTGGTGTACCCACTGACTCCTAACTGTGGCTGTTTCTCTTCCCATCATTACAAATAAGTTTTACACACAATACTTATAAATAATGATATAAAATAGAACTCGTTGACTCAGATGAAAACAAAATACATATTCATAATACTTATAGTACAACGGCTCACACGAACTAAGTTAGGAAACTCTACATAGACTACAGCCAAAGTTCCTGCCCTGACGATCCTAGCGAGAGTGGGGCATGACTAGACGTTCTGTACAGCATGCTCACACGTGGACATGCGTCACAAGACAATTTTATGTTTTAAAGTATCATCTGAATCTAGAAGTAGTTGAGTGTCTTGTAATGTCAGCTCTTCCAGAAGTTGTAAATCACCATCATCTATTGCTGCTGTACAAAATTCACAGCTTGCTTCTTTGGCTCAGTCAGGAACGATGTCACGTTTCAACAGCTGATGCAACTGCTGTACTTTGGATGCTGCTTGAACATCCCCAATGTCAATGTAAAAATTTCCTCCACTACGTTGTCTTGCTTGACCAAAAAACTTTTCTAGGGGATCTTGTGAAAAAACAGCAGGTAGGATGTAAGCAAGATCATGGGTTTCAAAAAGATATTGTGCTGCTTCTATGTTATACCTTGTTGTGATGACAAAGGCATCTGCTGTTGACTGTGTTAGTTTCTTCTCTCTGCCATGCCCACCAGTCCACCGACAGCTGGATACAACTGTACACATTTCCTGCAGAGCTTTGAAGTTTGTACAGTTTAATGTCCAAAGGTTCACTATATTGGTCTCGTAAATGAACTGCGCTGTACTTGCTTCTAACATTCATCATTTTAAACCAATTGGTTACCAGTGTTATGTATATCACTGTTCCATCCTGAAATTTAACAGTTCCTTTAAGACCTTCAAATGCAGCAATCGTTTTCTCATTGAACACTTGGCAAACTAATGGCACACTCTGACGTGGCAATGGTTTAGGAAATACTGATGAGCGTGTGAGTTTTGTCAGACGAAGTGGTGTCTTCTGATCTTCATTGTAAAGAGCTTTAACATCACTCCAACACACCAAATATTATGTACCGTCCTTGCTAAATTGTAATTCTTGACATTTCTCTGTGATCCAGTTGTTTCTCATATTCTTGAGGATGTGAACATAATCATAGACAAGGAAAACATTTATGCCATCTGGTGCTAGTGTTACTTTTCCAGGACCCCCAAGCATTCTGTAAACAGCTTGATTCAGTGGACAGTTGTCACAGACGAACGATACTGGATGGCCACCACTAGCTTTAACAACATATACAGCCTCAAGTAATATTTCCTTCAGTTGAATAGCATTCAGTTTTGATACAGGATGAATTTGAATGATGTACCGTGGTCCTCCATAGTGACAAACAACTTCAATAGCACGAGCAGATGTTGCTAGATTTTCTGGTCCGTTTGTTGCATAGCCTACTATTATGCTCTCCTGTAAATCTAAGGGCCTGCTTAAGCTTGACTTCATCAAACAAAATGTTAACTAACCGCTGTTGTGGCTTCAACTGATCAAAAAGGATTGGGAGACACTTGTCAGCATAAGTGCGAGATAACAATTGGCGAATCTGTTTCTCACAAGGAAGACTAATTGCTTTGGAGTTTCTAAGCATTCTATATGCTGCGGGTGATATACAAAACAGTTCTGCTGCAAGAATTAACATATGCTTTGTATATCGGCGATTTTTAGGAGGAATAAGAAGGAGTTGTAACTGTGCTTGAATGAACTGAAAACCTTCAATTTCATGAAATTCTGTGATAGAGTCAAGTTCTGAAATTATTCTTTTTAAGCAGTCAGTATTAGTCCTTTCATGAGTGTTCATAATTTTCACTATTTCTTCAATTTGAGACCACTTACTTACCAAGCTATTTTTTTGAAGATTCAGTTTACTTTTTGGTATCTCCAAGCCACTTTTCTCTGCTACTACCAGCTGCAGAAAACCAAAAGGAGACTGTACCTCTTTAAAATGAAGAAACTTATCAACTGCTCTACCATTACCATCTGTCTTAAATATTGTCAGTTCTCTACTAATTTTGCATTATATAAAACTCAGGGAAGTGTTTTCCAATCTCTCCTGCAAATTTGTCATAACTATGCATTTTGTCTTGTTCATTTTCAAATTCAGGTTGTTTTTTAAGTCTTGCTTCACTTGTCACTGTTTTAGTTAACCTAGGAGCTGACGTAAGTTGTTTGAGGCAAGACTTGGGTATACCTTTAAAAAACTGTAGGAGGCCCAGCTGGTCGTTTTCCTCCCCGAACTGTGACCCAATCGCAGTCGAAGTGTGATGCACAAATCCATAGTTTCGACCTGTCTCTCAAACTTTCTGGGCTATTTGGCATAGCACTAATCCATGCATGTCGTTCTTGTTCTTCGTTCGGGAAACACACCATAGGACTGTATGGCTCTCCCCTGTAGTTTCCACAACAATTGAATGCAGCACATCTTTTCGGCATTGTTCCTGTAAAGCAAAAAAACAAGAATAGTTGTAAAATGGTTATCAGTACATAATTATCAAAGCAACCCGTTGACATCAGCTCAATTCTAATATTTATCAGCTAAATAAGTTGTTAACACAGATCCTTTTGTGACTGGTAAGTATTTATAAGAAAATTACTTACATTAAGCTGAGAGATAACGAACAACAGAACAAAAATGTGTTGCCTCTAACGTGTCTCGTGGGTGACTGGCGTCTGGCATCGTCCTGGGCTGTTCGTTTTCTGGCGAGACATTATGTCGCCAATATGGCGGGGATATGGACGATTGCGTGTGAAATTACATGCATTTATATGTAAAGTTGTGTTTGTGTACATATTTTTGTGTTTAAGAAAGTCGGAGAGACCACTGCTTTCATGATACTGCTTTTAAGCAATGGACCCAAGTTTCAAACTCCGAGAGTGCTAGTTTCCAGTCCTTATGTAAAGGGGTCTATGGTTTGATGAATACAATCTTGATAGAGGGGAGGGTACCGAGGGAGTGGAAAGAAGCAGGAGTTACACTGATTCCAAAGGAAGGGTGAAAGATCAAGAGAGAGCTGAAGAATTACAGACTGATGGCAATTATAAATGTAATTTATAAGGTATTAGGGAACATTCTGAAGGAAAGATTGGAGTAAGAAATATACATTAATGATGCTTTGAGTGACGAGCAGAATGGCTTTAGGAGAGGAAGAAGATAAGGTGATAACATTAACACTATTGGTGAAATCGTGGAAAGGAAAGGAAAGGATCTCTATCTCTATCTATTGGAAAGGATGTGGTTAGCATTTCTTGATATGGAGAAGGCATATGATAAGATAAGTAGGGAGGCGCTCTGACGGATTTTGGAGAGATGCGGAGTAAGTGAGAAGATTAGGAGGATTGTGGAGAGCATGTATAAGGGGACAAGGATAAAGCTAAGGTTGGGCGAATAGGAAACTGAGTGGGTGGAGGCAAAGAGAGGGGTTAGGTAGGGTTGTACTTTGTTGCCACTCTTTTTCTTGTATGTAGATTAATTAGTGCAGCGAATTAAGAGGCTGAGATAGGAGGAGGCAGACTGGGTATTCTTACCTTTGCAGATGATATTGTTTTGTTGGCAGACAGGAGGGAGGACATGGGGCAAATGGTAGAAGAGATTGGAAGTTATGGGAGGGATTTATAAGTGGGCTTTAGTGGAGAAAAGAGTACAATCATGGAAGTGGGCAGAGGTGAGTAAGAAGAGGAAAGATAATCGTGGCTAGGAGGAAAGAGAATGGAAGTGGTGTATGAGTAAAAGTATTTAGGAGTGATAGTGGGAGTAGATGGGTTTGAGAGAGAAAAGACTGAAAAGGCGAGGAAGGCAAAGATGATGTGGGGCGTTTGTTGAATGCAGTGGAAGAGAGGGTGAATGTATACAAAGTAACCAGAGGCATTTGGAAAGGATTAGGGGTGCCAGGGATTATGTATGGTATGCAAGCGATAAGGTGCACAGGAAGAGGAATAGAGACACTAGAACGAGTACAGAATAGGATAGGTAGACTGGGGATACACGCGAAAACAATGGACGGCCGTGGAGACGATTAGGGGGGAGATGGGCTGGAGCACCTTCGAGGAGAGAGTGTCTAAGGCAAAGTTAAAGTTCAGGATGAGACTGGGAGAGGTGGTGGAAGGGACGTGGGTAAGGAGGGTACACGAGTGGACAGGAGAAAAGAGTAGATGGGGAAGGGAATTTTGGAACAGACTGAGTAGAAATGGAAGGAGAAGAGGTAGAAATGGAGAGTTAACATATGAAACAGGGAAAAGAGTAGAGATGAGAGGTAGAAACCTTGAATACATTTTCTTATGAAGAGAGTCGAGAGCAGAGAGGAGGGGAAGATTGGAGGAGGGAGATGGAGAGGAAACGACGCTGGAGAGGTATAGGAAGAAAGAGAAACCAAGGAGAGAGTTTTTTATTAGGGTGATTGAGCTTCAAAGCTGTTATTTCAGTTCAGAGTAGGGGCGGCAGAACTTAATGCACAAACGTGGAGATCGAATGGAGGGGTGAACGAATGTGAAGATTGTTGGGTGGGGTGGGGGGAAGAGGGGAAGAGACTTTAGAGCATGTGCTGGTAGAATGCGAGGCGTATGAGAGGGAGAGAGAGCGTGTGGAAAGAAAGATGCGGGAGTGTCCATGGGAAGAGGAATGGCAAAGAGTGAAGACTAATGAGAATATGGGTATAGCATTCATCTTGGGGCTGGAGTGAGTGGAGAAAGGGGACAGGAGAAAGTATGGAGTGCACTAAAGAGTGTCTGGTGAGTATATAGAGATTGAGGATGTAGAACAAAAGTGAGAGAGAGAGAGTAGAGTGTAAGGAATGAGAGGAGTTTTCCTTTTAAGCTATTTCTTTCAAATGTATATAACCTCTATATTAGCTACCTCTTTCTTGCTATTATATTTCTTTCTTCCTGCTTTTTCCAAGCTTTCCCCAAAAGGGAGGAAACCGATACAAAGGCGTGGCTGGAGTAGGAATACCCGGCAGATTAACACAATTGGAAACTGTTACGATCGGGTCTCGTATAAATCAGTGGCTCTTATACATTGGACTAGACTGTCATAAATGCAACAACGGAAACGCTAGATCCAACCCCTGATATATAATCCCGTCGAACAAAGAACACATATACCCTCTAGAGTTATATCTGCGATAGCGGGGTATCTTAACTCTCAGTATCTATGTGCTTCTACTATAGGCTGATGTTCTCTGAAACAGCCTATTACCTATAACATATGGTTGCTTAGTTATGGTACACAAGGAAAAGATAGTTAACTTAATTAAATCACAAGAGTGATCTAATGCAAACAAGAAGAAGGTTTACTTAACGTTACTTTAATCAATAATATCTGCCACTCCTTTATGAAAGAAAGTGTTGTAAAGTCCTCAAGCACTGAACAAGGAATCTTCTGAATAATGTCGGATGCTACTAAGAAGAACGTATCGGAAATGGAACCACCATATAGCAGGAGGCAGGACAATGCACGTGTAGGCTAAATACACAAAAAGGCTGGACATATAATGTTATTGGACACAAGAATATTATAAACGGTGCAACAGTAATAATGCCCGCCACGAAAAAGTAGTACTCCTATTAACAAAACCGGTCTATGCTGGTTGTGTCTCTCTACAGCAACCTAGACCTCAAAATGCTTGTGTTAAAATAATGGGTATGCATAAAAAAGTATATGATCTAATCCAGCTAATGTCTACCCGGGTTAATAAAGTCTAGCTGGGATGCGCAAAGGTACAGAATTCTGGTGGAGCAAGGCAGCTCCTAGCCTAGTGTGGACCTTGGGTCTGTGCGGCCTGATTACGTTAATATGAAGGATTCATATTGAGGATTCATCTTGAGGATTCTCGATCACAAGTATCGAGTATCCTCCTGGCGACCCTCAAAAGTAAAAGCAATTAGAGTTAGAACAGTGTTGGGTGGATTAGGCAAGCAGCCCTCACACAAGGTACACAGACAAAAGATCCACCCAGGTAACCCACAGAATCCGTAGTGTCATATAGCTCAAAACTAGCCTACACACAGTGAAAACACCAACAGCAAGGTACCTGATCCCTAGTCTAGCATTATTTAACCCTGTAGAAACATTAGTGATTGATGGAGACAGTCCGAGCAATACAATCTCCCAAGAAGACAATGACTATCTTCAACCTTAACCTAGTACATAAGAAATGTGAGATCCAGCATATAATACAGTCTGGCCACCAATTCAAGGTGTGGATGCAGAGAACCAGAGGAGGATTGATATTAATAAAAGGTGAGGAAGTAGTGGAAATGATAGAGGCAGTAGGAGAGAAAGATTCTAAGACAGGAGTGTGGAACAGTTCATGGGAGATGCTTAGAGTATGCTGTCTGGGAAGGATCTGACAAGGGTATTCCCCTGGACCTTCTGGCTGGAGTCCCAGTCGCAGGAATGGCACGAGGGCGCGCGACAGTCGCCCAGTAAGCAGCCGCCTAGTAGGCAGTGTTAGGCAGGAAGCATCGAATCCCGCTAGGCCTATGTAAGGGGCCCAGCCATGCGCCACACTCACCACCAAGTCACACCACCTTGTCTCTCTCTCTCTCTCTCTCTCTCCCGCTCGCCTTCCCATCATTCAACTACTTAACACAATACTTTCAATTGACTAAATAAAATAGAAAGGATTGTGACAGACGAAAATAAAGTACAGTTCTGAACTGTCTGCAACACAAGCTTTCTCGAGAAGGAAAGTACACAATGATAGGTAGACTGTAGCTATATTCTCTGCCCTGGCGAGTCCTAGCGAGTAAGCCATGCGGTTCTGGGGGAAGCGGTGAGCGTTACACCCCACCCAAGATTTTTAAGAGGCCCCAACTATGAGCTCTAAATCTGACATGCAGAACCCATACAAAATTCGCCACTCCTAGCCACCCAGCGATAATGAAATGTAAAGCACAGTTCTCATCAAAATAACACATTATATAAATTAACAACCCCTCCCAACACAACAGATTAAATCACATAGTTATGCTCATAAGAGCGAGCTTCACTAGCCCAGCCTTCTGAGAGGAGTACAACTCAGAATTTCTGCTATAACATACTTAAACAAAATTCAACTATCAAAGAAAGAGTGTTTATAGGATGTTTTATATTTTTAATATGTTTATGGCGGCTGCACTACAGGGGCAAGCCTAGTTTTTTCTTCTATACCAACACAGCAACTCCTACTTTACGACCCAACACGCTGGGCTACACACGCGAGCCAACAAGCACCAGACGTAAACATACTAATCAAACCAAAGTAGGGCTACCCTTGTGATGATCTACCCCGGGTCTTCCACCCTCGATAAGCAATCTGCAATCACATTCTCAGAACCGGCAATATGGCGTATATCTAGGTTGTATTCCTGCAACATTAATGACCACCTGGTCAGCCTCATATTCCGGTTATGGAATTGATTCAGGAACTTGAGTGGGTGATGGTCGGTGTAGATCACCACAACTGGTCCATAGGCTGGAACATACACCTCAAAGTGCCTGAGCGCTAGCACAATCGCCAGCAGTTCCTTCTCAACTACTGAATAGTTCTTCTGCGCCGAGTTGAACCTTTTTTAGAAGAAACTGACTGGGTGCTCCAGCCCATCTTCGTCTGATTGCATCAGAACGGCACCAGCCCCCACACCACTTGCATTAGTTGCCAGCTGGAATGGTCGGCTAAAGTCCGGGGCCCTGAGGATTGAGTGAGTACACAACAGGTGTTTTACTAGCAAAAAAGCCCTCTCACACTCAGGCGCCCACTTAAACTTTCTATCTTTGGCCAATAGGTCCGTCAGAGGAGCCAGCACAGTAGAATAGCCCTTTATAAAGCGGCGGTAGTAACCAATCCTGCCCAAAAACCTCATGATCTGCTTCTTGGTGGACGGCCTGGGGAAGTGGTTAATAGCCAATATCTTGTTCTGTGGGGGGCACACCTTGTCCAAACCCACCATGAACCCCAGATACTGCACGGTAGCCCGCACACAATCACACTTTCCCAGGTTGACCACCAAGTTTGGCTCGCTTAATTTCTTAAATAGGGATTCTACATGTTCACAGTTGCTCTTGAAATCGTCATCGTAGATAATGACGTCGTCCAGGTACACGGTACAGTTCGGAATGTCAGCCACCAACTCGTTCATCAAGCTTTGGAAGGTCGCTGGTGCGTTCTTTAGACCGTACGGCATGACATTACAACGATATGTAGCACCATCCACCACAAAACCACACACCTCTTTCGCCCGTTCAGACAAAGGCACCTGCCAGTAACCTTTTACCAGGTCCACCTTGGTCAAGAACTTGGCCCTGCCAATCTTGTCTACACAGTCATCGACCCGGTGAAGAGGATATGGGTTGGTGGGAGTCAAGCCGTTTAGCCTGCGGTAATCAACACAGAAGCGCACCATGCCATCCGGCTTAGGTTGCAGCGTTACGGGAGATGTCCACTTTACCGCCCCCTTCTCGATCAGTCCCTGTTGCAACATATACTCCAACTCCGCCCGGAGGGCCGGAAGTTTAATAGGGGGCACCCTATAGGGCACTGATTTGAAGGGTGGTCTCCGACGTCAACGTCGTGCACCTCATTAGTAGTGAGGCCTGGGTGTTCCGCAAATACCCTAGGGTATAAACAGAATAGGCGCTCGACAGCCACACGCTGTTGCTCAGGTAGGTGTTGCAAAGCCTCATGAGCCACCTGTCTCGTGTTTCCCGCCCACTGATCTGCAGAAACATGATAATCCCAGTTGTCATCCACCTGCGCATGACTGTCCCGTTCTCCTTCTCCACCTTGACTGCTGAAAGTCATCACGGTGACAGTGAGAGGCTCAGGTGGGCGCCTCACATACTCCTTCATCAGGTTGACATGACATAACTGATTCCTCTTACGCCTGTCAGGAGTGGCCACCAGGTAATCTAAGTCCGAGAGCTTCTCTGCTACCCTGTAAGGACCAGCGTACTTTGCGGATAAGGGGTGACCTACAAGAGGGAGTAGTATCAACACCTGACCCACGTGAAACTCCCTGAGTTTCACCTTGTGGTCGTACCTGTCCTTCATGAGGGCCTGAGAGCCTACCAGATTGCGGCCAGCCAACTCCAGACTACGCAACATTCGTTCTCTACTCTCAAGTTCGACAGCACCGTCACTACACTTTAGAACCTCCGGGTCTTCTAGCTGCAATATGCGAATATCTGAGGGAGCTAGCCTGTCTAAGTGTTTGCGAAACAACTCATGCCCTCCCCCAACATCGAACTTTGCATCCCGTTGCTCTCTCCGTGTATACCGTTGCTGCCTCTGAGTCTCTTTAAGCCCTGCTTCTACACTCTCAGTGACAGGTGGTGGTGCTTCTCCAGACTCTAATAACGGTGCTAATATTGAGTCCCTGAGAAGCGCTGCTGGTACTAGACTCTCCACCGTATCAGCTTTCAGCACCTTCTCGTGACCGTTCCTCCGCTTATTTGAAGACTGTTGGTTAGGCTGTGACTCCCTGGATGCGAGAGATCTGGTTACAACACACGCCATTGGTTGCACCCGACACTTCTCAACCCACTCCTGTTCCTCCCTACTCACGTCGGCCGGCTCCTCGGCAACGACTAAGGGTGAAACCTTAGAAGCAGGCACCGCAAAGTAATTGCTGAGAAGGAGGTCGACGCCCCCAACAGGCAATTTCTCCACGATTCCCACACCCAGTTCGCGAGTCACACCGTCAACTTCAAGCTCCATTCTAACAAGCGGGTATGACCTAGTTGCATTAACTCCCTGCACCACAACTACCCGCGCCGCGTTTATGGGTCTACCAGTGAAATTCTTCAAGAGTGTCTGAGAGGCACCTGTGTCACGCAAAAGCTGTACCCCGTGCTTCTTGCCCCCCCATTTCACGCAGGCATGACCTCTATGGTCGCAAAAGGCATCGCGGACAGGTTTCGAGCCTTCCGGATCCTTCTTCACTGGCGGTGCTCCATCCTCTGATCTTATGCCTCCAGCAAACACAGAAGACTTCTGGAACACCCCAATGCTGCGAGCCAATGACATAGCCGCCGTGGGAGGTCTGCTCGGACAAGCTTTTGCCATGTGCCCCTATTTGTGACAGTGATAACACTCAAATTTCCCCTTGGACTTATACTGAGGTGTAAAAGTCCCCTGACCCTTCTTAAATGGGGCGGTGCTAGGTTTGTGATCAGTCTTGGTGTCATTGCTTTTAAATTTATGTGTGTCCATATTCCGGGGAGGGGGAGGGTAACGCTCCTTAACGCCTACATCGTTTCTCTGTGCAGAGCCGCACCCCCGAATTAGTGACAACCGACGATCAGCCATCTCTGCTGCTTCTACGAGAGTTCTTGGGTTCTTCTCTTTAAGGTTTAAAGTCAAGTCGCCGCCCGTACACTTATAAAACTGCTCTAGAAGCATCAACTGTTTCATCTCATCAAACGTAGTTGTCTTCTCTGATCTGAGCCAGTTTCCCATAGCGTCGGACAGGTTCCGGGCGTGCTCCAAGAATGTACTGTCTCGCCCCTTAGTCACACCCCGGAACTTTAACCTATATGTCTCGGGTTGTAGCTCATATGCCCGCAGGACATCCTCCTTGAGCTCCTCATAAACAACGCAGGACTCCAAAGGCAGTGCATCGTAAGCCTTGAGCCCCTTACCTACGAGTCTAGAGGGCACAAGGGCCGCCCACTTAACTTCAAGCCACTGATGCTCCCGGCACTTCTTCTCAAATCTATTGAAAAACTCTGTGACACCAGACTCGTCAAATACAGGGACCAGTTTGAGAAGGTGCGACAGAGACTGATCATGCGCACGGTTTCCAGTACCGAGTCGCTGTCCCGTCGTCTCAACACGAGACTTCTCTAAATCCATGTCGGCACAGTATCTTGTAGATTCTAGTTCAGTCCTAAGCTCAGCTTCCCTCGTCTGTTTCTGCATCGTAGCCAGCTCTTTTCTCTCTTCTATCTTTAGCTAGCTCTATCTGCTGTTGACTCTGATGTTGCATCTTTGCCATCTCGAGCTGAAAGAGCATCTCCGGGGTCAAACCTTGAGGAGGAGGAGGAGATGCAATGATGTGATCCACCCAGGGGCAAACTACCCTGCCAGTCACTACCCACCTGCGGAAGCGTGCTCAGGGTCGGTACTCCAATAGGAGGATTGGGAGTCGAGTGAAGGGGAAGCTCGACCAAAAGGCTCTGAGCACTCACCCTACCACGTACGCCAGTCACCCCACCCAGCACACACGTCATCAGGTCATCCTTGGTCATGCCACTAGTACATACATGACCGATAGCTGCGGCTAAGCACTGGAGACCATACCGATTCATACCCACCAACCGGTCGGAAGTAACAGGCCATTGTAAAAAATTCCTTGCATCCTCCTCACTGTTTACCAAGTTAACAATCTGCCCATGCTGCTGCTCCTCAGCTTCTACATCACGTACTGTGTCTTCATCCTGCACTAATCTGCTATAAGACATGATGCTCACTGAAGATTTTTCACTTTGATACACAAAAAAGAAGTATCCCAAACTCTTATACCACAATATTCACAATAAAAAATTCTCGGAGACAGCTTAAGTGCTATATTACTTTGCTAAAAAAAATAATTCTTGCATGTCCTCAAAAAATATTCCACAAAATCAACAAATGTTCACTGCCTAAACTTGTGAGAAAAATCTGCACAATAACCTGCAATTATATGTCAGTTCACCAAATCCTGAGCTAGGTCGCCATTTGTTACGATCAGGTCTCGTATAAATCAGTGGCTCTTATACATTGGACTAGACTGGCATAAATGCAACAACGGAAACGCTAGATCCAACCCCTGATATATAATCCCGTCGAACAAAGAACACATATACCCTCCAGAGTTATATCTGCGATAGCGGGGTATCTTAACTCTCAGTATCTATGTGCTTCTACTATAGGCTGATGTTCTCTGAAACAGCCTATTACCTATAACATATGGTTGCTTAGTTATGGTACACAAGGAAAAGATAGTTAACTTAATTAAATCACAAGAGTGATCTAATGCAAACAAGAAGAAGGTTTACTTAACGTTACTTTAATCAATAATATCTGCCACTCCTTTATGAAAGAAAGTGTTGTAAAGTCCTCAAGCACTGAACAAGGAATCTTCTGAATAATGTCGGATGCTACTAAGAAGAACGTATCGGAAATGGAACCACCATATAGCAGGAGGCAGGACAATGCACGTGTAGGCTAAATACACAAAAAGGCTGGACATATAATGTTATTGGACACAAGAATATTATAAACGGTGCAACAGTAATAATGCTCGCCACGAAAAAGTAGTACTCCTATTAACAAAACCGGTCTATGCTGGTTGTGTCTCTCTACAGCAACCTAGACCTCAAAATGCTTGTGTAAAAATAATGGGTATGCATACAAGCGTATATGATCTAATCTAGCTAATGTCTACCCGGGTTAATAAAGTCTAGCTGGGATGCACAAAGGTACAGAATTCTGGTGGAGCAAGGCAGCTCCTAGCCTAGTGTGGACCTTGGGTCTGTGCGGCCTGATTACGTTAATATGAAGGGATGCTCTCTTGAGGATTCTCGATCACAAGTATCGAGTATCCTCCTGGCGACCCTCAAAAGTAAAAGCAAATAGAGTTAGAACAGTGTTGGGTGGATTAGGCAAGCAGCCCTCACGCACTACACAGTCTAAACTCCAAGGTACACAGACAAAAGATCCACCCAGGTAACCCACAGAATCCGTAGTGTCATGTAGCTCAAAACTAGCCTACACACAGTGAAAACACCAACAGCAAGGTACCTGATCCCTAGTCTAGCATTATTTAACCCTGTAGAAACATTAGTGATTGATGGAGACAGTCCGAGCAATACAATCTCCCAAAAAGACTATGACTATCTTCAACCTTAACCTAGTACATAAGAAATGTGAGATCCAGCATATAATACAGTCTGGCCACCAATTCAAGGTTTGGATGCAGAGAACCAGAGGGGGATTGATATTAATAAAAGGTGAGGAAGTAGTGGAAATGATAGAGGAAGTAGGAGAGAAAGATTCTAAGACAAGAGTGTGGAACAGTTCATGGGGGATACTTAGAGTATGCTGTCTGGCAAGGATCTGACAAGGATATTCCCCTGGACCACCTGGCTGGAGTCCCAGTTCGCAGGAATGGCACGAAGGCGCGTGACAGTCGCCCAGTAAGCAGCCGCCTAGTAGGCAGTGTTGGGTAGGAGGCAACGAATCCCGCTAGGCATATGTAAGGGGGCCAGCCATGCGCCACACTCCCCACAAAGTCACACCACCTGGTCTCTCTCTCTCTCTCTCCCCCGCTCGCCTTCCCATCATTCAACTACTTAACACAATACTTTCAATTGACTATATAAAATAGAAAGGATTGTGACAGACGAAAATAAAGAACAGTTCTGAACTGTCTGCAACACAAGCTTTCTCGAGAAGGAAAGTACACAATGATAGGTAGACTATAGCTATATTCTCTACCCTGGCGAGTCCTAGCGAGTAAGCCATGCGGTTCTGGGGGAAGCGGTGAGCGTCACAAAACTAACACACACACACACAATGGCAGTATGTCCGCTTAGTCACTTTATTGGGAGTGCTTGCTCTGGTGTGGGGGGTTCCATTTCACGCACCGGCAGGGGAAGTTCTTTCAAAAACTTTCCCTGGCCGTGAAGACTAGGTCTGGACGGACCGTCTCGGGGGACCCACAAAGTCTCCTGCCCACATACTGTACTACTCCTTTGGGGGTATGTAGGCACCCTCATTAGTAGCCACGATCAGTCTGTTGATCCCTTAGGATAAGATTTATGTTAACTTTGTGTATTTTCAGCCTCATTGACTGCCACCTTGATATAAACCAATTATTATGTACACATTATTTAAAAAAAAAAACGTTTTCCGTAACATTTACGTCAGTATTACTATTATAATAATAATTAACTGTAGGCCTACTTAATTCACTTGAACATATGTCCATGCACAAAATATTAACAAGTTAATAGATTCACAAACAACTTTGCGAGTACGCGGCAGAGACAGCACTCTATATATTAGATAACTATGATATCCAACAATTGCAAATTAAGGCTTGTATAAGTGAAAGGTTACCTCAAATACAGAGACATGACATGTTGGTGATTATATGGTAGTTCAAACTGTCAAACTGGCTAAAATCACATAAATATATGATAATTTGACTTGTTCAGTTGTCTGGTCACATGCAGTGCACCATTCATCATTGGTGATCACCTCAACATCCAACGATAACTGATGTCGCTGGTAATTTTTACACCAACCAGTTCCAGGTGAATTATACGATCATGATGAAATATGACATATTGTATTACTATGTAGCGGCTCAACATAGGCCTAACTGTTTACACCACAACAATTGTGTAATTAGACGAACGTTATTGTTTATGTATCTACACATAATGTATACGTGTATGTCATTTAACAAAGATATATCTATGTGCATTTAAATATACCTTGTTTTGTCTTACTATATTGTATTGATGCATTTGAGAAGAAGCTTTACACGCAATTTTTGGTTAGTTGAAGCTGCAAGGTATCTACACTAAATCAGCTGCTGGCACACACATTCACACACAATCCTTAGTCCACCTCATTACTGCAGGTACAAGATTGTTGTACATTATATATATATTATATACATATATATATATATATATATATATATATATATATATATATATATATATATATATTATATTAGGGTGATCTTTATTTGCATGATTTGTTTTTTTGTTTTATTTTTAGGAAAAGTACATGGCTGACCCACCTAAAGGTTGCCACTTGGGCTAAAAGCAATGTTTAATTGAAAAATATTAATATATAGAGGTCGCTCAACTACCTTGAAATATTAACATATTGGTCATTATTGGCCTAATTGTATTAATTATTCATATAAACGCCTGGAATTGTGTTTGTGTATATAATTGAGTTTATTTATAATCACATGGTGTTATACCTGTTAGCCTGTGTACATAATTATTATTGATTTTGTTTTACTTTGGCTAAATTTAGCACTAATGGTGGCATAGTAGGCTATAGTTAAATACGCACAAACAGTGGTGTATTCCATTCATTACATTAGCTATTAAACAGTTAAATATTTAGGGGTTTCTTACATGTTCCCCATTACTTTAATAATGCCAAAAGTGTTGCTATAGTTGCTCATTTCTTGTGCCCCAAAATGCCAAAAACTGATGCTATAAGTAAAAAAAACAAGTTGGCGTACCTGACAACCTTGGGTGGCGCTGATTGAGGCATATGCTAGCATAGCCATTACCTATTGTGTTTACATTGTCCTAGGTGTGTGAAGTAATAGATTCTTACTGTACTTGGGCAGGCAGTGAGTTGCAACCTTACAATGGCTTTGACTAAGCAGTCAAAACCAAAGACTAGAGTGAAGATTTCCCTTATTGACAAATATGAAGATGACATAAAAGGATCCACGTTACCATTGAAAAAACAATCCCTCGCTTACTTTCTATATCTTCATCGAGAGAAAAAAGAAATAATTTGTGAGGCAGCCACGCAAACCATAGATAAAATAGTCAGTTTCTGGCATCGGGCAAGGATACCACTCCGCCATAAAAAAAAATTGAAGGGCATTTTGCAAGATGGCGGGCTTTGAAGAAAAACTCATCAAGACAAAGTCAAACACAAAAGAAATCTGAAGACAACTTTACGGCCACCTTTGACAATCTCTTCGATGTTGCCCATGCTGATGCACTTGTCTTGATGAAAATCGAAGAAAACCGTCAGTTTCTTATAGCACAGCGAGAAAAGGGACGTCAAGGATCGATGTTGTTGGTGGATGAAGCATTGCGGAGAAGGAAGTGAAGCAAAGAGAAAGAATAGTACAGGAAAGAGAAAGACGACGAACTGAGGAGAACAAGGCAAAAGAAGCGTCAGCAACACAAGTTTTGCTCAATAGTTCAGACACAGGTGAAGAAGACATTGGTGATGATGACTATGAACCAATTGCCGGGCCTAGCTCTGTAACTGCAATGCTTAGGCTTAGCCCAGAAAAACGTGGACGAAAAGAAATAATCACACCAGAGCTGGCTTATTCGTTAGACCGAAACAAGAACTCCGACAGAGCAGCCATGATGGTATGCGGAGAAGCTGCCCGCAGTCTTGGGCATGATCTCGGGGAATATGCTGTAAATCGATCAACCATTCTGTGGAAACGAAGACAATATCGGAAAATTGCATCTGCAAACATTCTTGAAAGCTTCAATGGAGAAGCAGCATTGGTTGTGCATTGGGATGGCAAATTTCTCCCAGACCTTACTGGCAAAAAACAAGTAGATCGACTTCCATTATTGGTTTCAAATGATGGAAGCTCCCAGTTGCTTGCTGTGCCAAAACTCCCATCGGGAACTGGTGAGGCCCAAGCACGTGCAATTTTGGACACTATTAAAGACTGGCAACTTGAAGAAAAGGTTCAAGTAATGTGCATTGACACGACAAGCTCCCATACTGGCATTCATAAAGGGGCCTGCATGATCCTGGAGCAGTTGCTTGCCAGTGATCTGCTTCACATTGGATGTCGTCATCACATCATCGAGCTTCTTGCAGGTGTAGCATTTACTGAAGCAATGGGTGTTTCTTCAGCCCCACAAATCCTGCTGTTCAAGCGATTTCAAGCCAAATGGGAGTATATAAATAATGAGAATCATGATGATGCTTCTTCAGGCGAGTACACTGCACAAGCAGTCGCTAATGTGCAAGAAGAAATTATAAACTTTATGGAAACTAGCTTGCAGGAACATCAACCATGGGAGGATTACAGAGAATTATTGGAACTCACTATGCTGTTCCTGGGTGCTTCACCTCCTCGTGTAACACACTTCAGAGCTCCTGGAGCAATGCATCAAGCCAGGTGGATGTCAAAAGTCATCTACACATTCAAAGTTTGGATGCTTAGATCTCAATTCAAGCTAACGGCTATGGAAGTGTGTGTCCTCTGGGATCTTTGCATACGCTAAGGGGACCGGTCGCTTTTTAATTCGGGGTGACACTGAACTTCGTCCGATTTCAATGAGAGTTCGCATACGTACAGAGGATGATGTAACAGGGATTTTTTGTATTATTATAGGTCAATTAGTTCCTGAATTAAGGTGGAAATTAGCTCGAAAATTAAACACAAATTCTGAAGTTGAATAGTTCGAAACTCAAGCACTGTATTATATTTTCAAAGGGATCAGACAACTCAGGACAGGTGGTTTTACATTTTTTTTTTTTTTTTTTTTTTTTTTTTTTAAATTGCGGAATTAGGTGACTCGGAAATTAAGTAATGATTTTGTACTCGGTGGTTAGCTACCTATGCCAAGGGGCTGTGTCTCAAATTAAAAAAAAGAGACAATAGCTTTTTGAGCATTTCATGCGTTTTCCAATGGTATATAAAACATTCCTAGAGGCCCAATAATACAATTATTATTAGATCCCAAAGTGCGAAAAAACAGGTGTTGAGACAAACATGTGAAAGTCTAAGATAAATTGGGTGAACATTTTTAACTTATTTTTTGGTTTACAATATTTTACGCAGGAACATGGCAGAGTAGAAGATACAGCTTGTGGGAGGTTGTAGTATATTTTATGTTCTTTCCATTTATATATATATATATATATATATATATATATATACATACGATCCTCGTACGACCAGTAGTTACTGAGCCTGTCAATTTCAAAGTTCCCTATATAACGTTTTTAGAAAATACCGTATTTTTTGGGAAAAAAAAAAACACAATTTCCAATGGGTTATCACTAAAATACATTTCACTAGCTTATGATTTCGAGCTTGTTAAGCCTAAAAACCGGCCGGTCCCCTTAACCTCTGAAGTGCGCATGGGGGTAATTAGACACCTCTCCCTGTGCGCATGTATTTGAGGTGTTTCCGTCACTAAAATATTCATTGTACCATTAATAGCATTAATACTTATCCATATGCGCCTATTATGGGTTGATTATAAAGGTATTAACCTGAAACAACAATAAAACGAGTGAAAACAGCGTTTGGATGGTCAAAATCGGAGATATAGCCCGCGAGTTGTATAATGTATGGGTGAGGCAAGCTGCTTTCCCGCCAATTTCCCCCAAGGCCACTGAGACACAGTCGATCGATACTCTCTCTCTCTCTCTTGCATTCGCTTGCTATCAGTGATGACCACACCCTGCAACCGGATTTCTAATGTTAGCACGAAAATATACCTCAGAATAAGGGAATAACAGGGAAAATAGGTGATAACTGAAGGAGAGGAGGAAAGTGGGGAAGGAGGGGAGGTAGAGGACTGAGATTTTGCATAGCCCAGGGGCCAAAAAAAAATAAAAAAATAATTTTGTTTGTTTTTTGTTTTTTTCGATGTCAAAAGTTGATTTTTTTTTTCTCTGACTCTTAACCAAACAAGTGCGCATGGGGTTAATTGGAAACTTCCCCCTGTGCTGACGTATTTGAGGTGTTTCCGTCACTAAAATATTAATTGTACCATTAATAGCATTAATACTTATCCATATGCACCTATTATGGGTTGATTATAAAGGTATTAACCTGAAACAACAATAAAACGAGTGAAAACAGCGTTTGGATGGTCAAAATCAGAGATATAGCCCGCGAGTTGTATAATGTATGGGTGAGGCAAGCTGCTTTCCCGCCAATTTCCCCCAAGGCCACTGAGACACAGTCGATCGATACTCTCTCTCTCTCTCTTGCATTCGCTTGCTATCAGTGATGACCACACCCTGCAACTGGATTTCTAATGTTAGCACAAAAATATACCTCAGAATAAGGGAATAACAGGGAAAATAGGTGATAACTGAAGGAGAGGAGGAAAGTGGGGAAGGAGGGGAGGTAGAGGACTGAGATTTTGCATGGCCCAGGGGCCATTTTTTTTTTTTTTTTTTTTCCGATGTCAAAAGTTGATTTTTTTTTTTCACTCACTCTTAAGAGTCTCCCCGCAGTCCGCCGGGGGAACTCTTAAGAGTCTCCCCGCAGTTCCCGGGTTAAGAGTCTCCCCGCAGTCCGCCGGGGGAACTCTTAAGAGTCTCCCCGCAGTTCCCGGGTTAAAGCCTGGATAACGGCACCACAGCCAATCACTGCTACAAGCGACTTGGCCCTCATGCAATCATTGGACAAATATCGCTCCATAAACCCTGTTATTTCCAAAGTCACGACGATGAAGCTGGGATCACATCTTTGCTATTTATCTCTTTGCTCTTTGCTCTTCGATGAGCACCTGGAAGATGACATCAAGAACCGCATGGTGCACGCCATGTCCACCGTGAAAGGCAAACAAAATCCTCCCAAACGTCTCTCGCCAACAGATGCCTGGCAAGGCAAAACCGTGGCTGACTTTTTGACCACCAACACAAAAAGCCTGTTCCAGAAGCTTAAGTTTCCAGTGGATTTCTTGGAGGTTCCTGCATCCAACTGGAAAGACAACGAGGCGTACAGAGATGCAAGGGTCATTGCAGAAAAGTTGGCTGTTACAAACGACCATGCCGAGCGTAGTGTTGCCTTGGTCCAGGAGTATTCCGGTCGTTTGACCAAAGACGAGGACCAGCTGCAATTTGTTCTCCAGGTGGTCGCCGACCACAAGAATAGGTTCCCAGACCCATTGAAGCGGACATTAATTGGGCCACAATCAGTGCCTGGTCAGCATGGTACCCCTGTTGTAAACATATAATACTCACTTTTGTGAGTGGGACCAAGGCAAAATAGATGGAACCTCCATTTACGAATTATATCTCACGTATATAGGTTTTTTCTCCATAGGCTAATAAGGTAACACTTTAGGGCCTTGAGCGACCCCGAAATATTAATATTTTGTTAACAAAACTTTCACACATTGTTTTTAGCCCAATTGGTAACTTTTAGGAGGGTCAGACTAAAAGAAATCAAAAAGTAAACAATAAGGACCACCCTGATATACTGTATAGTGTATATATATATATATATATATATATATATATATATAATATATACTGTATAGATTGTGACATCCGGATAATATTCGGATGTTATGTGACGGACACCAAGCTGTGGTTCGTGCCTATTCTGCACCACATGGAGCTTCCCTGCGGACGTGACTAGAGAGAGAGATAGAGAGAGAAAGACAGAGATAGAGAGTTGCCCAGCGTACGTGGCATTCCAGACATTCCGCAAGAGAGAGAGAGAGAGAGAAGGGGCCGGGGTGGGGGGGGGTGATGACGTAGCAACCCCCACCCCGTTCTCCTACTACTTCTACCGTGGTGATGGGCTGGTCTATCAGAGTCAGAGCTGAGCGATCTCTGCCATACCCATAGCTTACTCTGACTGTTCCTTTTACTTATATATCTTCTAGATCTCAAGTGACGGCGTCTTTTCCGTGGATTGACCTCCCTACTGCCAACCTAGAAGTTGGCAGATTGGGAGCCAAAGTGTCACATTTTTCCCTTGCCCTTCAACTTTTCCTTCATAATTGCTGAGGGGCACAGGGCCTTGGGTGGCGCTTTGGTTTCCCGGGCGTTTCCGCACCCTCCTCAGCTCCCTGCCTTGGAGTGGCTTCGGTCACCCGGGCTTTGTTAGTGGTAAGCAGGGAGGGTTTTGTGGGGGCGCTCGTTTATGGCCTTGGCCTTGCTCAAGACCTTGAGGCTGTTCGGCCAGACAGCCTGGGGAACAACAACAACGACAACAACTACTTCTACCACCTGGATTGGCTCGCACACCTACTTCTCACCTGTAATTGGCCCGCACAACTTGCCTCACCCTCCTATTCGTAGCGCCACCTCTGAGCTGATGACGTAACTCCTGAACCAAGCTCTGATTGGACTAGTGTGGTGATGGACTCGTATATAAGGACAGCTATTTGAGATTCAAAGTTAGTACATTCTCGGCTGTGGGGAGTAAAGGGCTGCATGGAGAGACAGGCTTGTATAATTATTGTATAGGGTTATTATATTTTATTTGTAGTGCGTCGACGGTAGGAAACCTGTGACTGTTAATTAACCAGAGGTATGTCGGAAACATAGCCTCATTAGATTTAAGATTTTGTGATTGGAGACACATTTTTGGATTGGAGATATCATTTTGTTATTAGATATGATTTTGTGATTGGATATTGAATATTGGAGATTTGATGTGGTATAGTCATTAATTTATCTGTTTGACATTATACTAAAGTTAATACTTAAATTCCTTGATGTAAAACTATTGTCATTACTAATTAAGCATTGTTTTAAGTCCTATTCAATTATTGTGGCTTAAATTTATCTTGTATAACCAACTTTATTCTATGTAGTAATAAAAGTGAACCAACATGGATACAAAATGATCCTGAAGTACTAAATGTTAATTTCCTTCATAATCACCTAATGTTTTGTGTGATTTGTAAAGCCTTTATTTATTTTATAAATACAATTCCATTATATATGTGACTTTATATCTTCCCTGATCTATTATATTGATTCATTAAAAGTCTTGCATTAATAAGAATGACTAAGAATAACTAATTGGCTAACCTTATAATAATAATAATAATAATAATTAATGATTTAAGATAAGTAAAGAGGACAATGCTTAAATGAATAACGAGATACGAGAAAACAAAATTAAATCATAATATTTGAATGGTTAACAAACTAAATTAAGTATACTGGTATATGCAAATATCTTAATACTATTCTGCCTTTAATGGTAATCCAGATAAATAACTTTATTAAATAATTAGTTTATAATTGCTTAAAAGTCCTTAATTATATACCAAGCTTTTCTCTATTCATAATTAGTAGCCTACTTAATATTAAACATTAAAATAATTCTATATAACTTTAAATAGTTTCATGATTAACACCTCCCGATCGGGTAGTTTTGTATCGCTACTACCTGCCAAGCGGGCAGATTTACCCTAAACGAGCTTCATTCCATGCTATTTTCATGCTTAAAGAAGAGCCAGAGCATAATACAATTATGTATCCGTGAAAGGGCGATAATTGAGCTTTCCAATGACACCTGAACCATCCTTGTACGACTAGGGGTTCTCTTGCAACGATGTTGCAACACGAGTTGAAAAACCCTAAAATACAGTAATTTCCTCAGTTTTTTTCCCTGTATCGCGGGACCATGGAAGTGGTGGTGTCAGAGGCGGGACTATGTCCACGCTGAACGGTCAGAGCCCGCCCGCGCTCCTCCCACCGCTCGGACTCTCTCCCAGAGCCGATTATGTGCTCAACATCGCATACTACAAAAGTCGGGACCCGCTCTTTAGGCCTTGGTTCAATATCCTACTTAAGTCGAGACCTGCCAAAGAAGGGTTACATCTAATTGAAGTGTATCAGAGTATAAAGGATAACTGTCCCAACAGCTAAAAGGAAAGCAAGTAACAACATAACAAACATTTAAACATTTTAAGTTCTATTGGCCTTCAGCTGTTTGATACCCTTTCATATTATCTGTTCGATCTAGTTTCATTTAGTTAATCACTTTTGATGCAAGATACGTAACAGATAACTTTCGACCTTGCCATGATTCGTTTTGTAAAGTTTCACTTAAGTCACTGCTTAATATTTAATAATGCCTAATATAATAAATAGCGAAGATGCTCAGAATTTCATAGAGTCAACACCCACAGCCGATGACATCGATCTCCTGTCCAAAGACGAATTAAAAATTCTAGCCTCATATCTGCAGTTGACTGTCTCGGACATGATAAAACTAGACATGGCACAGTCCAAAAAATTAGAACTATTTGGGATTCATGACACCGAGGGCGGTGAGCGTAACGGAGCAGTTGGTAGGGGATTCAGTAATACTATGCGGTTTGGTGAAAATTGACCAGAGGGATTTACCCCTGAACAGTATTTGGAGCTTGCCAGATTAAATGCTGCCCAGGCAAACTCTCAGTGGCAGACAGAGCAAGCTTTGGAACAAACCCAGCTAGATCAGGTACAAATACATTTGCAGACCCAACAGCTAGACCATCAGTATTGCATGGGCCAATTAAATGCCCAAAAGAATCCTAATGCTCCTGTGATTGCTCCCCCTCCGGGATTAACCATGACTAGTTTGATTCCCCCATTCACTGAGGATAATGTTCAGGACTTTTTTGTTTTATTCGAGGAAGTTGCTGCGGGAATGGGGTGGATGAGAGATCGTTGGTCTTTTATGTTGCTAACCGTTATTACAGGACAGGCTCATGCTACTTACATATCAGTGGAGTCTGAGGTTCGGCAAGACTATTTTAAAAATTCACCAACTACAGCCTGAAGCTTATAGAAAACTTTCAGGAACACCCATATGAAATTTGAAGAAACCCATAAAGAGTTTCCAGGACCATGGCCAAAACATTAAATGATTGGATCAAAAGTAAAGATGTCACTGATTTCAACGGTCTGAAAGAGTTAATCTTGCTTGAGAATTTCCTATGGAAGATAAATTCATCAGTAGCCTATCACTTGAGAGGGAAAAAGGTAGATAATCTTGCCGAAACTGCAGACATGGCTGGTACCTATGTACTAAACAACAAATTCCGTGGGAAGAAGCCCTATGATAATTCTACGTTCTCCAATCACAAATGTGATAATTCCAGTCACTTGCAAAAGCCTGTAACGTCTCTCCATGCTAGCCAAACTAAAAATGCTCCCCCAACTAAGAATATGACTCCTGGTAATGGTAACAAAGGTGGGGCCCAAACTATATTACTAATCATGCTTATAAGGGGAATGTATCCCAGAAAGTGTGTAATTATTGTGGTAAGAGAGGCCACTTAGCTTATCAATGTTGGGCTAAGGAGAGATCCGAGGGACCGCGACAGACAGTAGCTGCAGTATCTGCCTCTCCCAATAGTCAAAACTACCCAAATGTGCCTTTGATGCAGGACTCCTGACCGCAGGATAACCTAGCTACTAACATAAACCCGACAAGAAATTGTGTAGTAGCGTGTATGGTGCAACCCGCAAGGGTTAAGCCTGTAGTAATATCCCAATCAGTCCAGGATAAACCTGTAGTAATATCCCCATCAGTTGAGGACAGTTACCGTCCCTTCATTTCATCTGGAAATGTGAAACTGAATGGTTGTGTACATGAAGTAATTTTTTTTAGAGATATTGGTTCTACTAGCACCCTCATGATGAATCCTTATGCTGAGTTGGGCTAACTGGCGAACCAGTAATAATGAGAGGTGCTGGAGGCCATTTGCCTGCTTACATAGTGAATGGAGAGATTGAGTGTGATTTGCTGAAGGGTGAAGCCTGTATAGCTTTGTGTAGGCCTCAGGACATCTCTGTGCCTGGGGTAACACTCCTTTTGGAGAATGACGTGGCTGGCAAGAGGGTCCGACCAGACCCAGTTTTGTCACTTTCCCCTGTTGACGAGCTACTGACTGGTGAGCTCGAGAAGGAGATGCCAAAGGTTTTCCCAGTGTTTGCTGTCACTCGATCTATGACTCGAGTAGCAGTTCCCTCTGATACAAATGTACCAACCGTGAAGGAAGATAAAAGGGATGAAAGAGTAGTGAATGATGCTCCAACTGTGCCTGATGTAGTAGATCTGTCTGACAGTTTTATGGCTTACCTTGAGCCAAATGATAATCATGAAACCCCTCCTAATTGTCCTAGTGGCCTGGTAGAGTTACAACGGATAACCGTGAGTGAAAGGAGTTAGCTGCCAGTGCCGTGAGTGAAGAGGAGAGTGAGAAGGAGAGGGGTGAGTGTTTTTATATGAAGAAAGGAGTCTTGTGGCATAGGTGGAGACTGCCACACAGACCTATTGATGACGGGGCATGGGACATACATCAGGTAGTCCTTCCTAAACCTTGTCGTAAAGATAT
Organism: Paralithodes platypus; assembly: GCA_032716605.1. Lineage (NCBI taxonomy): Eukaryota > Metazoa > Arthropoda > Malacostraca > Decapoda > Lithodidae > Paralithodes > Paralithodes platypus. Next base: position 23,274,992 of record CM064530.1, read on the forward strand.
ACTAGAAATGGCCCATAGTATACCCTTAGCAGGGCACTTAGGTGTGAGGAAAACCCTAGATCGCATTAGAGCCCACTTTCACTGGCCAGGAAAGTGTGCAGATGTAGTGGAGTTCTGTAGAGTGTGTCACACCTGCCAGATGACAGGAAAACATAATCAAAAGGTGCCTGTACATCCTCTGGTGCCCTTGCCAGTGTTCGAGAACCCTTTCACTCGGGTGGTAGTGGATACCGTTGGTCCATTGCCAAAGACATCCCAGGGACATATATATTTGTTATCTATAATGGACATGGCAATTCGATACCCAGAGGCTATACCGTTACGAAATACTTCAACCCAAACAGTCATTAAGGAACTTCTCAAATTCTTCACCAGAATGGGTTTCCCCGATGAGGTGCAAAGTGATCAAGGTACTAATTTAACTTCCAATATATTTCAGCAGTCCTTGAAGGAATTGGGTATCGACCATGTGAAGTCCAGCTCCTACCACCCAGAGAGTCAAGGGGTCCTCGAACGATACCATCAAACATTAAAAGCAATGTTGAGAAAATATTGTGAGGAAACTGGAGGTGATTGGTATAAGGGGGTACTTTTTTCCTTTTTTTTTGCCACCCGTGAGGGTCCGACTGAATCTCTGGGCTTCTCACCCAATGAACTAGTTTTCGGTTACCAGGTATGTGGCCCTTTGCAGCTATTGCAGGACAGCCTAGTTAGCCAGGAAAGGAACCAAAATCTCCTAAAGTATGTGTCAGAGTTCAAAACCCGGCTCAGATCCTCGTGCGAGTTTGCAGCACAGAATCTAAGAGTGGCTAAAAACACTATGAAGGTAAGGTACGATAAAAGAACCTGTGTGAGTGAGTTTCAGCCTGGTGATGAGGTCTTGGTTCTCATTCCCCTTTTCGGCCAACCTTTATCAGCAAAGTTTAGAGACCCATATAAAGTAGTAAAAAGGGTGAGTGTTACTGACTACTTAATGGCTACCCCATACAGGAGGAAGCCTAAGCAAGTATTTCACATACATATGTTAAAACCCTATCATAAGGACCCTGACTCCTCTCCTCCAGATTCTCCTTTTGTGGCAGTAATAAATGAAAGGACCTGTGGACATCCTGGTGCTGGTGATGATGTTCATAGTTCTTACCCACAGATCTCGCAGCACACTGTCCCAGATCCTGAAGGTATCGATAATGACTTTGACTTGTCTGGTGGTCTATCAAACTTTAAATGTAATTCTGTAGCATGGGGGGAATTACCAACAAAATTATGTCATCTTCCGTCCGAGAAAGCTAACCAACTAATCCATGTTTTATCCCAGTCCCCCAGTGTGTTCCATGATATTCCAGGGCTCACCTCATTGGCCGTGCATGACATAGACGTCGGGGATGCAGCACCAATTAAATTATCCCCATACTGTGTCTCACCACAGCGCAGGAGTATTCTGCAAATTGAATTAGATTTCATTTTGTCAAATGAACTAATTACTAGGCCTTAAGCCAGTGGAGTAGTCCAGTCACACTTGTGCCTAAGCCAGACGGGAGTTATAGATTTTGCATGAAGTACAGACAAGTCAATGCCGTAACAAAAAATGACACCTATCCACTGCCACGGATTGATGATTGTATTGACCAGATTGGCACAGCCAGTTATATAAGTAAAATTTACCTTATGAAAGGATATTGGCAGGTACCTCTTACTCCATGAGCAAGGGAGATTTCAACTAATCCATGTTTTATTCCAGTCTCCCAGTGTGTTCTGTGATACTTCAGGGCTCACCTCATTGGCCGTGCATGATATAGATGTCGGGGATGCAGCACCCATCAAATTATCCTCATACGGTGTCTCACCACAGCGCAGGAGTATTCTGCAAGTGGAATTATGTTTCATGTTATCCAATGCCATAATACGGGAGTTATAGATTTTGTATGGACTACAGACAAGTCAATGCCGTAACAAAAAATGACACCTATCCACTGCCACGGATTGATGATTGTATTGACCAGATTGGTACAACCAGTTATATAAGTAAAATTGACCTTATGAAAGGATATTGGCAGGTACCTCTTACTCCCAGAGCAAGGGAGATTTCATGTTTTGTGGTAAATAATCAAGCCTTCTGCTGTGAAGTAATGCCTTATGGCCTGAAAAAGCTCCAGCTACCTTTCAGCGCCTAATAAATCAGGTGACTGGGGGGATGCTGGATGTGTAGTTTACATCGATTATATCCTCCTCTTTTCACATACATGGGAAGAACATCTACAACAGATCAGATTGCGTTTTTTAACCTTGCTGAAGCAAATCTAGTAGTGAACTTAAAGAAATGCACGTTCATCAGGAGTACCGTCCAATATCTTGGATATACAGGACAGGGTCAGGTTGCACCTCCTCAAGCTAAAATAGAGTCTATTTTAACCTCTCGGCTCCGCAGTCCCTGTAGTATACACCATACCCCTGTGCATAGGTATTTTGATTCTTTCCTCACTGAAATTGTTAATTTACCATAAATATAATTAATACATATACATATGCATCTATTTTACGATTAATATGAAGATAGTAACATGTGACAACAATAAAACAAGTGGGAATAGTGTTTAGATCGTCAAAATCGCGTATAAATACGGAGCGGCCCATTCATGAAATGTGGAGTAGAGCGAGGCAACCCCACCTCTCGCGAGGTCTGGAGCATGACTGAGAGTCTCACCCCACCCTCTACCTCTGCCAACACACTCGCTAGTCACATAACCACTCCCTGCAACCGGCTTGCAGATATTAGCACGAAAATATACCAATAAATAAGGGAATAACAGGGAATATAGGAGATCATTGAAGGGGAAGGGGGGGGGGGGGGAGAGGAGGGGACTTTGACAGATGTGGAGAAGTAATATGAGGTATGGAGAAAAAATAATGTTTCAAGTGCTACTGGGGCCTTTTAAAAGTTTTTTTTTAGGCATAGGATCTTAAGATTCTCCCTGCAGTCACCCAGTAAAACCTCTTAAGAGTCTCCCGGCAGCTGCCAGGTTAAATTTCCCAACGGCTACAAATAAAAAGGTAATCCAAAGATACTTAGAAATGATTGGATATTATAGGAGATGTATTCTAAATTTCTCAAGGTTAACAGCACCTTTAACAGATCTTCTCCCAAGGATGTGAAGTTTGAGTGGTCATCGGAATGTGAGGAAGCTTTCAGTGCTACCAAATACATTCTATCTAACTATCCTGTTCTCCGTGCCCCTGATTTCACCAGATCTTTCTCCCTAGCTGTTGGTGCAAGTAATACCTGGGTCGGAGCTGTGTTACTCCAGGAGGATGGCTGTAATGTATTGCATCCTGTTTTCTATTTTAGTAAAAAGTTAAATTCTGCTTAACGTAATTACTCTGTAATAGAAAAGGAGCTGTTAGCATTGATTTGTCACTCCAATTCTTTAGTGTTTATGTTCAATCTGCCCCTGGTTCCATTACTGTATATACTGACCATCACCCATTAAAGTGGTTGCACAAGTTCCAAAACAAGAACCAAATACTGACCAGGTGGAGCTTGTTGCTGCAGGAGTACGCCTTAAATGTCAAACACATTAAGGGTGTCCAGAACGTGCTGGCAGATTGTTTGTCAAGAGTCTAAAATATTGTCATATACTTTTCTCCTCTTGAACTCTTTTCTAGCGGGGGAGGTGTGACATCAGGAAAATACCTGGATGTTATGTGACGGACACCAAGCTGTGGTTCGTGCCTATACTGCACCACATGGAGCTTCCCTGCGGACATGACTAGAGAGATAGAGAGAGAGAGACCTGCCCAGCGTACGTGAAATTCCAGACATTCCGCGAGAGAGAGAGAGAGAGAGAGAGAGAAAAGGGGGCCTGGCAGACGATGACGTAGTGACCGCCCCCCCCCCCCCCCCCCCCCCCCGTTCTCCTACTACTTCTACTACCTGGATTGGCTCGCACACCTACTTCTCACCTATAATTGGCCCGCACAAGTTGCCTCACCCTCCTATTCGTAGCGGCACCTCTGAGCTGATGACGTAACTCCTGAACCAAGCTCTGATTGGACTAGTGTGGTGATGGACTCGTATAGGCCTATAAGGACAGATATTTGAGATTCAAATTTAGTACATTCTCGGCTGTGGGGAGTAAAGAGCTGAATGGAGAGACAGGCTTGTATTATTATTTTATAGGGTTGTTTTATTTTATTTGTAGTGCGTCGCTGGTACCTCTACACGGTAGGAAACCTGTGACTGTTAATTAACCAGAGGTATGTCGGAAACAGCCTCATTAGATTTAAGATTTTGTGATTGGAGTGACATTTTTGGATTGGAGATTTAATTTCGTAATTAGATATAATTTTGTGAATGGATATTGAATATTGGAGATTTGATGTGATATATTCACTAATATATCTGTTTGACATTGAAATGACGAGCCAAAAGGACAACCACACAAGATTGCCACCGTAAGAGAATCCAGGGAAACCAGAAGAAAAAGATTTAGATATAGATTAATTTCCCATTCTCCAGAGAACGGGAAATCTGACCCCTGAACCCATTCTCTAATTCCCCGTACAGGTGAGTTACCCCCGAAGGGCAGGTCAAGCCCCTCCAATCAGCACCTCACGCGGCTCCACCAATCACAGGGCAGGACTCAAATAGCCAAGGCAGAATTTCCCCCCGAATACTATGATGAGAAAGTGTTTATGCAATCTAAGCATAAAGAGCCCTGGGAGTATTTACATCGTTGGGGCCCTCCATCCTCAAGAAGCTGCCAGACGAGAAGAAAAGTGAAATTGTGATATGAAGTGCCACAGAAGAAAATCATTACATAAACAGTCCAACTAGCCAAAACAATTAGTGGACAGGAAATCACGAATTACATCATCAGGCTTGATGATATAAGAAAGAACCAAAGGTCAAACAGACGAGAACCTCAGTGCGATGTCATTAAGCGCCATAGTGTATTTTTCATGTAATTATTAACCTCAACATAGCCCATTTTTATGTATTTACTATGTCCCTATTCATACGAGATCACGCAACCTGCCCAAGAGAAATAACCCAAATATGTACTGACTGAAACTACAGGAAGTCAGTTCACACTCAGTAGCTTGTTCCGTCCGGATATATGTCCGGGAGTATAACTACCTAAACACTCCGTCCGGATAAGTCTGTCCTGGAGTCGTTTGCCTGAGAGAGAGAAGGAGCCTGCTGTCCACTGCCCCCCTGCCCTTGGACTACTGCCGAAGCAGTACCCTGACATCTTACCCTGCCCCATGGACTCCTGACGAGTGGCCCCATAACGTCCAGCTGCCGTGCCCGGACCCCTGTGACGCCCCGACCCTCGTACTTGGCCCTTCTCCTCCTCCACGCTAACCCTAAGTGTTTCTGCGTATCTCAATGTGTGGCTATTGTTGCAGGTAAGGTTATATATGCGAGTATTCCGAAAGTGTTATAAAGTTGATCTGTGCCTAGGATCTGTGCCTGTTATTTATTCAATTATCGATCTGTGTATACGTTACATAGTCATTTATCCTCCCATTCAATCTTGATCTGTGCAAGTGAATTCATCGCACTAGATATTGCTTCGTATACCCCCTTTTAATATATTTCTTGAGGTGTTATCAATTATCAATTGTACACCAGTTATATACATTCATCTCGATCCAGGCTCAAGACTGAAATACTCTCAGATGTCACCTATATATGTTAATTAATCTCTTGGGAATCCAAGTTGAAGTGTAAATGTATATCGTGAAGATATTCCCTTATTTGCTACCATTTACCTTGGACCTATGCCCACATTTTAATCTATCTATCATTCCTTACCGAAAAGTCAAGAATCCCCCGTTGAGTTAACCTTAATTAATTCAATTATTCGAGCTATCTTGTTTCTACCAGTGCTTGTGAATTAATCTGATCTACGTGTGTGGGTAATTTATAATTATTTTCACACATTTATAGTAACTCTTGTTCAAGTTATTTATTATTTATGTCTCCTTATTATCGTAGAGACATTACTATTTCGATTTTACTATTTCCATAGTAACTATTTAATTACAGCATATGTTTATGTAATTCGCATACGCCATATCTTTGATCCACGTATTGCCAGATAGGGATTTGCTAATATATTCAAATTTCCTTTAATACTGTTAGTGTAGTATTTTAACCTAGTACAACTTCGTTGTGTACGCCCTTTTATAATATATTCTGAGTTCTTCTGAATTATAATTTACTGTGATTATCCAGTCACATTTTAATTGAGTGTCTTTTCCTTATTTTATATTTACTTGCATTCATTCCAAAACCTGATATATCGATTCATTGATCTTAATTTGAATTGGAATTCCATACTTGTGTGTATCGATCTCTTACCCGGTGTAAATCTATTTTTCGTATCCGTGTGTCGAGTCTTTCACAAAAACCGCTTAGATAAGTAAATTCCAACTTAAACCACCCTGTCGATAAGCTCCTTAGTATATTATTTAATATTCACCAGTGTCTTATAGTCGCACTATTTCGAATTATAAATTCATACCAAAGCCGTCAATCTGACCTAGGGTCGAACGCACTACCTTTAATTTATCTTACCTGTGTGACCCTCCCGTTAATCCTCTTGATAAGCTCTCACCGCCCCCCGCTCGTGAACGCTATTTCAAGTCAATCCGCCTTATGCCAGAAATCTTGGCATTAGACGTTACACTCACATACGTGTTATCATTTGACTTGATTACCTATGTACAATTGTACATGTGTAACACTATTGTTCCTGCATATTTATATTACCTACAGTATACTGTGTGTAATTGTAATGTGACTAAATATAATAAAGTTATCATTATAGACCATTCTATATTTGATACGTCGCTTGAGTACCTTTATTGTCTGCCCAATATGACAGAGCAATATACTATATCCAATAACCTATGTCCTATGAATAAACTAATGTGTGAAGTAATATTGTGTTCTTATTGTGTGAATGCTGCCTTGGGATAAAGAGTTGATGCAAGATATATAAAGCTAGACGTGACCCTGTCGAGCATATTCCACCTCAAGACATCTTATTATAAGATTGTACCGAGATCATAAGTAATCGAGTTGAAATACCAACCCGACATTTCAGACATTATACTAAAGGACTTGATGTAAAACTATTGTCATTACTAATTAAGCATTGTTTTAAGTCCTATTCAATTATTGTGAGCTAAATTGATCTTGTAAAGTAAACCAAATTTATTCTATGTAGTAAAAGTGCACCAAAACGATCCTGCAGTACTAAATGTTAATTTCCTTCATAATCACCTAATGTTTTGTGTGATTGTATAATCCTATATTAATTTTATAAATGCAATTCCATGTTATATGTGACTTTATATCTTCCCTGATCTATTATATTGGTTCATAAAAAGTCTTGCATTAATAAGAAGGAATAAGAATAACTAATTGGCTAACCAAATAATAATAATAATAATAATAATAATAATAATAATAATAAATATTATTATTTAAGATACGTAAAGAGGACAATGATTAAATGAATAACGAAATACAAGAAAAAGAGTAAAACATAATCTTTTAATGGTTAACAAACTAAATTAAGTATATATAAAAAGATCTTCATAATAATCTGACTTTAACACCTTGAGAGCGGCCTAGGCGGTAATTTCTATGTACCGCCCAGCGTTTTTTGTTTACCCTAAATAGGGTTGTTTCCATGCTCATTTTCATGCATAAACAAGACACAGAGCGTAAAACAAGTATCTATCCCTGAAAGGGCGTAAACAGAGCTTTCCAATGACACCCAAACCATCCTTGTACGACCACTGGTTCTCTTGCAACGATCGTGCAACACGAGTGCAAAAAACCTAAAATAAGGTAATTTCCGTACATAATTCCCTGTGTAGCGAGTGAGAAGAGGGGGAGAAAGTTAGAATACAGTTCAGTACACCTGCGGTGGTCGTGGGGAGCGGTCATAAGGTTACTACGCTCGTCCCACCGCTCAGCTCTCTCTCTCAGCAACATTACCTGCTGAAAATGGCACTCGACAGCTGTCGTGCACCGCCACATAGTCCAAATTTATTTCACTCGACATATGTTGCGTGCCGCCAATAAGGGGTTAATGATAATCCAGATTAATTACTTTATTAAATAATTAGTTTATAATTATTTAAAAGTCCTTACTTACATACCAAGCTTTTCTCTATTCGTAATAAGTAGCCTACTTAAGGACCGGCCGCTTTTTAATAGGGGGTGTCACTGAGCTTCGTCCGATTTCAATGAGATTTCGCACACTTATAGAGGATGATGTAACTAGGATGTTTTTGTTAAATGTTTTTTATTTTAGGTCAATTAGGTCCTGAATTAGGGTGGAAATTAGCTCGAAAATTTAACAAAAATTCGGAAGTCGTATAATTCGAAACCCAAGCACTGTATAATATTTTGAGAGGGATCAGACAACTCAGGACAGGTGGTTTTACAACTCTCCTGATCCACTTATGTTTTGTTTTATCTAATTGCGGAATTAGGTGACTAGGAAATTAGGTAATGATTTTGTGCCAAGGGGCTGTGTCTCAAATTAAAAAAAGGGCGTCAAGAGATTTATAGAGCACTTCACGTGCTTTCCAATTGTATATAAAACATTCTTAGAGGGCCAATAATACATTAATTATAATATCCCAAAGTGAGACAAAACAGGTGTTGAGAAAAACATGTGAAAGTCCAAGGTAATTGGGTGATTTTTTTTTTTTTTTTTTTTTTTTTTTGCTTATAATATTTTAGGCAGGAACACGGCAGAGTAGAAGATACAGCTTTTGGGAGGTTGTAGAGTATTGTACGCTATGTCCATTTATATATGTACGATCCTCGTACGACCAGTAGTTACTGAGCCTGGCAATTTCAACGTTCGCTATATAAAGTTTTTAGAAATACAGGAAAACATAAATAAAAAACAATTTCCAATGGGTTTTCACTAATAACATTTCACTGGCTTATGAAGGGATGTTGAATAAACACATTTCAACACCTAATGGTATTTTCAGGATTTCGAGCTTTTTAAGCCTAAAAAGCGGCCGGTCCCCTTAATATTAATCATTAAAATAATTCTATATAACTTTAAATAGTTTCATGATTAAATATAATTGAAGTGTATCAGAGTATAAAGGATAACTGTCCCAACAGCTAAAAGGAAAGCAAGTAATAACATAACAGACTTTAACATTTTAAGTTCTATTGGCCTTCAGCTGTTTGATACCCTTTCATATTGTCTGTTCGATCTAATTTTATTTAGTTAACCACTTTTGAATGAAGATACGTAACAATATATACAGTATATAGGGCCTATATATATACAGTATATATACATTTTTTTTTTTTTTTTTTTTTTTTTTTTATCTATGTGACAACTGCCTTCCCCAAGAGTTTAAAGGGTGACAGGGCCCAAATCAATGGACGTTCAAGCCAAAATGCAATATAAGTCATAGCAAGAGGGAAAAACTGATTTTGGGAGAGAGTTCCAGAGTTCAGCAGATAAATAGAAGAAAGACTGAGAACAACATTTCACTCTTGGGTTGGAGAGTTTCACAGAGTAGGGGTTGGATTATGTTGCAAGACGAGTACTACATACCCTACGTAGAGGAAATGGTATACACTGGGAAAGTTCTGAGGAACATTGATTACTGTAGTAGCGATATAATAGCGAGAGAGAAGCAACATTAAGGTTAAGAGAGAGAGAGAGATTACAGAGAGTTGGTGAGTGGATGGGTGTTAATGATACAAAAGGCTTTCCTTTGTACTTTGTCTAGGAGTGTGGTGTGAGAGGATCCTCCCCATACATGTGAACAATACTCAATACAAGGACGCACTGTGCCCCTGTACAGAGCAAGAAGCTGTGCAAGGGTAAAGAAGCCCTTGAGACAGTTGAGCACAACCAGCTTCTGGGAGGCAGCCTTAACAAGACTGGTAATATGGTTCTTCTAAGTGAGAGTAAAAGGAAAAGAGACACCGAGAATATTGAGAGACGATGAAGGATTGATTTTTGTATCGTTGAAGTGTAAGGGATAGTCCTCTGGGGGTTCCGGACAGGTAGTAAGATCAAGAAATTGTTTTTTGGAATCATTAAAGGCAACACAGGTTTCTCTGCCCCAATTGGAAATAGTAGTTAGATCAGAAGATAAGTGTTGCATGGCTTCATTACGTTTGTTTTTGAGGGATTGCTGGCTGGGGCGTTCAAGAAAACTAATTGAGTATGAATGTATGGGACTGGAAGAACAGTTCAGAAGATCATTTATGAACATTTAGAAAGAGAATGGGAGATAGACAGATCCCTGATTATGCTGAATTGGGGTTTATGTTTAATCATATAAATGTACTACAACAGCATTTTAACAGGTAATTCTGCTAAATATCAATATCTACCACACCAACTTCCTCATAAAACGAAACTCGCAAGTAATGAATTGGACGATAGTTGGAGGGTTGAGAGCAGTCACGTACCCTTCTTTGGGACATGTTGCACTAGAGCACACTTCAAGCAAGAAGGGAAGACATTAGATGAGAGAAAGTGACGAAAGAGTTTGCCAAGGCAAATATATACAGTTTATACAGTATATATATATATATACCGGTATATATATATATATGTACAGTATATATATATATATATATATATATATATATATATATATATATATATATATATATATATATATATATATATATATTGTAGGCACCAATTGATCAGGGCTAGACCCAAGTGAGGTTATAGGCATGTGATAAAGAGTCACTGGAACTCCTGTTTCATTTGCTTGGCCTCTCTTACTGATTTTCTTTGTGCCTCATTTACAATGAGAGCAATCCAGCTAGCTCTCATAAACACCTTCTCTTCCTATCCACTTCACTACACTAAACATACACACCCCACTTCATTCCTCCACACCAATTTAAAAAAAAAAAAATCATTTTAGCCCAGCCTCGGAGTCCCCAAGGGGGGGAGGGGGGGGGACCATAAATGCCCCCCGAATCGACCGACCATCCCCTGACGACCCCACAAAATTACCTGGACCTCGGCCTGTTTCCCTTTATATTGATTTCTGCAACATTCGCAGACTTTCCTCTATAACTTTCACTCTGTTGAACACCATCTCTCCTCCTATAAACCTGATCTTCTCTTCCTCACCGAAACTCAGGTGTCTGTAGCAACATCCAGCAGCCCCTTCTCTGTATCCTCCTACTTTCTCTATCCTAGTTTCAAAGCCAGAGGCGGATGTTGTGCATACATGCACAACAAACTCACTTGCTCTCGTGTTCCCGATTTCGACTCCTCTGAATTCTCAACTATATGGCTCAAACTTTCCTGTCATTCTCTTACTAAATATTTCTGTGCTGTCTATCTTTCCCCTAACTCTACCAACTTACTCAAATTCTTTGACTATTTAAACTCTACAGTGGAACACATTCTATCCATTTCTCCTTTCTCAGAAATCTCCATCTTAGGAGATGTCAACGTTCACCACCGCCAATGGCTCTCCTCTCACACTACTGACCCAGGTGGTGAACAAGCCTACGTGTTTTCTATCCTGATTGATCTAGACCCCCCTAGCACCAACCCGGCCAATGACATTACATTTTTCTACAGAAACTACATGTCTTCCGACCACACAACAGACGAATCCATTATGAAAGAAATAATTCACAAAAACGTCCTCCCCACCAACCCTGATAATAAAATAAAATTAATTATTTACTACAAATCTCCTAAGACCTTACCTTGTCCTCCGTAACCGCCCCATTTCCACCAACCAACCGAAAGACGATCATGTGATATATATACCAGCATATTTGCACCTCTGGGGACTGTGGACCCCTATCCTATGTTGGAATGACACAGACTCGCCTTTCCCGTCGACTAACCCTCCACCTTTAATCTGGCGCTATAAAAGATCACTATCAAGCCCCCCACCATCTTGCCATAACTCGCGCCGACCTAGACAAACAAACCACCATACTCGACAAAGAATCAGACCCCAGAAGACTAGCTATTTTAGAAGCTCTATACATCCAAACACTCAACCCCAGCATCAACAACCAAACACAAGACCTTCAAATTCTTCCTTCAGGCAAGCGCTACAGGCATGCTGCCCCCTGCCTTCCTCTCGCCCCGTGCCCCCCTCCCTTACGCTTCCATGCTCAGCACACAGCTGACAATACCAACCAATCACAGCCACCCACAGCCAACAACCAACCACCGATAAGATTTAGTGCCCGTCTCGCGAATAGACTGCCTTCCACCAATGAACAGCCACCACACACCCAGTAGCTCCGCCCACCTCCCTCTACTTGATCCTCAAATTTTGTATAAATATGATGCTTTGTCCCTATTCTAATCATTACCTCTCCATTCCCTGAAGATGCAAGATGTTTACTTGTGAAACGTTGGATCCACCATGAATTTTGCTAACCTTTTGTATCTCATCTCTGAACCCCAGAGGAAAATTGTTAGAACTATTGAAAGCTGTAACATTAAAATCCTGAATGCTGAAACTGCTATTGCTTTTAACCTCGTCTGTTTAAAAGAGAATCTATTACCTGGCTATACTAACATATATATATATATATATATATATATATATACAGGGTGTCCCAGGAGGAAAGGGCATAACTTTGGGAAATGACAAAACAAAATATTCTAAGCCTAAAATGTTGTATAAGAAATATTCCAAATCTCAACCAGTAAAGAGATATTGCATGTTGAAAATGGCATTTTCTTAAGTATTTCCACATAAGGGTGGCCTAGCTGTCCTAGTACCTACCCCACCTCCATCTAACTGCAGTTATTTTACCATGTTATTGTAAAGGTATTATATTTCTGGAAGTTGCAAAATGATTATAGATATAATAGCTCACTATGGACCAGTTGGAAACTAAAGCAAATGAGAGGAGTGGACATAATACAAGAAACAGGATGTTTAATTTCAAGGTCCCGAGAATCCAAGGACAGGGTAAGCAAACATTCTTCTTCACTGCCATCAAAGACTGGAACGACCTACCCCAGTCAGTCCGTGAAAAGAGAACACTGTATTCCTTCAGACATAGCCTGAAGGAACACCTGAACCGGACAGCTGCGAGAAGGGAGCACCAAGCTTATGTCTACTACTAAATATGACATAAGAGATAGACAAACCAAACTGAAATGATTACTGATTACGGATTACTGATATTTACTATAGGATGTAGGCTAAGGTATCTTAAAATAACCCCCTAGAAATACTTTCTCTAAAGTATCTATTTCTTTATCCTCCCCATTTCCCCAGCTAACCTAATCCCACAAGGACCCCAATGGAAATACGCCTAATGGCCTTATTGGGCTATCCTTAGTTGGAATTATGCAAGGCTGGTACATGTCATATTTGTAACATAATATGTGGTACCAACTCTGTAAATTGCTAACTGAATAAATATTATTATTATTATTATTATTATTATTATTATCTGACATGGAAGAGTCCAATACAGTGTGGCAGGGGAGGACACTATATAAAACCTTCAATATCTTTTTAACGGTTGAAATTTGGACTTTTTGTTATAGATCATTTTAGGCTTATAATAGCTTGTTCTATCATTTCCCAAAGTTATGCCCTTTCCTTTCGGGACACCCTATATATATATAGATATACATATATACAGTATATATATATATATATACATACAGTATATATATATATATATATATATATATAATTATATATATATATATGCAGTATATACTGTATAATTCTACATACATATAGCTGCGGTTGTGGACGGCCATCGCTCATTTCCTCATCCTATTAACTACGGTGTTCTTCAGGGATCCGTCCTATCACCTATTCTCTTTCTAATTTTCATATATGATCTTCTCAACTGTACATCCAGTCCCATCCATTCATATGCAGACGACTCTACTTTACACCACCCAATTAGTTTTCCAGACCGACCCAGCCAGCAATCCCTCAAAAGTAAACGTAGTGAAGCCATAAAATGCTTATCTTCTGATTTAGCTACTATTTCCAATTGGGGTAGAGAAAACCTTGTGGCATTTAACCTCTGAAGTGTGCATGGGGGGTATGAGACACCACACTCCTGTGCTGACGTATTTGTGCTGTTCCCATTACTAAAATATTTATTTTACCATAAATAGCATTAATACTTATCCATATGCGTCTATTAAAGGTTGATTATAAAGGTATTAACCTGTTAAAACAATAAAACAAGTGGAAACAGCGTTTGGATGGTCAAAATCGGCGATACAGGCCGGGAGTTACACAATGTATGGCTGAGGCAACCTCCCAGCCCACCACTTTCCTCCACCTACATATCGGATACCTAAATGAGAAAGCAAACTATTCGATGAATGGCACTCAGCTTAAGAATGTAAACAGAGAAACCGATCTGGGAGTAACAATATCGAGTAACCTAAAACTGAGTCAACAATGTTCAGAAGTTGTTAAGAAGGCAAACAAAATAATTGGCTTTATAGGCAGGTCATTTGAGCATAAATCCAAAGACGTTATCCTAACCCTTTACAATTCCTTAGTCCGCCCTTTTCTGGAATACTGCGTTCAATCCTGGTGCCCTTATTACCAAAAAGATATAAACAAGCTAGAACGAGTTCAACGTAGAGTTACCAATATGATACCTAGCCTAAAAAACAAACCATACGAAGAGCGTCTTAGAGAATTAAATCTATTTCCTTTAACCCAGCGCAGATTAAGAGGTGACTTAATTCAAGTGTTCAAAATCATCAAAGGCATCGACAATATGAACTGTAGTAAGTACTTCACTATCGACCAATCTAATTTCACGCGGGGAAACGGTTGCAAAATTATTGGTAAATCTTTTAACTCACACGAATCTAAGAATTTCTTCTTCAATCGAGTTGTCAACTTGTGGAATGGGCTTCCCGAAACGTTATAGACTGCATCACCGTTGATTCATTTAAACTCCGCATAGACAAATATCTCGCATCAAACCCGCGACTGACTGCGTTTGTAAATGAATAACTTTATTGTATCCCCCCCTCAGTTACTAACCCATCTGTCCCCTACTAACTTCCTAATCCTGCCACGGACATTAGTTCCAGGGCAGTAATTCCCTTTCCAATGTGTCCTTACCCACTCTAAACCACTGTTTGGACACTTGATCCTCAGTGTTTTGGAGGACAAGCAACCTAGAAGGGTCACTAGATCTGTTGTTGCTTGATTTTCTTTGTACTTCCTTTGTACCTCTGGAGAGAGACTGTCGATCGATACTCTCTCTCTCTCTCTTGCACTCGCTTGCTAACAGTGATGACAACGCCCTGCTACCAATTCGCTAATGTTAGCACGAAAATAGACCACAGGAAAAGGGAATAACAGGGAAAATAGGGGATAACTGAAGGAGGGGAGGAGACTGGGGAAGGAGGGGAGGTGGAGGAGTGATATTTGGCATGGGCAAGGGGCATTTTTTTTTTTTTTTTTTTTTTTTTTCACGGTGTTTTAAATTGATTTTTTTTCCCCCTGACTCTTAAGAGTCTTCCCGCAGTCTGCCGGGGGAACTCTTAAGAGTCTTCCCGCAGTTCCCGGGTTAATGCCTCCAAAACTCAATTTATCCATCTTACTACCCGTCAGGAACCTCTAGAGGATTATCCTTATTCTTCAACAATACAAAAATCAACCTTTCATCTTCCCTCAATGTTCTCGGTGTCTCTTTTTCGTCTGCTCTCACTTGGAAAGACCATATTACCAGTCTCGCTAAGACAGCCTCCCAGAAGCTGGGTGTGCTCAACCGCCTCAAGGGGTTCTATACCCCTGCGCAGCTTCTTGCTCTGTACAGGGGCACTTGTATTGAGTATTGTTCACATGTGTGGGGAGGATCCTCTCACACCGCAATCCTAGATAAAGTAGAAAGAAAAGCCTTTCGTATCATTAACTCCCGTCCTCTCACCAACTCTCTGCAATCTCTCTCTCTTCGCCGCAATGTTGCATCTCTCTCGCTATTCTATCGCTACTACAATAATCAGTGTTCCTCGGAGTTTTCCCTGTGTATACTACCTCCTCTATGTAGGGTACCTAGTACCCGCCTTGCAACACAATCCCACCCCTACTCTGTACAACTCTCCAACCCAAGAGTGAAATGTTATTCTCAGACTTTCTTCTATTCAACTGCTGAGCTCTGGAACTCTCTCCCAGAATCAGTATTTCCCTCTTCCTATGACTTAAATTGCTTCAAACTCTGTGTGTCCAGGCATTTTAGCTCGAACGTCCCTTGATTTCGGCCCTGTCACTCTTTGAAGTCTGGGGGAAGCACTCACTGCAGACAGTTATGCCTTTTGTCTCCCTCATTCACATAGAAAAACAAAAAATATATATATACAGGTATATATATAATGTATAGTGGGTTACTTTACCGTAACTTTCTGATTAATCTAAGAAACACAGAATATGATAAACATTCTGTTCTCACAACATTAAATACATAAATGGCATACTATCATCACAAGTGTGTAATGCATCATATATTATTAAAGCATATTTGAAATCTAGGCATGTTTACCAACTCAGGTTCAGGTGTTTAAAGGTGTGATCATCACTCGTTTACGTCTATAATGGTCTGGTATTAAGCAGTAATCATCGAGGAATCAAGTGTGTTGCTGATTGCTATCTGTTTACGAGAGAGAGAGAGAGAGAGAGAGAGAGAGAGAGAGAGAGAGAGAGATTTGCCATATAGGTACATTTCATTATTATATATTTTTTTTATAGGCAACTTTACCTAGCTAATCTCAAATTAACTAGCATTGCAGGCATTGGAAAATACAGTATATGAAGCTAGGTTACACTTGGCCATTTCAGTCAGTCAGCCAGTAGCCAGCCCTTACTCCCACAAGGGGTAAGGAGGAACAGCAAGAGACACAAAAAAGGATAAAAGAGGTGACAAGAGAAGAACACATATAACACTTCGCCCACTAAAAGCAAGCCCACAAGCTTTCAGAGGCACCACTCACTCATCAGCCCCGAAATCAATGGCTTCACCTCACATGGCTATTTAAGTATCTGAAATAAGGTAAGAATACTATTGTAAAATTATAGAAGAAAGCAAAAGTTTTATTAGCAATGTATTAAACATGATTCGATTGTTTACATTGGGTACAATAGGAAGCTAGTATTGGTCGAGGAAGATTTGTTTGATTCCAGTTGTATATATTATTATATGACACAACGTGTCTCGAAGATTCATTCAATGTGTTCCACAGTTTCGTTCTAACTATCTATCTATTGCCCGACGCCTTGATCCCCGAAGGGGTGGCCACGAACGAACCGCCCCCATGCACCTCTGTCCCCAGTCAGTCGACGTCCCTCCCCCCAACCAGCACCGCCTTCGTTCATATACTTCCTCACAGTTTCGTTAAGCTACGTCTTCCATGTGAAGTTCAATAATACGGGAGTCGCAATAATTCATGCACTCCTCTTGTATAAATAGTATGTATAATTAGGATGAAGTCCTTATTTATGAATATTAGTTAACTTAGAGAATTATATACACAAACATTAGTTTGTATAAAAAGGATATCCTTCGAAATCAATTAAGCAAGTTCTCTAAATATTGAACCAGTGTGCTCGTTATAAGATTGATAGGCCATAATTATTATTATTTTTTTTTTTTTTTTGCTAGAAATAGAGCTTCTTAATGAGTTTTATTAGTACCTCCCCAAATGGTGGAGAAGTGAAATATGGTATGGACTTATGGTAAACTAAAACATAGCACATTGTTTAACTTTGTTAACATAAACTCCAGTATATAATTTGTACATAGCTCCAGCAATTTTAGATAACATTATTTTCATGTAATTTATGTGTTGTCCAGGTCATTCCACTGTGAATGATAATTGTTATGCTGGGTTATAATATATGTTTACCCTTTAGCTGGTCTTTACTAAAATCCAATTATGGACTTATAGACTCCAAATATCCTCTACAGGAACACATCGAACACGTTCTTAATCACAAATAGGTACTCAATCAGGTGCTACAGAACACAATAAAGACACACATGTAAATTATACACTTCTAGTTTATTCAATGGCAGGAAAGTTATTGATCAGATTCCGTCTTATGATTTATTATAAATACGGGAATCTTCAATGCGTGACATAATCAGGTTAATGTGGAAATCACGAGTATGCCAAGATCTGAAGTATGGACTGAGAGTTAACTTAACTATTTTAAGTAATAGCAAGCAAACTGTAGAATGCATTTAATCATACGTATCAGTCTCTACTCAACAATATAAAAGACACTAATAATATTATAGTATTATAGGGGAATATGCAATTATAAAAAGGACACAGTTACATGTAGAATCAACCCTTGATAATAATATTTATGTGAGTTGAGTGTCTAATGTATAGTATTCTTGAAAGTAAATTAAAGTTAATATAAAATCTCAAAACACCTATGAATGATCAGGTTTAAGCAAAAGGGGGAACGCACAAGGATTTTTGTTTCACCGTTCGCTCACGGGCGGCGAGTGGCGCGCAAGTAGTGTAAAGACTACCGCTTAAGATAAAACTAACCCGGTAGGTCAATCAAGGCCATGCTAGGTACTGCGGTGTTGAAAATAATATTTATTGTTAGTGCGACTATATACTTAGTATTTGGAGTAATCAACTGAAGTTAAAAGGAAAGGGATGCTAAATTGTTTTTACAATTTATTATATACTTAGATTAAGATGAGAAAATTATGATATGAACATATAATTCACTAACTATTTTATGCGATAATAATCACTCGGGTCGAGGAATTCAGATTTAATAATTTACCTCTACTGATGAATAATCAAAGGCTTAATATCCCTTGAACAGAATCAATCAATAATATAGTTAACGTAACTAAAGTAGTTACCAATATAAAGCAACACGTAAATAAATTAGTCTATACAAATAATTAGTATAATAATAATAAGAGGAAAATGGTGCACACGAAGTTGTACTTAGATGGAAATACCTGATAAGGTATAAAAGGAGGTTTGGACGAGGCAACAGATTCCTATATAGAATACGGAACAAATTGGCGTTGTATTCAAGATGATGAATAATTAGATAACGGATCTATGCAAGGCTAGAATTCCTAGACGAAAAGAATCAAAATTATCTACATCAATAATGGAGTGAACAAATATACTGTTCATAGAATAAACAAATTAACACTTACTGTCAATAAGTGTAACTTAAGGTTTCTCGAAGAAATTAGATTAATTAATCAACAATAAATCTTTAAGAGGGAGACTAAAATATAAAGAATATGAAATTGAGCGTAGGTTCTAGGTAAAAGTATTATTTAAGAAGGGAATAAATACACGGAATACACTTCAACTTCAACTTGTAACATACATAATAGAATGGACATATACAAGGAAAATCTGTGAGTATTTGGCTAAATCATTAATTAACACGAGTATGTAACGAATGCATAGGACGTTCTAAGAGAGTTATAGGTATAATATTAACACTAGATCTTGGACACAGATCTATATAACAATCAATATAAGTGTTGAAGGATTAACACATACACAATAATTAAGGATCTTGAGCACAGATCTATATAAAGTTTAGCACTGCAATATTCACATATTTTACCTTACCTTCACACCAATAATCACAACGTAAGATACTCAGAGACACTTAGGGTAATATCGGAGGGTAGTGGTTCGAGAGTAAGTCTGGCCGCCGGACGTCAGTGGAACACAACAGGGCTAGTCGTATTCTCGAAGGGGGGAGGGGGAAACAATTTTCCACTGCTGGTAGATACTCCGTGCTTTTCAGCCTTAAGAACATTACCCCAGTGGATGTTTGCTTAACTTCCCTTCAGCTTCATTGAAACTATGTTCGGATTAATTCTTATCTTTAACTTACAGGAACTCAATGTTAAAGGGATATAGTGAATAGTTGTGATATAGTTGGTGAGGTTAATACTTAACTAAACCATACATTGTAGATATTATTGGATACATAATGATAATAGGTATTTTATTTAATACTTGGGTGAATTTTACATTATATATATATTATATATATATTATATATATCTATATATATATATATAATTACATACAAGTAATATCTTAGCAATTAACTAAATTATCTCCAATATAATTTTATCACTATTTTTAGGTCTGATGATGACATAAGGAATGTCGAAACTGTCACTGATAATAATTCAATAAAGATGTTTTTCATCATTACGTTGGTGTTACTTGCCATTATTCGCTTCCGCTTCCCGCCTGGGGTATCTGTTGCTACAAAACTATATATATATATATATATATATATATATATATATATATATATCTTATTAAATAAATGTCAATGTTTGTCTGTTTGTCAGTTACCCGACCTTTGTACATTTGTTACTAAACTCCTCCCACAGTTTTGGTGCCAGGTGGGAGTGTGGGACACCGTTGGAAAACCCAGGCTTTGGAGATGGTTTTAGGCGAGTTTAGTGTAAATCAGAGACACTTTTGTTTAATAAAATTTTCGGCAGAACTTATGTAGTATACGGGAGCGAAAAATATATGAAAAAATGGCCGTTTGGGGCAGAAGGAGGCCTCCGGTCGAAAAGGTGTATGGAACGAAAGTTGTTCGCAGCTCCCCAAAATGGAGGTACGGATGAGGTCAGATCCAAAATCGGAGGTCATTTAGCGGCCGAAATCGAGGTCGCCGTTTAAGGAGGCACAGGGAGATCGAGGCCGGTGATTATGGTAGTAGTAGTATTGTGATGATTGTGGTAGTAGTGATCGATGATGGTGATTATGGTAGTAGTAGTATTGTGATGATTGTGGTAGTAGTGATTGATGATGGTGATTATGGTAGTAGAATTTAAACCCGGGCAACGCCGGGTACCCCTCCTAGTCTATATAAATAAAGGTCAATGTTTGTCTGTCTGTCACTTACTCGACCTACCCGACGTTTGTTACTAAACTCCTCCCACAGTTTTGGTGCCAGGTGGGAGTGAGGGGCACCGTTGGAAAGCCCAGCCTTTGGAGATGGTTTTAGGCGAGTTTAGTGGAAATCAGAGACACTTTTGTTCAATAAAATTGTCGGCAGAACTTATGTAGTATACGGGAGCGAAAAAAATGCGAAAAAAATTGCCGTTTGGGGCAGAAGGAGGCCTCCGATCGAAAAGGTGTATGGAACGAAAGTTGTTCGCAGCCCCCCCAAATGGGGGTACGGATGAGGTCAGATCCAAAATCGGAGGTCATTTAGCGGCCGAAATCGAGGTCGCCGTTTAATGAGGCACAGGGAGGTCGAGGCCGGTGATTATGGTAGTAGTAGTATTGTGATGATTGTGGTAGTAGTGATCGATGATGGTGATTATGGTAGTAGTAGTGGCAGTAGTGATGGTGATTATGGTGATTACCCAGGCAACGCTGGGTACCCCTGCTAGTATATATATATATATATATATATATATATATATATATATATATATATATATATATATATATTATATATATATATATATATATATATATATATATATATATATATATATATATATATATATATATATATGTATATATTATACTGTATATATATATTTATTCAAGACTCAATTTCTCCTATATTCCCATAACAATGTTCCACAAGACTTTCCACTACTCTTTAACTATACAGAACAGTGGTTATGGGTGCTTTACCCCCACACAGCTTTCTGCTCTGTATATAGGCACAGTGCACCCATGTATCAAGATTAGTATTGTTCGTAGGTGTAGGGTCGTTCCACCTATACCGTACTTCTCGAAAGAGTAAAGTCCAAAGCATTATACATCATCAAATCACTTCCTCTTACTACTTCTCGACATCTCTTTCTACACGCCGAAATGTAATTCTCTTTCACTCTTCTATCGCTATTACAACAATCAGTCTACTTCAGAACTCTCTCAGAGCATACCCCCTCCTTTACGGCGAGTGCAAGGCCCGCACCTTTCAGAAGAGTCCCACTCCTATTCTGTCCAGCTCTCTATCTATTTATCTATCTATTGCCTGACGCCGTGATCCCCGAAGGGGTGGCCACGAACGAACTGCCCCCATGCACCTCTGTTCCCAGTCAGTCGACGCCCCTCCTCCCAACCAGCACCACCTTCATTCATATACTTCCTCACTCCATCCTTCCACCTCTCCCTCTCTGTCCTTCCACCTCGCTCTCGTACACCCTCTTAGTCAATCTCTTGCTTTCCATACGTTCATTATGGCCGAACCATCTCAAGTTCTTCCTTTTCACACTTTCCAGCACATCTACCTCCACACCACACCCCCTTCTTACTTCCTTATTCGATTCGTCTGCCTATCCCTCCATGTAACTTCGTACGCACTTCTCAAGTAACTCATTTCCGTCGCTCTCACTCTAGATCTGAGTCTCTTCCCGAACGTCCATGCTTCGCTTCCGTAGGTTAGTGTCGGGATTACCACACTGTCATGCAAGGACTTCTTCACTTCCATACTGACCACCCTATTGCTTGTTATTGCTTTCAACGTTCCTACAACCCTCTTCCTCATCCATAGTCCCATCTTTACTCAACACACTGCCCAGATACTTAAAAGAGCTGACGATTTCCATATCCTGACTGTTCAACTTCACCTCACATTCTGTAACTTCACCCCTTTCTAAGACCATAACCTTGCTCTTCCCCGCATTTACCTTCAAATTTCGTTTTTCGCACACTGTTTCAAACTCATTTACCAGACCCTGCAACTCCCATTCATTATCGCTCATCAGAACTGTATCATCCGTAAACAGCAGTATAGGCAGCTTCCACTCATTTCCCTCCCTTCTCAGTGACACACCAACATCCATTGCTCTTCCTATTATTTCTTTCATGACTTCATTCATATATACAGTAAACAACCATGGGGACATCACACACCCCTGATTCAACCCAACACTCAGGTCAAAGAACTCGCTCTGCTCATTCTCCACACGTACTGCTGCCTTTGCAGCCTCATACATGGTCTTCACTGCTTTCAGCAACTTGGCATCTACTCTGTATTTTCTAAGTACTTTCCACATGCCTTCTCTATCCACTCTGTCATAGGCCTTCTCCAAGTCCATAAAGGCAACATACACCTTTTGTTGCTTCTCCAGATATTTCTCCACAACTCAATTCAGGGTATACATCTGATCTACACATCCTCTTCCCTTCCTAAAACCTCCCTGCTCGTCGCCTATCTATTTCTCCGTTCTCACTCTCACTCTCTCAATCAATACCCTACTGTACACCTTCCCTACTACGCTTAAAAGACACACTCCTCTTTCCCCTTATATAGGGGGACTATTATGCCAGTCTTCCAGTCATCTGGTGCATTCCTCTTCTCCCATGCTAATTTGCACATTTTCCATACCCATTCGATCATTATCTCACCACCATACCTCAACATTTCCCCACACACTCCATCTGTTCCTGGTGCTTTCCCCAACTTCACTCTTTTCAAGGCTGCCCACACTTCTGACCTCCTGATCCCCACCTCCTCCTCCACTACTTCTCTTCTTCTCCTTCCCATACCATATCCAACTATGTTTGCTGGCTCTTCATTCCTTACATTTAGCAACTCGTTGAAGTACTCCCTCCATCTTTCGACTCTCTCTTGCTTCTCAGCTAGCATTCTCCCATTCTTATCTTTCACACCCTTACTGTTTTCCTTGCTACCTTCCCTAAATTTCTTGACTTCTTTCCAGAACAGTTTCTTACACTCCCTCCACTTTACACTCAGACACCTTCCACATTCCTCATCTACTCTGCTCTTACTTTCCTTCACTACTCTCTTCACCACTCTCTTTCTCTCCACGTAACTTGCTCGTTTCTGCCTTTCCAAATCTTCATACCCTCTACTACCCAACCACTCTTCTACAGCTATTTTTGTCTCTTCTGTCCACCATGCTGTACCTTTCACTCCCCTCCCTCTTCTCCTCACTCTACACACCTCCTCACAAGCTGCACAGATCGCTTCCTTAAATACCTTGCTTATCTCCCCCACTTTCCCCATATCTTCCAGGTCGAACCCACCTAGTTGTCTTTCTACTGCTCTCCTGTATTCTTCCCTGATTTCCTCCTCCTGTAGCCTCTCCACCCTCCTCACCATTCCACCTTCCTCTCGCCTCCCTCCAGCTCTCCTCACCCACTTCTTTTGTATCCTAACCTTAGCTACTATTACATAATGATCAGACAGACCCCCTCCAATATCCCTATACACCCTAGCATCCATCACAGATTCCTTCATTCTTTCATCCACACATATAGTAACTTTCGTTCCACCACTGTCTTATATCCTTCATCGTCCACACCACTCTCCATCTGTACCTGTGTATCATTCTGTGTCGGAAGAAGGTGTTGGCTCTCGAACCCAAGAATTATAAACAATTATCAATCTTTCTTCTACTCAATAAGTGAACTTGGGACATCTCCCTCAATCAATCTTCCCTTCATCCTATGACTTAGACTGCTTTAAACTTTGTGCGTCCAGACCTCAACGTTGCTTGAATTTGGCTCTATTTCCCTCTTTTGGCTTTGGGGGAGACACTCTTTATAGGCAGCCTGTCTTTTGTCTTCCTAATACACATAGAAAAAAAAATTGTTATATATATTTATACTAGTATATATACATTTTATATATATATATATATATATATATATATATATATATATATATATATATATATATATATATATATATATATATATATATGTATATATATATATATATATATTTATGATCTGATTATCTGTAAGCTTTAACTCTCCCCGACATACTAACTTACGAAAGTTAGGGGTTGCCCGAGCACCCGGTATTTCCCCCACAACACACTTTCTCACACTGAGGCACCGCTAGAAGTCGGAGGAATTTGGGGTTGCCACCAACAGACAGATTATGATATAACTTACCTAAATTACTGAGCTCCATATGAGGCAAATCGCATCATAAACTTATTATTGAGCTATTTCACTACTTTCATATGCAGCGATCGCATCATATTATACTTTTGGGCGAAACCGCCATATGACACGTGTCATATATGACGGAGAGGGTTAATACATTCAAATAACGTAAACTTGGTTTAAATTCTCCTGGGTTTAACTCCTAGAGACCGGCTTTTGATTATTCCTGACTAGTCCCACTAGCCGGGAATACAGGCATTCAAGCACCTTGTTCATGAGCTTAAAAAATTAGCAACATAAAATAACCAACCAAAATACTGTGAACACGTACCTTTGTTGAGTTCAAGAATGGTACAACCCCATGGCTCTAAACTGTTCCTTGTTTATCACCGCCAGAGCCCCAAGCAATATTCCATTCTTCGAGCCTGAGTGCGTATACTGTATATGTGTGACACTGAAAATCATAAACACTCGTCTATGTGCATACGTCTGTATGTGTGAGTGCGGGTGCATGTGTGTGTGCCGATCATAGGCTCAGAGAGGATAGTCAGTCACTCACTCAGTGAGTGAAGCACTTCTTTCCTCCTGGGAAATGTGATGTAATCCAAGGAGAGGTAATGGGGAAAGGGGAGATGGTGTGGGTAGTGGGGAGAGGCTTGGGGGAGTGAAGGCGGATTTGTGGATGGAGCTTAGTTCAACACGAGGCCAATAGGGCCGAAATTGCACTAGGGAAAATGTTATTGCCTGGCGTGAAGCATGCTGCCAAAATATGGCAACACCCGGGGTGAAGCCCATATACCCTTGTGATGCCATATAGTATTATGGCATTACCCGGCCTTAAGGGGTTGATGTGGCTATACACGACCAATTTGTTCTCGCATAACTGAAACAATAATACATTTGGCAACTGAGTTATTTACAATGTGTGATTCAAAAGCTGTCTGACCAATGTAAATTCAGCTTTATGGGTAGCTTGGAAAACAAAATTATGGTGCGCTTAATTTAGGTTCACATAGCCAAAGGGTTTCAAAGGGCAGGGTGCTATGGATCCTACTCCCCATGTAAAATATTCCTACTCACCGAGACAGAGAAAGGGGCCAGGGAACTCGAAAGTGGTCCCAGTCCCTGGGAATTGTATATATAATGTATATATTTTAATCACAATCTTCATATTAGGGGAAAGGTAAATATATCTACCTAATATTTGTTTCCAATTGTACACCAGCGTAAACATCAATGTGTTTCTAGGTTTACTACCAATTGTATGCTTAGCTAACTGATTAGCTATTTGAGAATGTGTGGGGCATGTAAATATGTGCATACGTATTTGTGTGTGTGTGTGAGGAAGAAAGAGATTGTATAATTATGTTAGTGTGTGTGTATGTGTGTATTAAGGTATGGGCATGTGATCAGTGTATTATCTGCCACATATTTCTACCACTAATTGTTCCTAGGTTGGACTGGAGAAGTTCACCTCCTGCATCAATGGTCAGTAGTGAGGTGTGATGTCTGGCTATGATGATGATGTTACTGATGCCCTGACAACACCAACCTCAACACCCACCTTCAACACACTACACTACCAACAGTCCTTATTACACTGTCCGGACGGTGTTCCTCCTGTTGTTCTCAAAAACTGTGCTTCCGTACTGACTCCCTGCCTAGGCAAACTCTTTCGTCTCTGTCTATCCTCTAACATCTTCCCTTCATGCTGGAAGTTTGCTCACATTCAACCTGTCCCAAAGAAGGGTGACCGCTCTCAACCCTCCAACTATCGTCCAATTGCTCTCATGTCTTGTCTTTCTAAAGTTTTTGAAACTATTCTTGCTTTCAAATTTTTTAAGCATTTCTCTTCTCATAATCTGCTCTCAGATCGCCAGTATGGCTTCCTTAAGGGTCGCTCTACTGGTGATCTTCTTTCATATCTTACTAACTCTTGGTCATCCTCCTTTCGGGACTTCGGTGAGACTTTTTCTATTGCACTAGACATATCGAAAGCCTTCGATAGAGTCTGGCATAAATCTTTAATTTCTAAACTACCCTCCTTCGGTTTCTATCCCTCCATCTGTGCCTTTGTTTCTAATTTCCTTTCCGGCCGTTCCATAGCCGCGGTTGTGGACAGCCATTGTTCACTTCATCACCCTATAAACTCCAGTGTTCCTCAGGGCTCTGTCCTATCTCCTATTATTCTCTTTCTAATTTTTATAAATGATATCCTTAACTGTACCTTAATTCCCATCCATTCATACGCAGACGACTCCACCTTACACTACTCAATTACTTTTTCAGAACGCCCCAGCCAGCAATCCCTCAACGACAAATGTAATTAAGCCATACAACTCTTAAATTCTGATCTAAATACTATTTCCAATTGGGGCAGAGGAAACCTTGTTAACTGTAATGCTTCCAAAACCCAATTTCTCCATCTATCTACCCGTCAGGATCTACTAGCGGACTATCCCTTATTCTTCAACAATACAAAAATCAACCCTTCATCTTCTCTCAATATTCTTGGTGTCTCTTTTTCTTCTGCTCTCATTTGGAAGGACCATATTACCAGTCTTGCTAAGGCAGCCTCCCAGAAGCTGGGTGTGCTCAACCGCCTTAGGGGGTTCTTTTCCCCTGCACAGCTTCTTGCTCTGTACAGGGGCATAGTGCGCCCTTGTATTGAGTATTGTTCACATGTGTGGGGAGGTTCCTCTCACACCGCTCTCCTAGACAAGGTTGAAAGGAAGGCCTTTCGTATCATTAACTCCCGTCCACTCACCAACTCTCTGCAATCTCTCTCTATCCGCCGCAATGTTGCATCTCTCTCGCTATTCTATCGCTACTATAATAATCAGTGTTCCTCAGAGCTCTCCCAGTGCATACCACCTATACGTAGGGCACATGGTACCCGTCTTGCAACTCAATCCCACCCCTACTCTGTGCAACTCTCCAACCCAAGAGTGAAACGTTACTCTCAAACTTTCTTCTACTCAACAGCTGAGCTCTGGAACTCTCTCCCAGAATCAGTTTTTCCCCCTTCCTATGACTTAAATTGATTCAAACTCCGTGTGTCCAGGCATTTTGGCTCGAACGTCCCTTGATTTTGGCCCTGTCACTCTTTCAACTATGGGGGAGGCACTCGCTATAGGCAGTTATGCCTTTTGCCTCCCTCAATCACATAGAAAAAAAAAATAATAATTAGGGTAGACTGGCCAATGTGTCTGCGGTGCTACAGTTAAGACATGCAATCAATAACAAATACTACTAAAATAACATAACCAAAATATAATATACGATGTAATTCGCCCATGTGCATGGTTACTATGAATGTATACAGTTGATTTATTTTCATTCAAATTTTGCTTAACATTTTGGAATATATTTGTCACGACTGCAATACAGTTATAAAAGTATAGCTTACAATCAGCATAAGTAAGCTTTATTTAACCACATATAAAAATAGACAATCCAGTTACTGTAGTACCTATGATGCTGTACCACTTTCTCTTGGAATTTTGAATGTTTATTACTTTGATTAATCCTTATGTGTGCATATATATATATATATATATATATATATATATATATATAATAGTGTTATTCATATACCTGTGTGTTGTGCACCTAAATATATCTATGCAATTTCAAAATGTTAATGGTTAAATCAGTACCCGTATTGATGTTGTCGTTGCCACCAGAAGCCTTGTGGTAAACTGTCAATGGAAGTTAAATATCTATAAGCTATAATCCAAACAAAATCAATATAAATCGAATTACTCCATATCTAAATTGAATTGGATCTGAAACAAGCTAATTTATATCCAAAGGTCTTGCATAATAAATTATATATAGGGTAAGGTTATAAGGGTTAATAATATTCCAGGAACCAACTCACCAATAGTTTCACGTGGCAACGAAACAAAGGAGAACGTTATACCCAATATGGCGGACAATGGCGGAGGCAAGACACCGGCCCTGAGGCTCGAGTCAAGTGAAAGAAAGAACAAATGATTATATGGGAATGGACATGAATACTATGCTTATCTGTCAGTCAGTCATGGCGTCGATGAGAGGAGCGTGTAAAATAAAGTTACTGAGTTTACTTGTTGAGTGGAAGAGAGTCTGGAATAACTGGTTAACTCATATATATATACTGTATATATATGTAGCGAGTGCCTCACCCAGAGTTGAAAGAGTGACAGGGCCAAAATCAAGGGACGTTCGAGCCAAAATGCCTGGACACACGGAGTTTGAAGCCATTTAAGGCATAGTAAGAAGGAAAGAATGATTCTACGAGATAGTTCCAGAGCTCAGCTGTTGAATAGAAGAATTACTGAAAGTATTGTTTCATTCCTGGGTTGGAGAGTTGCACAGAGTATGGGTGTGATTGTGTTGCAAGAAGGGTGCTATGTGCTCTACGAAGAGGGGGTGTAAACACTGAGAGAGCTCTGAGAAACACTGATTATTGTAATAGCGGCAGAATAATGAGAGAGATGCAATCTCTCTCTCTCTCTCTCTCTCTCTCTCTCTCTATATATATATATATATATATATATATATATATATATTGTATTCATATTGAACTCCTATAAGGAGACAATCATACACAAAGGATTGATTACATAAATTAGTTCATGGCCTCATTTTAAAATGTATGAGCTCATAAATACAGACACATTCAGATTCAATGTTGTTTTAAGGATATATATTGCCATAGCATGCAGGAGCAGGTATGAGCAATGACTAATAGTTGTTAGTCATAGTCCACACCCGTCCGTAACCTTGAGCACCACCATGTAAATCCCCTCCCCTCCACCTATGCCACAACACTCAGCATATATACCTCGTGCCTGCCACACCACACTCACACCATAGTCCACCTTTACTCCTTAGACATCTTCAGGTTAGTATCCCAGCACATCATATACTTAACCGCTAACCATCCTCACACGACTTTCAATTCCTACTTTTTCATCAACAGTAGGTTAATATCTTCATATATTTCCCCTGCCTGCCATATTGTATAATCCAAGATAAAACAATAAATATTATAGTTGGGTACATTGACAGAAATTTAACATTGAATATTTTAATGCCTTTTTAACATCTTGCAAAATGTGTTTAACACTGACATAACTTCCTTGATAAATATTTGTATTATGAACATATAAAGTACCCTTCGTAATGATTAGGCTAACCATTTTATTTAAAGCAAGTATCTCTAAGATAACTATAACAAACATATGATTCGTTCAGTAGAATGCTGTTTTTCTCCTCTAAGATTATTTGTTGTCATTGAACGTTAGTATTGGTTTTGATTTTTACTTGTGGGAGTCAGAGGGGCAAGGAAGATATATTTTACACTTTTAATGGCCGAGGTCCCAATTAGACTGATTAACCCTTCCAGCCCGGGTGTCCTTTTAAAAGGACACCGGGGCAGATGGGCCGTTACCCGGGTAAGCTTGAAAGTCTATTCAGCTGGTCTGAGCGCCGTGCGTCCGACGTATGTAAACAAAGCCGGTCAGTGTGTCACCGCACCTCCGAAAACAAGAAGGAGATGTCGGATCAATGTTGTTGTGACGTCAGACGAAATTAGTGTCTGAAAAGCTCCGAAATTGTCAACATCGCGGCAACATTTGCTCCATGGAAATCGTCATCACAACTGAACCAGTTGACTTAGAGAGCTCTACTCAACGCCAGTCTACAGATTGGAAACCGCACTACGTTTATAGATGCGTGGGATATTTCTAACAGTTAAAATAACAAAGATACGGTAGCCTAGGCCTAGACGTTTTTCGGCCAGATCGCCCGGATTCTACCTCCGTCCTTTTGTAAGGCAGCCCGGGTCGGAAGGGTTAAAATCGTTCAGCATAAGTGAAGTAAAAATGCCATAATCGCTTACATGTTTACCTAACTTTCAGTAACACCTTATATCTAACCAATATCGTGTTACTGATATACACATTTTATAGTTATGAGTCATTTTCAAATGAAATGTGTTGAATTGATTATCAACCTTACTTGTTACTTAGGACGATTAGCTAAATGTTAAATCATTATTTGTCATTAATTTTAACTGTAACAGGTTAATAATATTGACAATAATCTAAAACATTATAGTAACATATTCAGAAGTATTTAAAACCAACTGTTGTCAATATAATTTGTTTTGGAAGATAATCTTCAAATGACAGATTGATAGAATAAGGCATTAACAAAAAAAGAATACTTATTAGTTAGTATGTATGTAAATGTATTTATATACTCAGGCATAATACCGCAAAGCTGAAGATGGCCAACTCAAGACAGAGCACGAACAGACACAACATTTAAAGTTCTAATTCTTAGGGCCCGGGACAACCTTCACGTTCTCTCGCCCCTTTTTCTGTTTCGTCTTGTGACGCTCACCGCTTCCCCCAGAACCACATGGCTTACTCGCTAGGACTCGCCAGGGCAGAGGATGTAGCTACAGACTACCTATCATTGTGTACTTTCCTTCTCGAGAAAGCTAGTGTTGCAGACAGTTCAGTTCTGTTCTTTGTTTTCGTCTGTCACAATCCTTTCTATTTTATTTAGTCAATTGAAAGTATTATGTTAAATAGTTGAATGATGGGAAGGCGAGCGGGAGAGAGAGAGAGAGAGAGAGAGACCAGGTGGTGTGACTTGGTGGAGAGTGTTTGCGCGTGGCCGGCCCCCTTACATAGGCCTCGCGGGATTCGTTGCCTCCTGCCTAACACTGCCTACTAGGAGGCTGCTTACTGGGCGACTGTCGCGCGCCCTCGTGCCATTCCTGCGAACTGGGACTCCACCCATGCGGTCCCTGGAAATATCCTGGTCAGATCCGTCCTAGACAGCATACTCTAAGCATCTCCCTTGAACTGTTCCACACTCTTGTCTTAGAATCTTTCTCTTCTACTGCCTCTATCATTTCCACTACTTCCTCACTTTTTATTAATATCAATCCCCCTCTGGTTCCCTGCATCCACACCTTGAATTGGTGGCCAGACTGTATTATATGCTGGATCTCACATTTCTTATGTACTAGGCTAAGGTTGAAGATAGTCATTGTCTTTTTGGGAGATTGCTCGGACTGTCTCCATCAATCACTAATGTTTCTACAGGGTTAAATAATGCTAGACTAGGGATCAGATACCTTGCTGTTGGTATTTTCACGGTGTGTAGGCTACTTTTGAGCTGCACGACACTACGGATGCTGGGGGTTACCTGGGTGGATCTTTTGTCTGTGTACCTTGGAGTTTAGAATGTGTAGTGCGTGAGGGCTGCTTGCGTAATCCACCCAACACTGTTCTAACTCTATTTGCTTTTACTTTTGAGGGTCGCCAGGAGGATACTCGATACTTGTGATCGAGAATCCTCAAGAGAGCACCCCTTCATATTAACGTAATCAGACCGCACAGACCCAAGGTCCACACTAGGCTAGGAGCTGCCTTGCTCCACCAGAATTCTGTACCTTTGCGCATCCCAGCTAGACTTTATTAACCCGGGTAGACATTAGCTGGATTAGATCATATACTCTTTTATGCATACCCATTACTTCTACACAAGCATTTTGATGTCTAGGTTGCTGTAGAGAGACACAACCAGCATAGACCAGTTTTGTTAATAGGAGTACTACTTTTTCGTGGCGAGCATTATTACTGTTGCACCGCTTATAATATTCTTGTGTCCAATAACATTATAGGTCCAACCTTTTTGTGTATTTAGCCTACACGTGCATTGTCCTGCCTCCTGCTATTTTGTTGTTCCATTTCTGATACATTCTTCTTAGTAGCATCCGACATTATTCAGAAGATTCCTTGTTCGGTGCTTGAGGACTTTACAACACTTTCTTTCATAAAGGAGTGACAGATATTATTGATTAGAGTAACGTTAAGTAAACCTTCTTCTTGTTTGCATTAGATCACTCTTGTGATTTAATTAAGTTAACTATCTTTTCCTTGTGTACCATAACTAAGCAACCATATGTTATAGGTAATAGGCTGTTTCAGAGAACATCAGCCTATAGTAGAAGCACATAGATACTGAGAGTTAAGATACCCCGCTATCACAGATATAACTCTGGAGGGTTTAATTTATGTGTTCTTTGTTCGACGGGATTATATATCAGGGGTTGGATCTAGCGTTTCCGTTGTTGCATTTATGCCAGTCTAGTCCAATGTATAAGAGCCACTGATTTACACGAGACCCGATCGTAACAGTCTAGAAGGTGAATTTTACAAAGGGAGGAGGATTCCCACCCCTCCGCCCCCGAAGTAGTTATACAGGAAAAGAGATATAATCGGCTAAGGTTGGGTACATAAATTATATAATGTTAACAAATTGACATTCAATAAAGGGTTCATATTCATATTTTGGAAAACTTTCCTCTGTGCTCTAGTATTGAAAACAATAAAGTTGTTTTTAAAGTTCGTATAGCGTGTCAGTGGGATTTGTGGTAATGTAATAGAAATACTTATTGCATTAATTATATTCTAATAACATCTTGCCAATGAGTCATACACATGAGAACTTTTGAATTCAAAGTTCCGTCCCATTACTGATCCATCATACATACCCTGATATATATATATATATATATTGTTACGACTGAGGTTTAAATATATCAGGGCTCTTATTCATTGGACTAGTAATGGCATACATGCTACAATGGAAAGCGCACCTCTGATGTATATTCCCAGTGAACAAAGAACACAAATACTCTCCAGAGTTCTATATGCAATAATAGGTTATTAAACTCTCAATAAATGTGCGTCTACTCTAGGCTTAATGTTATGTGAAAACAGCCTATTACTACCTATAACCGAAGGTGCTTGGTTATGGTATGCAAAGTAAGGTGGTAAGAGAAGTTACAGCTTACGTTACTTTAATCAATAAATGTCAGGCACTCCTGCATGAAAGAAAGTGCACTAAAGTCCTTCAACACCAACAAGGAATCTTCTTTAAATGTTAGATGCTATCAAGAAGCTCGAATCGGAAATGGAACCCCAAAAGGCTGGCAGCAGAACAATGCTCGTGCAGGCTATGCACACAAAAAGGCAGGATATATAATGCAGTCGGAGCCAAGAATATCATAACCTCCCCCAAAACAATAATAATAATCGCCACGACAATGCAGTATTCGTATCAACAAAAAGAGCCTAAGTCGTTTGTGTCTCAATACATCAAACTAGGCTGCGAAATGCTTGTGTAATCATAAACGGGTATGCATAATAAGAGTAATTGGGTTAATATACTTAATGTCTACTATGACTGACAAAGTCTAGCTAGAGTCAATGATATGAGATACTGGTGCGCATGGCATGCCGCATAGCCTAGTGCAAATCTCAAGTCTGTGCGTCAAGTATTACGTTAGAGTGAAGGGTAGCTCTCTCGAGAACCCTTAATACCGAAGTAATTAAGCGTTCTCCTGGCGTACCTCAAAGACAAACAACGAGCTTAGAATAGTGCAGAATGGTATAGGAAAAAAGCCCTCGTTCGTGCATGCTCTATTCTCAATGGCACACATAATAGAATTCACCCAATCAACTCCAGTTCTCAGGTATGTCGTGCAGCTTTTAACTAAAGCCAACACCCATCGGAAACAATACCTTATAGTATCAGACTCCTAGTCTAGCATTATCTAATCCAGCAGAACACTAATAATTATAGGAAGTGGTACTGAACAATATGAATGCCAACCAATGCTTCGTGAACAACTTATCTTAACAACTAACATACATGGGTTATATAAGACCTTAATGCACAATACAACTGGCCAGCATGAAGCTGATTATGCAGAGTTAACCAGAGGGGGTATAATATTAATAAAAGGTGGTAAAAGATATGGAAAATGAGAGAGATAGGCAGAAGAAAAGGTTCTCAGGTGCAGAGAGGGCCACAGGTATCAAAGGGATAAGAGGGATGTGTTCTAGAAACCAGATCTGAGGGAGAGAGTGGCAATATAGCTGTATATATACTAGCACTAGCTCGCACCGCGTAGACAAAGCGGTAACAATTCCTTCAGCCAATACCAAAGAAGCCAGCCAAACATGACGTCACCAAACATGGTAAAAAACTCCTCCAACCAATGCCCAAGAGGCCAGCCAGCCGTGACATCATCGAGCCTGGCAAAAAACACTGCGCGCCTCCTCTCACTCTGTTCTACTCTCTCTCTCTCTCTCTCTCTCAAATCCTAGCATTACTACTTAATGATAAAACATATACTCTGCAATTAAATATATAAAGCCTTGACATGGGCGAAAACAAAGAGCCTTTCTGGACTGCCCATGACACGAGCTTTCATATGAAATAAAGCACACAATAATACATCAACTGTAGCCACATCCACTGCCCTGGCAATCCTAGCGAGTCACTGTAGGACAAGCCATTCGGTTCTAACGGAGTGGTTAACGTCACCACCCCCCCCCAAAGATTTTTCTCAGAGGCCCAAAGCTCAAACAAAAATCTGATGGTTAGAACCCATGCTATATCTCTACTTCCCATCACCCAGCGGCAGTAAAATATCTGGCACAGCTCTTCAACAAAACAATTTACAAAATTATAACCCTCCCCAACACAATAGGTTAAATCATATGTAGTTATGCTCCTCAAGAGCGAGCTTCTCTAGCCCATCATTCTGAGAGGAGCGCAACTCAGAATTACTGCTATAACATACTGAACAAATTCAACTATCAAAGAAAGAGTTTTTATTTGATTTTTATGTTTTTAATTTGTTTATTTCGGCTGCACTATAGGGGCAAGCCTAGTTTTTTCTTCTATACCAAACGCTCAACTCCTGCTTTACGACCCAATACGCTGGGCTACAACTGCGAGCCAACAAGCACCAAGCGCAAAATACTATTCAAACTAAAGCAGGAGGCTACCCGTGTGTCAATCTACCCAGGATCATATACCCTTGAAAGACAATCTGCAACCACGTTGTCACAACCGGCAATATGGCTTATGTCCAGGTTATATACCAATAACCTTAGTGACCACCTGGTCAGCCTCATATTCCGATTGTGAAACTGGTCCAAGAACTTGAGAGGGTGATGATCTGTGTAAACTACAATGACTGGACCATAGGCTGGAACATAGACCTCGAAATGCCTCAGTGCAAGCACAACTGCCAGCAGCTCCCTCTCGACAACAGAGCAGCTTCCCTGGGCTGAATTGAACTTCTCCGAGCAGAAACTAACAGGATGTTCCAGTCCATCATCGTCCTTTTTCATAAGGACGGCACCAGCCCCCACACCACTAGCATCCGTTGCTAGTTGGAAAGGTAGGCTAAAGTCAGGGGCCCTGAGGATCGGGTGAGTGCACAACAGGTGTTTTACTACTCTAAACGCCTTCTCACATTCAGGCGCCCATTTGACTTTCATATCCTTCCAGTTATCCTCCACCTGAGCTTGACTATCCCATTCTCCTTCTCCACCTTGACTGCTAAACGTCATCACAGGCACAGTGAGAGGCTCAGGGGGGTGCCTCACATACTCCTTCATGAGGTTAACGTGACATAACTGATTGCGCTTACGTCTGTCTGGAGCGGCCACCAAGCAATCCAGGTCCGAAAGCCTCTCAACTACCCTATAAGGACCAGTGTACTTCGCGGATAAGGGATGACCTACAAGAGGCGGTAGAATCAACACCTCCTGATCCACGTGAAACTTCCTGTGTTTAACCTTGAGGTCGTACCTGTCCTTCATGAGGGCCTGAGAGCTAGTCAAATTACGGCCAGCCAACTCCAGACTGCGCAACATCCGTTCTTGACTGTCGAGGACATACTTGAGCATAGAACAAGGTTTTTCTGCGCCCTCCCATATTTCTTCAACCATATGGAGAGGCCCTCTGACACGGGGTCCAAAGACGAGCTCATTAGGGCTGAATCCCAAACTTTCCCCAGGTACCTCCCGTGCAGCAAATAAAACATATGGCAGGCCAAGATCCCAACCTTTCCCACTCTCAAAGCAACCACAACGAAGCACAGATTTTAAGGCTGAGTGCCATCGCTCTAACACAACCTGGCTCTCCGGATGATACGCAGATGACACAACCGTAACAATCCCATGCTGCGGCACTGTTTGAACAAAGAGGCTAGAAGTGAAGTTGGATCCTTGGTCTGACTGAATCCCCTGCGGGTAACCATACCGGGAAAAATACACTAGCAAGCTTCGGACCACCGTCTTCGCTGACCCATTTCTCATAGGGTACGCGTCAGGATACCTTGTTGCTACATCTCCCGACTGTGCATCACTGTCCTCCTCCAACTCGACAGCACCGGTACCACATTCAAGAACCTCCGGGTCTTCTAATTGCAATTTACGAATGTCCGAAGGAGCAAGCTTATCTAAGTGTTTGCGAAACAACTCATGCCCCCCTCCCACATTGAATTTAGCCTCCCGTTGCTCTCTCTCTGTGTATCGTTGCTGTCTCTTCGTATTTTTAAGCCCATTCTCTGGCTTCTCAGTAACAGTTAATGGGTCTTCTCCAGACTCAAAAATCGGTCCTAATAATGAGTCCCCGAGAATGTCCGTTGATACTAAACTCTCAACCGCATCAACTTTCAACCCCTTCTCGGTACCTTTCCTCCGCTTGTCTAAAGACTGTTGACCAGAATGTGACTCCCTGGATGCAAGAGATCTGGTGACAACACAAGCCATAGGTTGCACCTGACACTTCTCAACCCACTCCTGCTCCTCCCTACTCACGTCGGCCGGCTTCTCGGCAACGACCAAGGGTGGAGCCTCAGAAGTAGGCCCCGCAAAGTCGTTGCCGAGAAGGAGGTCGACGCCCCCAACAGGGAACTTCTCCACAATTCCTACATCCAGGTCACGAGTCACACCATCAACTTCTATCTTCATTCTTACAAGCGGGTATGACCTTATTGCATTAACCCCTTGAACCACAACCACCCGCGCCGTATTTACAGGTTTACCAGTGAAATTCCTCAATAATGTTTGCGATGCCCCAGTGTCAAGCAAAATTCTCACCTCATGTCTTCTACCCCCCCACTCCACACAACCGAGTCCCCTGTGGTCACTAAAGGCATCACGGACAGGGAATAAGCCTTCCGGATCCTTCTGCACTGACAGTGTATTTACCTCGGAAGAATTGCCTCTAACAAACTCCGATGTCCTCTTGAACACTCCAATGCCGTGAGCAAAAGACACGGCTGCCGGAGGAGGTCGACTAGGGCACTCATTTGCCTTATGACCCTCCTGGTGGCACTTAAAACACATAAATTTCGGTTACGGCTTATTCTGTGATGTAAAAAGTCCCTGACTTTTCTCATACGGCGTGGTGTTAGGTTTGGATTCAGTTTTAGTTTCATTGCTCTTTTGTTTAAATGTGTCATTGCTACGGGGAGGGGGAGGATAACGGTCCCTAGCACTTGCATCGTACTTCTGTGAGGACCCGCAACCCCGAATCAACGGCAGCCGTCGATCAGCCATTTCTGCTGCTTCGACTAGAGTTCTTGGTTTTTTCTCCTTTAAGTTCAAAGTTAGATCACCGCCCGTGCTCTTAAAGAACTGCTCCAACATCATTAACTGCTTAACTCCATTAAATGTTGTTACCTTCTCAGATCGGAGCCAGTTCCCCATAGCATCGGACAAGTCCCGGGCGTGTTCCAAAAAGGTGCTATCTCTTCCCTTGGTTACACCCCGGAACTTCAAACGGTACGTTTCTGGTTGCTGTTCGTAAGCCCTCAGGACAGCCTCCTTGAGATCCTCATACACAATACATGACTCCAAAGGTAACGCATCGTAGGCTTTAAGACCCTTGCCGATTAATCTAGAGGATACAAGTGCTGCCTATTTATTCTCTGGCCACTGGTGTTCCTGGCACTTCTTCTCAAAGCGTGCGAAAAATTCTGTTACACCACTCTCATCAAACACCGGAACCAGTTTCAATAAGTGCGAGAGAGATTGATCATGAGCACGGTTACCAGTCCCAAGTCGCTGTCCCGTTGCCTCTACCCGCGACTTCTCTACGTCCCTGTCGGCACAGTACCTAGTCGACTCTAAATCAGCTTGGATTTTTGCTTGACTGATAGTTTTTCTCTCTTCTATCTTGGCTAATTCAATTTGCTGCTGAAGTTGAATCTCAGATGCCCTGATAGCCTTTCTCTCTTCGATCTTAGCTAATTCGAGCTGAAACAATAATTCTGGAGTTAACCCTTGAGGAGGTGAAGGTGCTACAATGTTTGAAATTACCGGTGGTCCCCCCAGGGGCAACCCACCCTGCCAGGCACCACCCAACTGTGGAAGCGTACTCGGGGTCGGCAAACTACTGGGATGGCTTGGAGTCGAGTGTAGGGGAAGCATGGCCGAAGGTGTTACGTCCTGGGATATATAAACACTGGGCTCTTTCTATTGGACTAGGTATGCGGCAACAAGCAACAACGGAAAACGCTAGATCCCACCCTTATCTATAAACCCAGGCAACAAACCACCCTAAACCGTCAAGAGTCCTGCCTGGACAACAAGGTATCCTATGACTCGGTTACAGGGTGCACGCACTATAGACTCCTGATAGTCAAGCAGGCTATATAAAAGATCACACAATTAAGTTGACTTAAAGCTTCAAGGAAAAGATAGATAACGGAATTAAATTGCAGAAACAATTTAATAACAAACTAGAAGAAAGTACATTTAACGTTACGTTAATTAATACAACTAATCACCCCTGCGTGAAAGAAGGTGAAAGCAAACAGTCCTCAAAACATCGTACAGGTAGACAAGATGCAGGTTTCTAAACTGCATGCGGCTAATGTAGGATCTGATGCTTAGCAAAGAAAGTAAGTTACGGATTTAGAGAACTCTTAACTCATAAGCAGGAATAAATGCTAGTGATAGGCCATACAGTGTATAATGGCATAGGTATAATTAAATAAAGGCAGCAACTCGCAACATAACCACATACAGGTGTGCTTCTCACTCTTAGTCAGGCAAGCCTGCTCGGACAGAGTCTCTAAGCCACACCCCGACTCACAATGCTCACAAAGATGGTGAACTGTGGCACAAGAACAAGCATACAGATATAATAAACCGCTAGCTGTTAATCTGCCAGGTGGCAGAGGTCTAGCCGGAAGGATATAGGCTTCGGATACCCGGGCTGAGCCACCTGCTCTAGCCTAGGGACGTTCCCAAGTCTGTGCGCCAAATTACTCTAATTGAAAGGGTGCTCTCTTGAGAGACTCAGATCCCAAGTATCTGACTCTCTCCTGGCGACCCTAAAACAAACGCAAGACGTGCTAGCGCAGTGCAGAGAGGACTAGGCAAGGGCCCTCACACAACACAACACTAGACATACAGGCACACAGACAAGAAAATGCCCCCAGACTCCCCCGGGTATCCTAGTAAAGTCGTGCAGGTCCACAGGACTCGCACCAGCAGACTTTACTTAAAGGATCGCAAAAAGCCCCCCTCCGGTCTAGCCCCTGCTCACCTGCCACAAGAACACACTAGCAAGCATGAAACCACCAAATATGAGACAACAAAAAAGCTTCCTAGGTCTCATTAACAATTATATCTCTGCATAAGGCCCAAAATCCTATCTAGTTATCTGAGAGCTCGTCGTTAATACAATGATAGATATAAGGTCTATCAAGGGGATGGGGTAATTAAATAGACTGGTGAAGTAGTGGAAAGAAGGTATACAAAGTAAGAGAGAAAGTTTCTAAGTGGGGTTGAGAGGGATAGATATCAAGGGGGTCCGAAGGGTACGACAGTGAGGTGAGCTCTGAGGAGAATAGCTCCTCTGGACCCCTCCAGGATCCCACACAAAGGCACGGTGGTCAGCCAATCACAGGCCGCTACGTCACCCGGCAGCAGGCCTGCAGAAGGCGCCAGGAACCACCAGCCAATCAAAACCGAGAGAAAAGACCACGCGGGCGACCAACTCCTCCGGGAGGGAGGAGGGAGGAGGAGGAAAAGCAACAGGTCACCTCCCCCACCCTGCTCGCTCACTCTCTCTCTCTCTCGTCTCCTCCCACTCTCACTAGACTTACATCTTATATATTATAATGAAACAATCAACTATCGAGAATAAAATATACTAAGATGTGTTGGTTAAGAATAAGGGCAGCTTCAAGCTGTGAAACAACATAAGAATATCCCAGACATTAGTTACATTGTTAGGATATATACTAAGGAAAAGCCGGCCAGCCGGCTGCCGCCAGCCGGTTTCTAAACGGCTGGGCAGCCGACGCGCGCGCCTGCCCGCACGTGGCTACTATGCAGGAGCGTCACACCTCCCCCAAGATATAAGACACTTGACTAAGTTCTTCATATCTAACAGAAAGCTTCTCATAGTACCACACACTGTTGCGACACAAGGCACTATATATAAAAAAATAAAGACTGTTGCACTCCACCGAGCAAGTTCAACTAACTTAGCGACAATAAGCGAAAACATTCAACTTAGATACTGCTACAACATCTTATACAAAATTGTACACGTTATAAAAATAAAGAGTTTTTATAAGGTTTTGCTTTTTTATTTTCGGCTGAACTACAGTGACAGCCTATTTTCCTCCACCCTCAACACACACTGACTGAACGGCGAGGGTTCTCCTGCAAACAGACCCTCCCGTGACAACCAATCAGCAAAAACATTATCAGTGCCCTTAGCATGCCACACACCCAACTTGTGTCCCGGCAGCAAAACAACACCTGGCACTGATAAACTGCCCAGTTCATTACAAGACTGGCATTTCTCTTCGCTCTTTCTGGCAACGGGGCCTGCCAATAACCTTTCACTAGTTCTACCTTCGTGATAGGCGATGCAGCCCCGAGGCGGTCTATGGTGTCGTCAACTCTTGATAAGGTATAGGCGTCTGTCAGGGATAATGCACACACACTCTCCCAATCAACACACTCACTGATCTTGCCACTTAACACCGGTTGCAAAGTTACAGGCAATGACCAATCACGACATTCCTTATCCCTCAGACCCTTCGTCAACACGTAATCCAGCTCTGCTTGCACCACAGGCTGTCGAGCAGGATTTATACGGTAGGGAATTAAACTGAGCCTTGCACTATCTCCAGCCTGCATGTCGGATTCTACCCCGTACATCAGGCCTGGAGAAGCAACAAACATGCGAAAGTACTGCCATAGCCTAGTAAACAACTGCCTTGCACTGTCTCCACGAACAACATGCCTAGTGCCCTCCCACAACCCAGCTGAGACCACAGCTTCTAACCTGTAGTCTCCCTCCTTCTCCACCTTCGTCCCTAGAACAGCCAGGTCATGAGAGGGACAATCAGTACCACCTGTGCAGTCACTCCCATAGTTCATTATTGCTAAGGCTTCCCCGCCGATACCGTACATGCGCACCCCCGCATTCCTTGTGATGACATCTGCCTGCGCAGCATCACCGCTTTTAGCGACATGGCCAGATACAGTCGGTCTATGGTAGGGCTGTTGCATTAGACTAGAGCAGCATTGGGAGGCTATGCGACGACCGGGCACATCCACTCCACAGCCAACCTCACCAATCTGCTCAATGTCCTCCTTTTGACCACCACCCTTGGTAGCCATGGGTCGACCCTGACCTGGCAACCATGCCAAAGCCTCGTCGCCCACCTTGAACCACCGAAACAACGAGGCTAACGGTCTTTCAACATTCACGTGACCTGCCCGCGGAACATCTTGCACCGCCTGAGTTGTGAGGCTCAGGGGCTCGGCACGACCAGTGGGGTATGAACCGAGCTGGTGCTGGAGCGCTGCACACTGCTGCTCAGGCAGGTGCTCTAGCGCTTCCACAGCCACCAGACTCGTGTCCCCCGCCCACTGCTCCGCCGAGACATGACAATCCCTACTCTCTTCCACCTGTGCCCTACTGCCCCACTCTCCTTCTCCACCTTGGCCGCTGCAGACCAACGCAGGGACAGTAGGCTGCTCAGGTGGTTGCCTCACAAACTCCTCCAACAGGTTCACATGACATGTTTCCCCGTCCTCGTGTTTGATCTCGATAGCACCATTACCACACTTCTGAACTTCCGGATCCTCCAACTGCAGTTTACAAATATCTGAGGGAACCAACCTGTTTAGATGCTTCCGAAGCAACCCAAGTCCTCCCCCAATATCAAACTGAGCAACCCTTTTTTCTCTCCGTGTGTAACGTTGCTGCCTCGGAGTCTCTTCCTGCCCTACCTCCTCACTAGCTGTGACAGGTCCTGGGGCCTCTCCAGACTCTAACATAGGTGCCAATAATGAGTCACCAAGAAACACTGCCGACTCAAAACTCTCCAATTGACCAACACTTCCCGTTTTCTTGTGACCTTTCCTCCGCAGTTTGATAGACTGAGGTGGTGGCTGCAAGGCTCCGGATGTCTGAGAACGTGTCACAACACACGCCATGGTTTGTACGCTACACTTCTCAACCCGCTCCTGTTCCTCCCTACTAACGTCGGCCGCCTTCTCGGCAACGACCAAGGGTGAAACCTTAGAAGCAGGCACCGCAAAGTCGTTGCCGAGGAGGAGGTCGACGCCCCCAACAGGCAAGTTCTCTACGATTCCGACATCCAGCTCCTTCGCCACACCCACCTCCAGCTCCATCCGCACCAGCGGGTAGGACTTCGTAGCATTGATCCCCTGAACTACCACCACCCGAGCAGCGTTAAATCGGCCTACCAGTAAAGTTCTTTAACAAGGTCTGAGAAGCCCCAGTATCACGCAATAGCTTAACTCCTCGCCTTTCGCCAGCCCACCTCACAAAACCATGCCCTCTATGACCCCCAAAGACGTCGCGGACAGGGTTCGAGCCTTCCGGACTCTTTAACACAGGCTGTGTCCCAACCTCTGACGAACTACCCTTGGCAAACTCAGAAGATATAGGCGACACCCCTATGCTGCGGGCCAATGACACAACCTTGTTTGGTGGCTTGTTCGGACAAGCATTTGCAAAGTGACCCTCCTTGTGACATGCAAAGCACTCTTTACTCTTTGGATTCCCTTGGGAGTGGGAGGTACCATTAGACTTCTTAAACGGGACGGTATTTGGTTTATGTTCAGTTTTATTGTCAGTGCTACCTGGTTTTGTGTATTTATGTGTATCAAAATTCTTGGGAGGGGGAGGGGTACGATTCTTTGCACCCGACTCACTCC
Source organism: Paralithodes platypus (assembly GCA_032716605.1). Taxonomy (NCBI): domain Eukaryota; kingdom Metazoa; phylum Arthropoda; class Malacostraca; order Decapoda; family Lithodidae; genus Paralithodes; species Paralithodes platypus. Next base: position 23,319,021 of record CM064530.1, read on the forward strand.
TAGCTGCTGCTTCGCACCCTCGAATTAATGACAGTCGGAGGTCAGCCATTTCTGCTGCCTCCTGGAGAGTTCTAGGACTTTTTTCCTTCATATTTAATGTTAAGTCCCCGCCTGTGCACTTAAAGTACTGCTCCAAGAGAACCAGCTCCCTCAACTCCTCAAAAGTAGCTGCCCTCTCAGAACGCAGCCAATGTCGTAGTGCATCAGACAAGTCCCGGGCGTGTTCTAGGAAGGTACTATCCTTGCCCTTAGTAACACCCCGAAACTTCAAGCGGTAAGTTTCTGGTTGTAACTCATAGGCCCGTAGCACAGCCTTCTTTAGCTCATCATAAACTAAACAGGACTCTAAAGGTAGTGCATCATACGCTTTTAGCCCCTTTCCTAGGAGTCTTGATGAAACTAATGCTGCCCACTTTTCCTGAGGCCACTGGTGTTCCTGACACTTCTTCTCAAATCGCATAAAAAACTCAGTCACACATGATCTATCGAACACAGGAACTAGTTTAAGCAGGTGCGACAATGATTGACCCCCAATATTTCGCCCTGTTACCTCCACTCGAGATCTCTCCAGCTCCCTGTCAGCCCGATACCTAGTAGACTCTGCCTGCAGTTCAGCCTCTCGTACGGCAGCCTCAACCTGAGCTCTAGCCTGTCTTTCGGTAGCCTCAACCTGAGCTCTAGCAACCTCAACCTTGGCCATCTCAAGCCGAAACAACAAATCTGGAGTCAACCCTTGAGGAGGGGAAGGTGCATTTAATGGAGAGGGTCCCTGTGATTGAATTCCACGCTGCCATTGACCATCAACTTGGGGGTATGTACTAAATTCAGGCACCCTGACGTTTGATACGGGGGTAGAGTGGAGGGGGGGCTGGGGACTGGGGCCCCCAGTCACCTCTCCACCCAGGTCTCTCCCTTCTAAACCCAATATCAAAGTCCTCAGCTGATCTTTCCTCATGCCACTTAAACCCTGGTGACCCTGAAGACCTGCCACACACTTTAAGCCATACTTATTCAGCTTCAACACCCTGGCAGCGGTAAGGGGCACCTCTAAAAATATTCTAGCACCCTCCTCGCTATCGACTAGCCACTCCACAGGTCTTTCTCCCTCCGAGCCCGTATCGTGACCTGACCCACCACTGTGTTCTGATGTATTAGACATGTTTGTGCACTGCAGTAATTATCACGGTTATAGAATGTGCCTTATCTCCTATGCAAGTATGTATATACTAATGTTATTTAAAGTCTTTAATGTGTTATATTGGTTGCTCCAAAAAAAAACTCTATGTCCACTGTATTCCTCTAATCATAAGGAATCTCAAAACAAATGACCACTATATTCCTCTGTTCAATAAATCCTATGCAAGGTCGCCATTTGTTACGTCCTGGGATATATAAACACTGGGCTCTTTCTATTGGACTAGGTATGCGGCAACAAGCAACAACGGAAAACGCTAGATCCATAAACCCAGGCAACAAACCACCCTAAACCGTCAAGAGTCCTGCCTGGACAACAAGGTATCCTATGACTCGGTTACAGGGTGCACGCACTATAGACTGCTGATAGTCAAGCAGGCTATATAAAAGATCACACAATTAAGTTGACTTAAAGCTTCAAGGAAAAGATAGATAACGGAATTAAATTGCAGAAACAATTTAATAACAAACTAGAAGAAAGTACATTTAACGTTACGTTAATTAATACAACTAATCACCCCTGCGTGAAAGAAGGTGAAAGCAAACAGTCCTCAAAACATCGTACAGGTAGACAAGATGCAGGTTTCTAAACTGCATGCGGCTACTGTAGGATCTGATGCTTAGCAAAGAAAGTACGTTACGGATTTAGAGAACTCTTAACTCATAAGCAGGAATAAATGCTAGTGTTAGGCCATACAGTGTATAATGGCATAGGTAAAATTAAATAAAGGCAGCAACTCGCAACATAACCACATACAGGTGTGCTTCTCACTCTTAGTCAGTCAAGCCTGCTCGGACAGAGTCTCTAAGCCACACCCCGACTCACAATGCTCACAAAGACGGTAAACTGTGGCACAAGAACAAGCATACAGATATAATAAACCGCTAGCTGTTAATCTGCCAGGTGGCAGAGGTCTAGCCGGAAGGATATAGGCTTCGGATACCCGGGCTGAGCCACCTGCTCTAGCCTAGGGACGTTCCCAAGTCTGTGCGCCAAATTACTCTAATTGAAAGGGTGCTCTCTTGAGAGACTCAGATCCCAAGTATCTGACTCTCTCCTGGCGACCCTAAAACAAACGCAAGATGTGCTAGCGCAGTGCAGAGTGGACTAGGCAAGGGCCCTCACACAACACAACACTAGACACACAGGCACACAGACAAGAAAATGCCCCCAGACTCCCCCGGGTATCCTAGTAAAGTCGTGCAGGTCCACAGGACTCGCACCAGCAGACTTTACTTAAAGGATCGCAAAAAGCCCCCCCCTCCGGTCTAGCCCCTGCTCACCTGCCACAAGAACACACTAGCAAGCATGAAACCACCAAATATGAGACAACAAAAAAGCTTCCTAGGTCTCATTAACAATTATATCTCTGCATAAGGCCCAAAATCCTATCTAGTTATCTGAGAGCTCGTCGTTAATACAATGATAGATATAAGGTCTATCAAGGGGATGGGGTAATTAAATAGACTGGTGAAGTAGTGGAAAGAAGGTATACAAAGTAAGAGAGAAAGTTTCTAAGTGGGGTTGAGAGGAATAGATATCAAGGGGGTCCGAAGGGTACGACAGTGAGGTGAGCTCTGAGGAGAATAGCTCCTCTGGACCCCTCCAGGATCCCACACAAAGGCACGGTGGTCAGCCAATCACAGGCCGCTACGTCACCCGGCAGCAGGCCTGCAGAAGGCGCCAGGAACCACCAGCCAATCAAAACCGAGAGAAAAGACCACGCGGGCGACCAACTCCTCCGGGAGGGAGGAGGGAGGAGGAGGAAAAGCAACACTCACCTCCCTCACCCTGCTCGCTCGCTCTCTCTCTCTCTCGTCTCCTCCCACTCTCACTAGACTTACATCTTATATATTATAATGAAACAATCAACTATCGAGAATAAAATATACTAAGATGTGTTGGTTAAGAATAAGGGCAGCTACAAGCTGTGAAACAACATAAGAATATCCCAGACATTAGTTACATTGTCGTAGGATATATACTAAGGAAAAGCCGGCCAGCCGGTTTCTAAACGGCTGGGCAGCCGACGCGCGCGCCTGCCCGCACGTGGCTACTATGCAGGAGCGTCACAAAGGGCTCTGAGCACTCAACCCATCTCGCTCACCAGTCACCCTGCCCAGTACACACGTTATTAAGTTATCCCTGGTCATGCTGCTAGTACCCGCATGACCGATAGCTGTGGCCAGGCATTGAAGACCGTACCGATCCATACCCTCCAACCGCTCGGCAGTAACAGGCCATTGCAAAAATATCCTAGCATCCTCCTCACAGTTCACCTGATTAACCATTTCATCATACTGCTGTTCCTCAGTTTCGACATTACGTACTGTGTCTCCATTCTCCTCTGATCCGGTATAAGACATGATGCTCATAAAAATTTCCCACCTCAATATTCAGAAAAGAAGCACCTCAAACTCTTATACCTCAATATACACACAAACATTCTCGGAAATACTCAAGGGCTATACTGTGTTGCAAAAAAAAATTATTCTTGCTGATCCCCGCAAAATATTCCCCAAAACAACAAATGTTCCCTGCTAATAAATGTAGGTTCACCAAATCCTAGGTAAGGTCGCCATTTGTTACGACTGAGGTTTAAATATATCAGGGCTCTTATTCATTGGACTAGTAATGGCATAAATGCTACAACGGAAAGCGCTAGATCCAACCTCTGATGTATATTCCCAGTGAACAAAGAACACAAATACTCTCCAGAGTTCTATATGCAATAATAGGTTATTAAACTCTCAATAAATGTGCGTCTACTCTAGGCTTAATGTTATGTGAAAACAGCCTATTACTACCTATAACCGAAGGTGCTTGGTTATGGTATGCAAAGTAAGGTGGTAAGAGAAGTTACAGCTTACGTTACTTTAATCAATAAATGTCAGGCACTCCTGCATGAAAGAAAGTGCACGAAAGTCCTTCAACACCAACAAGGAATCTTCTCTAAATGTTAGATGCTATCAAGATGCTCGAATCGGAAATGGAACCCCAAAAAGGCTGGCAGCGGAACAATGCTCGTGCAGGCTATGCACACAAAAAGGCAGGAGATATAATGCAGTCGGAGCCAAGAATATCCTAAACGCCACAACAATAATAATAATCGCCACGACAATGCAGTATTCCTATCAACAAAAAGAGCCTAAGTCGTTTGTGTCTCAATACATCAAACTAGGCTGCGAAATGCCTGTGTAATCATAAACGGGTATGCATAATAAGAGTAATTGGGTTAATATACTTAATGTCTACTATGACTGATAAAGTCTAGCTAGAGTCAATGATACGAGATACTGGTGCGCATGGCATGCCGCATAGCCTAGTGCAAATCTCAAGTCTGTGCGTCAAGTATTAAGTTAGAGTGAAGGGTAGCTCTCTTGAGAACCCTTAATACCGAAGTATTAAGCGTTCTCCTGGCGTACCTCAAAGACAAACAACGAGCTTAGAACAGTGCAGAATGGTATAGGCAAAAAGCCCTCGTTCGTGCATGCTCTATTCTCAATGGCACACAGACTAGAATTTACCCAATCAACTCCAGTTCTCAGGTATGTCATGCAGCTTTTAACTAAAGCCAGCACCCATCGGAAACAATACCTTATAGTATCAGACTCCTACTCTAGCATTATCTAATCCAGCAGAACACTAATAATTATAGGAAGCGGTACTGAACAATATGAATGCCAACCAATGCTTCGTGATCAACTTATCTTAACAACTAACATACATGGGTTATATAAGACCTTAACGCACAATACAACTGGCCAGCATGAAGCTGATTATGCAGAGTTAACCAGAGGGGGTATAATATTAATAAAAGGTGGTGAAAGATATGGAAAATGAGAGAGATAGGCAGAGGAAAAGGTTCTCAGGTGCAGATAGGAGGACAGGTATCAAAGGGATAAGAGGGATGCATTCTAGAAACCAGATCTGAGGGAGAGAGTGGCAAGATAGCTGTATATATACTAGCACTAGCTCGCACCGCGTAGACAAAGCGGTAACAATTCCTTCAGCCAATACCAAAGAAGCCAGCCAAACATGACGTCACCAAGCATGGTAAAAAACTCCTCCAACCAATGCCCAAGAGGCCAGCCAGCCGTGACGTCATCGAGCCTGGCATAAAACACTGCGCGCCTCCTCTCACTCTGTTCTACTCTCTCTCTCTCTCTCTCTCTCTCTCAAATCCTATCATTACTACTTAATGATAAAACATATACTCTGCAATTAATTATATAAAGCCTTGACATGGGCGAAAACAAAGAGCCTTTCTGGACTGCCCATGACACGAGCTTTCATATGAAATAAAGCACACAATAATACATCAACTGTAGCCACATCCACTGCCCTGGCGATCCTAGCGAGTCACTGTAGGACAAGCCATGCGGTTCTAACGGAGTGGTTAACATCACAATATATATATATATATATATATATATATATATATATATATATATATATATATATATATATATATATATATATATATATATATATATATATATATATATATATATATATATATATATATATATATATATATATATATATATATATATATATATATATATATATATAGTTATCCTATAGTTTCAAAACACATTCTACTAAAGAAGTTCAATTCAATCGATATTTGTTTTGAAAAGCACATGCCATTTGTTATTTAAACTTTCACACGTTCTAGGAGCTTGGACACATTCCTTAAACCTTGAAAAATAACTGATATTTTGTTGTGAAAAAAAATCGAATATATATTTCAAAGCCAAATATATAATGTTTTTGTATTGGGGCGAGAGCTACTTAGTGTGGTCAATTATTTGGTGAGATAATGCACCTTTGATAGGAAGTGTAGCAAGTGGTTTGGCCAGTTGCTATGTTGCATATCACATCAGGTTGGTTTATACCCAGTGCGACACTTACATAATTGTAGCTGTATATGCATTCACATCTATTAACATAATATGTTAATCATATCGTGTGGATTTGTATAGTACAATAAGCATGAGAGGATTACATTGATGGTTGGGATACATTTACATTAGCACAAAAAAAAAAAAATAATGTGAAATAATATATAATAAATCCACACCAATAACACTGACCTTCAAAATATATCCATTCAGCCAACCTGTGAACAACCAAGATGAAGGTACTGGTCCTAGTGCTGCTGGGTGCTGCTGCATTGGCTGCTGATGATAACAACGTCCAATATGGCTTAAATGGCTGCATAATGCAAATCCCGGATGCGCACAACATAGTTGATCACTATACCTGGGAAATGGGTAAGTGTACATCATCATCATCAGAGAGAGAGAGAGAGAGAGAGGGACGATTATACTGTAAATGGATATATTAATTATAGATAGGTGCATAATAAATTGCATGAATATTAGTAAATATAAAAGAGTGGCATACACAAAGAACGGGATATCATTCCATTTGTACATGAATGAGAAGCAAGCATTCAAATTTACCACATTTGACTTTATAATATCCACATGAAGTTCATGTTTACTGGTAAGCGAACAGAGGCATATTGAATTGAACTGAATTGAAACTTTTTATTTGGCCAGTAGAACATACACATGATAATCATAATACAAAATTAACATTACATTGGCTGAGCCTTGTGAGTGGTATCTCTCTTAACCCTTTCAAGATCCAATACGCGTTTCTGTTCTGTTGTCTGGCTACTATTAGACGACTTTATTCAGAATGATAAGGGTATACGGAAGTCAAAGGGTTGATTGAGATAGTAATTACCCTTTTAATACGCACATATCCTTCCTAATCTGCATACAATCGTCTAATGATGGATCACAATAAACTGCTAAAATGCGTCAGAGCTTCAAGGGGTTAAAGGCACATCAAACTTAAACTCGAAAGCTTTTACAGTAATAATATGAAAACAAAGTCAATAATTTCAAAACTGTACGCACTACAAGACAAATATCCGGGTCAAAATTAGATTTACTAATCAAATATATATAACAAAGTGTTTATTTCTTCACAATTTTAATGTCAAGTTATAGTTCCTTAAGATACTCTACAGTTAAGGTTATTAAACAAGTTGTGCAATTTAGTACCACTATGCTAGCAAAGAAATTAAAATATTTCCATAGAGAAAATATATAATCAAAGCAACCCCTAGATATTAGTCCCAGACCACATGTGTATGTCAATACATGAACCCATGTAATTATTCCATCTCTATTAGAAACTTATAATATGGAAAACGATAGTTATTATACACACACATTTACACTTTCACCAAGATATCAACCTATACTCACTCATATATACACATATACTGGACGTACATCCACACGCTGCACGTAAATACGCACTTACACATACGAATACATAATACCAACTTGTACACGCACATGCACTTACATTATACGCATGCACCCAGAAGTACATACGTCTTTATCCTCACAAATATATACCCTAGGACTGCGCACATACAAATACATATATAAAAATGAAATGTTAATATTTGGACAGTAGATGTCTTTTTAGTGCAACTTTGAAGCCAGACACTGTGTTTATATTTTGCAATGCTTGTGGTAACTGATTCCAAATCTTAACGCCATGGTAATTGATAGATGTTTGGGATTGGCTAGTCGTTCTTTATGGAATCTCAAGTTGGTTGACATTTCTTAACTTGTATCTTTGATTAATTCGATATCGAAATAATCCCTCATTGCTAATATGGTTTAATGATGTATATACAAATAAAGCTCTGCAATATATATCTATAGATATAGATAGAGAGAGTAGTGAAGGAAAGTAAGAGAAGAGTAGATGAGGAATTTGGAAGGAATCTGAGTGTAAAATGGAGGGAGAGTAAGAAACTGTTCTGGAAAGAAGTCAAGAAAGTTAGGGAAGGTAGCAAGGGAAACAGTAAGGGTGTGAAAGATAAGAATGGGAGAATGCTAGCCGAGAAGCAAGAGAGAGTCGAAAGATGGAGGGAGTACTTCAGTGAGTTGCTAAATGAAAGGAATGAAGAGCCAGCAAACATAGCTGGATATGGTATGGGAGGGAGAAGAAGAGAAGTAGTGGAGGAGGAGGTGGGGATCAGGAGGTCAGAAGTGTGGGAAGCCATGAAAAGAGTGAAGTTGGGGAAAGCACCAGGAACAGATGGAGTGTGTGGGGAAATGTTGAGGTATGGTGGTGAGATAGTGATAGAATGGGTATGGAAAATGTGCAAACTAGCATGGGAGAAGGGGAGTGCACCCGATGACTGGAAGACTAGCATAATAGTCCCCCTATATAAGGGCAAAGGGGAAAGAGGAGTGTGTGGTAACCACCGAGGAATATGTCTTCTAAGCGTAGTAGGGAAGGTATACAGTAGGGTAGTGATTGAGAGAGTGAGAGTGAGAACGGAGAAATGGATAGGCGACGAGCAGGGAGGTTTTAGGAAGGGAAGAGGATGTGTAGATCAGATTTTTACCCTGAATTGTGTTGTGGAGAAGTATCTGGAGAAGAAACAAAAGGTGTATGTTGCCTTTATGGACTTGGAGAAGGCCTATGACAGAGTGGATAGAGAAGGTTTGTGGAAAGTACTTAGAATATACGGAGTAGAGGGCAAGTTGCTGAAAGCAGTGAAGAGCATGTATGAGGGTGCAAAGGCGGCAGTACGTGTGGAGAGTGAGCAGAGCGAGTTCTTTGACCTGAATGTTGGTTTGAAACAGGGGTGTGTGATGTCCCCGTGGTTGTTTACTGTTATATGGATGGAGTTATGAAAGAAATACTATCAAGAGCAGTGGATGTTGGTGTATCGCTGAAAAGGGAGGGAATTGAGTGGAAGCTACCTATACTGCTGTTTGCGGATGATACAGTTCTGATGAGTGATAATGAATGGGAGTTGCAGGGTCTGGTAAATGAGTTTGGAACAGTGTGCGAAAAACGGAATTTGAAGGTAAATACGGGGAAGAGCAAGGTTATGGTCTTCGAAAAGGGTGAAGTCACAGAGTGTGAGGTGAAGCTGAACGGTCAGGCTATGGAGATCGTCAACTCTTTTAAGTATCTGGGCAGTGTGTTGAGTAAAGATGGGACTATGGATGAAGAGGTGCGGGAGAGGGTACAACAGGGGAAGAGGGTTGTAGGAACGCTAAAAGCAGTAACAAGAAATAGGGTGGTCAGTATGGTAATCCCGACACTGACTTACGGAAGCGAAGCATGGACGTTGGTTGAGAGACTCAGACCAAGAGTGAGAGCAGTGGAAATGAATTACTTAAGGAGTGCGTGCGGAGTTACATGGAGGGATAGACAGACTAATGAGGAAGTAAGAAGGAGGTGTGGTGTGGAGGTAGATGTGCTGGAAAGTGTGAAAAGGAACAACTTGAGATGGTTCGGCCATATGGAACGTATGGAAAGCGAGAGAATGACTAAGAGGGTGTACGAGAGCGAGGTGGAGGGACAGAGGGGGAGAGGTAGACCGAATATGAGGTGGAAGGATGGAGTGAGGAACTACATGAACGAAGGCGGTGCTGGTTGGGGGGAGGGGCGTCGACTGACTGGGGACAGAGGTGCATGGGGGCGGTTCGTTCGTGGCCACCCCTTCGGGGATCACGGCGTCAGGCAATAGATAGATAGATAGATAGAATATATATCTATGTCCTGGAACTTCAAGAGTTCTAGCTTTTTGAAGAGTTCAGTGGTATGGACGTATTTTGACTGGTATGTTCATGTTCTAATAACTTTTTTTTGTGAGCTACATCTAATGATTTTAGTTTAGTTTTCCCAGACTGCCCCCAAACAGTGTGTCAATATGAGAAGAATAGATAAATCAATTAATAATATAACTGTTTCATTGTGTCATTATTAAAACAATGTCGTGCTAAGTAGAGTATGCCACACTGTTTGTTGATCTTATCCCTCATATTTCGAATATGGAAGCTCCATGACAACCGTTCATCTACCTCTATCCCAAGAAACTTTAAACTCTCCTTTTTTCCAGGATTATATTCCCCAGTTTGATTGGTTCTAGGTTTTGCATGATGGACCTATTTCTTTGGAAAATAATATATTTGGTTTGATTATTATTGAGTGTTAGTTTATTTGCAGTTGTCCAATCGCAAACATTTTGTAAGTTAGTATTTGACTATAGAAATTAATGAGCGTAGCTCCCTGTTGCTAACATAGAGAGTGCTGTCATCTGCAAACAGCAAAAACTTGAACAAGCTACTTGAATTAATGGATCCTTGAGGGACACCAACAGAAATAATTTGCTGTGATGATTTACTTTCTTTGTATTCCACAAATTGTTTGCGATTTTCCAGATATGATTTCAACCAATCGTTTGTGACGCCATGAATACCATAGTATTTGAGCTTTTCCAATAGGATATGATGATCAATAGTATCAAAAGCTTTGGAAAGATCTAGAAATATGCCAATTGTACATTCTCGTTTGTCAAATGAAGCAAGGATATCGTCTTTAAATTTAGTCAGAGCTGCTTATGTCGATCGTCCCCTTCTAAAGCCATACTGACTATTAGATATTATCTGGTTTGATTCACAATAATCTAATATTCGGCTATACATTATTTTGTTCTAATATTTTACTCATAGCCGGTAAAATATAAATTGGACGATGGTTTTTAAGCAGAGTTTTGTCTCCAGATTTTAAAATAGGCATTACTTTGGCTATTTTGAGGTCGTCAGGGAAAATTCCTGAGTGAAATGATTTGTTGCAAAGATGCAAAATGACTGGGGACAAAACTGGGACCACCGCTCTCAATATTTTCATGGGAATACCATCACAGCCCGGAGAAGAGTCACGTAATTGTTGGATAGCATTTATCAATTCGTTGTTTGTAACAGGTGATTTTGTAAATACAGTTTGTTGTCTGTTTGGCAAGTATGGTATGTGGTGAAGTTAATATTGGAATTTGGTATAGTTTATGCTAGATTTTTTCCAACATTAATATAATTATGCTTAATTGAAATGATTCGCAATTTGTTCTGGATTGTTCAGTTTCACATTGTTTTCTACAAAATGTTCACTTATTTTGTTTTGGTTTTGCCTGTTAAGAACCGAGTTAATAACACCCCATACCTTTGTACTGTTACCAGCACTTTCTTGGAGTATAGATTTATAATAATTTGCTCACGCTGTTCTTATTAATTATGTTACATGATTACCTAATCTGCGGAATTCCTCTCCAAATGTGACGGGTTTAATCGCATATTTCCTGGCCAGTCTATTCTTCTGTTTGATTATGATTTTAATTTCTGGTGTAATGTAAGGTTTATTAAGGTGTTTAATATCTTTAGTTTTCGTTATTAGAGGAAAGTGTTTATTAAAGCAAGGGATAAATATACTCATGGAATTACTCTAGATTACATTTGAGTTATTAGAAGAATAGACTAGTTCCCAAGTTACATTCTCCAATGATATTTTGAAATTATTTATATTATCGATACTATAGTATCTATAAGTTATAGTTACTGTTATCTTCTCATTGACAAGGGGTGTGTGTATATCAGATTTGAAAACAGAACAAAATTGGAAAGTGGTCAGTTGTCATATTATATATAATTCCACTGAAGACATTTATGGTATATACTGTAGGTTAGACCAAATGTGTGCGATAATGGTTGCCGATGATGCTGATGCGTTACTCGGGTAGGCTTATTAATGGTATTGAAAAACATGTTTGAGTGAAATGAAGATACAAGACCAGCAACAGCATTGTTGTCTTTGTGTCTTAATAAATTAAGATTAAAATCTCCGGTGATGAAACGTATGGTGTTAGGAAGGTGAAATTATATATTAAATAAAAGTGTTCTATACATAATTATATATTACTGGATATGGTAATAACTTAAGAGCAGAGGTTCATTGACTAACATGGCCGGTGACAAACATTATTAAACCTGAACTGGACGCAGCAGTATCGTTTCAACGGGATTGGATTATATACATTTTCTTCATTACATATATTATGTGGAATTTGTCTTCAAGAAATCAACAGTTTGACACTGGTATATACTACACTTAAAGTAATTTAACATATTCTGTAAATATTTACTTACCATCATTCTATAATCAGTTATACAGAACACAGGGTTAAACATATAAAAGATTGAATAACCCAAGGAGTACAGGCCATGTGTCATAACTCTCCTCTATCTTCCGTTTCAAGCCAAAGGTGGATGTTGCGTTTATGTACGCAACAATCTTGCTTTCTCTTGTGTTCCTAAGTTAGATTCTTCTGAATTCTCAACTATCTGGCTAAAGTTTTCTTGTCACTCTCAAACTAATTATTTCTGCTCTGTCTATCTCTCCCCTAATTCTACTGACTATCCAAAATTCTTTAACTATCTAACTTCTAAAGTGGAACACATTATTTCCATCTCTCCTTTCGCAGAAATCTCCATCTTAGGAGATTTCAATGTTCACCACCACCAATGGTTCTCTGATTCCACTGACCAACCTGGCGAACAAGCCTATATGTTTTCTATCTTAAAAAACCTAGAGCAGTTAGTCCAGCAACCAACCCGTATCCCGGATCGCTTCGGAGATAGGCCCAACATTCTTGACTTATGTGTAACCTTTAACCCTTCTGCTTATACTGTAAATCTGTTCTCTCCTTTGGGCTCCTCCGACCATAAACTAATATCTGTCACCTGTCCTATCTCTCTGTCCAGCCAGCCAATCCTCCCAACCGGCAGCGCTTGTGGCACTTTGGCACTGCCGACTGGGAGGCTCTCTGGCAGAACTTCTTCGATTTCCCATTGAATGACTTTTACTTCTGTGGCCGGGGACCCTCGGAGACTGCTGAACGCATTACCGAAGTAATCCTCTCGGGCATGGAAGCATACATTCAATTTTCTTTTTCTCAGTCTAATGCCAAAAAATCTTTATTTACTCACGCTTGTTCTACTGCTGTTCGCAATAAGGAGGAAGCATTCAAACGGTACCGACGCCTTAAGACTAAAGAATCTCATTCTTCCTATGTTTCTGCACGGAATCAAGCAAAATCTGTTCTTCAACTTGCCAAACACTCTTTCGTCAATAATAAATGCACTGAACTATTCAACTCTAGCCAATAACCTCTCCAACAATTTTTCTTCCTTGTCTTTCCCTCCCCTTTTCCACTCTGATAGCACAATCACCACTTCTTCCTCTGACAAAGCTGAACTCTTCGCTCAAACTTCTTCTAGAAACTCCACCTTGGATGATTCCGGTGCTATTGTTCCCTCTCCACCACCACCTTTCGTACTAACGCCTAATATCCTAATCTCTTTTAATGATGTATATTCTACCCTCTCTGAACTCAATGCTAAGAAGGCGTATGGTGCGGACGGTGTTCCTCCTGTTGTACTAAAATACTGTGCTTCCTTGCTGACTCTGCCTAGGCAAACTCTTTCGTCTCTGTCTCTCCTCTAACGTCTTCCCTTCTTGCCTGAAGTTTGCTCTCATTCAACCTTCAAAGAAGGATGACTGCTCTCAAACCTCCAACTATTGTGCAATTGCTCCCATCTCTTGTATCTCTAAGGTTTTTTAAACTATTCTTGCTTCCAAGTTTCTTAACGCCTTACGAGCGGGCCCATCAGTAACTTCTACTACCCGCCAAGCGGGTGGTTTTACCCTAAACGACCTTGTTTCCGTGCTCTTTTTCATGCATAAACAAGAGCCAGAGCGGAATACAATTATGTATCCCTGAAAGGGCGATAATTGAGTTTTCCAATGACACCAGAACCATCCTTCTACGACCATGCGTTCTCTTGCAACGATCGTGCAAGACGAAGGGAAAATCCCTAAAATACGGTAATTTCCTTACATAATTCCCTGTGTAGCGAGGCAGTGAGTATGGATGTGTGTGGAGGTGGGCCCAGTGCTGGCGCGGGAGCCGTGCCGACCGGTCAGAGCCGACCTACGCTCCTCCCACCGCTCGTCTCTCTCTCAGAGCCAAATATTGCTCAAAATTGGACACCGCCTTAAGTCGGTCCCCGCCACATAGCCTTTCTTCTCTCGACCGACTTAAGTCCACCCCCGCCAGACAAGGGTTAAGCATTTCTCTTCTCATAATCTACTCTCAGATCGCCAGTATGGCTTCCTTAAGGGTAGCTCTACTGGTGATCTTCTTTCATATCTTACCAACTCTTGGTCAACCTCCTTTCACGACTTCGGTGAGACCTTTTCTATTGCACTAGACATATTGAAAGCCTTTGATAGAGTCTGGCACACATCTTTGATTTCTAAGCTACTCTCCGTCGGTTTCTGTCTCACCTTCTGTACCTTTGTCTCTAATTTCCTTTCCGGCCATTCCATAGCTGCATTTGTTGACGGACATCTCTCAATTCCTCATCCTATCAACTCCAGTGTTCCTCAGGGCTCTGTCCTATTTCCCATTCTCTTTCTACTTTTCATAAATGATCTTGTCAACTGTACCTCCAGTCCCATCCATTCATAGGCAGAGGACTCTACCTTACACTACTCAATTAGTTTACCTGATCGCCCCAGCCAGCAATCCCTCAAAAAACAAACGTATATGAAGCCATGCAACACGTATCTTCTGATCTAACTACTATTTCCAATTGGGGCAGAACAAAACATTGTTGCCTTTAATCCTTCCAAAACCCAATGTCTTCATCTTACCTGTCAGGAACTGCCAGAGGACTATCCCTTACATTTCAACAATACAAAAATAAATGTTTCATCTTCTCTTAATATTCTCGGTGTCTTTTTTTCTTCTGCACTCACCAGTCTTGCTATGGCAGCCTCCCAGAGGCTGGGTGTGCTCAATCGCCTCGAGGGGTTCTTTACCCCTGCACAGCTCCTCGCTCTGTACAGGGGCACAGTGCGCCCTTGTATTGAGTATTGTTCACATGTGTGGGTAGGATCCTCTCACACTGCACTCCTGTACAAAGTAGAAAGGAAAGCCTTTCGTATCATTAACTCCCGTCCACTCACCAACTCTCTGCATTATCTCTCTCTTAACCTTAATTTTGCTTCTCTCTCGCTATTCCATCGCTAGTACAATAATCAATGTTCCTCAGAGCTTTCCCAGTGTATACCACCTCCTCTATGTAGGGTACATAGTACCCATCTTGCAACACAATCCCACCCCTACTCTGTGCAACTCTACCACTCAAGAGTGAAACGTTGCTCTCAGTCTTTCTTCTATTCAACTGCTGAGCTCTGGAACTCTCACCAGAATCAGTCTTTCCCTCATCCTATGACTTAAATTGCTTCAAACTCCGCGTCTCCAGGCATTTTGGCTGGAACATCCCTTGATGTTAGCCCTGTCACTCTTTCAACTCTGGGGGAGGCACTCGATACAGGCAGTTCTGTCTTTTGTCTCCCTCACTCACATAAAAAAAAAAAAAAAAAAAAAAAAAAAAAAGTCAATGAATGAAGGCCGTAGTAAGAACACGTATCTTTCCACCCGTGCTGAAAGGTATATGTAGGAAACAAAACATATTGAAGCCTTAGTTCCAACGAATGTCTCCCAAAATATTTGGAAATATCTGTATTGGCTTTCGTAGTACAATGATTGAGTAAAATTAATAATTATTAGCATATTTGAGTTAACCACATACTGAACATTAGTAAGTCACTGAGAACACTGTTTTGATCTAGATAGTAGAATCAATATTAAGTTCCTATGAAGTTATAAGAAATATAAATCACGAAACCTAAAACAGATGATTGAAAATTTCACATTTCTCTAATAGCATTGCTTAAGAGCAATACAGCGACATAAAATTGTTATGTCGGGTTGTAATCCAGCTCGCTTTATTACGTATTCTTTATTAGTCCGGGGTTTCGCATATTTATAGTTAGATAATGCTCGACAGGAACGTATCTCGCTTCATGAATATTACTTTAAAATTACTCAATTGCTCTCTCAACACACAAAAATACACAGAATAAATTACACCATAGTTATTGGTTAACATAGATACACGAAATGGGGGTATTGAAACCTCTATTATAAGGAGTAGGATTCCAATATCAATACACTTGTGACTGATAAAGAGTTGAAAATGTTTTCTCTTTAATGAAATAATGTAATTTACAAAGCATCAAAGTTTGGAAATACACAAATACATAAAATACATACACCAATATAAACACTGATGACAATATCCATATGGGTCAAGTGTAAAACACGAGGTATAATAACTACAAGGTATGGCAACTGAGGTCAACTACTCATCTGCCCATAAGTATACGCAGCGTGAAGTACAAATAATGCCGCGCTCTGGTATACAATCAAAGGTACCACTCACGGGGGTACAGGTCAGTCGGACTGGGGTCAGGTTAAATTTTGATTTAGTGAAACGTTAAATCAAGTTTGGAAGATATAAACTTCTCTTTATCATAGGGGGAATGATAATTTATATCTGAATTTAACTATCAAAGTATTATTGTGAATAATCTTCCACACGACACACCAAAAATAAATTCAAACGTAGATGAGTTAAAATTGCACGGAGGAAGGAAATCAGATTTACAGTAAATATAGTGAACAAATTATAGACAACTTAAGACAAGTATGTTTGAATGATTTAACAACCTACTGAAAGTAACGCAGAACAAACTAGCACTTTATTATGGCTTTAAAAAGAACTATAATGACTTGGATACAGAACAAAGTAGTATTTAATAAATAGCCAAAAATGATGGCATCAGAAGGAGTTTGAATAAATTAACAAACTGCTGAATGGAACGCAGAACTAAGTAGCGATTTACTATAAATTTAATAATCGTTATAATGATTTAATTACAGAACCACGCAGTAATATACCAATAGCCAAAATACAGGCTTGATGAGTATAGGAATGTAAAATCTGAATTCCTAAATCGGTGGCGAAAGAATTACATAGCCCGGGTAACGTATATGATTAGATTATTCACAAGAACTAATACAAATTGGATATCTTGAATAGAGATTAATTCTAGCTCAATGGACGGGTTCTTTACTTTCAGCGGTGGCTACTTTATGCACTAAGTATTCTCTTGTTAAACTTGGACGTAATATGGTCCTGAGTTTAAGAGTTAAGTTTAGGTTTTAAAATATTTAGAAGGAAAATAGCCCTCGTTATACACTTCACTTCGACTTGGACACACAATGAATGATAACACAAGAAAATAAAATTGAGAGCATTCACTAAGTATCACGTATAATATCAACTATGTAATGTAGGTAAAAATAAGTTAACACATGCTTGAACACGAATTACGTAACAATACCCCGTACTTATATAAAATCACTGCACGGATCAAAGCTTGATAATTCTCACACGTGTACTAAATTAACAAGGGGAGTCCTAGAAGCGTATCTCTACGAAAAAGTTAAGTTGAACCCTCACATATTTTATATTATCTTCACAATTATTCCCAAAACAGAGAAACTTAGGGTACGGGTGTAGAGGAGAAGACATTTCCATGAGGGTGAATATGGACGACATAGGACTCATAGTTCTTCCTCCGGCTGGACGTCAAAGGGAGCTGCCTCTCTCACGGACACTAGAGAAGGTTGCTCATGGCTCCTCTAACACGCTCTAGTTCGCCACCCTAGTTGGACTTTACTATAAGAACAAGCTTGTCCTATAGAAAAGTAGAGCCAACACTGTTCTCTACCCATTAAAAGCTGAACTAGTAGAAGGTATTACCCCTGCTTGCACACTTTCCCTCAATTTCATTCAGGCAATTTTTGGATGATAATTTGAACTAAATTTGCCTATCTCAGAATAGTAGGGACATCGGGATTTCATTCTTTCTCTTATTGTGAAGGTAATCATTATTCTAAAAATATACCTACCCTAATATTACATGTACAAGATTATTCTCTATCTCTTAAGATTATACTTTGTTATATAAAAGGCTTGCATGGCTACATGATAAATGCTTTTCTTGGATTCACTCTCCCTGCCTTTTTCTATATTGCAGGCTATGCTTTTGTTCCTCCTACTTCTTTGTCTACTACTTCCACTCCTCAAGTGAGGTACTGTAGAGGTGATTCTCTTGGTCCCACTGTAGAGGTATTGCACTGAATCTTTATGCAGCATTTGCATAAAGTCTTCTTCGTTGTATAACAAATCCGGGTGTTGCTGAGTATTTGCCTTTGATGTTTATCCCAGGCTCTGTAATTGGCTGGACAGGTATCTCCGTGATTGGTCCGGATTCTAACTTCTGGTAGGTCCCGGATGTGGTGACATTTGGCGGGCAGACTGTCCTATTCTTGCAGGGATTACAGCATGGGTATGTCTTCCTTGCTGGGTAGACTGTGTTACTGCTGTAGGTATTAGAGCACGGGAAACCTAGGGGGAACTGTGTTGCTCTTGTTACGACCGGGACTACGAATAAAACAAGGGCACTCAATGATTGGACTAGTAATAGGGCACTATGCAACAACGGTACGCTAGATCCAAACCCTCAAACTTATATGCCGGCGAACAAAACACCTATACCCTCCAGGGTTAATCTGCGATAGCGGGGTATCCTTAACTGGGCATAAATGTACTCTACTTCAGGCTAACCTGCACTGGTATAGCCTGATAACAAACAAGATGCAAGTTACATTAAAATGCATAAAAAGGGAATCTATGGAAAGATAAATTAAATCACTGCAAGATTTAATACAATAAAAAGATGCTTCAATACTGTTACTCTAAACAACAATAAACTCTTCACTCCTATCTGAAAGAAAGTGAAATATAGTCCTACAGCATAGACCTGGAAACTTCTGAAGAAAGTCTGATGCTCATAAGATGCTCGTACTGATTCAGAACTATATAAAGGCAGGAGGCAGGACACCACACGTGTAAATCGAATACACTAAAAGATAGGACATATAATGTTAACACGAGAATACTATAAATGCGCAACGGTAGCAATGCTCGACACTAAAAGAAGTACTTCCTCATCAACGAAACAGTCTGCTATGGTTGTGCGGCTCAGCAACAACCTAGACTAATAAATGCTGTGAATAATAATGCGCACATATCAAAGAGCTTATATTAAATACTAACAAGTGTCTACTCGATTAATAATGTCTAGCTGGGATACTCTAGGTAAGGAACTGGGGTTGAGCAAGACAGGCTCATAGCCTAGCGATGTCCTTAAGACTGCATCCTTTAAGTTACGTTAATTGACTAGGGGGCTCTCTCGATAGATCCAGATCACAAGCATCTGGTTCTATCCTGGCGACCCTCTAAAGACAAGCAAAGAGGCAGCAAAGTGTAGAACTGGTACAGGCCAAAACCCTCAGTCAACACAATGCTGCACTCGCAAAGGACGCAACCGAAAAGACAACCCAGGCTACCACAGGACCGGTCGAAGTCGTGTAGGTATAAGCAAACCGTACACACATCGGAGACAACGACTACAGTTACCTTATCCCAGTCTAGGATTAAATAAAAGAGCAGAAACACTAAATCAATAATGGAGACACACAAAGTTCTTAACCTATACTAACTAAGAACCCTCAAACCTATTCTAAGTACATGTAAATATCTCTGAGGACGGCGCATGCAATACAATGGGCCGGCTATGAAAACCGTATGCAGAACCCAAGGGGAGTGTTGTGCAGTTAATAAAGGTTAGAGTATGGAAAGAGAGAATCGAGTGAGAGAAACAGTGATAAAGGTGGTGATCGGGAGAGAGTATGCAAAGGGATGTTAGAAGCACGCGCGCCAAGCCTGTCCTGACAAGGATAGCTCCTGGGGACCCTCATGGAGGAGGTAAGTTACACAGGAGACCGCAAAGGCGCGATGGTCGGTCAATCACCGGCCGAGACGTCACAAGACAGCAGGCGTCATATGACACAGCAAGACACGCCGTCCAATGGCGAGCGAGAGGCAGGAATGCACCCGTACATACAGACACTTACTACCTCCTCGCTCTGAAAGTCTTTCTCATTCACACGCTGGTACTATTATCACTACTGTTGATATAAAATATAACCCGTTGTCACAGACGAAAACAAAGACCACCACTGGACTGTCTGTGACAATGCGATTACTAGGAAAGAAAGAACAACATTCTCTGATAACTGTAGCCCATTTCGATGTCCCTGGCGAGCGCTAGTGGCTAACGAGAGGCGATTCTGCCAACGCTGGTAGACGTCACACCCCGCCCAAGATATGGGACGCTCAACATTAGGCGAGCACCATATCTGACAAGGCAGAATGCCGACAAGACCCGCCACACCCAGCCACTCCACCAGAAATGAAATGCAAAACTCAATCTTAAATAAAACAACATTTTAGCATAAAGAAAATCTTACAACCCCTCCCAAACATAATAGTATAATTTAGCCTGCTATGCTCCCTGAGCGAGCTTCACAGAGCCCAGCCTACTAAGTGAAAGACAGGTTCAACTTAGGACATTAGCTATAACATTCGCAACTTACTATTAACTATAAAAAAGAAAGAGTTTTTATGTGATTTTGTATTTAATTTTAATATTGTTTTTGACGGCTGCTCTACAGGGGCAAGCCTGGTTTTTCTCCACTCAAACCCACACACCTGTGGTGATCTACGCCGGATCCTCCACCCTCGACAAACAGTCTGCAATCACATTCTCACAACCGGCAATATGGCGAATGTCTAGATTGTATTCTTGCAACATGAGTGACCAACGTGTCAGCCTCATATTCCGGTTGTGGAATTGGTTCAGAAACTTAAGAGGGTGGTGGTCGATGTAAATCACCACGACTGGCCCGTAGGCAGGAACATATAATTCAAAGTGCCTGAGCACCAACACTATTGCCAGCAGTTCTTTCTCCACCACAGAGTAGTTTTTCTGAGCGGAATTAAACTTCTTGGAAAAGAAACTGACTGGATGCTCCAAACCTTCCTCGTCTGTTTGCATTAAGACGGCACCAGCCCCTACACCGCTGGCATCTGTTGCCAGCTGGAACGGTCTTTCAAAGTCAGGGGCCCTGCGGATTGGGTGAGTGCATAGTAGGTGCTTGATCAGCGAAAAAGCCTTTTCACACTCAGGTGCCCACTTGAACTTTTTCTCTTTTGCTAGCAAATCTGTCAGGGGAGCTAACACAGTAGAATAACCCCGAATGAAGCGGCGATAGTAACCGATCATGCCCAAAAATCTCATGATCTGCCACTTGGTGGACGGCCTGGGGAACTGGTTAATAGCCTGTATCTTTTTTTTTTGGGGGGGGGGGGGGGGGGCACACCTGGCCAAATCCGACCACAAACCCAAGATACTGCACAGTTGCCCGGACAAAGTCGCACTTGCCCAGATTGACCACCAAGCTGGCCTCACTGAGCTTCCGAAACAAGGCTTCTATGTGCTCACAGTGACTCTCAAAGTTGTCATCGTAGATTATAACGTCATCTAGGTAGACAGTGCAGTTAGGGATGACAGCTACTAACTCATTCATAAGACTCTGGAAGGTTGCTGGGGCATTTTTAAGGCCATACGGCATCACATTGCAACGGTAGGTGTTCCCATCAACCAAAAACCCGCATACCCCCTTCGCCCGCTCAGACAAGGGCACCTGCCAGTAGCCTTTCACTAGGTCTACCTTAGTTAGAAACTGTGCCTTACCGATCTTGTCTACACTCTCGTCAACACGGGGAAGGGGATAAGCATTGGTGGAAGTCAACCCGTTCAATCTCCGAAAGTCAATGCAGAAGCGAACCTTCCCGTCAGGCTTGGGCTGCAGAGTGACAGGAGATGTCCACCTAACTGCCCCCTTCTCAATCAGCCCCCGTTCCAACATATACTCTAACTCCGTTCTGAGGGCTGGGAGTTTAATGGGTGGAATTCTGTAGGGTACTGATTTAAAGAGGGGGTGATCTCCCACGTCCACGTCATGCACCACTCGAGTTGTGAGGCCTGGATGCTCTGCAAACACAGTGGGGTATGAAGCAAACAGGCGCTGCACGGCTGCACGCTTTTGCTCAGGCAGGTGCACTAGAGCATCGTCAGCCACCTGTCTGGAGTTCCCCGCCCACTGGTCAGCAGAGACATGACACTCCCAGTTATCCTCCACCTGGGCTTCACTGTCCCTCACTCCTTCTCCTCCATGACCGCTGCAGGTCAACACAGGGACAGCGAGAGGCTCAGGGGGGCGCCTCACAAACTCTTTCACCAGATTCACATGGCACAGCTGATTCTTTTTACGCCTATCTGGAGTAGCCACAAGATAGTCTAGGTCAGAGATCTTTTTTACCACCTTATAAGGACCAGCGTACTTGGCAGACAACGGATGACCTGGCAGAGGTAACAGGATCAACACCTCCTGCCCCACCTTAAACTCCCGGAGTTTTGTCTTCTCATCGTACCTGTCCTTCATAAGTGCTTGCGACCCTACCAAATTCCTACCTGCCAACTCTAGGCTTCTCAGCATTCTCTCTCTACTCTCGAGGACATACTTTAACATGGAACATGGTTTTGCTGTGCCCTCCCAGATTTCTCTAACCATGTTGAGGGGGCCTCTGACCTGATGTCCGAAAACTAACTCATTGGGACTGAACCCTAGGCTTTCACCAGGTACCTCCCGAGCAGCGAATAATACATAGGGCAACCCAAGATCCCAATCCTTGCCATTCTCAACACAGTAACAACGCAGCATGCTTTTCAGAGTCGAGTGCCACCTCTCCAACACCCCTTGACTCTCTGGGTGATAGGCTGAAGAGACAACTGTACTGATACCGTGCTGCTGCATGGTCTGTTTCAAAAAGGTTAGAAGTAAAGTTGGACCCTTGGTCTGACTGCAATTCCTGCGGGTACCCGTACCTAGAACAGTACAATAGCAAGTTACGAACAACAGTCTTAGCAGTACCATTTCGCATGGGGTATGCATCCGGATAACGAGTGGCAACATCCATGATTGTGAGGAGGAACTTGTTGCCTGCACTAGTAGGGGGTAGAGGGCCAACCATGTCGATTATAACCTTACTGAATGGTGGCCCGATTACAGGAATAGGGTGTAACGGAGCCTTGGGAATACACTGGTTTGGTTTACCTACTGTCTGGCAGGTACTGCACATTGCCACCTATGACGCCACATGTGCCTTCATACCTGGCCACCAAAACAATTTCGCCAATGCTGCTACCGTCTTACGTACACCCAAATGCCCTGCCAACGGTACATCATGCGCCAACCTCAGTAGGCTATCACGGCACACACTAGGCACTACCAACTGGTCAACCACTCTCGACCGACAATCCCAACTCCGTCTGGGATCTAGAAAACGCCTGTACAATATGCCCTCCACACGAAAGAAGTCCCCCGGCTTTGCATCCCCGTCCTTATCAAGTTCAATCGCACCGTTACTACACTTCTGAAGCTCAGGATCATCTATCTGCAGCCGACAGATATCCGAAGGAGCCAATCTATCTAAGTGCTCCCGGAGCAACTTATGGCCTTCCCCGATACTGGACTGTTCGATCCTATCTTGCTTAAGTGTGTAACGTTGCTGTCTCGGAGTTTTCTCACGCCCTACCTCCTCACCAAGTGTGACAGGTTCTGGGGCCACTCCGGACCTAAACATTGGTGCTAATACTGAGTCGCCAAGAAGAGCCGCTGGATCAAAACTCACAAAATTTCTCCCAACTTTAGCTTTCTCCTTCCGACCGTTCCTCCGCTGCTCTAGAGACTGAGGAATAGGCTGTGACACCTTAGATGCACGAGATTGGGTGCCAACACACGCCATCTGCTGTAATTGACACCTCTCGACCAACTCCTGCCCCTCCCTACTCACATCGGCCGCCCTCTCGGCAACGACTAAGGGTGGAACCTCAGAAGTAGGCACCGCAAAGTCGTTGCCGAGAAGAAGGTCGACGCCCTCTACTGGCAGTTTCTCTACGATTCCAACATCTATCTCTCGTGTCACACCATCAACCTCCAGCTCCACTCGAACCAACGGGTATGACCGTGTAGCATTAATACCCTGCACCACAACTACCCGTGCTGCGTTTATAGGTTGGCCTGTAAAGTTTTTCATCAGAGTCTGGGATGCACCTGTATCACGCAACAACTCCAAGCCATGCTTGCAACCAGCCCAACTCACGCAGCCACGCCCTCTATGGTCGCAAAAAGCATCGCGGACAGGTTTCGAGCCTTCCGGACACTCCTTCACTGGCTGTGCCCCCGCATCTGACATATCACCCCGGGTAAACGCAGAAGACCTCAGAGACACCCCAATGTTGCTAGCCAAAGACACGACTGCTGCAGGTTGGTTACTAGGGCAGGAACTTGCAACATGCCCCTTTTAATGACACTTAAAACACTCTACTTCACCCTTGGACTTCCCCTGAGGTGGGGAAGGGCCCTGACCTTTCTTAAACGGGACGGGTTTTGGTTTGTGATCAAAATTAGTATCATTACTCCTACTTTTGTTAATAAATGTTGCATCACTGACTCGGGGGGGTGGAGTGTTGCGCCCCTTGTTAACTGCATCGGTCCGTTGTGCAGACCCCCACCCACGAATCAGCGATAATCTCAGGTCAGCCAACTCAGCTGCCTCTTGTAGAGTTTTAGGATGTTTCTCTTTGTGGTTCAAAGTCAGGTCGCCGCCTGTGCATTTAAAAAATTGCTCTAGAAGGAATAACTGCTCAAGCTCTTCGAACGTTGTCACCTTCTCTGACCTCAGCCAATTTCTCAAAGCATCAGACAGTTCCCGGGCATGTTCTAGAAAAGTGCACTCACGACCCTTCGTAACACCCCGAAACTTCAACCTATATGTCTCTGGTTGTAACTCGTACGCCCGCAGAACAGCTTCCTTCAATACCTCATAATCGATGCAAGACTCCAAGGGCAACGCATCATATGCCTTGAGTCCTTTGCCAACCAACCTAGAGGAAACAAGGGCTGCCCACTTAACCTCGGGCCATTGGTGCTCCCGGCACTTCTTCTCAAAACGCAGGAAATACTCGGTGACACCCGACTCGTCAAATGCAGGGACTAACTTAAGAAGGTGCGATAAAGACTGATCAAGACCTCGATTCCCAGAACCGAGACGCTGCCCTGTCGACTCCACCCGAGACTTCTCAAGCTCTATGTCTGCTCAGTACTTCGTAGCCTCAACCTGAAGCTCAGCCTCACGTATGGCCTTTCTCTCCTCAGCCTGAATCCTAAGCTCAGATTCTCGCTGCTGCTGCTGAATCTTAACCATCTCAAGCTCAGATTCCCGCTGCTGCTTAGCCATCTCAAGCTCAGATTCCCGCTGCTGCTTAGCCATCTCAAGCTGGAAGAGCATATCTGGAGATAAACCTTGAGGAGGAGGAGATGCAACAATTGGAGACCCACCCAGTGATCCACCCAGGGGCAAACCACGCTGCCAGTGACTATCGGCCTGCGGGAACGTACTCGGATCCGGTGTTCTAGAGAGCATGATGGGAGTAGAGTGGAGGGGGGGCTTGGCCGAAGGTGCCAAAGCACCCGCTCCACCCTGTGCACCACGCACCCCGCCCAGCACACATGCCACCAGGTCACTTCTCATCATGCTGCTAGTGCCAACATGCCCCATGACCGTGGCCAAACACTGGAGACCATACCGATCAATCTCCGACACCCGGTCAACAGTAATAGGCATCTCCAGAAACTTCCTTGCATCCTCCTCACTAGTTACTACTCTAATGCCATCTAACAAACCCAGCTTCTGCACCTCAGAGCCTGCTTCCCGTACTTTGTCCTCACTGTGCACTGATCCGTCGTTCGACATAGTGTCCACCGGAAATCCTCAACGTTTATAAAAAAAAAATATATACCTAAACTCTCACGTAGCACTATTCACTCAAAAAATGCTTGAAGACAACTCAAGTGCTATACTACGTTGCCAAATAAAAAATTCCAACGTGTCCAAAATATTCCTCAAAAACAAGTGTCCACTGCCAAACTGTGAGAAATAACAATCGACCCCCAAACGGTGATTACAAAAAAAAAAATCTCCACAAAAACAAATCCTGCAATTATTTCTTAGTTCACTAAATCCTAGACTAAGGTCGCCATTTGTTATGACGACTAAGATAAGATACTAGGCAAGGTCGCCATTTGATACGACCGGGACTACGAATAAAACAAGGGCACTCAATGATTGGACTAGTAATAGGGCACTATGCAACAACGGTACGCTAGATCCAAACCCTCGAACTTATATGCCGGCGAACAAAACACCTATACCCTCCAGGGTTAACTGCAATAGCGGGGTATCCTTAACTGGGCATAAATGTACTCTACTTCAGGCTAACCTGCACTGGTATAGCCTGATAACAAACAAGATGCAAGTTACGTTAAAATGCATAAAAAGGAATCTATGGAAAGATCAATTAAATCACTGCAAGATTTAATACAATAAAAAGATGCTTCAATACAGTTACTCTAAACAACAATAAACTCTTCACTCCTATCTGAAAGAAAGTGAAGTATAGTCCTACAGCATAGACCTGGAAACTTCTGAAGAAAGTCTGATGCTCATAAGATGCTCGTACTGATTCAGAACTATATAAAGGCAGGAGGCAGGACACCACACGTGTAAATCGAATACACTAAAAGATAGGACATATAATGTTAAGACGAGAATACTATATATGCGCAACAGTAGCAATGCTCGACACTAAAAGAAGTACTTCCTCATCAACGAAACAGTCTGCTATGGTTGTGCGGCTCAGCAACAACCTAGACTAATAAATGCTGTGAATAATAATGCGCACATATCAAAGAGCTTATATTAAATACTAACAAGTGTCTACTCGATTAATAATGTCTAGCTGGGATACTCGAGGTAAGGAACTGGGGTTGAGCAAGACAGGCTCGTAGCCTAGCGATGTCCTTAAGACTGCATCCTTTAAGTTACGTTAATTGACTAGGGGGCTCTCTCGATAGATCCAGATCACAAGTATCTGGTTCTATCCTGGCGACCCTCTAAAGACAAGCAAATAGGCAGCAAAGTGTGGAACTGGTACAGGCCAAAACCCTCAGTCAACACAATGCTGCACTCGCAAAGGACGCAACCGAAAAGACAACCCAGGCTACCACAGGACCGGTCGAAGTCGTGTAGGTATAAGCAAACCGTACAAACATCGGAGACAATGACAACAGTTACCTTATCCCAGTCTAGCATTAAATAAAAGAGCAGAAACACTAAATCAATAATGGAGACACACAAAGTTCTTAACCTATACTAACTAAGAACCCTCAAACCTATTCTAAGTACATGTAAATATCTCTGAGGACGGCGCATGCAATACAATGGGCCGGCTATGAAAACCGTATGCAGAACCCAAGGGGAGTGTTGTGCAGTTAATAAAGGTTAGAGTATGAAAAGAGAGAATCGAGTGAGAGAAACAGTGATGAAGGTGGTGATCGGGAGAGAGTAAGCAAAGGGATGTTAGAAGCACGCGCGCCAAGCCTGTCCTGACGAGGATAGCTCCTGGGGACCCTCATGGAGGAGGTAAGTTACACAGGAGACCGCAAAGGCGCGATGGTCGGCCAATCACGGGCCGAGACGTCACAAGACAGCAGGCGTCATATGACACAGCAAGACACGCCGTCCAATGGCGAGCGAGAGGCAGGAATGCACCCGTACATACAGACACTTACTACCTCCTCGCTCTGAAAGTCTTTCTCATTCACACGCTGGTACTATTATCACTACTGTTGATATAAAATATAACCCGTTGTCACAGACGAAAACAAAGACCACCACTGGACTGTCTGTGACAATGCGATTACTAGGAAAGAAAGAACAACATTCTCTGTTAACTGTAGTATATTTCGATGGCCCTGGCGAGCGCTAGTGGCTAAAGAGAGGCGATTCTGCCAACGCTGGTAGATGTCACACTCTGTCCATCCTCTGCTGCATCTTCTTCCATGTCCTTTTGCTCTCCTTTACCATAACTATTTTGGCTCTTGTAGACTGCTCACTTCCTTGCATTGTTAGGACCTCTGCAGGGTTTACTTTGCTCCTGGCTTGCAACCCCGTCATCTCAGTAATATATATCAATAAAACAAGTCTTAAAATGGTTATATCATTTGAAATTGTGACAAATTCTAATGTGCTTCAGATGGAGAGAAAAAAACAAACAAACTGGCATAACAAATTGTTAAATATCTAATATTGACTATCTCCGATATGTGTTTTGATGTGTTTTATAAAGTATGTGAACAATTACTGTCCAGATAAGTATATGTATATAGTTAGATAGCATATCAGAAGTAACTGTAGGTTTGCAAATAACACTGCCACTGTTACCGTTACAAAACTCAGAACATTCATATTGTTTATCAACAACCCACCATTCAGTAATATTGATTGGACTGCTGATTCACAGCAGTGGCTTAAATATATATGAATGCATAATATTTGAAATATAATTAATCATTAATACAATCAAAATGAGCATTGAATATTGTTAGCTCAATTGGAAAGGTAGTTATTACCATGATAAAATATTATTAAGCTTGACATGCTTGTATTGGCTATTTAGCAGTTTAATTTTCCAATTGAATTCAGAGATATGCAAGATGCCATAACATTTGTGTGACAATAATACATTTTTAGCATAGATAAAGGATATTGAAGTGAATTGCTTCAATGGGTGTTAAATAGAGTAATTGGGTATTTTTCCAAGATAATTGAGTTATCATTAATTCAGTAGTTTAAATATGTGTTCAAGGTTATGGTCTTCGAAAGGGGTAAAGTCACAGAGTGTGAGGTGAAGTTGAACGGTCAGGCTATGAAGATCGTCAGCTCTTTTAAGTATCTGGGCAGTGTGTTGAGTAAAGATGGGACTGTGGATGAAGAAGTGCAGGAGAGGGTGCAACAGGGGAAGAGGGAACGTTGAAAGCAGTAACAAGAAATAGAGTGGTTAGTATGGAAGTGAAGAAGTCCTTGCATGAAAGTGTGGTAATCCCGACACTAACCTACTGAAGCGAAGCATGGACGTTCATGGAGAGACTCAAACCAAGAGTGAGAGCGGTGGAAATGAGTTACTTGAGAAGTGCGTGCGTAGTTACATGGAGGGATAGACAGATGAATGAGGAAGTAAGAAGGAGGTGTGGTGTGTAGGTAGATGTGCTGGAAAGAGTGAAAAGGAAGAACTTGAGATGGTTCGGCCATATAGAGCGTATGGCAAGCGAGAGAATGACTAAGAGGGTGTACGAGACCGAGGTGGAAGGACAGAGAGGGAGAAGTAGACCGAAGGAGAGGTGGAAGGATGGAGTGAGGAAGTATATGAATGAAGGTGGTGCTGGTTGGGAGGAGGGGCGTCGACTGACTGGGGACAGGTGCATGGGGGCTGTTCGTTCGTGGCCACCCCTTCGGGGATCATGGCGTTAGGTAATAGATAGAGATAGAAGTATGTGTTCCAGTTGAATGTAGAATTATTAAATTATGCTATTCTGACAATATGGTTAGTGCTGCAACTTCGTGTTGCTTAGTATATAGGTAATCAATAAATTTCAGAGCATCATGAAATTAATCTGGTTTCTCATTTGCTAACACAAGTCACTAAGGTTCACACACATTTTTAAACATTATGTACCTAAATATAATCAACCAATTAGTTATTATACAGTACATATTACTGAATAATGTTTTATCCACAACCAATTATTCTGGTTTCCCATGAAGTGCAATGATTATTAATAGCAATGTTGTCTCGTGATAGCCATCAGGCTCTGTGCCAGGACTGATGACAATACTCTAGACGAGTGCGCCGCCCGCCTGGAAGACTGCCGACCAGCTCTTCACAAGATGGAGTTTGCTGTTCCAGAAGGACTCTGGCCCGAGGTACATCAACACGTTTTGAACTGCTCCCACTATATGGACATCATGGATCTCGATGAGGATTTACTGCCTGCAACTATGACTAGTAAGATGTGCATGTATAATTGTTTTACATATACTGATATAGAACTATTTCTATAATTAAATTTACAATTATACATACATAATAATAAGTCAAAAGGTTTTTGGATGCTTCAACAACTGGACCAATGGTACGGGCTCATGAACTAGATCAAGAGGTACAGTTTGGGATAACACCTGGAGTTGTTGGTACTAGGTTTGCATTCAGAAACAAGTATACATCTATTTAATTCAACTTTGTGAAAGGGACTTTCTATGCATGCTATTGGATTTATTGTATAATATATACAATTTATAAAACATATACTAATACTTGTGTACCCCAAATGTTGACTACCAATCAAGTGCTGTAATAAGGATACTCACAGAAACCATGCATGATAAACTTCATAATAGAGAAAATACCGGATAATTGAGGATGGGGGAAAAGGGGGGCAGGGGAATGAGGGGGCTGGGACACATGTGTAGGAGTGGTAGCAAGTAATGGATGGGAATTATCTCACCTAATCACAAATTGCTTTGTTTTGAGTCGAAATTGGTTGTTTTAACCCCTCGAGTACCAGCGACGCACTTTATGCGTCGGCAATGTATGTAACGCTAAACTCCTATGCCGCATAGGATGCGTTGCGGTTAATTATTCCGGTCCTATGGCACCTAGGGGGCTCAGATTTGTATGGGAACTACGTAAGTAACCCACGCAACAAAGCCAATGGTTGGAAACCCTCTAAGTAAAGCCCTGTGTGCGTTAGCGTGCAAAAACATGTTTTTTCCTACATATTTCCCCATGTTAATTCCGACTTTCGGGCGCTCTGTTGGACCCCTTAACCTGGGAACTGCGGGGAGACTCTTAAGAGTTCCCCCGGCGGACTGTGGGGAGACTCTTAAGAGTGAGTGAAAAAAAAAATCAACTTTTGACATCGAAAAAACAAACAAAAAAAAATTTGGCCCCTGGGCCATGCAAAATCTCAGTCCTCTACCTCCCCTCCTTCCCCACTTTCCTCCTCTCCTTCAGTTATCACCTATTTTCCCTGTTATTCCCTTATTCTGAGGTATATTTTCGTGCTAACATTAGAAATCCGGTTGCAGGGTGTGGTCATCACTGATAGCAAGCGAATGCAAGAGAGAGAGAGAGTATCGATCGACTGTGTCTCAGTGGCCTTGGGGGAAATTGGCGGGAAAGCAGCTTGCCTCACCCATACATTATACAACTCGCGGGCTATATCTCCGATTTTGACCATCCAAACGCTGTTTTCACTCGTTTTATTGTTGTTTCAGGTTAATACATTTATAATCAACCCATAATAGGCGCATATGGATAAGTATTAATGCTATTAACACCTTACGAGCGGTAATTAATGGTTCAATGAATATTTTAGTGACGGAAACACCTCAAATACGTCAGCACAGGGGGACGTTTCCAATTACCCCCATGCGCACTTGTTAGGTTAATGACATTGGGGATTGTTTGTTTGTGTTTTTCTTCATTTCTAACCCATTCCTGGTGTTTTCTGGAAAAACAAATGTTTTGACAACCTGACCAGACTGGATGGCTGGAGTAAAATAGGAAAGAAGAGTACTTGGACAGAGGAAGAACAACCAGTCCCAGCGATGGTTGCAAGCCGTCAGTAATATACGGTCCTTGTAACTGCCAGTATCAGGCAGTGGCTGGTACTATGATTTGTAAACACTGTTCTAAGGAATTGGCAACACTTCATAGGTTGGCTGCAAGCTTCCACAGGCTGGCTGGGTGGGTGTTTCATCAACTTTTGAGGTGGGAGGTTGTTGTATCTTGCCTCTGAAGCCATTTTGGCCACATTGCTTAGTAATATGGGGTACTGGGTACATTTATGGTAGTACCCTATGGTACAGGAGGGGTTAAGCACAATAATAATAATATACAGGCACATTTGCAGAAATAAGATAGATTTCTAGCAAAGCCTATGTTTCACCCTAATTTTACACATAATTTGGTCATAATAAAAACACTGATTGAAATATTAGCTTGACAATTGATATGTGATAATACCATATAGACTTCTACTTGCGTGCCAAATCTCATTGATATCAAAACAAATTTGTGGACACTCTTTAATTAAGGGGTGGACGATCCCCTTAACCCATAAACGGCAACAATCCTCAATAGAGGTTTTTGTGGTGCACTGCAGCCTTCCTCAATAGATCCAGAGCATACACAAAAACTTAAATACACCCCAGTGGCACTCAACACAAAGAAATTGGTGATTAGGTGAGATAATTCCCCTCCATTACTTGCAACCACTCCTACATATGTGCGCCCCCCCCCCCCCTTCCCCTTCTTTTCCCCCCTCCTCAATTTTCAGCTATTTTTCCTCTTATTCCCCTTTCTATCTGGTAATTTTCCGCACGAATTTACCTTACGCGGTCTCATTAACACAGACAACGCAGTTAGATATCCTTGCAACACAGAGACTTGTATTGCAAGGTGTCAGTGCCACTCAGGAGCTCGGAGGGTAAGAATATTTGGATCAGACCAGTCTATGAGGCCCAAAGATTCTTTGACCCGCGTCCTACTCCCCTGGGGAATGTAGGCGTTTTCGTTAGAAACCAAGATCAGTCTGTTGATCTCTTAAGATAAGGGCTAGGTCTCATAATTGTAGAATAAGGAACTTTATTTTCAGCTCCATTGCCTGCCGACTCAAACTAAATTGATTATTGTTTGTATTATTAATTTGTAATAATAAATATATGCACATGGATGGGCTGACCCTTTGTCAGAGTGAGGGTTGGTGTCTTCTACTTCCCATAGCCCCTTCTATCTTTTTCTCCCTCTGCATCTCTAATTTTTTCAAATGGCGTAGGGATGCTGCGACCTCAACGCCCGCCACTTTCTGGTGCAGATTGCAGATAGCCTCCTTTGTGGTGGAGGGGTGAGAATTTTCCACCACCGTTTTCTCCTGCGAGGCGTAGAAGTCGGCTAAAGGGGATCCGGGGCGGGGGGGGGATGGTATTCTTCTCTCCTTAAATAAATCTGGGGGAAGGTGTCGGGCGCAAGTTAGACTAGATAATAGTCCATCAGGCACCTGGCCCGGGGAGTCGATTAATATGAAAGGTGCGCATGGAAGTGTGGGGGGCGGGCTTGTGGCTTTGGCTCCGCTACATGTCTGCCTGCAGAGATTGGAGCCTCTCCGGGTGATCGGGGGCCGGGGGAGTGCTGGAGCGACCTTGGTGACCCTGGTCTCTGGGTATTCTCCTACGTGACCTACAGTAGATGTGTGTGAATTTTGTGTTTTGTCTGTGTTTGTTCGCTGTTTTGTCTTGTAGTTTGTGTTTTCCTGTTCTTGCTCTGTCTTGGGTCGGCCACCCCCAAGGAAAACAAAAATACTAATAATAAAATAGGGGAAAATAAATGAAAAAATTGGAAAAGTAGGGATTGGGCTTGAGCATATAGATAGATAGATAGATTAAATTAATCTACCAAAAAAACGAGACAGAGATAGGGGCGAGGGAACGCGTTCGTGGTCCCGGACCCTAATAATAGGAGCTTTAAATGTGCAAGGATTTAGTACGAATGAGAAGCGAGAGGACATTGGAAAGTTATTTGAAAGAACATAGTATGATGTGCTTGCACTGATTGAAACAAAGATGAAAGGAGAGGGAGAAGTTGATTTTGGAAACGTGATAGGTAGAAAGTCTGGAGTAGATGAGGGAGTTCGTGGGAAAGAGGGAGTGGCTATTATTGTGAAGGAGGAGTTGAGAGAGTTTATAAAAGAGTAGAAAGAGGTTTCATCAAGGCTAATGTTGGTGCGAATGCGGTTTAAGGGTGAAAGGTGGGTTTTTGTAAGTGCTTATGGGCCAGGAAGTGAAAGGAAATTAGACGAGGTGGAGGATTTTTGGGAGGATTTGAGAGATTGTTTACAAGGGTTTTGATGAAAATGAAAATGTTATAGTTTTAGGGGACCTAAATGCTAGGGTAGGAAATGAGCCTGTTGAGGGAGTCATCGGTAGTTTTGGTGTGGATGGTGTAAATGAGAGTGGAGAAAGACTGAAAAATGTATGTGGAAAATGCATATTGAGTGTAGGAAATAATTATGTTCTTAAAAAAATGGGGTATACACAAGTACACGTGGCATAGACTTGTGAGGGGAGAGATTGTAGAGAGGGCTTTGATGGATTATGTGCTGGTGACAAAGGAAAGATTGGGTAGACTGCTGGATGTGAATGTGATGAGAGGTGAGGCGGAGGGTATGTCGGATCATTATCTGGTGGAGGGAAAGCTAAGAGTTAGGAGTTACAGGAGAATGAGAGACAAGCGTGAAGTAAGAGAGGTAATAAAAGTTAGTGAGTTAGAGAAGAGTGCAAAAGAGAGGGAGTACAAAGAAAGGTTAAATGAAACATGGATGGAAGTGAGAGAGATGGAAGAGAGAGAAGTAGAGGTTGAATGGCAACAGTTTAAGGAAGGAGTGAAAGCAAGTGAAGAGGTAGTGTGCGGTAAAAGGAAAGAAGGAGGCAGAGGTATCAGGAAGGGAAGCGTGTGGTGGAATAATACGGTGAGAAAGGCAGTTGAGGAGAAGAGACAGTGTTTTGAGAGGGATTTACAGGATGGTAGTGTTGAGGTGTGGTTGAAGTACAAGGAGAAAAGGAGAGAGGCAAAACGGAAAATTAGAGAAGCAAAAAAAATACAAACGAAAGGTGGGGTCAAAGGTAGAGTGAACATTTTGAAGAACGAAAGAAGATGTTCTGGAAGGAGGTAAATAAAGTAAGGAAAGGAGGACACAAGAGGGAAGAGCCAGTGAAAGATGCAAATGGAGAATTACTAGTGGAACCAGGTGAAGTGAGGAAAAGATATGCTGAGTATTTTTAATCTTTGTTAAATGCAAGAGATGGAAGAGAAGCAGTGATTGAAGCAGTGGAGGATGAGGATAGGTTACCCAGGCCACCCAGGTGGCAGGGAATGAATGAAAGGATTGAGGAAAATGAGGTGAAAGAAGCCGTGAAACAAATGAGAGCGGGAAAAGCAGAAGGTTTGGATGGTATTGCTGTGGAGTGTATAAAGAAGGGTGGAGATGTGATAATAGATTGGTGGGTTAGACTTTTCAATGTGTGCGTTGCTGTGTCAATGGTACCAATAGACTGGAGGAGTGCATATATTGTGCCGTTGTACAAGGGGAAGGGAGATCGGCAGGAGTGTTCAAGTTATAGAGGTATTAGTTTATTGTCAGTGGTTGGAAAGCAGTATAGCAGGGTGTTGATAGAGAGGATAATAAAGTGTACGGAAGTTGCAATAGGAGAAGAACTGTGCGGTTTTAGGAGGGGAAGAGAGTGCGTGGATCTGATGTTTGCAGTAAGACAATTATGCGAGAAGTATTTAGAGAAGCATAAGGAGATATTTTGAGCTTTTATGGATTTGGAAAAAGCGTATTATCTTGTGGATCGTGAAGCAATGTGGAAGGTGTTAAGGATTTATGAAATTGGAGGAAATTTGTTAGAAGCAGTTAAGAGTGTTTATGAATGGAGCAGAGCATGTGTTAGAGTAGGAAATGGTGAGTTGAGTGAATGGTTTGAGGTAAAGGTAGGTTTGCAACAGGGTTGTGAAATATCACCATGGCTGTTTAATATGTTTATGGATGGTGTGGTGAGGGAGGTGAAAAGGAGAACTATGGGAAGAGGATTGGGTTTAGTAGGAAAGAATGGTAGAGATTGGGAGTGGAATCAGTTGCTGTTCGCTGATGACACAGCATTGGTGGCGGATTCTGAGGAGAAACTGCAGCGGGTAGTCAAAGAGTTTGGTGTGGTTTGTGGAAGGAGGAAACTGAAGGTGAACGTCAATAAAAGTAAAGTAATGGTGTGTAATAGGGGGAGATCATAGGGTGAATCTAGATGTGAGGCAGGGTGGGGAAATATTGGAACAAGTAGAGTGTTTTAAATATCTAGGAGGAACGATAAGCAGGAGTGGAGGTATGGAAATGGAGGTAAAATAGAAAGTGTGTGAAGGAAGGAAGGTTTTCGGAGAAATTGGAAGTATGTGGAAGACGAGAAATCTCGGAATGAAAGTAAAAAGTGCACTGTATCAAGGAATTGTTTTGCCAACAGTGATGTATGGAGCTGAGACATGGGCTCTGAAGAAAAAGGAAAAAAGAAAGCTGGATGTGATGGAGTTGAGCTGCTTGAGGAGTATGTGTGGAGTTACTCGTAGAGACGGATTGAGGAATGAAGAGATACGTAGGAGAGTGGGGCAGCAGGAACATATGTCAGCCAGAGTGGACAGAAGGGTGCTGAGCTGGTATGGTCATGTTGAACGAATGGGAGATGAAAGGCTTACAAAGAGAATATGTGAGTCAGATACAAGGGGAGATAGAAGGGCAGGAAGACCCCCATCGAGATGGAGAGACTGTGTAAGAAAGCTTTGGATGATAGAGGAATAACTATAGATCAGGCAAAGGAAGTGGTAATAAACAGGAATGAATGGACAATACTTGTGAATGGTTGAGTGAACATGTGGTCATTTGGGGGAAGGGGTCGGGCACAAGGTGGACTAGATAATAGTTCATCAGGCGCCTTGCCCGGGGAGACGATTAATATGAAGGGTGCTCCTGGAAGTGTGGTGGGCGGGGTTGTGGCTTCGGCTCCGCTGCATGTCTGCCTGCCGAGATCGGAACCTCTCCGGGTGGGCGGGAGCCGGGGAAATGCTGGAGCGACCTTGGTGACCCTGGTCTCTGAGTCTTCTCCTGGATGACCTAGATGTGTGTGAATTTGTGTTTTATCTGTGTTTGTTCATTGTTTTATGTTGTTTTTGTGTTTTCCCTGTTCTTGTTCTGTCTTCAGTCGGCCACCCCCAAGAAAAAGGAAAACAAAACTAATAAAATATAATCAAATATAAAATCATAATAGGAAAAATGGGGATTGGGCCTGAGCATATAGATAGATAGATAGACATGGATGTATATTAGATGATTGGTAATCAAAATAGGACATTGCTATTTATATACATTTGTTTTCCCTTATAACAGTCTGCCCAACACTGGAGCAGCTTTACCAGATGGGCTACAATATTGACAACTTGTTCCCTGTCTACAAGTGTGTGACCCAGTTATTTGACCCAGTAAGTTCATAATTTGTTAATTAAATACCTTCTTTCAAATACTTAAACAATTCCTAATGTAAACAATCTAACTAGTTCCCAAGTGTCTCATATTAGCACCAACAATGTCTGATCATGAATGTGTTTGTTTACACTGTAAAATGATATGAGTATGTCAAAGTAATTGAATTGTTCGTAATACAGTTAATACAAGACGATATTTTGAGTACGAATTACCCATATAATTCAAGGAAAAGAGGATATTAAAAAAAATCAGTATATCTAACTTAATATACATTATTTATATATATATATATATATATATATATATATATATATATATATATATATATAATTACAGCACAGCACAGCACACCGAACTGCCAAACAAAATACCCTCATTGTTCCCTGAATAAATAGCATTGTATGAATATTCCCATATTCAAAAATATGCTACAGGGGGCAATGCCTAGCGAGTTAATTGCTCAATAGGTGGCGTTCTGAGAGTGAGGGTCCGAGTCTGTGGGGATGAGACTGTGAAGCACAGAGGCGAGGCGGTTTCAGAGATGGAGTTGCTTCGGGCCATGAAGCTTCGCATGTCTCACTCCCTAGACTGGAGCAAGACCTCACGGGCCTCACCGTGTTCAGCGGTTGAGTGTAAAGGCTATCAGCCTATGCCCGAGAGGGAGTAGTTGGAATATAGAAGAAGAAGTAATATCTTAACAATTAACTAAATTATCTCTAATATCATTTTATCACTCTTTTTAGGTCTGATGATGATATAAGGAATGTCGAAACTGTCACTGATAATTCAATTAAGATGTTTTTCATCATTACGTTGGTGTTACTTGCCATTATTCGCTTCCGCTTCCCACCTGGGGTATCTGTTGCTACAACTATATATATATATATACTGTATATATATATTTATTCAAGACTCAATTTCTCCTATATTCCCATAACAATGTTCCACAAGACTTTCCAGTACTATTTAACTATACACAACAGTGGTTATGGGTGCTTTACCCCCACACAGCTTTTTGCTCTGTATAGAGGCACAGTGCGCCCATGTATCAAGATTAGTATTGTTCGTAGGTGTGGGGTGGTTCCACCCATACCGTACTTCTCGAAAGAGTAAAGTCCAAAGCATTTTACATCATCAACTCACTTCCTCTTACTACTTCTCTACATCTCTTTCTACACGCCGAAATGTAATTCTCTTTCACTCTTCTATCGCTATTACAACAATCAGTGTACTTCAGAATTCTCTCAGAGCATACCCCCTCCTTTGCGGCGAGTGCAAGGCACACACCTTTCAGAAGAGTCCCACTCCTATTCTGTCCAGCTCTCTATCCATCTATCTATCTATTGCCTGACGCTGTGATCCCCGAAGGGGTGGCCACGAACGAACTGCCCCCATGCACCTCTGTCCCCAGTCAGTCGACGCCCATCCTCCCAACCAGCACCACCTTCATTCATATACTTCCTCACTCCAATTTCCACCTCGCTCTCGTACACCCTCTTAGTCAATCTCTTGCTTTCCATACGTTCATTAAGGCCGAACCATCTCAAGTTGTTCCTTTTCACACTTTCCAGCACATCTACCTCCACACCACACCTCCTTCTTACTTTCTCATTCGTCTGTCTATCCCTCCATGTAACTCCGTACGCACTTCTCAAGTAACTCATTTCCATCGCTCTCACTCTTGATCTGAGTCTCTTCCCGAACATCCATTCTTCGCTTCCGTAAGTTAGTGTCGGGATTACCACACTGTCATGCAAGGACTTCTTCACTTCCATACTGACCACCCTATTGCTTGTTACTGCTTTCAACGTTCCTACAACCCTCTTCCCCTGTTGTACCCTGTCCCGAACTTCCTCATCCATAGTCCCAACTTTACTCAACACACTGCCCAGATTCTTAAAAGGGCTGACGATCTCCATATCCTGACCGTTCAACTTCACCTCACACTCTGTGACTTCACCCCTTTCTAAGACCATAACCTTGCTCTTCCCCGCATTTACCTTCAAATTCCATTTTTCGCACACTGTTCCAAACTCATTTACCAGACCCTGCAACTCCCATTCATTATCGCTCATCAGAACTGTATCATCCGCAAACAGCAGTATAGGCAGCTTCCACTCATTTTCCTCCCTTATCAGCGATATACCAACATCCACTGCTCTTCCTATTATTTCTTTCATGACTCCATTCATATATACAGTAAACAACCACGGGGACATCACACACCCCTGTTTCAACCCAACATTCAGGTCAAAGAACTCGCTCTGCTCATTCTCCACACGTACTGCCGCCTTTGCACCCTCATACATGGTCTTCACTGCTTTCATCAACTTGCCATCTACTCCGTATATTCTAAGTATTTTCCACATGCCTTCTCTATCCACTCTGTCATAGGCATTCTCCAAGTCCATAAAGGCAACATCCACCTTTTGTTGCTTCTCCAGATATTTCTCCACAACACAATTCAGGGTATAAATCGGATCTACACATCCTCTTCCCTTCCTAAAACATCCATGCTCGTCGCCTATCTATTTCTCCGTTCTCACTCTCACTCTCTCAAGCACTACCCTACTGTACACCTTCCCTACTATGCTTAAAAGACATATTCCTCGGTGGTTACCACACACTCCTCTTTCCCCTTTGCCCTTATATAGGGGGACTATTATGCCAGTCTTCCAGTCATCGGGTGCATTCCCCTTCTCCCATGCTAATTTGCACATTTTCCATACCCATTCGCTCACTATCTCACCACCATACCTCAACATTTTCCCACACACTCCATCTGTTCCTGGTGCTTTCCCCATCTCACTCTTTTCATGGCTTCCTGCACTTCTGACCTCCTGATCCCCACCTCCTCCTCCACTACTTCTCTTCTTCTCCCTCCCATACCATATCCAACTATGTTTGCTGGCTCTTCATTCCTTACATTTAGCAACTCGTTGAAGTACTCCCTCCATCTTTCGACTCTCTCTTGCTTCTCAGCTAGCATTCTCCCATTCTTATCTTTCACACCCTTACTGTTTTCCTTGCTACCTTCCCTAACTTTCTTGACTTCTTTCCAGAACAGTTTCTTACACTCCCTCCACTTTACACTCAGACTCCTTCCAAATTCCTCATCTACTCTGCTCTTACTTTCCTTCACCACTCTCTTGCTCTCCACGTACCTTGCTAGTTTCTGCCTTTCCAAATCTTTATTCCCTCTACTACCCAACCACTCTCTATACGCTTTCTTCTACAGCTATTTTTGTCTCTTCTGTCCACCATGCTGCACCTTTCACTCCCCTCCCTCTTCTCCTCACTCCACACACCTCCTCACATGCTGCACAGATCTCTTCCTTAAACACCTTGCTTATCTCCCCCATTTTCCCCATGTCTTCCAGGTCGAACCCACTTAGTTGTCTTTCTACTGCTCTCCTGTATTCTTCCATGATTTCCTCTTGTAGCCTCTCCACCCTCCTCACCATTCCACCTTCCTCTCGCCTCCCTCCAGCTCTCCTCACCCACTTCTTTTGTATCCTAACCTTAGCTACTATTACATAATGATCAGACAGACCCCCTCCAATACCCCTATACACCCTAGCATCCATCACAGATTCCTTCATTCTTTCATCCACACATATAGTGACTTTCGTTCCACCACTGTCTTATCCTTCATCATCCACACCACTTTCCATGTGTACCTGTGTATAATTCTGTGTCGGAAGAAGGTGTTGGCTCTCGAACCCAAGAATTATAAACAATTATCAATCTTTCTTCTTCTCAACAAGTGAACTTGGGAAATCTCCCTCAATCAATCTTCCCTTCATCCTATGACTTAGACTGCTTTATACTTTGTGCGTCCAGACCTCAACGTTGCTTGAATTTAGCTCTATTTCCCTCTTTTGGCTTTGGGGGAGACACTCTTTATAGGCAGCCTGTCTTTTGTCTTCCTAATAAACATAGACAAAAACAAAAATGGTTATATATATTTATACCGATATACTGTATATAAATTTTATATATATATATATATATATATATATATATATATATATATATATATATATATATATATATATATATATATATATATATATATATATATATATATATATATATATATATATATATATATATATATACAGTATTATCATATATATATATATTCAATTTCATATTAACATATAATTGTCATTAGTATGATGCAAGACATGTATGGTTCCATTATGTATCTAAAAGTCAGTTACTTTATGATCTGATTATCTGTAAGCTACCCGACATATTAACTTACGAAAGTTAGGGGTTGCCCGAGTGCCCGGTATTTCACCCACAACACTCTTTCTCACACTGAGGGACCGCTAGAAGTCGGAGGAATTTGGGGTTGCCACCAACAGACAGATTATGATATAACTTACCTAACTTACTGAGCTCAATATGAGGCAAATTGCGTCATAAACTTATTATTGAGCTATCTCACTAATTTCATATGAAGCGATCGCATCATATGATACTTTTGGGCGAAACCGCCATATGACGCGCGTCATATATGACGGAGAGGGTTAATACATTCAAATAACGTAAACTTGGTTTAAACTCTCCTGGGTTTAACTCCTAGAGACGGCTTTTGATTATTCCCGACTAGTCCCACTAGCCGGGAATACAGGCATTCAAGCGCCTTGTTCATGAGCTTAGGAAATAAGCAACATAAAATAACCAACCAAAATACTGTGAACACATACCTTTGTTGAGTTCAAGAATGGTGACACTGAAAATCGTAAAACACTCGTCTATGTGCATACGTCTGTATGTGTGAGTGCGTGTGCATGTGTGTGGGCCGATCATAGGCTCAGAGAGGATAGTCAGTCACTCACTCAGTCAGTGAAGCACTTCTTTCCTCCTGGGAAATGTGATGTAATCACAGAAGAGGTAATGGGGAAAGGGGAGATGGTGTGGTTAGTGGGGGAGTGAAGGGGGATCTGGGGATGGAGCTTAGTTCAACACGAGGCCAATAGGGCCGAGACTGCACCAGGGAAAATTTGATTGCCTGGCGTGAAGCATGCTGCCACCATATGGCAACACCCGGGGTGCTGCCCATATACCCTAGTGATGCCATATGGCATTATGGCATTACCCGGCCTTAAGGGGTCGATGTGGTTATACACGACCAATTTGTTCTCGCATAACTGAAAGAATAATACATTTGGCAACTGAGTTATTTACAATGTGTGATTCAAAAGCTGTCTGACCAATGTAAATTCAGCTTTATGGGTAGCTTGGAAAACAAAATTATGGTGCGCTTAATTTAGGTTTACATAGCCAAAGGGTTTCAAAGGGCAGGGTGCTATGAATCCTACTCCCCAAGTACTCACCGAGACAGAGAAAGGGGCGAGGGAACTCGAAAGTGGTCCCAGTCCCTGGGAATTGTATATATAATGTATACAGTATATTTTAATCACAATCTTTATATTAGGGGAAAGGTAAATATATCTACCTAATAGTTGTTTCCAATTGTACACCAGCGTAAAAATCAATGTGTTTCTAGGTTTACTACCAATTGTATGCTTAGCTAATTGATTAGCTATTTGAGAATGTGTGGGGCATGTAAATATGTGCATACGTATTTGTGTGTGTGTGAGGAAGAAAGAGATTGTATAATTATTAATTATGTTAGTGTGTGTGTATGTGTGTATTAAGGTATGGGCATGTGATCAGTGTATTACCTGCCACATAATTCTACCACTAATTGTTCCTAGGTTGGACTGGAGAAGTTCACCTCCTGCATCAATGGTCAGTAGTGAGGTGTGATGTCTGGCTATGATGATGATGTTACTGATGCCCTGACAACACCAAGCTCAACACCCACCTTCAACACACTACATTACCAACAGTCCTTATTACACTGTCAGTTAGGGTAGACTGGCCAATGTGTCTGCGGTGCTACAGTTAAGACATGCAATCAATAACAAATACTACTAAAATAACATAACCAAAATATAATATACGATGTAATTCGCCCATGTGCATGGTTACTATGAATGTATACAGTTGATTTATTTTCATTCAAATTTTGCTTAACATTTTGGAATATATTTGTCACTACTGCAATACAGTTATAAAAGTATAGCTTACAATCAGCATAAGTAAGCTTTATTTAACCACATATAAAAATAGACAATCCAGTTACTGTAGTACCTATGATGCTGTACCACTTTCTCTTGGAATTTTGAATGTTAATTACTTTGATTAATCCTTATGTGTGCATATATATATATATATATATATATATATATATATATATATATATATATATATATATATATAATAGTGTTATTCATATACCTGTGTGTTGTGCACCTAAATATATCTATGCAATTTCAAAATGTTAATGGATATATCATTACCCCTATTGATTTTGTCAAAATCAATCTAAATAGAATTACTCCATATCTAAATTGAATTGGATCTGAAACAAGCTAATTTATATCCAAAGGTCTCGCATAATAAATTATATATAGGGTAAGGTTATAAGGGTTAATATTATTCCAGGAATCAACTCACCAATAGTACCACGTGGCAACGAAACAAAGGAGAACATTTTACCCGATATGGCGGACAATGGGGAGGCAAGACACCTGCCCTGAGGCTCGAGTAAAGTGAAAGAAAGAACAAATGATTATATGGGAATGGACATGAATACTATGCTTATCTGTCAGTCAGTCATGGCGTCGATGAGAGCATCGTGATGGTGTAGCTGTATGTATTGCAGTCAGTGTATTGTGATTAGAGGCACAAAAGCTCGATCAACTGAAGGCGGAAATTAGATGTTAACTGGTTGGTGTTAGTGGAGGCTCTGAGCTGTCTTCCTCAGAGGCACACCTTGCTGCCTTGGCAAACGCCCGGCGCCCAAATTATCGTACCGTATCTATGTTGCTCAGTACGATAAATTAAATCAATATATACGATAAATTCATATATACTACATAAGACCGTGTCAATATTACTTTAACAGCATTATTAGGCCTTTTATAATCTTAACTTATTTACAACATGTAATCAGTATGTAATCGTCCTACGCCGTGCAGCGGGAACGACCGTGATGTCACAGAGATGTACGGAATCACAAAAGAGTCATACCCTATCGTATTACACGATACACTCCCCCCACAAAAAATACCTGAACCCCACCTTAAACTAAAGTTGCCCAGAGGCTATCCTCTGACGCCACATATCAACGGTGCCAGCAGCAGCGCGTCTG
Source organism: Paralithodes platypus (assembly GCA_032716605.1). Lineage (NCBI taxonomy): Eukaryota > Metazoa > Arthropoda > Malacostraca > Decapoda > Lithodidae > Paralithodes > Paralithodes platypus. Next base: position 23,363,337 of record CM064530.1, read on the forward strand.
GGACACGTCCCGGTCCGAGATTGATCACCATCAGTAAGAGGTGAGTCGTTACCTTGAGAATCCTCGGACCCAGCAAAAATAGGTGGAGCATCAGATTGCAATGCGGAATCGAGCTCCAAAGCGTACAATCGTGCGATAGGACGAACAGTAGTTCCAGTGGCTGTCTTCAATAGCGCCACCCACTCTACAGAGTCTGCCCCCTTGTATACCTCCAACACGCAGCCCAATTTCCAGCATAAACGAGGACTACCTTCTTTAATTAAAACTACTTCACCTACAGTAGGTGCCGTCGGTCTACCAGAGGGTGTGACACTCCTTTCCCTCAATGCTAGCAGATATTCATTAATCCACCGTTTTCTATAATCTTCGATTACCCTCGATATATACTGGTATCTCTTAGACACCGCTGCCTCAGAGTACAACGAGGGATCCTCTAACTCTACTATGGATTGGAAATCAGATGGAAATGCAGTCAATGGTTTACCATATAGCAAGTGAGCTGGCGCTAATGGTAGTGGTTCTTGCATGTCGGTGTACACATATGTAAGCGGACGATCATTCACGACTGCCTCTATCTCTGTGAGGACTGTCGTCAACTCACTCTTCTTTAATAGAGCACTTCCTACTACCACTCTGAGTCCTGACTTTACTGTGCCGACACACCGATCCCACATTCCACCAAACCAAGGTGCCTTAACTGGAATGAACCTCCATTCGCACCTCTTCTCTCCCAAAAAAGTTATGATTGTAGGATCACTGCTCATATCCTTTAGATATTTTGATGCCTGGACATAAGTAGGAGCATTGTCGCTAAGAATGAGTGGAGGGAATGAACGACGGGCACAAAACCGTCTAAACGCCAGCATAAATTCTTCGCTAGACATATTATCACACAGTTCTAGGTGTACCGCTCGAGACGTTGCACAGGTAAACAATAATATATAAACCTTCTCATGCTCTCTCGTCTTCAATGCACCCGTGTAATCTAACCCTACAGCTTGGAAAGGTTCTAAGTGCTTTACACGGCATTCAGGTAGAGGTGGAGCTGGTCCTGTTGCATATGGTTTACCATTTAGTCTGGCATATTACACACTTTCTTACTACGCGTCGAGCTACTTGTCGAACTCTGGGTATCCACCATGTGAGACGCAAATTTGATATAATATGACATACCCCGTAGTGTTTTACTTCCTTATGTTCACGTATGATCAATAGATCAGTAACGTGATGTCTTGTTGGCATAAGTATAGGACGGTTTGTGCCGTCCGTTACACCCGACCACTTCAGGCGACCCTCACACCTGATGAGGTCATTATCTAGGTGCAACCTTAGTTGACGCACTAAATTAGGCATTATTGTCTTATTCGAGCTTTGTAAAGATTCTAATTCATTGGAAATGGTTTCTGCTTGAACCCACTTGATCAAAGTTACTTCAGCTGCTTTATATTCACGAGCATCAATGTTGTGACCCCTGTTGCAGAGTTGGCCCGTTAATTTAAGCTTGATATTGGATATATATCTCAACACCCAAGCTACAACTTTGACTAATTTATTATAGTCACCGAATCTTGCCCACTCTATTACCGGACTCGGTGGCTCATTTCGTTGGGCTGTAACTGCCACTGTTTCCTGTGGTAGAAGTCTCTCACCCACAGCATGCCAAGTCGTACATTCATTTTCATGGAGCAGCCACTTTGGACCATGCCACCACAATTCGGACTCTACTAACTGGCTAGCCGTTATACCCCTAGTTATGAGATCGCTAGGGTTGTCTTTTGTATTTACATAATGATAAGCAACGTCTGACAATAGGGCTCTAATCTCATCTATCCTATTTCCTCACATAAACTGGCAGAGACTTCTTGCTATGTATCCAGTTTAGTGCGACCTGACCATCGCACCAAACGTGAACGATTTCAATATTTAACTCACTCTCGTATGCTGCGCGTACATGTTGCACCAGACGTGCTAATAGCAGTATGTCAGTCAATTCCATTTTAGGGATAGTTACCTTTTTGACCGGGGCTACTTTAGCCCGGGCTGTAACTAAATGCGCCCCAAATGAAGTAACGACATATATGGCTACCCCGTATGCCGTGGCGCTATCATCGCAAAACGTGTGTAACGTAACGTCACCGAACGCCGCCACTTTACGAGGTATAGGTTTAGTACATAGGATGGCATACTCATTCAACAACAATGTCCCTTGGTCATTCAGGTCCTCGGGCAAACTGTCATCCCATCCTATTTTACGTCTCCTAACTTCCTGCATTAGAATCCTAGCTCTTATGGTAACGGGTAATGCTAGACCCAAAGGATAAAAATATTGCGCAACTTTGCTCAACAGACTTTTTTTTGTGTGCGCTCCCGTCTGCTGAGAAAAAGACCTTGTTTAAAAAGTTAGTATGTCTTGTTTAGGTTGCCAGATCATCCCCAAATTTCTGGACTTTTCCTGGTTATGAGATGCCGTACCGGATCTTCACTATTAGTAACCCACTCGCGGAGAAATAAAAGTGCTTCTGTAAACAATCTACGTGCTTGCCAGTAGGTATGTAACAAATCATCCTGACTATCGCTAGAACCCTCCAAATTGTCGATATTCAACCCGCGAGATAGTTTACTTGTGTCCTGAAGAGTATCTGATAGATGTTTTTTGATTGTGGCAGTTAACACAAACTGTGAACATGTAACACCAAAGAGTACGACCCGAAAATGGTAGATTACGACCGGACTTTCAGAGTCGCTAATATCTTCGAACCAAAGAAAGCGGGTATCATCTCTATCTTCCTCTTTTAGTTTGACCATCAAGAAGGCTTTCTCGATGTCACTAGTGAATGCATACTGCCCCAGCCTAAACTGCATTAGATGTTGGAACAGATCCGACACCATGGACGGACCTGTCAGCAGGCAGTCATTTAGACTGGGTTGTTGACCTTGGTGGGCAGAGCAGTCATACACCACCCGTATTGGTGTGGTGACGCTGTCTTTCCTCATCCCATGATGGGCCAGAGAGTGAACCCTACCCTTCATAATCGGTTCCTTTACATAGACTCTCTCAACAAAGCCCCTATCTTCATAAATCCGAAATACATCGTCATACGCCTGGCGCGTGCTCGGTTTATTAGTTAATTTACGCTGTAATGCGCGCAAGCGACCTAATGCCAAACCATAGTTGGTAGGCAGGCTCATCTCACTATTCTTCCAGGGTAAACTAACCTTGTATTGCTTGTCTGAGGCACAGTAGCTCACAGACTCTTCAAACCTCTTTAGCGCATTTTCCGAGTCATAATCGGTCTCCAAAAGATTAATGCCTATGTGATCCAATCTCCACAGTCTTTCCAGGTCGAACTCGGCAGTAATTTTTGGATCACTAGGTTGGGAATCCTCCCTTCCCAACTCCTCTGCCGCGGTTACATTCACTCTTAATATCGAGACCGTGTCGACCAGGACATTTGACTGTGTAGTATGCACCTTTCCGCTCATGCAATAGCCAAACTTAGTGGGGATTAAAATTACACCACACATCTTTTTAAATCCAGGGTATACTACATCATAATAATGATCCACACCAAGTACAACATGCACCTCACTCTGATCTCCCATGGGATCTGACAAGTTAACCCTTTTGCTACATAATGCGTGTTCCACCTTCGTCACTCCTACAGATACATATTCTGGTAGGGTGTCTACTACGATACCTGACATAAAGTACCTGTTTTTACGGTAAAAATATGAAATCTCCGCTATCTCGTAGTCTTGTTTGTCAGTAACCCCTGTGAAGCCCTGCAATCGAAGAGTCTCAGCCCATACGATTTGGTGCTTAAGTCCCATTAAGACGGACCTTTTTATAAAGGAACTTTGAGACCCTTGATCTAGAAGTACCCGACAAACCTTGTTACTGTCATTACCTTCCATGGGAATCTGTATTGTGGGCAATATAGTGGTGTCTTGCATGCTACCTAGTGTCAAAGTTGTAGTACCCTCTGGTTTGATGTCTTTGACTTTATTATGCTGTAGGACACAACTTGTCAAAGTGATGTTCTTTGCAGTGGCGACAGGGCCTTAAGTATGTAGTAGTACATTGTCCCTGCTTACCATGTTCCTTACTTAAACAACCTACACATAGCTTCAACCTCTTTGCCTGTGCTAGTTTTGTCTCATTTGTTGGGTATTTTACACAGAAACTCCATTTATGTTTGTTATTGTTACATAGCTTACATAGAATCTGAGCAGGTTTCTTATATGTACCCTCTTTCTTTCCTATAGTCCCCACCGTCATGCTTACAGTTCCCTTCATCTCCACATTCTCACTCCCTCCCGACACATACATTCTCCCTTTGTTCAACTGTAGATTATTGATTTCTTTACTGAACTGAGTTTTGAACTCCCCCAGATCAAACGATGTAACCTTGTCAAGTATTGCCATAGGAAGATTCTGACGTAAGATAATGACTATCATTTCCTGTGTGGTGAGCCCTAGGGTGTCTAGCGATCGAGTATGGCACTCCATATCTGCCCTAAACTTTGCTAACTCCTCAACCTTATACTGTGGTTCTGCGAGCTTTAACAAGGCAATGACATGGGCCGTCTTCAACTGCTCTTGATCCCCGTATGTGGACTTTAATAATTGTATTGCCTCATGATAGCTATCACCTACTACCGCAAAACCCTCTATCAAATGTAAGGCCTCTCCTTAAATTTGTCCTTTCAGGTAGTGAAACTTACGTACATTATCCAAAGAGGATTCATGTACTGTAGACCGAAACACGTCCCAAAAAGCTAACCACTCAGTCAATTTGCCCCAAAATGAAGGAAGATTGAGCTTTGGGAGGTGCACAACGTGTTTCGGGTCAACTCTTCTATGGGCCTCATTCTCGCCTCGCTTCTTATTTGCGACAGCGCGCTGTAACAGGTGCTTCGCTCTAAAGACAGGTTCACCATAAAGGGTGCGATTATCACACTCTGCCACTATCTCTTCCTCCTCTGTCATGTCTGCCACAATCACCTCACTCAGAGCAACAATACGACCGGGGGTAGCCTGGACATTGTCTAATCTAGCTTCTAATTCCTCGAGGACAGCAGTAGTGATGAAAGTGTTGACATCTACAAATAGCCTATTTAATACTCCCCGAAGTCCCGCCCTCTGATTTTTAGGGGCTTTGCTCAGCACCCCACTAGAGGGTGTCTCTTCCTGTTTACTCATTTTGCATGTAAGCCTCTAGGCTATTTATCTAAAATGTTACAAATACAATGGCAAAATAGTAGTCTAGTTAAGAGACGCCGACCGGCAGACTTCTATGTTATGGAGAAAAAATAGTACACAAAATAGCAATACCTACTAAAGGGTCATATTTAACAAGAAAAATGTTAGGTCAGGTCATGAGTCACAGGAAGTCTGATATGAAAAAGAAAATTATTGGGGGAAGATGATGGGTGGGATGCCGGACTTAGGCAGGCGCAACGCAACCCTGCATTCTGGCTCTAACCATCGCTTGGCTAGCCTTACCAGTTTATCATAGAATTGTTCCTGCATCCTGTTGCATGTCCCCTTGCTCATTGCCATAAAAAATCCCTTACTGGTACCTAATTCCCGGGTCTGGGCACCATTGTGGTAAACTATCAATGGAAGTTAAATATCTATAAGCTATAATCCAAACAAAATCAATCTAAATCGAATTACTCCATATCTAAATTGAATTGGATATGAAACAAGCTAATTTATATCCAAAGGTCTCACTTAATAAATTATATATAGGGTAAGGTTATAAGGGTAAATATTATTCCAGGAATCAACTCACCAATAGTTCCACGTGGCAACGAAACAAAGGAGAACATTTTACCCAATATGGCGGACAATGGGGAAGCAAAACACCGGCCCTGAGGCTCGAGTCAAGTGAAAGAAAGAACAAATGATTATATGGGAATGGATATCTATCAGTCAGTTATGGCGTCGATGAGAGCGTCGCGATAGTGTAGCTGTATGTATTGCAGTCAGTTTATTGTGATTAGAGGCACAAAAGCTCGATCAACTGAAGGCGGAAATTAGATGTTAACTGGTTGGTGTTAGTGGAGGCTCTGAGCTGTCTTCCTCGGAGGCACACCTTGCTGGCTTGGCAAACGCCCGGCGCCCAAATTATCGTACTGTATCTATGTTGCTCAGTACGATAAATTAAATCAATATATACGATAAATTCCTATATACTACATAGGACCGTGTCAATATTACTTTAACAGCATTATTAAGCCTTTTATAATCTTAACTTATTTACAACATGTAATCACTATGTAATCATCCTACGCTGTGCAGCGGGAACGACCGTCACATCACAGAGACGTACAGGATCACAAAAGAGTCATACCCTATCGTATTACACGATAAGCCTTTTCTTGAATGGAAGGAAGGAAAATACTATATAATAAATATATACTGATCACGCATGCACTCACACACTAACATGCACATATATATTTTAATATCTTTGCTGTGCAATCACTCACTAACTTATTTGTCTTTCATGCTACGATGTATATAATCCACCAGGGTACCGTAGAATACAAACATCTAAATGGTGCAACCGTATTGCAGTGATCAAGACTCATGTTTTCTTATCTGGCCTTCTTAACTCTTTCATTGCGATGACGCCTAGAAATGCTGCTCGGATAACAAACATTTTATGTGAGTGAAGATGCTAATAGGTAAATTAAGTTATTACGCATTCGATTCCTAGAGATCATTGCTAAGAAAACAATAATCTCCTAGTGTCAAATAATATAATACTATAAATCAAGCCCTATTAATGCTGGTGGCGTCTCTGTAGTTTATTGTAGTCACATATATATGTATATTTCAGGTTAAAAAGGGCTTATGCGATTCAAAATGTGGATTGTGATAGCATGTAGACCTTTGAGTCTTAACTGTCTTTCCTATACTGAATACAATCATCTAATGATAGCCAAATAATTTGTTTTTAAATATGTTATTCTTCGCAATAAGGACTACATTTAAATTAAGGAATATTGGTACATTTAATTAGTCAACGTAGGCCTATGTCGTGTTTATGCATATCTACACTAACCTGCTGTCTCATCTCCCAGAGGTTTCTTCGTGTGAGATTCCAGGCTGTAACTCTGCCAATCCCAATTATTGTTCTTTATTTAAATGATCATATTACCACGGCTATGAGTTGCGTTGTTAAGTAACACAACCACAAAGCCATATATACAGTATATATGCACATTCATTATCATGGTATGCGACTGAGGTACCTGTCATTCAAACTGAGCTACCCTAAAGGGAAAACATTATAAAGAAGCTTCTTCAGGGTTTGGAAAGCAGGCTAAATATTATTCACTGAAAATTGGCCATCAACCTTCTGAGCAATTCCCTGAAATATTTGTCCTAATCTTTCCATAGGAAAACTCTTGCACTGCATCCACTCTCCAGTCAGAATATCAGCATTCTCCTCTGAAATTGTAATTGGCTTTGCTATTCTGAAGCCTCTTTTTCACTTTGCCTTTACTCCGACAATTGGTTTAAGTTTAATTGAAGGGATTAATTCAGATATCCATAGGGTCTTCCAGGCACTTCGAACTTGTTTAAGACTGTCATTGTATATTATATTCCACACTCCTCACCCTTGAGCTGCTCAAGATGAAAATCTTGTGGATGCTTGTTTCTGGTTTTGAGTAGCAGCAACAAGCCAGTGGCCAGTAGCCAACAAGTCATCACTCCTGTAAATCTTTTAGTTTTGAAGGTTGCAGCAATTAACTCTCTCGCATCCGGTAACTTAATTATATTCCAAATGGTGAGCCCTTCTCTAATTTGCCATGAAATACCAGGCTGGGCAAGTTTTCGAAGCCTTGTTTTTTCTGTATTTTCATCCACCAGAATGCTGTTTATTGTGATGTATCATATGTCAATGGAAAGAGGAATAACTATACTACATTATAAAAACAAAAAATGTAAAAAAATTGCAATTTGAAAGTGTTAACGACTCCGGAATACAAAAAATCCCGGGCAATTGTCTTCACACCGTCCTATCTCGAAATTGTGAGTGATGACTATATATTTGTATTTGCCCAAATAATAGTATTTTTTCTCCTCTTTCTAAATCTGAAAACATAAATTGTCTATCTTCAATAGTTCTCAAGCAGTGACCGAAATAAAAAAAAATATGACTTTGCATGATATGGTTTATAACAGTTGCGAATTATTTCGTTGTTATGATGTCTATGGTTCTCAATTTAGGCTGTATGAATACGGCAGCTAATGCTGAAGAGAATAACAAAAGTAGAAGTTCCTACGACAAATACTTTTTGCTCTATGAATATTTGAAATGAAGAGCCAAAATGCGAATATTTACGCTTCACTCGTCTCCGTTCCGCCGACGCTAGCCGGGTTCCGAGCTGTTCCCCACCTTGGCGTTGCTTTATTTGCTCAGATACGTATATAACTGTTTATATCACCATATTCGGAAAATTATGCTCTTTCTAATGGTGAAAACCAAAATAATATAGCGTAATTGGTTCGTGAGCTTTGCGCAATTGTTTCCATGCATTGTTATTGTTATGTAAATATATGAGAATATTTATACAGTTGTATATCTTTGCCACAATGTACAACACTTTTATATAATTTTCCTTGCCAATAATTGTATAATGTTCATAGAACACATGTCAGTCATGAAGGTTGTCAATTTTACTTACCTGGTAGGGCCACAACCCTTTCCAATGAGAAGGGAAATGGCTAGTGGGGTGACAATGAAAAAACAAAACAAGAAAGCCAGGTTATCTTCAAGTAATAAACTCAGAAATAATTCTATTGTACACACAAATAAAGTAATATATAAATATATATATATATATATATATATATATATATATACAAGGTGTCAAACAAAAGATAATGAATGGTAACAAAAATGTGTGTATGTGTGTGTGGGTATTTATATATACAGTATATATATATATATATATATATATATATATATATATATATATATATATATATATATATATATAGGCAAGCAACACCAAGGTAAACACGAACATCTTTATTCTGGTACCGGTAACGTTTCGACATTAACATATGTCATCATCAGACCTAAAGCAATAAGAAATAAATGTTCTAAACCATCCTTTTCAGCCATTCGAGACCAATGTGAACCTTTAGGCCATTCCATTAACAAAAAAGATTTTTCAGTAATTTTCAGTTGTTCTGGTGACACCACCCGGTTAATAGCAGAGTCCCTCCTCACTCACCATCTTAAGCCCACCATGGGCACCCACGAATTCTCCTCCAACCTATTATGTTTCTAAGGTATTGTGTATATTTTAGCCTACAATATCTACACGTAGTTCACATATGGTTTAGCTGTTTCTGTTGTTTGTGTTTGTTTCTATATCTTTTTTCGCGATTTCTAACTTATTATGTTTTTCTAAATTATTATTAACACCTTACGAGCAGCCTATGCGGTTTATTTATATGTACCGCCCAGCGGGGTGTTTTTAGCCAAAATAGGGCTGTTTACGTGATCATTTTCATGCCTAAATAAGACCCAGAACGTAAAACAAGTATCTATCCCTGAAAGGGCATAAACAGAGCTTTCGAATGACACCATAACGATCCTTTTATGATGGCTAGTTTTCTTGCAATAACCGTGCAACGCGAGTGCAAAAAGCATGTAATTAGGCACTTTCCCCATACAATTCCGTATATAGCGAGTGAGAGAGGGAAGGAGAAGGTGGGATTCGTGTCAGTAGGTTCGCCGCGGTGGTCTGGAGCAGTCATACGCTCGCTACTCTCCTGCCACCACTTGTCTCTCTCTCTCAGCAACATTACGTGCTGAAATTGCCACACGACCTATGTCGAGCGCCGCCACATAGTCCAGCTTTATCTAACTCGACTTATGTTGCTCGCCGCTAATTAAGGGTTAAAAATATATTTGCTTTAAATGTCAACATAATGTATTAATACATTTATTTCTTATTGCTTTAGGTCTGATGATGACATATGTTAATGTCGAAACGTTACCGGTACCAGAATAAAGATGTTCGTGTTTACCTTTGGTGTTGCTTGCCCTTATAAGACTCCGCTTCCCCCGAGGAGAATCTATTGCCACTACTATATATATATATATATATATATATATATATATATATATATATATACCATATATATACAAGGTGTCATAAATATATATATATTTATGCGGTATATATATATAAAATAAATCAAATAAAAATATAAATAAAATGAAATAAATAAAATAAAACTAATAAAAACAATAATAAGTAAAAAAAATATATATATAAATAAAAAAAACAAATAATAATAATATAAATACTCGATTATGGGCCTTGGGCTTGCTCGGGACCTTGGGGCTGATCCGCTAGATACCCTGGGGAACAGGAATAGAAACAAAATAAAATAAAATAAAATATATATATATATACCGGTATATATACTGTATATACTGTATATATATATATATATATATATATATATATATATATATTCGGTATGTATATATATATAAAATAAACAAAATAAAAATAGAAATAAAATAAAATAAATAAAATAAAATAAATAAAAACAATAATAAATCCCATAAATAAATATATAAATAAAATAAAAAGTAATAATAATAATATAAAAACTCGATTATGGGCCTTGGGCTTTCTCGGGACGTTGGGGCTGATCAGCTAGACACCCTCGGGAACAGGAATAAAAAAAAAAATAAAAAAAAAAATATATATATATACAGTATACCGGTATATCTATATATATATTTTATGTTACGCCCCTCTGGGACTAGAAGCTAGGTAATAGTTTACAAGTAATTTGACCTGATTATCCAGAGGTGTAGACACCCCAGAGGGACAACACAAAGACAGACGTGAGAGGATAATATTATAGACGCCAACTAGTATAAGTACCAGAAACTAGTATACTAGTTTAACTAGTATAATTAATTTAACTTTAATTAGTATACTAGTATAACTAGTATAAGTACCAGAAACTAAACTAAAGGTTTCTAAATACCCCTGATGGTAACAAAGGCTTTAAAGTATCCCCAATAGGCTCAAAATCGCGTCATATGTCGGAGAAGGTTATAGACGCTAACTAGTATAAGTACCAGAAACCCAAGTTCTTTTGGCACTATGATAATATAATGTCTCTATAATCTAAGTGATTATTAGAGTATATCCTCTCCCCACCAGACACCCCCTAGCAGGCACTATTATAACAATCCCAGGTATATAGGTAAAACAAAATATTAGTATGGCTTGAGCAAAAGAATAAATAGTCACCAGAGTAAAACAACAAAGAAACACTCACACTAATACATATAAAAAACAGGGGAATAATTATAACCAATATATTTATAAAAGAATTTTAATAAAATAAAGTTTTACTTACAAGGTGTTATTCAAGTTTTAAAATGAATACGTTAAACAATTAAATCAAAAGTGAATTTCGTTAATAAATAAACTAAGTGAATTTAATGTTTATAAATAAAGTAAATATTTAAATATAAAGAAATATTAAAGAAAAGTAAAACAAATAAAATATCAAATTAAATGTTATTATTTAGTTAAAATGGGTTTAAGTCCTGGAGCAACTCACAATCACCCCTATCATCTCCACACTGCTAGGCCCCCACACGCAGTACGTCGAGAAAGGTGAGGCGGACAATCCAGGCTTGTAGAATCCAATAAGCACCACCCGTCGAGAACACCACCAGATATGAACTGCCTAAGCTGTCCAGCTCAAACCCTATGTCACCTCTCTTTATGTGTGATGTACCAAGAAGCGCAAGTGGGGCAAGTGGGTGAGGAGCCGAACTATTGAAGTCCCGTATGCCATTGTGGGTCATACGGTTCATTGAGGGGGTTCAGTCTGGAGTCAAGACGGCTTCCTTTGATAGGAGTAGAGAGAGTGAACCCGGGTGAGCGAGCGAGGCAGGCGAGGCGGGAGGGGGGTACAGTCACGGACAACAGGCAGTACAGTCACAGCCAGTATATGACTGTGGGAAGAGCCTGCATGATAAGAAGAGCATAACACACCTCCCCCCACAAAACCTTTGTAATGGAGTGGAGAAGGTTCTATACAGTATGCTCTGAGGATGAGGGCAGGTCTCGAGATAGGGTGTCCGCGATCCTGTTGTCAACCCCTCGTATGTCGCGCATGTTAAGTCTGTACTCCTGTAGCAACAAGGCCCATTCTATTAATAAACACAAGAGGGTTATGATCCATGAAGACATTTATAGGTGTAGAATCCTGTGGAAGATAGCACTCAAACGTTTTAACAGAGTCCACCAAAGCTAAACACTCCTTTTCAATAGTAGAGTAACTTCTCTGGTATCGTTTAAGCTTAGTCGAATGATAGGCCACAGGATGTAAGATACCACTTTTAGGATCCTCTTGCAAAAGCACTGCCCCAACACCTCGATCACTTGCGTCGACCTGGAGATGGTAGGGCAAAGACGGGCCTGGCGGACGGAGTACCGGTTGAGATGAGAGGAGTTCCTTGAGACGGCTAAAGGACTCAGCACAGGCAGGGCTCCACTCAAACCTCTGTTTCTGACTGGTGAGATCAGTAAGAGGTGAGGAGACCTATGCAAAATTACTGCAGAATTTACGGTAGAATCCACACATCCCAAGGAATCTCATGAGGGACTTGCGGGTCGTAGGGGTAGGGTATTGCAGTATGGTCCGGATGTTGGCGTCCTTGGGTCTCGTCTGTCCATGGCCTACCACATGCCCAAGGTAGGTAACTGTGCCTCGGCCGAACGTTGACTTCGCTAGGTTTATCGTGAACCGGCACTGGCGAGGCACCCCAACAACTTCCGCAACCTGGCCACATGCTGTACCCAAGAGTCTGCAACGACCACAATGTCATCAAGATATGTATTAACACCTTCTAAGTTCTGAATAGTATGCGAGAAGGTTCTTTGGAAAGTTGAGGGAGCATTTATCATCCCAAAAGGCATGACCTTATACTGATACAGACCAAAAGGGGTGATAAATGCAGAGATTACTTTAGCTCGGTCTGTAAGTCCTATCTGATAATAACCCTTTTGCAGGTCAACAGTGGAAACAAATCTAGCCTGTCCCACTTCATCAAGCAAGTCATCTATACGTGGGAAAGGAAAAGCATCCGCTACTGTTACTGAATTAACTTTACGGTAGTCAGTACACAATCTAAAAGAACCATCTGGCTTGGGGACAAGTAGAGAAGGTGAAGCCCAAGGTGAATAACTTGGTTCAATTAAATCATTATCAAGAAGATATTTGATTTCACATTTTAAAATATCCTTTTTGTAAGGACTAATCCTGTAAGGCTATTGTTGTATAGGCTTTACATTTACATCACATAATATAACATCATGATAGTGAGATTGACAGAATCCAGGACTATCTTTAATTACTGTAGGAAACTCAAGCAAGACTGTTATTAAATCACTTTGTTGCTCATTACTTATATCTTTAAAGTACAGTTCAAAATTATCTAAGATTATACTGTTAACAGGGTTACCACCAGCCGTGGGAACCGGAGCACAACTTTGAACAACAGTGTCTGGGTCGTCAACCTCCTCTACGGGTTTTGTACATACAGTAAGACACACTGGATCTTCCTCTGGGTCTCTGTCAAAATAGGGCTTAAGCTGGTTAACATGTACTAGGCGATAACTCTTCTTATGTCTCGATCACATGGTTTAGTTTAGACAACTTCGTAGAGACATGGTAAGGTCCCTGATATTTACCTTTTAGAGGTTTACCAGACACTGGGAGATAGAGAAGCACTTTGTCACCCACTTTGAATGATCTCTCCCTAGATTTCTTGTCATACTGTACTTTCATTTTTGACTGACTCTTCTTCATATTGGAAAGGGCAATCTCTCGGACTGTATCCATTTTAAGCTTAAGTGAATTGATATATTCAGATACAGTGATAGAAGGATGTGAAGACGGCTCTGTGAACCATGAATCCTTAAGGACTTTCAGAGGGCCTCGAATTTGTCTACCGTACAAAAGCTCAAATGGAGAATAGCCTAAAGATTCCTGAGGGGTATCACGAATAGCAAAGAGAAGATAATCTATGTCCTTATCCCAATCTTTACATGACTCGTGACAGTACTTCTTTACCATGGATTTAAATGTTTGGTGAAAGCGCTCGAGACACCCTTGTGTTTGTGGACGGTATGCTGTAGAGATCTGCTTGTTAATATTTAGTTCCTTTACAACTTGGGTCATTAAATCACTAGTAAAATTTGTACCTTGATCAGTTTGTATAGATGTTGGAATGCCTACCCTAGTGAATAAATGTAACAAGTGCTTAGCTACCTGTTTAGATTTAATGTCACGCATAGGGAAAGCTTCTGGATATCTAGTTGAGGCACACATTACAGTTAATAGATATTGGTTACCTTTTTTTGTTCTTGGCAGAGGGCCCACACAATCTACAACTATTTTCTCAAATGGTTCAGATGTTATGGGAATTGGATGTAAAGGAGCTTGAGGAATCACATCAGAGGGCTTACCCACAACCTGACACATATGACATGTTTTTACATATTTCTCAACATCCCTTTTCATACCTGGCCAAAAGTAGTGTTGGAGTAACTTTTTATATGTCTTTTTCTGTACCAGATGACCTGATAATCCGTCATGTGCTAAACTGATTACTGGACTTCGAATTGAGCTTGGCAAAATTACTTGTGTAGTCTTAGACCAGGTATCATTGTCACTAAGCTCAGGCGGGTAATAACTACGCATTAAAACTCCATCTTGGTAGAAAATATTAGGGTTTTTAGTGCTAGAAGTAACTTCATCGGCAATATGTCTTAAGGACGCTAAGCTCGGAACAGAATTTTGTGCAACAATTAATTTTGACTTACTGAAATTCGGCTGGACGAGGTCGTCCCGGACTGGTGTGGGAAGGTCCACCTCTGTCCTGCCCGATTGAGACCGGGTGACAGCGCACACGGGGAATATCTCTGGATCGGCGGCGTCTATCTTCTCGGTCGGGCCGGACGAGAGGGGAACCTCCCGCAACGCCAGAGCCGGAATCATCCCTGACCCAGCGACATCATTCCCGAGGAGAAAATCCACACCTGGAATGGGCAAATCATTAATCACTGCAACTCTTCATTACCTTTTACCAGATTAATGTCAAGCATAAACTCTGCCTCCTTCACCTGTTGTCCCACACCAACTGTATGCAAGTTTAAGGTTTTACCTGTATATTTTACATTTGAATTATCAGATAATACTTTACGGCTGATGATACTCTGGCTGGATCCCGTGTCTCATAGTATCGTTACCTTCTGACCTGTACAATCATTGTTAAGGAAAACTTTACCTGGGACCTTGAAACCTTCAAACAAGTCAGTGGAGGGCTTCGTGACATTGATACATGCCACAGGTTTATTCTGAGTTTTTTTACCTACTTGTGTGTTTGCAAGTGCTAGTTTATAGGTAGCTGAAGTCCTACACCTGGGATGTGTACAAGTTAAGATGGTGTGACCTGTCTTTTTACAATAGGAATAATACATATCATTTGAAGCAGATCCTCGAGCATAGTTATATGAATAAGGAGTATTACTACCACCCACAAACTCAGAGCGACCAGAGGAAGACCTTACATTAACCTCTTTTGGTTTATGTTCCCTCGGGTGGTACTTATGGATGAGGGAGTAGGCATCCGCAAGTTGGGCCGCCTTCCTCAGGTCCGTCTCACCTTTCTCCTCGATGTAAACTAGTATCTGTGGTGGTAACCTGCGCTTCCATTCTTCTAATGCAAAAAGGTTAACTAGATCAGAGAAAGAAGTGAGTGCTAACTTCTCAAGCCATTTTTTAAGAGTTCTAAGTTTGTCCATTGCAAAGTCTAAAAAAGTTTGTTTGTCATTTTTTACCATGTTACGAAATTGCCGCCTGTAAGACTCAGGAGTTATCTCGTACGCATCTAGAACAGCCTTTTTAACCTCGTCATAATCACTAACGTCCACTAGATTATTTACAACGAGAGCAGCCTTACCTACTAGTTTGGGTTTGATGAGCCACGTCCACTCCGTCTTGCGCCACTTAAGATGCTCGGCTGTTTTCTCAAAGTTTAGGAAGGATTGCTCAGGGTCTATTTCTAGGAATTGAGGTACGAGTGATAAATTTTTAGCTAGGTTAAATGACTTATTTTGCTTTTTGAGTTCCAGTCTCTCCCTCTATCTTAGTTTCTTCAAGTTGAGTAACCTTAGCCATCTCTTTGTTCCTATCCATATCTGTAAGCCCAGCCTCCTTCTCCAACTTGAAAATCTCTAACTCCTTAGCTTGTTCTAGTTTCTCCCTCTCGATGGTCTTAGTTTCTTCTAGTTTCGCACGTTCTAACTCTTTATCTTGTTGTCTATCCTTCTCCTTTTGTTCCTCCGCTTGTCGTTTATCCTTCTCCTTTTGTTCCTCCGCTTGTCGTCTATCCTTCTCCTTTTGTTCCTCCGCTTGTCGTCTATCCTTCTCCTTTTGTTCCTCCGCTTGTTGTCTATCCTTCTCCTTTTGTTCCTCCGCTTGTCGTCTATCCTTCTCCCTTTGTTCCTCCGCTTGTCGTCTATCCTTCTCCTTTTGTTCCTCCGCTTGTTGTCTATCCTTCTCCTTTTGTTCCTCCGCTTGTTGTCTATCCTTCTCCTTTTGTCGTCTATCCTTCTCCCTTTGTTCCTCCGCTTGTCGTCTATCCTTCTCCTTTTGTTCCTCCGCTTGTTGTCTATCCTTCTTCTTTTGTTCTCCTCGCTGTCGTCTATCCTTCTTCTTTTGTTCCTCCGCTTGTCGTCTATCCTTCTCCCTTTGTTCCTCCGCTTGTCATCTATCCTTCTCCTTTTGTTCCTCCGCTTGTTGTCTATCCTTCTCCTTTTGTCGTCTATCCTTCTCCCTTTGTTCCTCCGCTTGTCGTCTATCCTTCTCCTTTTGTTCCTCCGCTTGTTGTCTATCCTTCTCCCTTTGTTCCTCCAATTGTCGTCTATCCTTCTCCTTTTGTTCCTCCGCTTGTTGTCTATCCTTCTCCTTTTGTCGTCTATCCTTCTCCCTTTGTTCCTCCGCTTGTCGTCTATCCTTCTCCTTTTGTTCCTCCGCTTGTTGTCTATCCTTCTCCTTATGTTCCTCCTCTTGTCGTCTATCCTTCTCCCTTTGTTCCTCCGATTGTCGTCTATCCTTCTCCTTTTGTTCCTCCGCTTGTTGTCTATCCTTCTCCTTTTGTTCCTCCGCTTGTCGTCTATCCTTCTCCCTTTGTTCCTCCGCTTGTCGTCTATCCTTCTCCTTTTGTTCCTCCGCTTGTTGTCTATCCTTCTCCTTTTGTTCCTCCGCTTGTCGTCTATCCTTCTCCTTTTGTTCCTCCGCTTGTTGTCTATCCTTCTTCTTTTGTTCCTCCGCTTGTCGTCTATCCTTCTTCTTTTGTTCCTCCGCTTGTCGTCTATCCTTCTCCCTTTGTTCCTCCGCTTGTCATCTATCCTTCTCCTTTTGTTCCTCCGCTTGTTGTCTATCCTTCTCCTTTTGTCGTCTATCCTTCTCCCTTTGTTCCTCCGCTTGTCGTCTATCCTTCTCCTTTTGTTCCTCCGCTTGTTGTCTATCCTTCTCCCTTTGTTCCTCCAATTGTCGTCTATCCTTCTCCTTTTGTTCCTCCGCTTGTTGTCTATCCTTCTCCTTTTGTCGTCTATCCTTCTCCCTTTGTTCCTCCGCTTGTCGTCTATCCTTCTCCTTTTGTTCCTCCGCTTGTTGTCTATCCTTCTCCTTATGTTCCTCCTCTTGTCGTCTATCCTTCTCCCTTTGTTCCTCCGCTTGTCGTCTATCCTTCTCCTTTTGTTCCTCCGCTTGTTGTCTATCCTTCTCCTTTTGTTCCTCCGCTTGTCGTCTATCCTTCTCCCTTTGTTCCTCCGCTTGTCATCTATCCTTCTCCTTTTGTTCCTCCGCTTGTTGTCTATCCTTTTGTTCCTCCGCTTGTCGTCTATCCTTCTCCCTTTGTTCCTCCGCTTGTCATCTATCCTTCTCCTTTTGTTCCTCCGCTTGTTGTCTATCCTTCTCCTTTTGTTCTTCCGCTTGTTGTCTATCCTTCTCCCTTTGTTCCTCATCTTGTCGTCTATCCTTCTCCTTTTGTTCCTCCGCTTGTTGTCTATCCTTCTCCTTTTGTTCCTCCGCTTGTCGTCTATCCTTCTCCCTTTGTTTCTCCGCTTGTCGTCTATCCTTCTCCTGTTGTTCCTCCGCTTGTTGTCTATCCTTCTCCTTTTGTTCCTCCGCTTGTCGTCTATCCTTCTCCCTTTGTTCCTCCGCTTGTCGTCTATCCTTCTCCTTTTGTTCCTCCGCTTGTTGTCTATCCTTCTCATTTTGTTCCTCCGCTTGTCGTCTATCCTTCTCCCTTTGTTCCTCCGCTTGTTGTCTATCCTTCTCCTTTTGTTCCTCCGCTTGTCGTCTATCCTTCTCCTTTTGTTCCTCCGCTTGTCGTCTATCCTTCTCCCTTTGTTCCTCCGCTTGTCGTCTATCCTTCTCATTTTGTTCCTCCTTATATTTTAGTTTTATTATCTCTAGTTCCTTAGCATGTTCTAGTTTCTCCCTCTCGATGGTCTTAGTTTCTTCTAGTTTTGCACGTTCTAACTCTTTCAAGTCTCTAAGTCTTTCATGCTCAAAAGCTAACCTTGATTCAGACCACGGTTCGTGAACAGAAACGGCAGAATACTGGCTAGTAGTGTCCTCCAAAACTACTGCTGAAGGATCT
Organism: Paralithodes platypus; assembly: GCA_032716605.1. NCBI lineage: Eukaryota > Metazoa > Arthropoda > Malacostraca > Decapoda > Lithodidae > Paralithodes > Paralithodes platypus. The sequence continues at coordinate 23,382,089 of CM064530.1, forward strand.
GATAATCCACTAGCTGACGTTATTTCTGAAGCTTCTGGGGGGAGGAGTCCCTTACTCATTAATCCAATAATAACTAGGTCCTTTATTTGTTGTTTAGTATGAGAACTTTCGAAATGGATGTCAAAATTGAAAGCTATGTACTTCCAGATATCCTTGTTCAGATCATGTTCACGAAGTTGCTCTAAATCAGGAGCCCTGCAAAATTCCTTTACACTAAATGAGCTAGACATGTTGAATGGTTGGCGCAAGGAAAAAACAAAAACAAAAAAATTAATATTGAGGTTACCACTCACTTACCTGAGGAGAACTAGCAGTGGGCCAACCTACACTACTAATTGCTCAGGCCTAACTGGTAGAGTAGTATGGACGCATTTCATGAGACATATTTAGCATTTTACTGTCTTAATACATACTGTGAAGATAATGCGGGGAATTAGTGCCAATATTATAACACTAATGAACAGATACTATGAATCAGATGTGACATCAGCAATACCCAGTTAAAATATGCCAATGGAGAGAATAAAGTGTACAGGCAAGTCTGCAGTTAGGTTCTCAGTACCCACTTACATTTAATCTGATTCCTAGTTTCCGTGACGCACACAACTCCTGACATGATAGGATATGATGAAGAGGCAGGAGGTGAAAGCACAAGGCAGACAAGATCCTACTTCAATCCTAATCACTAATATTTGATGAAGGTAGTCATGGCATTGATCTTCTAATATATTGGATTATATTGAAGATGATAAGATGAGGGGTCTATCCTACTCTGAAAATGATTTGGATTATATGATTTGACTCAGGTGGAAGACCGGGGTGCAGGGATTCAATTCCTGTCACCGAAGATACCCTTAGAGAATACTAGATACTGCCTGTCAGAGTATGAATGACTAGTATGAGGAAGGGTATGATTTGAGCACTATTCTGGTGGTGTACGGGTTTTACATATAGACACTCTTAACCCTTAGCGAGTACTGAGGTTATGTTATTACTGTAACTTTACAAACCTAACCACATATTAATATATATAGAACAGAATAATTTAAAGAGCCACAGCAATATACATAACCACGGACAACAAAACCATTTTAAATAATAAGTAAGGACAAATTATGATTAGTAATAATTAATAATAAAGATTAGCACAATTATTTATAAATACAAAACCCTGTATATATATATATATATATATATATATATATATATATATATATATATATATATATATATATATATATATATATGCAAGTGCGAGAGGTCTATCACTATCTTATCTGGTGAACATATTAAACGTCACTCAAGCTCATACACAAAAAATGTAAAGATCCCAGACAGGCCCCCATTTATGTTACGCCCCTCTGGGACTAGAAGCTAGGTAATAGTTTACAAGTAATTCGACCTGATTATCCAGAGGTGTAGACACCCCAGAGGGACAACACAAGACAGACGTGAGAGGACATAGACACTAACTAGTAAAAGTACCAGAAACTCAAGTTCTTATGGCACTATGGTAATATATGTCTCTATAATCTAAGTGATTATTAGAGTATATCCTCTCCCCACCAGACACCCCCTAGCAGGCACTATTATAACAATCCCAGGTATATAGGTAAAACAAAATATTAGTATGGCTTGAGCAAAAGAATAAATAGTCACCAGAGTAAAACAACAAAGAAACACTCACACTAATACATATAAAAAACAGGGGAATAATTATAACCAATATATTTATAAAAGAATTTTAATAAAATAAAGTTTTACTTACAAGGTGTTATTCAAGTTTTTAAAATGAATACGTTAAACAATTAAATCAAAAGTGAATTTCGTTAATAAATAAACTAAGTGAACTTAATGTTTATAAATAAAGTAAATATTTAATTATAAAGAAATATTAAAGAAAACTAAAACAAATAAAATATCAAATTAAATGTTAATATTTAGTTAAAATGGGTTTAAGTCCTGGAGCAACTCACAACCACCCCTATCATCTCCACATTGCTAGGCCCCCCCAGCCAGTACGTCGAGAAAGGTGAGTCGGACAATCCAGGCTTGTAGAATCCAATAAGCACCACCCATCAAGAACACCACCAGATATGAACTGCCTAAGCTCTCCAGCTCAAACCCTATGTCACCTCTCTTTATGTGTGATGTACCAAGAAGCGCAAGTGGGTACGTAGTGGTGAGGAGCCGAACTATTGAAGTCCCGTATGCCATTGTGGGTCATATGGTTCATTGAGGGGGTTCAGTCTGGAGTCAAGACGGTTTCCTTTGATAGGAGTAGAGAGAGTGAACCCGGGTGAGCGAGCGAGGCATGCGAGGCGGGAGGGCGGTACAGTCACGGACAACAGGCAGTACAGTCACAGCCAGTATATGACTGTGGGAAGAGCCTGCATAAGAAGAGCATAACAATGTGTTATCCCTATTGTTAAGAAAGTGATTCCACTTGTTTACTCGGAACACAACGAAGACAAGTCAGTTTCCGGGGTGGGGAGGGGTGTTTTTTCCCTTGGGTGAAATTGTTTGTTTTTTCTACGCTACCAGTATTTTCTGGACTCCTGGCCGGTACACCGAGGCGTATCGGCCATGATCTCACAATTTATTGGTGGAAGTTGTTGTTACTCTCGGCTAGACGGGCCGATTTGGGTGTACAGTAAACCCTCGCCATCACGGACCTCTAGAAGTCGGAAACCCGTACTAGTCGGACTGGCTACGGCCTCTCGGACATGCACTTCCGTATTTCGGATATTTCCGTCATCGTTCCGACAGTCTCTGACATTGTCGGACTATATATAAGTATTCGGAAAATGTCCGATATTATATTTTTCAATTCCATCACATTAGAAATGATTCAAAGATTACAAAAAGTCCAAATAAGACATGGTTATGTTAATGTATAAGGGAGTTAGGTAGATGAATTATAGAGATATATAGATAGAAAGAGAGTGTATATCGAGGGAAAAGCGAGGAGCGGCAAAAAGACACAACGCAAGAAATCCACCGAATGTGGGAAGCGTGTTATAACATTGATTAAGTAATGAATCTTTTTCCTTTTTCTTATATTTTTTACGAAAGTTTTTTCGTAGTGGGTACCCAATCTATGACGATACCATAAGAGAAGTAGCGTTGCACTTATGAGGAATAACTTTTCTTCCTCGCGGCGGTTGATTCAAACGACTGACGTGGGTGTTGAATGGAGACTATTATACTAAAAGGCAACATCGTCAATGATTCCGGGGCCCCTACTAAATATTTGGTTTTCTCTACTTCCCTCTGGGAATCAAACTTATAATTTGACTAAAACTAAGCTAAACCAGGAGGTGGACACAAATATATTTAGCTGTGCTGGATACAATACATGGAGAAGAGATAGGTTAGGAAAGCAAGGAGGAGGAGTGTTAATCATGGTAGATATTAAAATTACGGCTAGGGAAATAGAACTTGGTAATAGCATTGCTGAAGTGGTAGCAGTTGAAATTGAAGATAATGATAATTCAAAATTAGACATTGTATCCATGTACTGTATATGCCCCCTCAGATCATGAAACAACGATGAGTATAATGAATTAATGTTGGAAACCTTGCAAACTTTAGAAATGACTTGCAAAAGAAAAAATAGGCTTATTCTAACAGGGGACTTTAATTGTGGGGAGGTAGATTGGGAATGTTTGGATGTTGGTTCTAACTTAAGTAGTTGGGGTAACAATTTACTTGAACTAAGAATGGAGTATCTATTAACCCGTAAACGGTTGCAAAGCTCTTAAGAGGTTCTACTGGGCGACGGCGGCAAAGCTCTTAAGAGGGAGGCCTAAAAAAAACATTTAAACAGCCCCAGTAGCACTAAACAATGTTTTTTTTTTTTTTCCCCTATACCTATATCACTCCTCCACATCCCATCCTTCCTCCCTTTCCCCTCCCCCTTCAATTATCACCTATTTTCCCTGTTATTCCCTAATTCGTTGGTATATTTTTGTGCTAACATTAGCAAACTGTGTGGAGGATGTGCTTACGTGCCTAGCGGGTGTGTTACATGACCGAGTGTGTGTATGAGTAGGCTCAGTGTGGCTTGAGGCCTCGTGGAGGGAGGGGTTGCCTCAATTTTCTCCATAATTCATGAATGGGCTGGTCCATCTATATTCGCGATTTTGACCAGAAAAATTATATTTTCACTTGTTTTATTGTTGTTGTTGTTGTTGTTGTTGTTGTTCCCTAAGCTGCCTGGCCGAACAGCCCCGAGTCCCTGAGAAAGGCCATGGCCACGATCGGGCTTTCCCACAGAGCTCTCATTGAGTGTAGATTGTGTTGTTGGCGTAAGTGGTTGTGTGAAATGCAGTCTTCTATGATGTGTTTAATGGTATGGGGTGCTGTGTTACATCCCGGGCAGGCGTCGACAACGGAGTCATCCAGTCTCTTCTGATAGCTCAGGAGAACTAGATGGTGTCCGCATCTCAGCCTGGCCAGGTGGACTCTGTCCTCGCGAGGAAGGGAGGATTCGGAAGGATGGATTTCGGGAGGTCGTGCATGCAGCTGCGTGTTGTCTGTGAGTGAGTGGATGGATCGGTGAGAGATATGAGTATGGATGTGCTTCTGGAAGTTGGTTCGGGGTGGGCAGGGAGGAAGAGAGGACAATAATTGTGTGTGATACCCTGTGCTGGGTGTTGTTTTGATATTTCTTGGTGTCTGTGGGTGTGTTGCCATGTAGTTTAGTGGGTGGTCTTGGTTCGTGGAGGCTGCTGCCAGGAATTGAGTGCCTCTCATGTCCAGATGGTCTTTGACTTTGAGGATTTTGGTTTCTTGATGTAGGTGATCTGTGGGTACAGTAGCTGTGCAGCCTGTAATGATCTTCAGGGCTTTGTTTTGAATAGTCTGTAAGGTCTTATGATGTGTTTCAGCTAGGTTAGAAGCCCAGGCGGGGCTTGCGTATTCCATCACTGATCTTATGTATTGTTTATATACTGTGGTGGTAGTTTCTTTGTTGTGTCCAAATTTTGTGTGAGCAAGTGACCTGAGGGCGTTAAGTCTGGGTGTCAGTTTCTTTTTAATGTTTGTGGTGTGCTGTTTGAATGTCATATGAGTATCATATGTTACTCCTAGGATTTTGGGTGTGTGTGTATGTGTTAGGGGTGTGTTATTTATGGTGAGTTGAGGGATGTATTCGTGTTCTCCTGTCCAACTTGTGAGCAGGGTTGCGGTGGATTTGGCTGGGGCTCTATTAAGTCTGTTTGTAGTGCACCAGCCATGTAGTGTGTTGAGATAGGGTTGAAGGAGTTCTGTTGCTCTTTTTGGGTCAAGGTGTGTGCATGTGAGTGTTATGTCATCTGCATAGCAGGCTAAATTTATTTGGGGCGTATTGGGTGTAGTTATATCGTGCATGTACAGATTGAAGAGTGCGGGCGATAGGACGGATCCTTGTGGGACTCCGTTTGGAAAGTTTCTGATTTTAGATGACTGACCGGCAAAAGATACGTGTGCACATCTGCCTGCTAGGAAGTTGGCCAGCCACCTTTTTGTGTTGTTGTGCATGTTTGTGTTGTAGATATTGTTTGTTAGGTTGTGGCGGGGGATGGCATCGAAGGCTTTACTAATGTCGAGTGTGGCTAATAGTGATCTGTGTGGTGGTCTAGCTGAGCTGATGCCGTCGAAAGCTCTTTGTGTAAGGTCTGTGAGAAGAGTGTTTGTGGAGTGCAGTGGCCTAAAGCCATGTTGTGTTGGAGCTAGGGGTAGGTCAGGTGTAATTAGTTGTGTTTTATTGTTGTTACAGGTTACTATCTTCATAGTGAAGGTAAAATAGGCTCATATGAATAAGTAATAACGATATTTATCGTAAAATGACTATTATAGGCCTGATTGGAGCCAATAGCTCGCCCATGGGGAGCTAGTTCAATACACCCCCCTCGCCGTTTTCGGGTTAACACAACATGTTAAGGAAAGCACAAGAATTAGAGGAGGCGACCTACCGTCATGACTTGATTTGATATTCACCAAAGATCCCCAATAAATAAAGAACCAAAAATACTTAGAGTTCCATTTGAAAAAGCGATCATGCTGTGATCGAATTCGAATTGGTAGTAGAAATCCCTAAAGGCAGAGAGGAAGAACATAGGGAATATAGGCTAAATGATTACCCCCCCAGGGGGTAAGGGGGCCTTTATCAATTGGTGGAGGACAAAAAGAATATGCCTCGCGCATCCTACTGCGTGTCGTACAAGGCGACTAATATGCGGGATAGCTATATACTTGTGGACCAACAGCCATTACTATGCAATAAAGTCTTTATCTTAGCACTGTCTTGGTATGGCACTGCCTGAGGAGTTCACAGTTCGTGTTGGAGTTCATCAGAATTGTTAAGCCCCCTCCTCTTTATTATGGTCCTGGAGGCACTGTCTAGAGTTTTTAGAGGCGGACTCCCGTGGGAACTGTTTTATGCAGACGATTTAGTCCTAATAGCTGACAATGTGCAAGATGCTGAGGAAAAATTCAGAAGATGGAGAGAAGGCATAGCAACCAAGGGTTTAAGAGTCAATATTAACAAACCCAAAGTTATGCATTGTAGATTGAGACGAGGCGATGTGGAAAAGAGCGGTGCATACCCATGTGCAGTGTGTGGAAAGGTTGTGGGCCCTAACTCGATTTCGATGTAACATCTGTCGATGTTGGGTGCACCATGGGAGTAAGCGCTGTAGTAGAAAAAAAGGACCCCTACCGAAGGAGAAGTCAGAAATTGAGAAATTGGAGTGTGTAGTATGCAAAAGCGAGCTTGTGTTAAATGATGATCCTGTGGCTGTGAATTTTGGAAATGAGTCATTGGAGCTGGGGGACAAGTTTTGTTACCTAGCAGATACCATCTCTGCCGGTGGTGGGACCGAGGCTGCCACTGTCGCTAGAATTAGATGTGGCTGGGGGAAGTTAATAGAACTGCTGCCAATCCTGACCATGAAAAGAATGCCTCTGCCCCAGAAGGGACAGGTGTATGCCTCATGTGTTAGAAGTGCAATGACGTATGCCTCAGAAACATGGGCCGTTAAAGTAGAGGATGTCAACAGAATGCAACGTAATGAGGTGAGAATGGTGAGAAGGATGTGTGGGGCCCGGCTGCAGGATAGAATAACAAATGATGAGCTTTGGAGACGTTTAGGTATAAAGAGTATTAGCGAGGAGATACGTACAAGTAGACTGGGATGGTATGGACATGTGGAGAGAATGGATGAAGAAAATTGGGTGAAAAGATGCAGGTCTGTGATTGTGGAGGGAGCTGCTCCAAGGGATGGACCGAGGAAGACCTGGGATCGGATTATACGTGCCAATCTCATAATTAAAAACTTGACAAGTGAAGCAGCCCTTAACAGGGTTGCCAGGAACGCCGCCATTAGGACAAGAGACTGAAATTGCACGTATGTGTGGAGCACTCAGTCTTAAAATTTGAGGGAGAGGTGCACCGAAGGAGAGGTGGAAGGATGAAGTGAGGAAGTATATGGATGAAGGCGGTGCTGGTTGGGAGGGGCATCGATTTACTGGGAACTGAGGTGTATGGGGGTGGTTCATTTGTGGCCACACCTTCGGAGATAACGGCGTCAGGCAATAGATAGATAGATAGATGTATGTATATACTGCCGAGGCTGGTGGGGTGCGGATAGGTGCCACAGGGGACTGAGTCTTACCTGGGCGCTGTTTGGCACCACACCTGTGTCGGCAACAGTGCACTCCATGTGGAGGCAGAAATACGGGACAGTCGGATTAACTATATAATTATATGCGCATGTCAGAGCTAACTTTTCCAAAAGTTGATACTGTACTACCGTTAAGAGGCTTGGGCATCTTCAATATTTAGTTTACTTTTTATTTCTACAGATACTCTCGCAATATACAACTCGATGCACTGACTTCAATGCACTGACTTTCGGTTACAACTCTACATATATCATAATGTAAAACTTGCAAAATAAACAAACCAAAAAAGGGACGACACAATATTAACACCTTACGAGCGGCCTATGCGGTTTATTTATATGTACCGCCCAGCGGGGTGTTTTTAGCCAAAATAGGGCTGTTTACGTGATCATTTTCATGCCTAAATAAGACCCAGAACGTAAAACAAGTACCTATCCCTGAAAGGGCATAAGCAGAGCTTTCGAATGACACCATAACGATCCTTTAATGATGGCTAGTTTTCTTGCAATAACCGTGCAACGCGAGTGCAAAAAGCATGTAATTCGGTACTTTCCCCATATAATTCAGTATGTAGCGAGTGAGAGAGGGAGGAGGGAGCTGAGATTCGTGTCAGTAGGTTCGCCGCGGTGGTCTGGAGCAGTCATATGCTCGCTAGTCTCCTGCCACCACTTGTCTCTCTCTCTCAGCAACATTACGTGCTGAAATTGCCACTCGACCTATGTCGAGCGCCGCCACATAGTCCAGCTTTATTTAACTCGACTTATGTGGTGAGCCGCTAATTAAGGGTTAAGGCAAATGAACTTATCATAATCGCTATGTGGAAATAACGCTTTAGCAAAATATAATTCTGAAATAAAAGAACACAAAACCACCACATGGGGTGTACATCACTACATGAGCAAGTTAATCTGTTTCCCAAGCAAATTAATCGCACACATAACAAAGTACTCTCATCATGTTTAACCCTTAACCAACGGCGCACGACATATGTCGAGTTAAATAACTATGGACTATGTGGCGGTGCACCACATATGTCGAGTGCCATTTTCAGCACGTATTGTTGCTCTGAGAGAGAGCTGAGGAGTGGGACGAGCATAGTAACCTTATGACCCCACCACCGCCGTGGGTGTACTGAGCTGTCTTCCACCCACCTCCACCTCCTCTCACTCGCTACACAGGGAATTATGTAAGGAAATTACCTTTTTTTAGGGTTTTTGCACTCGTGTTGCACGAGAACCATTGGTCGTGCAAGGATGGTTCGGGTGTCATTGGAAAGCTCTGTTTACGCCCTTTCAGGGATAGATACTTGTTTTACGCTCTGGGTCTTGTTTATGCATGAAAATGAGCACGGAAACAACCCTATTTAGGATAAAAAAACAAACGCTGGGCGGCACAGTGTAAAATACCCTACCACCCGCTCTTTGTGTGTTAAGGAATTAGTCAATTTGGGAAGTTCAGGACATTCTGGTAAATTCTTATAAATTCTGCATGAATAAAGAAACTACAATTTATGTTCAAATGTTCTATTTAAACATATTTGCACGGATATACATTGGTACTCTTTGATGGTACAACTTAATACACCAGTTATACTACAATGCAGTTTTACCAAGACCCAGAATCACTGCCTTGGGAAAATTATTCCACTTAGATAATTACGGTTGCAACTGGTAACACGTGGATGTATTCGTAATAATCAAGCGATAAGGGGGAGTACAGTCGGGATTTCTATTTTGGGCAAGTTCGCTCTCTCTAGAAGCGGAACACTTATCGAATGCTCGTGACGTAAGATGCAACTAAAAGTACCGTACAACAAGAGGAGTGGGGATTTTTTTTTTTTTTTTTTTTATGTGAGTGAGGGAGGCAAAGGGCAGAACTGCTTATAGCGAGTGTCTCCCCCATAGTTGAAAGAGTAACAGGGCTAAAATCAAGGGACGTTCGAGCCAAAATGCCTGGACACACAGAGTTTGAAGCAATTTAAGTCATAGGAAGAGGGAAAGACTGATTCTGGGAGAGAGTTCCAGAGCTCAGCTGTTGAATAGAAGAAAGTTTGAGAGTAATGTTTCACTCTTGGGTTGGAGAGTTGCACAGAGTAGGGGCGAGATTGTGTTGCAAGACGGGTACCATGTGCCCTACGTAAAGGAGGTGGTATACACTGGGAAAGCTCTGATGAACACTGATTATTATAGTAGCGATAGAATAGCGAGAGAGATGCAACATTGCGGCAGAGAGAGAGAAATTGCAGAGAGTTGGTGAGTGGACGGGAGTTAATGATACGAAAGGCCTTCCTTTCAACTTTGTCTAGGAGAGTGTTGTGAGAGGAACCTCCCCACACATGTGAACAATACTCAATACAAGGACGCACTATGCCCCTGTACAGAGCAAGAAGCTGTGCAGGGGTAAAGAACCCCCTAAGGCGGTTGAGCACACCCAGCTTCTGGGAGGCTGCCTTAGCAAGACTGGTAATATGGTCCTTCCAACTGAGAGCAGAAGAAAAAGAGACACCAAGAATTTTGAGAGAAGATGAAGGATTGATTTTTGTATTGTTGAAGAATAAGGGATAGTCCGCTGGGAGTTCCTGACGGGTAGATAGATGGAGAAATTGGGTTTGGAAGCATTAAAAGTAACAAGGTTTTCTTTGCCTCAATTGGAGATAGTAGTTAGATCAGAATTTAAGTGTTCTATGGCTTCATTCCGTTTGTCATTGAGGAATTGCTGGCTTGGGCGTTCTGAAAAACTAATGGAGTAGTGTAAGATTGAGTCGTCTGCGTATGAATGGATGGGAATTGAGGTACAGTTGAGAAAATCATTTATAAAAATTAGAAAGAGAATAGGAGATAGGACAGAGCCCTGAGGAACACCGGAGTTTATAGGGTGAGGAAGTGAGTGATGGCCGTCCACAACCGCAGCTATGGAACGGCCGGAAAGGAAATTAGAGACAAAGGCACAGATGGAGGGATAGAAACCGAAGGAAGGTAGTTTAGAAATTAAAGATTTGTGCCAGACTCTATCGAAGGCCTTCGATATGTCTAGTGCAATAGAAAAAGTCTCACCGAAGTCCCGAAAGGAGGATGACCAAGAGTTAGAAGATAAGAAAGAAGATCACCAGTAGAGCAACCCTTAAAGAAGCCATGCTGGGGATCTGAGAGCAGATTATGAGAAGAGAAATGCTTAAGAAATTTGGAAGCAAGAATAGTTTCAAAAACTTTAGAAATACAAGAGATGAGAGCAATTGGACGATAGTTGGAGGGTTGAGAGCGGTCACCCTTCTTTGGGACAGGTTGAATGTGAGCAAACTTCCAGCATGAAGGGGAACGTTAGAGGATGGACAGAGACAAAAGAGTTTGCCTAGGCAGGGATTCAGCACGGAAGCACAATTTTTGAGTACAACAGCAGGAACACCGTCCGGACCGTACGCCTTATTAGTATTAAGCCCAGAGAGGGTAGAAAGTACATCTTTAGAAGAGATTAGGATATTAGGCATAAGTAAGAGAGAGGAGGGTGGAGAGGGAGAAATAGCACCGGAATCATCCAAGGTGGAGTTTCTAGCAAAAGTTTGAGCGAAGAGTTTAGCTTTGTCAGAGGAAGAAGTGATGGTTGTGCCATCAGAGTGGGAAAGGGGAGGGAAAGACGAGGAAGAGAAATTGTTGGAGAGGTTTTTGGCTAGATGCCAGAAAGCTTGGGAAGAGCTAGAGTTGGATAGTTCAGTGCATTTATTATTGATGAAAGAGTGTTTGGCAAGTCGAAGAACAGATTTGGCTTGATTCCGGGCAGAAACATAGGAAGAATGAGTCTTGAGTTTTAAGGCGTCGGTACCGTTTGAGTGTTTCCTCCTAATTGTGGACATCAGTAGAACAGGCGTGAGTAAACCAAGATTTTTTAGCATTAGTCTGAGAGAAAGCGAATGGAATGTATGCTTCCATGCCCGATAGGGTTACCTCGGTAATGCGTTCAGCACTCTCCGAGGGTCCCCGGCGACGGAAGCAGAAATCATTCCATGGGAAATCAAAGAAGTACTGCCAGAGAGCCTCCCTGTTGGCAGCGCCAAAGTGCCACAAGCACCGCCGGCTAGGAGGATTGGGTGGCCATACTGGAGAGATAGGACAGGTGACAGAGATAAGTTTATGGTCGGAGGAGCCCAAAGGAGAGAAAAGATCGACAGTATAAGAAGAAGGGTTAGAAGTTAGAAGCAAGTCAAGAATGTTCGGCCGATCTCTGAGGCGATCCGGGATACGGGGGGGTTGCTGAACTAACTGCTCTAGGTCATTTAGGATAGAAAAGACGTAGGCTTGTTCACCAGATACGCTCAGCTCTCACTCTGATAGACCAGCCCATCACCATATTTAGGTTATAATGTTTTCTTGCACACAATATACACTATATCGGTATGATTTTTTTTTTTTTTTTTTTTTTTAAGGAGACAATGAACGGAGGAAGGAAAAACACAGATAAAACAAAAAGGTCCATGTGCCTAAAGGCATCCTCCATTCATAAAATGTTTGTAACAACTGGATTTAAATATTTGTAGATTGTAAGTTTGTGGAAAGCAATTCGAGGGAAGTGAATTCCAAAGAGTAGTAGCTCTGGGGATAAATGAATTCTGATAAGCAGAAGTTCTGCATTGTGGAGGAGAAAGTGTAAATTCATGGGCGCTCTCAGCTGCCCTAGTTCTACGGGGAAAGATGTGGAGAGGCGGCACAATTGAAGCAAGTTCCTCGGAACAATTGCTGTGAAAATATCTGTAGAATAATGCAAGGGATGCAACGTTTCTTCGTATGGAAAATGTAGGAAGGTCCTTTGTGATTGCAGGGTTATTGATTAATCTAATAGATTTATTTTGAATTTTGTCCAACTGCCTCAATGCAACCACTCCACTTGCACCCCACAGAGGTGAACAGTAATCCATCTGAGAACGCACATGACTTTTATATATTACGGCCAACTGCTCGTCAGTGAAGAATTCTCAAACTCTGTACAGGAGTCCCAGTTTTTTAGAGGCATTTTAGCAATGCTTCTAACATAATGTGTCCAGCTCAAGTTTGTAGTTAATGTTACACCGAGAATGTCAATACTAGGGGAAGTGGGAATATTTAAATCATTAAAAAATACATGGGAGTCAGTGAGATTCTGTCGGTAGAAAACTGAATGTACTTGGTTTTCTGTGCATTAAAGGAATAGATTCTTTTGTCCCCATCCATTAATTCTAGAAAGGTCCTGGTTCAGAGAAATTGCAGTATTTATTTTTGAATTTATAAGATCGGGTTGGGTGAAAGAATTGGTAAATGTGAAGGAACTGTGGAGTGTTGAGTCATCTGCGTAGGAATGTATTGGATTATGAGTGGTAGATATGAGATCATTGATATGAATGAGTAACAGAATTGGGGCCAAAACTGATCCCTTGGGAACACTGTACTGTACAGTACAGTATAACTAGAGCTACAGAGGGGAGAGGGAGTCTCGGGGGAATTATTGGCGCCAGGAGAGAGCTTCGTAATATGAATATAGCAATTATTTGGTACCCAACCCCAAAAGGAGTTGAAATAGAGGAGCTATCCCCCACCAAAGGCGGCTTTCTAGGGCCTTTCCTAGCTGATGCTGAGAGAATTGGGTTCTAGTCATATGGTGATGGGCTGGTCTATCAGAGTGAGAGCTGAGCGTTCTCTGCCATACCCATAGCTTACTCTGACTGTGCCTTTTACTTATATATTTTTTAGATCTCAAGTGACGGTGTCTCTTCCGTGGATTGACCGCCCTACTACCAACTAGAGGATGGGAGACTGGGAGCCAAAGTGTCACATTTTTCCTTTGCCAGTCATCTTTCCTTTCATAATTGCTGAGGGGCACAGGGCCTTGGGTGAGGCTTTAGTTTCCCGGGTGTTTCCGCACCCTCGTGGCTTCGGTCACCTGGGCTTTATTAGTGGTAAGCAGAGAGGGTTCTGTGGGGGCGCTCGGTTATGGCCTTGGCCTTGCTCCGGACCTTGGGGCTGCTCGGCCGGACAGCCTGGGGAAAAGCAACAACAACAAAAAACTCAATGTGTGACTCTAGGTTTTGGTACTCACATGGTGATTGAATAGTTACAATCTCTGGGTTCCTGGAGCCACCTGTCGTGGATCCAGGTTAAGGGACTTCGTTGCTCCTCTTCAAGGGATGTCTCCCTAGGCCTAGGGCATCGTACACTCGGTAGCCGGCCACACTTCTAGGCCAATTTTTTTTTTTCATCCTTAGACCTTCAAGGTTAAATATATGTTTCAAGACCCCCCTTCGAGAAAAAATTGTACATATTCGCTCTCGTTCGGCAGGAAAAAATTGGCACTTAAATGGCACGAAAGGTCTAAATTGACAAAGAAATGGGACAAAAGGACTTAAAATTGCCAATTGAATGTGGCGAATATCTTTAAATCCCGTAACTTATGGGGTTAACCATAAGGGAGAAGGGGTTACAGAAAAAGTATCCCTTTAACTCTTCCAAAATGATATAAATAATATCTTGATTCCCAAAGACCTTTTTGAGTTACAACAGGCTATGGGTCACAATAATAAAGACCTTTTGAGTTACAGCAGGCTATGGGTCACAATAATAAAGACCTTTTGAGTTACAACAGGCTATGGGTCACAATAATACAGACCTTTTGAGTTATGGCAGGCTATGGGTCACAATAATACAGACCTTTTGAGTTACAGCAGGCTATGGGTCACAATAATAAAGACCTTTTGAGTTACGGCAGGTTATGGGTCACAATAATACAGACCTTTTGAGTTACAACAGGCTATGGGTCACAATAATACAGACCTTTTGAGTTACAACAGGCTATGGGTCACAATAATAAAGACCTTTTTGAGTTACAACAGGCTATGGGTCACATTATTAAAGACCTTTTGAGTTACAACAGGATATGGGTCACAATATTAAAGACCTCTTGAGTTACAACAGGCTATGGGTCACAATATTAAAGACCTTTTGAGTTACAACAGGCTATGGGTCACAATAATAAAGACCTTTTGAGTTACGGCAGGTTATGGGTCACAATAATACAGACCTTTTGAGATACAACAGGCAGTGGGTCACAATAATACAGACCTTTTGAGTTACAACAGGCTATGGGTCACAAAAATAAAAAAACTTTTGAGTTACGGCAGGCTATGGGTCACAATAATAAAGACCTTTTGAGTTACAACAGGGTATGGGTCACAATAATGAAGACCTTTTGAGTTACAACAGGCTATGGGTCACAATAATAAAGACCTTTTGAGTTACTACAGGCTATGGGTCACAATAATAAAGACCTTTTGAGTTACGGCAGGTTATGGGTCACAATAATAAAGAACTTTTGAGTTACGGCAGGCTATGGGTCACAATAATAAAGACCTTTTGAGTTACGGCAGGCTATGGGTCACAATAATAAAGACCTTTTAAGTTACAACAGGCTATGGGTCACAATAATAAAGATCTTTTTGAGTTACTACAGGCTATGGGTCACAATAATACAGACCTTTTGAGTTACAACAGGCTATGGGTCACAATAATAAAGACCTTTTGAATTACTACAGGCTATGGGTCACAATAATAAAGACCTTTTGAGTTACGGCAGGTTATGGGTCACAATAATAAAGAACTTTTGAGTTACGGCAGGCTATGGGTCACAATAATAAAGACCTTTTGAGTTACGGCAGGCTATGGGTCACAATAATAAAGCCCTTTTAAGTTACAACAGGCTATGGGTCACAATAATAAAGACCTTTTTGAGTTACTACAGGCTATGGGTCACAATAATACAGACCTTTTGAGTTACAACAGGCTATGGGTCACAATAATAAAGACCTTTTGAGTTACTACAGGCTATGGGTCACAACAATACAGACCTTTTGAGTTACAACAGGCTATGGGTCACAATAATAAAGACCTTTTGAGTTACAACAGGCTATGGGTCACAATAATACAGACCTTTTGAGGTACAACAGGCTATGGGTCACAAAAATAAAAACCTTTTGAGTTACGGCAGGCTATGGGTCACAATAATAAAGACCTTTTGAGTTACAACAGGCTATGGGTCACAATAATAAAGACCTGTTGAGTTAAAACAGGCTATTGGTCACATTATTAAAGACCTTTTGAGTTACAACAGGCTATGGGTCACAATAATAAAGACCTCTTGAGTTACAACAGGCTATGGGTCACATTATTAAAGACCTTTTGAGTTACAACAGGCAATGGGTCACAATATTAAAGACCTCTTGAGTTACAACAGGCTATGGGTCACAATATTAAAGACCTTTTGAGTTACAACAGGCTATGGGTCACAATAATAAAGACCTTTTGAGTTACGGCGGGCTATGGGTCACAATAATAAAGACCTTTTGAGTTACGGCAGGGTAGGAGTCATGATATTTGACCACTTGCGAGTTTCAGGCTATATGGAAGTAAAAGCTGTAGACATTAATATATATCAGAATTACCAGCTGAAACACGGTTGTTCTACATTTATAAATATATAAAGCCAAATTCATCATACTTTCTATCCATCAGAAATATACAAAATTATTACACTTCTGTTTTATATTGATGTTTACGGCTCCAACTTCTTTATTGCCTGAAACTCGTAAGAGGTTAATTAGACTTGTTATAGTGAGGGACTATAATGCACATAAAAATAACTTTGTGGGAGAGCATAGCACTTATAATTTACAAGAAAATAAGTTAGTAAGATAACTTATGATTCATAATTTACTTGAGAATAACTTTGTGAGAGAACGTAAGTAATCACAGGCATCCTTGTGTAGCTCTCGACTCCTCATGTTATAGATCCAAGGGTTCCACGATGACCCAGCCAGAAACATCCACCAAGATATATAATCCACCATAGAGCGATACTTGTACTGCTTATAACTTTGGGCAGATTCCCAGTAGAAGACCACACCGTGGGGTAAGAGGGAACAAAGGAAACATATGGTTATTAGAAGCTGAGATATAAGGATGTGGCGGTTCTCCTGTTTTCTCGGTCCAACTTCTCTGATAAAGTAACTCTTTAACTCTGCGTCAATGCGTGCTTGTTCCACTATAAACTTTCCAATGGCAATGATGGAGAGAGTGACTGTGCAGGCAGTCGCTAGTGTCATAAGAGCCGAAAATATTTGTTCTATTACATATAATACTTGTCTTTTAGGATGATGTTCAGCCAACCCTATAACAAGCTTACTTAAGGAGTCATAATGAGCCTCAAAACCTAAGTTCCCATAGGAAAATAATATTGCTCCTTTCAATCCAAATATCCAGGTAAGCAAGATAATTAATAAAACTGTAATAAATGAAAAGATCTTATGATATTTGAAAGGAAAAGTTACTAATATTAGTCTGTCAAAACTAAGGAATGCAAGAGTCTGCACTGACACAAGGGAAGACAGAGTGAACATGAAGCCTAGAAATATATTGATCCCAGAATTGGAAAATACCAACGGAGACAAATTAAATATGACAGTCCCATTCCTGATGTCCATTTCCTCAAGCTTAGGCGGGCTAAATAAAGGCTGAATGTGACTGTAAAAGGATGGAAGGATGACAAGCACGGTGGTCAGTAGATCTGCAATGGCCAAAGAGGTACGCAATATTTCTGAGGGTTCCCTCCTTGTGCCGCGTCTTGCCATCACCACTATAACAAGGACATTACCCACAAGCCCTCTGACCCCGATGCAAAACACTACTGCCATCATCGTCACTTCTGCCATCTGACATGTTCCTGGTAAGTAATCCCAGTGTGGGTTGATGCCGTGAAGCGTTGGGTCTTGTGTCCATATTATCGTGCTCATAGGATAACAGCTTGGCCAGAATATATTATTGCTCGCATATAACATAGAAATAACCTCTTCCTCGGTAATCCAGGGCATCTTTACGATGCATTTATCCGCACCGCCGTATGAGATAATTATGGTCACCCCAGCCACCTGTTGGACCTCTATCTTACATGTTCCATTGCACAACATTTTCATGGCCACATACTCATCATTTATAAAGTAATCAAAAACATTGGAAGAAAAGTATATCAGGGAATTAACTGATAGGTGTAAAAATGGACATGTCTTTGGATTGACAAACAAGAGACCATCATTCCAACAAGCATCGATAAACTCAAATTCTTCACACCAATAATATAGTTTGTATAAGGGCAAACAAACTTCCCTGTACCTCTCACTTGATATCACGCTAAAAATTTCGGTATTTTCAGAAATTTCATACAGTTGATCATACGGATATACCTGATTGAATATTAATCTGCACAGTTCACCAACGGTTCCAATAAACTTATAACCTTAATAATAGCAGGATTCAAAGTCCCGTGTATTATTCCCTCGGAATTTTTGGGAGAAGATGAAAGGTGGGTGATCACACAAGAAAAATGAATCAGGGAGACGAAACTGGCTAGGAAATGTATTGGTATCAAAGGGAGATTGTAAGAAGTCAACATCCCCAACACTTCTTCTCTGACGGTGTATCTGAACCTCACTCTCTGTGTTTGGTGTTTGTAATTTAACTACACGATGGAAGAAATTAAAAGTATTGCTGCTTCCTTTATGATGGAGATGCTGCCGGTTTGGTTTATCTAACACTCCTGGTGCCTGATAGTTCAAGGGATGGGAGATGTTGGCAATAGCATGAAGTTTATTTATGATTCTTTTGTCAATGAGGTTATGTTTCTGGGTAATCAAAGTATCCAAAGAGTGAATACCTCGTCTTTGGATTGGGTGTGACAAACTTTGTGGATTATTAACTTGTTTAAGCACATTGAAACGGTTTGCTGGAATAGATGACTGGCTGTAATTGTGGAAGGGTACTTGTGATTTAGGAAAACTGCTTACTTGTGCAAAAGTGGATGTTGATTGATGAGGGAACTGTTCATTTGTATATTCTATTTCATCATTGACTATATTTGCTATTTTTCTTCCCTGTCCGGTAGTTTTTGAAGTGAATAACAGGTTGGATTTGTAATATCTTGAGTGATCTGAAGTTGTGTCTATATCCTCAGAAATAGTAATGGTTTCTTGTCGTTTTTTCAGAAGACTTGAATCTGAAGTTTTAAATATTTTTTTGTCTCTGAGAAAGCTTGTTGGATACGTATATATTCTGGAGACAGGTGCAACTTGAACGCTGGATTTGTAAGACATTGTTTGAACAGGACTGTTGGTATTGTCATGGTATTTAACAGTTGAATCTGGGTCCTCTATGTGTTTCAAATCAGTATACACATCATTGTTTCCAACAAAAATGGTTCGTTGTTTGTAAATCCTGGATAGTGATGTGGTAGATTCAACAGGTTTGTCAGTAGTTGAGTCAGTTGAAAAGGTGAGTTGAGGGTCTATAGATGGTTGTCCACTTGTGTTGACCAGGATAAACAACAGCGTCAGGCAGAGTAGAGACATGGCTTCAGAACACTGCATGTCTGTGAAAACAGAGATAGTGAGAGATTACTGTACTGTTAAAAGTATTCAGTTTATTTTAGGTCAACAATATTGCCTACATCATATCGTAATTTTTACAGTTACACGCATATTCGTAACCGTCAATAATACTGTATTGTACTGTACAGTACTAGGATTCTACGTCTTATTGCCGTAATTTAGAAAATATTCTAATTTTCTTAATTTCAATTCAACACCAAACAGCTCCCAAAGAAATTAACGAAAGTAAGCATGTGATCCACCGGGATTCGAACCTGGGTTACCACATACAGATTTTAAACACTATTTATTACACCATTACAACTTATTATTGACAAAGATTTTTGAACGTCATAATTTTCAATCTTTTATGGTTACTTATACATAATTGTTTACAGTGATATTACATGATAACTGCATTTTCCTATTCTTCTACACATCATTAGATGTGTAGCTTAGGAAGAGGTACCTTTGTAAACAAATCGGTTATGAAGAAGGATTTACCTCTATCCTTTTATTCTAGTTTATATTCGGCAAATTCGGGAGGGGAGGGGGGGTGCCCCCAACTCCCTCAATTTTCAAAATTAAAAACCCATACTTGAACAATACTAAAGGGGTGCCAAAATAGGTTCCCCCCAAACTCCCTCAGTTTTCAAGATGGAGAGCCCCCGGGTGGAGGGGGACGGAGGTCCCCCCCTGCAAACAGCTGGTTTTTCAACACAAAGACGAGTGGACTGTAAGCGTCTGCCTAGTGTTGACGTCATACAAAGATGGCGGCAGCATCTTGCGCATTTGACGATCGGATTTCGAATTCACTTAGATTTCGTCTCTAAGTGGCAAACACCTTGACAATGGCAGATTTGTTTTTAGTTCAGTTAACTTTTGTAATTGTTTTTGTTTATGTTTTCTAGGTTTAGTTGAGTTTTTCATTAATTTTGCTCTATTTTCTGGTTTCAACTGGGATTTTTGGCTCCAAGATTGAAGCTTTTTAGGCGAACATGGAATTTGGGAATATTTGGTGTTACCGCGAAAATTGAAACAGCGAAGACTGATGTGGCGAAGATGGGGGCTCCACTGTAGTCTCCAATAAATGGCTATTAACTGACATGGTACCTCTATCTATCTATTGCCTGACGCAGTGATCCCCGAAGGGGTGGCCATGAACGAACCGCCCCCAAGCACCTCTGTCCCCAGTCAGTCGACGCCCCTCCTCCCAACCAGCACCACCTTCATCCATATACTTCCTCACTCCATCCTTCGATCTCTGTTTCGGTCTACCTCTCCCTCTCTGTCCTTCCACTTCGCTCTCGGACACCTTCTTAGTCATTCTCCCGCTTCCCATTCATTCCATTTGGCCGAACCTTCTCAAGGTGTTCCTTTTCACACTTTCCAGCACATCTACTTCCACACCACACTTCCTTCTTACTTCCTCATTCATCTGTCTATCCCTCCATGTAACTCCGCACACACTTCTCAAGTAACTAATTTCCACCACTCTCACTCTTGGTCTGAGTCTCTTCTCAAACGTCCATGCTTCGCTTCCGTAAGTCAGTGCCGGGATTACCACACTGTCATGCCAAGGACTTCTTCACTTCCATACTGACCACTCTATTTCTTGTTACTGCTTTCAGCATTCCTAAAATCCTCTTCCCCTGTTGTACCCTCTCCCGCACTTCTTCATCCATAGTCCTATAGTCTCAACACACTGCCAAGATACTTAAATGAGCTGGTAATCTCCATAGCCTGAACGTTCAACTTCACCTCACAGTCTGTGGCTTCACCCATTTGGTACCTCAATAATCAATAAGTCGCGAGCCGTGGCATACTCATTAGAGCATCGACTGCTGACCAAGGGGTCAGCGGATCAACCCTGCACTGTCAAAATGTTATTGGTAGATGTCAAGCCCGGGCAACTTGACATAGTGATTCGTGACAAAACGCCTAATGTTTATGGCCACCCCTTCTAGGGAAATACAGTACGCTGTCTGGCCCACCCCAAAAAAAAAAAAAATCAAAAAATAAAATATAATTATACTGTATATAATCTGTATACTGTACTACATACATACATACATACATAACATTATAAGACTGAGTGTTCCACACATAAGTGCAGTTTCAGTCTCTTGTCCTAATGGTGGCGTTCCAGGCAACCCTGTTAAGGGCTGCTTCACTTGTCAAGTTCTGGATTTGAGATCGGCGAGTATAGTCCGATCCCAGGTCTTCCTCGGTCCACCTCTTGGTGCAGCTCCCTCCACAATCACAGACCTGCATTTTTTCACCCAATTTTGTTCATCCATTCTCTCCACATGTCCATACCATCCCAGTCTACTTGTACGCATCACCTCGCTAATACAGTACTCTTTATACCTAAACGTCTCCTCAGCTCAACATTTGTGATTATATCCTGTAGCCTGACCCCACACATCCATCTCACCATTCTCATCTCATTACGCTCCATTCTGTTGACATCCTCTACTTTAACGGCCCATGTTTCTGAGGCATACGTCATTGCACTTCTAACACATGAGGCATGCACCTTTCCCTTCAGGGGGAGAGGCATTCTTTTCATTGCACTTCTAACACATGAGGCATACACCTTTCCCTGCAGGGGGAGAGGCATTCTTTTCATGGTCAGGATTGGCATCAATTCTCTGAACTTCCCCCAGCCACACCTAATTCTAGCAACAGTGGCAGCCTCGGCCCCACCACCGGCAGAGATGGTATCTCCTAGGTAACAAAACTTGTTCACCAGCTCCAAAGACTCATTTTCAAAATTCACAGCCACAGGATCATCACTTAACACAAGCTTGCCTTTGCACACTACGCACTCAAATGTCTCTATTTCTGACTTATCCTTTGGCAGGGGCCCCTTTATTCTACTACAGCGCTTACTTCCATGGTGTACCCAACATCGACAGATGCTACATTGAATTGAGTTAATGCCCACACCCTTTCCACACACTGCACATGGGTATGCACCGCTCTTTTCCACATTGCCTCGTCTCAATCTACAAGGCATAACCTTGGTTTTGTTAATATTGACTCTTAAACCCTTGCTCGCCATGCACTCTCTCCACTCTCTGAATTTGGCCTCAGCATCCTGCATACTGTCAGCTATTAGGACTAAATCGTCTGCATAAAACAGTTCCCACGGGAGTCTGCCTCTAAAACTCTAGACAGCTCCTCCAAGACCATAATAAAGAGGGGGCTTAACACTGAACCCTGATGGATTCCAACACGGACTGCGAACTCATCACTCAGTACACCCTTCACCCTCACCGCACTTCGCGAATCCTCGTACATCTTCATTATCACACGCACCAGCCACTCTTCCACACCAAGTTTCCTCATAGCCCACTGCACAACATCTCTAGGCATCCTATCAAAGGCCTTCTCCAGGTCTAACGCAAAGTAAAGATCCCTGCCTTTTAGTAAGTATCTTTCCTGTATCTGCCTGACTATGAAGATAGCATCGGTTGTACCACGTCCTGGCATAATACCAAACTGCATATCATCAATAGAGATGCTTTGCCTGATCAAACCCTCAAGGACTCTCTCACAGACTTTCATGATTTGGTCAAGCATTTACAGGCCCCTATAATTTCCTCTATCTAGCGCATCCCCTTTTCCTTTGTATAATTATTTACTATTACACTTTTGAGCCAATCCTCTGGGATTTTCTCATCTTTAATAATGGTGTTTATCAACTCAGTGACTAAGTTTATACCAATCTCCCATGAGGCTTTTATCATCTCAGCGACAATGTCGGAGCAACCTGGAGCTTTACCGTCCTTCATTTTATTGATTGCGTTGCTCACTACAGCTGGTGCTATCAAAGGAGGGGGCCCAGATATTGGTTTTTCGATACTAAGCTGTTCCTTATCCCATTCAAACTCTACATTTAGCAATCGTTCATAGTGTACCTTCCATGCTTCTCTGATTTCATTTTCTGCAAACACAATCTTCCCATTATCATTTCTAACACACTGTTCACCTATAATATCCCTACTGACATTTTTAACTCGCCTAGCTAGGTTGAAGATCTCATTGGGATTGTCAGTGTTACACACTTGTTCGAGGACCAGGTCCTTAATGCGATTTTTAGCATTGTAAATAACTCTTTTGGCAGGTCGTTTAGCTGCCTGGTATTCCTCCCTGCTGCCTCCTTTCTTCCATGCTTTGAAGCATCTCCTTTTCTCTTTCACAGCATGTTCTACCTTATCGTTCCACCACCAAGAGGTCTTATTCCTGGGGTGACCCTTTGTTTTCCCACAGACTTTGTCAGTGGCAGCGATAAAGCTATGCTTAAGAAAGTTCCATTGGCTATTTACATCGTTAGGCCTAGCTTCCTTATTTTTTCTATTAATTTCCTCCAGTTCACTATGAAACCTATCCCTAACTTCCTTGTCCTTCAGCAGCCACACTTTCCTTTTGGGTATGTAAACCTTCTTGCACTTAGGATCTCTGTATAAGCTCATGTCGCACACAAGTACAAAGGAGTACAAAGGAAATCAAGCAACAACAGATCTAGAGACCCTTCTAGGCTGCTTGTCTTCCAAAACACTGAGGATCAAGTGTCCAAACAGTGGTTTAGAGTGGGTAAGGGAACATTGGAAAGGGAATTACTGCCCTGGAACTAATGTCCGTGGCGGGATTAGGAAGTTAGTAGGGGACAGATGGGTTAGTAACTGAGGGGGGGATAATATAAAGTTATTCATTTACAAACGCAGTCAGTCGCGGGTTTGATGCGAGATATTTGTCTAGGCGGAGTTTAAATGAATCAACGGTGATGCAGTCTATAACGTCTCGGGGAAGCCCATTCCACAAGTTGACAACTCGATTGAAGAAGAAATTCTTAGATTTGTGTGAGTTAAAAGATTTACCAATAATTTTGCAACCGTTTCCCCGTGTAATTAGATTGGTCGATAGTGAAGTACTTACTACAGTTCATATTGTCGATGCCTTTGATGATTTTGAACACTTGAATTAAGTCACCTCTTAATCTGCGCTGGGTTAAAGGAAATAGATTTAATTCTCTAAGACGCTCTTCGTATGGTTTGCTCTTTAGGCTAGGTATCATTTTGGTAACTCTACGTTGAACTCGTTCTAGCTTGTTTATATCTTTTTGGTAATAAGGGCACCAGGATTGAACGCAGTATTCCAGAAGAGGGCGGACTAAGGAATTGTAAAGGGTTAGGATAACTTCTTTGGATTTATGCTCAAATGACCTGCCTATAAAGCCAATTATTTTGTTTGCCTTCTTAACAACTTCTGAACATTGTTGACTCGGTTTTAGGTTACTCGATATTGTTACTCCCAGATCGGTTTCTGTTTACATTCTTAAGCTGAGTGCCATTCATCGAATAGTTTGCTTTCTCATTTAGGTATCCGATATGTAGTACTTTACATTTATCCGCATTGAAACTCATTTGCCAAATTTGGGCCCAACATGACAATTTATCTAGATTGTGTTGCATATCATCAACTTGTTCTTTTGAGAGTACGCTATTTACAATGTTTGTATCGTCAGCAAATTTTGAGATTGTACAGGTGAGACCCTCACCTATGTCGTTGATGTAAATTAGAAAGAGAATTGGTCATAGTACCGATCCCTGGGGTACCCCGCTACTTACATTGGTCCATTTAGATGCCTTACCGTTTATGACTACTCTTTGCTTTCTGTCGCTGAGCCAATTTTCTATCCATTTCAACACACCGTCTTGTATTCCATGCGCTTTTAGTTTTAGCAGTAAACGTTTGTGGGAAACTTTGTCAAAGGCCTTTTGAAAATCAAGGTATATAATAACTACAGCTTTACTCTCATCGTAGAGGTTGAGGATATCGTGGAAGAAGCCTAAGAGGTTTAAAAGTCTAAGAAGTAGCTTATGCTGGGGGATACATTCTTCGCTCGGGATGATCTTTACATATCGAACTAGTTTCCAGTCTTTCCTCTTAACCAAGAAGTAATCTATCTGGCTACTGGAGACCCCAGAGTTATAATTATGTGACCAGGTGGCGCTGTCTTTTCTTGAACTTTGTGTTACACACAACCATGTTGAGTGCAACGCAGGACTCCAATATATATTCGCCTTCTAGATTTCTCCATCTGTAACCATTTCCTCCATGTACCCCCTCGTATATATATATACTGTATATTATGTATATATATATATATATATATATATATATATATATATATATATAATTATATATATACCCGGTATATAAATAAAATGGAAGCAATTGATTCTCCTACTGGGAAGCGAAGATGAACAAGGAATATGAAGTCCAAAGCGACCAGGAACATATTTGTTTATTGGCAACGTTTCAACACTAGTCTTGTGTCATTATCAAGCCTAAAAAAGAGAGAAAATAAAACCTATCGTGAGTTTCATAAAATCATCACATGTTAAAATTTAAAATGTATTCAAAAGATAAAATTAATGCAAATATAGCTTAGGTTCATTGCATTAAGATGTTAAAAGTAGAGATATATGTTGTTGTAGATGTGTTTATTTTATACTAGCCCACTTGGCCAGGGCCCTCATAAGGCTAGTGTTCGGTGAGGTGGTGCAAAGTCAAGTCATGTAACTGTCAGTAGTCAGATATCATCATAATACTATATGATAAGTAAAAAAGGAATAAAGAGTGAAAATAATGTAAACAATAATAATTATTGATATGCAAAATAAAGATAGATGACGGTGGCGAATTTAAAAGAGTCAAGGAGTGAAATGGGAGGGGTTGACCAAAATAAGGAAACAGGAGTACAAATGGGCACATATATCTATTTAAACATATGCCTACACGTACCTACTATACTACACTACTATACTACACTACCTACTTTATATATATACAGTATATATATATATATATATTTTCTTTGATGCATACAAGGTTAAAAGAAACTGCAGTCTCAGCATTAGAAATTTTATTGTTCAGGGTTTCTAGGGCTCTGACAATTTTGCGTTGATGGGCAGTAAGGAGGTATAGTAGATTGGCAAAGTTCATGATGAAATGGATACAGGATACAGGTACATGGTGAACAGTGGATACGATGTTTCGCTAAACAATTAGCATTTTCAAGTAATGAATGGTATAGTGAATAATGTGAGCTTATATAGGGCAGGGAAGGCTGAGGTGGCAAAGTAAAGGCAGGCTAACGACTGTCATTGGTGGAAGGTATTTTTGCTATGCGGGCAATTCTCCTGGTCTGTGACTGGCCAGTAGGTGATGACGTCAAAAGTTGCGCGCCGGAGTCAATTGTGGCTGGGGGTGGAGAGAAGGGGGGGCCGAAGTCATCGCTGGTTGGCTGGGAGCTGGGTGGCGCGACGTGAGATGTGCGGATTCGAGGGGCAGAGCTGAGGGGCGTCTCTCCAGGGGCAGTGCGGCTGGGTAGTGTCTCTTCGAAGAGGGGAGTATCTTAGTTTTCTTACTTACAGTTTTCTTACAGTAGATCCTCTGGAAAAAGGCAAACTAGGCCTGTGTATCCAGCTCAGTGCCAGTACAGTACTTGCACTGCTGCGGTCGTTCACGGTGTTGGCGGCGGCGGTAGAAGACGCAACATTTTTACTATTCTGTATTTTTGCTTTATAATCAAACTTCAAATCTTGTCTTCCCCATGCTTTATCAAGATTATTTTCAAACTTCCTTATTGATTCGGAATCGGCTACATACTGGGGCAGTGCGTTCCAATCATTTACCACTCTATCACAAAATGAGTTCTTTGCCTTTTCAAGCCTATTTCTTTCTTTGCAAATTTTCTTAGAGTGTCCTCTCGTTCTTGTTCCCTCCCGCATCAAGAAGATACCTTCACACACATCCTCATCATACATTCCTGACACTATCTTAAAAGTCTCTAGCATATCCCCTCTCTTTCTCCTATATGCCAGTGTCGAAAGCCCCAGTGTCCTCAACCTCTGCTCATAGCCCGCGTTCTTCAACGTTGGTACTAGCTTGCTAGCTCTCCTCTGCACTTTCTCCACTGCTTCTATATCCTTTACCATATATGGAGCCCACACCTGGTTCGCATATTCCAGGTGCGGCCTAACCAGCGCTGTATAGAGATTCCTGAATATTTCTTCGTCAAGTGACACAAATGTCCTCCTTATCAGCCCTACAATTCTATTGGCTTTGTTTATCTTTTCCGCTAAATGTTCTGAGAAATTTAACTTATAGTCTATCACTACTCCTATATCCTTTTCTGCATTAACTTCCTCCATCGCTTCATACATACTGTATCCTACCTTGTCTATCTTGCTTGTCCCAATCCGCATGTACTGTACTTGCATTTTTTTGGATGAAAAGGCATTAACCAATGCTCAGACCATCCCTTCATGCCCTCCACATCTCCTTGAAGCAAACTCACATCTTCCTTACTCCTCACTCTTCTATACAGCTTAGTGTCATCCGCATACAGGTATATCTCACTTCCATTAGTTATAACTTCAGGTAAGTCGTTGATAAATATAACGAACAGTAGTGGTCCCAACACAGATCCCTGAGATACCGGTACCCCACTTGTAATTTCCCTCCACCCCGAGCCTATTCCATTCACCAATACCCTCTGTCTCCGATAATTCAGGAAGGCTTCTATCCATTTCACACATTTCTCCCCTATATTATAGCTTCCAACTTTCTCTATTAACCTTTTATGTGGGACCTTATCAAAGGCCTTCATAAAATCGCAATATACCACGTCTAAAATATCACCATCCTCCAGAATTTGCATCCAATCATCTACCACCTTAATTAGCTGTAATACTGTCGACCTTCCCGGCAAGAATCCGAACTGTCTTCCACTGGAAAGTTGGTTTGATTTCATATGCTCCATTATTCCTTCTCTAATTACCGTTTCCATTAGTTTACATACAACACTTGTCAAACTGACTGGTCTATAATTTCCTGGGTCATTTCTCTTTCCCTTCTTAAAAATAGCTGTAGGTCTAGAGTTTTATTATTAATACTGGGATTCAGGGCTTGTATGTATACGGCTTCTAGTATTGGGAGTCGTCTGGGGTCATTTTCTTTATCTACTATGGTGGTTAGTTTATTTAAATCGTTATATGTAAGGGGGGGGAAGTCAGGTAGTGATCTTTTATGGCTCCTGCCTGAAGGTGAAGGGTTAGCCGTCGGGATAGACGAGTCCGCGTCATACCAATGTATGATTGAGGTCCACAGTCCTCAAAATTACAAGTAAATTGGTATATTACGTGATCGTCAGTCATCGGTCTTTTTGTTTTGGTGGGAACAGGTCTGTTATGGAGAACAAGGTTGGAGGTCTTAGGGGTTTTGTAATATATGATTAATTTGATTTTGTTTTCCGGGTTGGTGGGGAGGACATGTTTAGCTACTATTTCATTGATGACGGCCTCGTCAGTTTTGTGGTCGGAGGATATGTAATTACGGTAGAGTAGTTTGATTTCATTAGGGGGGTCAATGTTGGGGGGCTTTTGGGTGTACCACTTTTCAAGGTGGTGGTTGATGGTGCTGGAGACGTCAGAATAGGAATATCCATTATTTACTAGGACTTGTGATAATCTTTCCAGTTCCTGGTGGGTGTCGGCCCAAATAGAGCAGTGTGTGAGGGCTCTCCTGACATAGGCGGAGATGGAGGATAGGAGATAACGACGGGGGCATTCGCTGTCACCATTGAGGCATTGTCCTGTGTTGGTTGGTTTAGTGTAAGATTATCACAAGTCCTAGTATATAAATACAGTACCTGTATATATATATATATATATATATATATATATATATATATATATATATATATATATATATATATAAATATATATATATAATTATATATATATATATATATATATATATATATATAATATATACATATATGTATATATATACTCTATATATATATAATATCTAAGTAAGATTTCCACAACAATAAGCACATTACCTTGTAGATTATAATTGAAGGTAAAAGCCCTCTCTGATGGGCCCGATATTCAGCCTGGCTCCATGGACTATATTATGACTTGTGGGATACTGTTGTTGAGTTACTGGTTGGTGTGAGTGGTGGCTGGTGACAGGCCTTGATGTCTGTGTACATGATGTTTGTATCATCATGTAGACACGCATACATACGTACATACACACGCATATGTGAAAAGAGTTGAGATTAGGACAACTAGGAGATTAAATAAATGAAATTTGTGAAGAATATATAGATGGAGTCGAACACACCCCATGGTAAAATAGAGAGGCGGATGGATTTCATCAGACCACAGTCACCCGCCACACATACAGACATATACATACAAGCTTATACACACTCATACAAACACACACACAGACATATAGATGCGTCACACATCGTACTCGGTCTCTTATCAACAACACAATATCCCATCCTGTACCATAACGTTTATTTTCATCTTCTGTTGGCTCTCATTAGACGATAATATTCAGCGTACACAGTTATAAATAAGGGTATAAAAAGGAATATAAAATAATGAGGTACAGTATGTTGATAGTGATTTACCTTTCTATCCTTATCAAAAATGGGTTATTAAAGGGGTGATATTTCTGGTACCCTTTCTCCCTCATGTTTATCCTCATTAATTTTGAGATTGTTGTGCCACTATTATTAAATGTACAAATTAGGTTAAAGGTGCTGTATTTTCAGCATGAGTTAACCATAGAGAGATACGGCATAGACCAGGACAGAAATACAATTCACAAACTTTATTTATTTAATCACTATGTACACTGAGGAGTGACTCAACTAGTCCCCCAATAATGACTCCTGAAGTTATACAGATAGCAATATATATCACGACTCTTGTATATACAGTATATTACCTAAACTAATATCTGTACACTGGGTAGCGACTCAACTAGTCCCCCAATAAGACTCCTGAAGTTATACAGATAGCAATACTGTATATATTATGACCCTTATACATACATACATAACATTTTAAGACTGAGTGTTCCACATATAAGTGCAGTTTCAGTCTCTTGTCCTAATGGCGGCGTTACAGGCAACCCTGTTAAGGGCTGCTTCACTTGTCAAGTTCTTGGATTTGAGATCGGCGCGTATAGTCCGATCCCAGGTCTTCCTCGGTCCACCCCTTGGTGCAGCTCCCTCCACAATGACAGACCTGCATTTTTTCACCCAATTATGTTCATCCATTCTCTCAACATGTCCATACCATCCCAGTCTACTTGTACGCATCTCCTCGCTAATACTCTTTATACCTAAACGTCTCCTCAGCTCAACATTTGTTATTCTATCCTGTAGCCTGGCCCCACACATCCATCTCGCCATTCTCATCTCATTACACTCCATTCTGTTGATATCCTCTACTTTAACGGCCCATGTTTCTGAGGCATACGTCATTGCACTTCTAACACATGAGGCATACACCTTTCCCTTCAGGGGGAGAGGCATTCTTTTCATGGTCAGGATTGGCATCAGTTCTCTGAACTTCCCCCAGCCACACCTAATTCTAGCAACAGTAGCAGCCTCGGCCCCACCACCGGCAGAGATGGTATCTCCTAGGTAGCAAAACTTGTTCTATCTATCTATCTATATGCTCAGGCCCAATCCCCATTTTGGGGGTAGCCGAATCAAGACAGAGCAAGAACAGGGAAAACACAAAAACACATAAAACAAAAAATAAACACAGATAAGAAGCACAAACTCGCACACATCCAGGTCACCCAGGAGAAGACCCAGAGACCAGGGTCACCTAGGTCGCTCCAGCACTCCCCCGGCCCCCGACCACCCGGAGAGGTTCCGATCTCGGAAGGCAGACATGCAGCGGAGCCAAAGCCACAAGCCCTCCCACCACACTTCCAGGCGCACAGTAAGACAGTTATGCGAGAAGTATTTAGAGAAGCATAAGGAGATATTTTGGGCTTTTATGGACTTGGAAAAAGCATATGATCGTGTGGACCGTGAAGCAATGTGGAAGGTGTTAAGGATTTATGAAATAGGAGGAAATTTGCTAGAAGCAGTTAAGAGTTTTTATGAAGGGAGCAGAGCATGTGTGAGAGTAGGAAATGGTGAGTTGAGTGAATGGTTTGAGGTAAAGGTAGGTTTGTGACAGGGTTGTGTAATGTCACCATGGCTGTTTAATATGTTCATGGATATGAACCATTCTTTCCTACTAAACCCAGTCCTCTTCCCATAGTTCTCCTTTTCACCTCCCTCACCACACCGGTGAGGGAGGTGAAAAGGAGAACTATGGGAAGAGGACTGGGTTTAGTAGGAAAGAATGGTAGAGATTGGGAATTGAATCAGTTGCTGTTCGCTGATGACACAGCATTGGTGGCAGATTCTGATGAGAAACTGCAGTGGGTAGTCAAAGAGTTTGGTATGGTTTGTGGAAGGAGGAAACTGAAGATGAACGTCAATAAAAGTAAAGTAATGGTGTGTAATAGGGGAGAGCATAGAGTGAATCTAGATGTGAGGCTGGATGGGGAAATATTGGAACAAGTAGAGTGTTTTAAATATCTAGGAGGAACGATAAGCAGGAGTGGAGGTGTGGAAGTGGAGGTAACACAGAGAGTGTGTGAAGGAAGGAAGGTTTTCGGAGCAATGGGAAGTATGTGGAAGACGAGAAATCTCGGAGTGAAAGTAAAAAGTGCACTGTATCAAGGAATTGTTGTGCTAACAGTGATGTATGGGGCTGAGACATGGGCTCTGAAGAAAAGGGAGAAAAGAGGACTGGATGTGATGGAGATGAGCTGCTTGAGGAGTAAGTGTGGAGTTACTCGTAGAGACAGATTGAGGAATGAAGAGATACGTAGGAGAGTGGGGCAGCAGTAACATTTGTCAGCCAGAGTGGACAGAAGGGTGCTGAGCTGGTATGGTCATGTTGAACGAATGGGAGATGAAAGGCTTACAAAGAGAATATGGGAGTCAGGTACAAGGGGAGATAGAAGGGCAGGAAGACCCCCATTGAGATGGAGAGACTCTGTAAGAAAGGCTTTGGATGATAGAGGAATTACTATAGATCAGGCAGGGGAAGTGGTGGTGGACAGGAGTGAATGGAGAATGCTTGTGAATAGTTGAGTGAACACGTGGTCATACATACTTATATTTGTTAATAGTAGAGAAATTAATATATATTAATAAAATCATAATAATATCATAGCCTTAATATATGGTAAAACTTGTTCACCAGCTCCAAAGACTCATTTCCAAAATTCACAGCCACAGGATCATCACTTAACACAAGCTCGCCTTTTCACACTACGCACTCAAATTTCTCTATTTCTGACTTATCCTTCGGCAGGGGTCCCTTTATTCAACTACAGGGCTTACTCCCATGGTGTACCCAACATCGACAGATGTTGGTTGTGGTGGAGTGGTCATGCCACTGGATTGGTAATCCAATGGACCCGGGTTCAAATCCCGATATGTCAATGGGAAGATATTATTGGGATTGAATTTGTGCTGTACCTAGTATCAGTGCATTACCACAAAGCCCACCGAAATGCCACAAAAATACCCTCATTGTTCCCTGATTAAATAACACTGTATGAATATTCCCATATTCAAAATATGTTACAGGGCGACAATGCCTAGTGAGTTCACTGCTCAATAGGTGGCGTTCTGAGAGTGAGGGTCTGAGTCTGGAGGGTGAGACGGTGAAGCACTTGAGCGAAGCAACCAGCCACTTCAGAGATGGAGCTGCTTCGAGCCATGATGGATGCTTCACATGTCTCACTCCCCAGACTGGAACAAGACCTCACGGGATTCACCGTGTTGAGCGGTGGAATGTACAGGCTCTCAGAATATGCCCGAGAGGGAGTAGTTGGAATATAGACAAAAAAAAAACAAAAAAAAAAATGCTACATCGAATTCAGTTAACGCCCACTCCCTTTCCACACACTGCACATGGGTATACACCGCTCTTTTCCACATTGCCTAGTCTCAATCTACAATGCATAACCTTGGTTTTGTTAATATTGACTCTTAAACCCTTGCTCGCCATGCCCTCTCTCCACTCTCTGAATTTGGCCTCAGCATCTTGCATACTGTCAGCTATTAGGACTAAATCGTCTGCATAAAACAGTTCCAACAGGAGTCTGCCTCTAAAAACTCTAGACAGTGCCTCCAGGAGGCAATAAAGAGGAGGGGGCTTAACACTGAACCCTGATGGACTCCAACACGGACTGCGAACTCATCACTCAGTACACCCTTCACCCTCACCGCACTTCGCAAATCCTCATACATCTTCATTATCACACGCACCAGCCACTCTTCCACACCCTTGTATATATAATACCCATACTAATATCCGTACACTGGGTAGCGGACTCAACTTGTTCTCCAATAATGACTCTGTATTGATATTACCTATACTAATATCCATACACCGGGTAGCGACTCAACTTGTTCTCCAATAATGACTCTTGTATTGATATTACCTATACTGATATCCATGCACTGGGTAGCGAATCAACTAATCCTCCAATAATGACTCTTGTATTGATATTACCTATACTAATATCCATGCACTGGGTAGCGACTCAACTAGTGTTCCAATAATGACTCTTGTATTGATATTACCTATACTAATATCCATGCACTGGGTAACGACTCAACTAGTGTTCCAATAATGACTCTTGTATTGATATTACCTATACTAATATCCATGCACTGGGTAGCGACTCAACTAGTCCTCCAATAATGACTTGTATTGATATTACCTATACTAATATCCGTACACTGGGTAGCGACTCAACTAGTCCTCCCATAATGACTCTTCTATTGATATAATACTAATATCCATGCACTGGGTAGCGACTCAACTAGTCCTCCAATTATGACTTGTATTGATATTACCTAAACTAATATCCATACACTGGGTAGCGACTCAACTAGTCCTCCAATTATGACTTGTATTGATATTACCTATACTAATATCCGTACACTGGGTAGCGACTCATCTAGTCCTCCAATAATGACTCTTGTATTGATATTACCTATACTAATATCAGGAAAAAAGGGACATACTCTGTTGGCCAAGGTATAAGGAAGTCATTAGCATACAGGGAGTTAATGAGTCTTCTTTTTAAAGGGATTAGCAACTAGCCTGGGTCAACCACCCATAGAGGGCCTTCTCACGCTCACATGTAAGTATGGAAAGGTGTACATGTGAGCGGAAAGACTCAAGGCGGGAACATAGAAATTTGAATCAAAGGACGGAGGGGGGGGGGGGTTCTCAGGTTTAAGGCTTGGGTTAATTAGAGGTATTACCAAAATACGGTATAAATGAGCACAGGGGTAGTGAGAGCTCTAATATAGATGGGAGCGGTTAAGCGCACTTGGGAGGCAAGACTTTGTTACTACGTTGCTATAGAATTAATTAAAATATGAATGTTCCGAATACCTGGACCAATCAGGAACACACAACATTGAACACAATATAAAATAATACACATTAACACATATACTATAGATATACTGACAAACATATAGGCCTATATATCCATGCACAATGGTCACGATCACTTCACTCACACAATTACAATACAATCCTGAATCACGGAAGTCTTTTGTTTCCGCCAGCAACAGGAAGAGCAAGAGAACCAAAACCAGGAAGATTCGGATGACTCTCGCTTCTGATATTGACATAGACGATGCTATGTCACTCTTGTCGGGGTTTGGAGATGAAGACGAGCATCGTCATGATGGTGGGAGACAGTGACGCCTATGGTGGTGTTGGGGATGGGGTGGTGGAACAAGAAAGGGGAAGACGCATCACTTCACCACCAACAAGGGTACAGTACCGGATGATTTTCGTTATCTTGCCCTATTTCATATTTCATATTTCATGCATATGTACATGTTAGGTGTGTATGAGCGATGTTTGATCCATATTTTGTTAGGTTATAGGGAGGTAAAGGCTCAAAAAGGGGAATTTGGGGAAGTCGGTGGGACGAATTGGCTTTTTTCACATACAACCTTTGCTTTATGTAACCCGTGTTTGCGTACCGCGGCCGTTTGGCTGGATGAATCACCCGTGTTACCCGATGTCTGACTGTATATAGGATACCTGATCAGCGGTGTTCACTACCGTGTCTCTTCACTAGGGAACTCTGGCCTTACTGAATTTATATAACTTCTTGAAATCAGTCCAGCACCCAGGATCACGATTATTACGTTTATAATACACTGAACAAGAGCTCGCACTTCTTGCTGATGTGAAGGGCTATTCTACCTGTCATAATTATGGAGAAATATCAAAAGAGATCATTCGCTTCTACTACTATCACTCACCAGGAACACAATACATATATGCAATTAATACAGAACTTTATGAATCAAAATTTTGTATAGAAGTCTCCCTGGGTATACTGACCATATCAACTAGTTACGGTAATTAACCAAATTATCTTAAATACAATTGGATGTGCTGAAGGTAATATTAGGCCAGAGAAATACTGAAGCAAAACGGAAGACTGTATACACGTGGAGTCCCTAGATAACTACTGTACTACAAAAGGCAAACCTGCCTGTAATAAGTGTCTCCCTCAAAGTTGAAAGAGTAACAGAGCCAAATTAAAGGCTGTTGTTGATCATCTTCATTTATTTTATATTTGTTTTGGTCTATTGGAGAGTGGTGTGCGTGTTTACTGAAGTGAAATGGATTGGAAGAGGAGGTGTTTTTGAGAGCTAGCTGGATTACTCTCTGTGTAAGTGAGAAACAAACAGAAACAATGAGGGAGGCCAGACAAATGAAACAGGGGTTCCTACAACTCTGTATCAAATGCCTATGAGGCCTCCCCCTGCTCGATTGGTGTCTACAATCTCCCCAGTATATACCAGATTTTTTTTTTTTTTTTTTCTATGTGATTGAGGGAGGCAAAAGGCATAACTGCCTATAGCGAGTGCCTCCCCCATAGTTGAAAGAGTGACAGGGCCAAAATCAAGGGACGTTCGAGCCAAAATGCCTGG
Source organism: Paralithodes platypus (assembly GCA_032716605.1). NCBI lineage: Eukaryota > Metazoa > Arthropoda > Malacostraca > Decapoda > Lithodidae > Paralithodes > Paralithodes platypus. The sequence continues at coordinate 23,418,127 of CM064530.1, forward strand.
ACACACGGAGTTTGAAGCCATTTAAGTCATAGGAAGAGGGAAAGCCTGATTCTGGGAGAGAGTTCCAGAGCTCAGCTGTTGAGTAGAAGAAAGTTTGAGAGTAACGTTTCACTCTTGGGTTGGAGAGTTGCACAGAGTAGGGGTGGGATTGAGTTGCAAGACGGGTACCACGTGCCCTACGTAAAGGAGGTGGTATGCACTGGGATAGCTCTGAGGAACACTGATTATTATAGTAGCGATAGAATAGCGAGAGAGATGCAACATTGCGGCGGAGAGAGAGAGATTGCAGAGAGTTGGTGAGTGGACGGGAGTTAATGATACGAAAGGCTGGTCACTCCCTGTGGTAACAGAAATACGGGACAGTCGGATTAACTATACAGTACGGTATAATTATATGTGCATGTCAGGGCAAACTTCTCCAAAAGTTAATACTACCGTTAAGTTGGCCCTGGTTGATTTGAGGTTCTGGTCTTAGCAGGCAGACACACAGCAGAATTGCACCACAATGCCCGCCTACATCACTTCCAAGCATGGCCCTTCATATATACATCGGCTCCACGGGCCGGGTAACTGACGGACTATTATCAAGTCCAACTGGCGCCCGACACCCACTCCCTAACTCATTAATGTACACAAACATTATATACAATCAAATAGTATGGGGAGTTGCCAGTGAATCTGTCTTAACCTTAATATTCAGTCTGAGGCCCATTCAAGTGTTGATAAATTTCTGGGCGAGCAATAGCAAGCTGGTAATGTAAAATACATTGGACAATGGCTGGGACATTTCTGGGCGAGCAATAGCAAGCTGGTAATGTAAAATAAATTGGACAACGGCTGGCACATTTTTGTATTGATATTTTTTTTTTTTTAATATAGCTTGAAGGGGGTCTGGGTGGGTCATTTTTAATTTGGTGGAAAATCTGGGAAGGCTATTTTGTACGCCTAAGGGACAAGCTTAAATATATTGCTCGAAAATGGCAAAAGCAAGCAAAATCCTCAATATAATAACCCACAAGACGTCGGACCATAAAGTTTTAAACCCTCTGATATAGCTCCAAAGAGAGTCATCTCCTCACAACACAAGGACTACAGCGACATGACCGACCGAACGCATGAGGTATTTACTTAAGGGGAGCGTCCGCCAAGGCCCAAACTGGTGTGGATTGGAAAATCTGAAATTGAGATTTTCATTGCAGCAGTGATGGGAACACTGTAGGAGTGATGTGGCAAAGTTTAAACTCGTAAAATAAAAAATACTCTAAATACAGGCCCCCCGCACTCATGACGTGTATGTGGTATCGTGGTATGAACGATAGTAACCAATACAATCGCGTTATTATGCACAAATATAGACAAATTACAGTCAACAGAGGTATCTGGCACTTCAGCTGAACCTGGGAGAGTAAGGGTTAGTCCCTAGACCTCATCATCTAAGCCATCATCATCATCCAAGCCATTATCATCATCCAGGCCATCATCATCATTATCATCCAAGCCATCATCATCATCCAGATGCCAAGACATGCACAAACATATTATATATTCAACACTAAACAGATCTAACCCATCCAAACCAACCCTAACACAACCTAGAGTAATCTAAAATGGCCTAATTTGGCATAAATGAGGTGCGCGGTTCATGACGCCATTGACGCCAAATGAATAAAATACCTTTTGGGGGGGTCCAGGTGGCATATTATTGACTTAGGTCTAGTAAATTGCACTGGATTTTAGTGGCAAAGCATGGTCAACATGTCTGCGGTTCATTGCATTCTAAAGCAGGACTCCTCCAGGTCCGTGGTCATCCAGGACCTGGCGGTCGACCTGTGGCCGAACTTCACATCATTACCCTGCAGGCGCCATACCTGCCCAGGACGGCAAATCTTTGGGCGGCTGCTCTGTCAAGGGGATGGAGCACCCAGGTCGAGTGGTCTTTAAGACAAAGCATTTTTCGACGTCCTAGCCGTCTCCTGGTGCAATCCGCAGGTGGACTCGTTCGCCTCACACAAGATGACTAAGCTACTTGACTTTCTTACCCGCCGTTTGCTTTCAGCTAGGACTAGGAACAGGTGGCAGTCGATATACGCTTTTCCTCCACCCAATGCACTCTTGGTGTGCAGAATCCTCTACAGGCTGCGAGAATACCTCAGCAAGGTTTGGTTGTTCGCGCTCCTCTGGCCGGCCCAAGCCTGGTACGCTCAGCTGTACCGATGGTGCCCGAGTCCTGTTCCCCTGCCTGTCTCAAGCTTCCATTTGGAGCAGGTTGGAGACCTTGAGACCTCGTTGGCATTCGCATTGTGGATGTTTGTGTGACAGAGTGGTTCCGACTTTTGGGAGCTTGACTGATATGCTTCACCAGCGCTGGACTAAGGCCACATGGAAGTCTTACTTGTCTCGTTGGGAGAGTTTCACTACTTGGATTACTGACACTGTGCAAACAGTTGCTTTGGTGTTCCACTCTCTTAATCGCTTGTTTGGGCCACGAGCTAACATGTTCAACACCGTTAAGAACCACCTGTCTGCCATTAATGTGCCTTTTGAGGCCGTTACGGGGCTGGTGCTCCCTTCAAAGGAGCTGGCTTACTTCATGAATGCCTGTTTAGGCTCCGACTGCCCCTTCGCCAGATACCACTACAAAGATCTCGGGGGGGGGGGACTAGGCCACCACCTAGAATACATCCTTGGTCATATGACTACTCAATGCCTACCTGTATATATTGATGCTTTTTTAATTGATATACATGTATCTACATTATCTTAATATGCACCATTTAGTTACACTCTTTTTTTCTAATAAACAACAAGGTTTATTGTGTCTTATCTTGATCAGCTGATTATACAAAGATTTGGTTTTTGCTGTGTGGATGTCCGCCTCCGACTTGGGATTCAAGCCCTACGCTGGATAACGTAAAGACTACTACTAAATTGGGAGGTTTGACGACCTCCCAAATAACCAAATAAGGAAAACCTCCTAATTTAGTAGTAGTCTCTACGTTATCCAACCGTTAGACAACCTGTCTAGGGTCCTCAATTTTATGTGACTGACTCTCATAGGCTATGAATGTTCCGTCGTGGGCATTAATAGGGTGTGATTTTACTATAGGGACGCGCATTTGACAGATACTACCAAGAATTTAATACAGATTTGTTTTTGGTGTCCACACATCCAAAAACACCCATAGGACTCATCATTGCCCTGTGCTAGACCTAGGCCGGGAAAAGTTTATCTTTATGACCGACAGTAGTCCTATCGATTTTTATTAGAAAATAAGAAAATGAGAGTCTGCTGCCTGCAGAAAGCCGATGATCGGTAATAATGGCACAGGTGAAAATGGCACAGGTATATATGGTATTGAAAATAAATATTAAATTTTTAAAAATCGTGTAGGAACATTGTTCAGACATGAGAACAACTTTAACATTTTTTAACAGCTAGAATCGTATGTTGTGACCAAGTCCACGTAACACTTGATGGAGGGTTTTCCTTCCTTCTGTATAGTCTCTGCATAAATTCTTTAGTCTTTGTTGCAGATCAACATATACTTTCTTTGTTTTGTTCCTGGGTCGCACTCCAACTGAGTCCCTAGCAATCACTGCACTCACAACAGCCTCTTCCTTCTGAATGGTTCTGAAAAGTTTCCAGATAGATGGATGCTGGTATCCAACAAGATGGTAACATTTGTTGTTCCAGCCTTTCAGAAATATCGATTACCCAGATTCAATGATTATGTGTTTGGATACATTTTCGATAGTACCATGTTATATTGTTGTGTGATTCATAAAGATTCATAAAGGTTCATAAAGATTTTAAAACTTCCAGAATTTTTGATTACCCAGATTCAATTAATTTGTTTTTAGTTTAGATATTTTGTCCTATTTTTCCACTTGTGCCATGTATACTTGTGCCATTTTTACCTGTGTCATTATTACTTAAATTCGCAGAAAGCTGATTGGCCCACACAAGGCAGACCCCTCTTTTACCCAACCCTAATTTTGTATACTTTACTTTGCTGTGTTCGTCCAAGTTTTGGTTTGTTTATTTTGCAAGTTTTACATTATAATAAGGCCTACTGTATATAGTCTTTCAAATTTTAGAAGACCCCTGGGGTGGGCCAGGTAGTCTTGTGCAGTGTTGTCAAATATTTTACCCTTTAACAACAAATTTTTTTTTTTTTGGCAATTAACAAATATATCTTAGCTTTGATGACTCCTTATATAATACATTATTTAAAAATGTTATGTGGTGTTAACACTTACAGTGTGGGCATATTTTTGTATATTTCCGCTATATTAGGGCTCATTCAAGCACTCCGGATTGATTAAGCAAGCGTCTTAATGAAATGAAATGTATTCAGCCAAAAACTAGAAGAAAATACCTTCAAATTTACAAAAAACGAGCTTAATAGTTCGCGGGCTTTACCCGCAGCGCTACCATAGACATTCGCTAAAATGAGCAATTATTGCTAATGTCGCACTACATTTGCCTTTGACAGCGCTGTATATCTCGCGAAAGTATGGCTCATAAATCTCAGTGCACCGGCCGGGTGGCTGGAAGAAGGACGGGTGGCCTGTCGCGCTCCCGCTCTCTCGCACTCTATTCTACAGGTTTTAAAAGCCTGTAAATTGCTGTAAATTGCCGTGCGCATTTTTCTAGACCATGCTGCCACTGTTCTGTTTAACCCTCCAGCCCCGGCTATTATATTATATAATTTCCCCGAAATCCGGGGATTTTGGCCGAAAAACGTCTATGCCTAGGCTACCGCATCTTTGTTATTTTGCTTGCTTCCGCATTCCCGCACATCCCCAAGCGTAGATGTGTTTCGTACCTGTAGAATGACGTTAAGTAGAGCTCTCTAAGTCAACTGGTTCAGTTGTGATGATGATTTCATTGGAGATAACTTTATGGCAAAAACAGCCACTTTACACTACTTTTCGATACTTAACAATAACATACAGGCACACATGAACAAGCGACGCGCTCCTTCTTGTGGTCGGAGATGCGCGGCGGTGGTCCAGCCGGCTGTTGTTTACATGCATCGGACGGACGCTTCGCACACCAAGCTTACAGGCTTTCAAGCTGCCGGAGCCTCAGCACCCTTCCAGGTTGCGCGGGGTGTTTTTTATGGGTGCCTCAGAGCCCTTCCGGGTCTGATGGGTTAAGGTATTAATTTAGGTGTGGCCGGGTATGAAATGTTTGAGACATTGCCAAGTAAGGTGAGTGCGGTTAGGCTGGCTACGTACACACACACACACACACACAATCTCCCAGATTCAACATACCACAATTGAAGCCCAGAGAGAGAGAGAGAGAGAGAGCAAGAGCAAGGTGCGAGAGCTGGCAGCGCTTTTAAAGTCTGGGATGTCACCCAAACAACAACAACAACAACATGACCCAGTTAAAGGTTTTGTTTTGGTTTAAATGTGGCAACACCTCACGAGACTACTTGACCTAGCCCAGGGCTCTTCAAAACGGTCAGAGGTCAGAAAATGGGGGTCTGCAGAGCGCCCCTTCAACTCATCTTGTATCCCACGTTGGAATTATAACCAAGACCATGAAAACACTCATATATCAAAATCTGGAGGAAACAAAAATGAAAATAAAGGGTGTGAGCCTTTTCCCACACGAAGGTGAATTACAAGAGAGCAACCATGGGTCAAGAACGCTTATCTTGTTTTGCTAATACTGTACTGTTAATAGAGAACACACTCGCCAAATCCTTAGATTACATTTATCTCATAAATTATTTTGCTATGCAGAAGGCAATAAAGGAGAAATTTTAGTGGTCTTATCAATCTAAGTAGAGTAATTTGTTTTGGGAAAAAAATATAAACAAATATAGCGCACACACACACATTCATGCCACAGGCTAGACATTCAGTATTACTAAATACGGTATATGTTTTTGTGTAACAATATGATACTGACTAATATATCAGTTTGTGTACAAATATGATACTGACTAATATATCAGTTTCCTAGATAGTTTTGTGTACAAATATGATACTGACTAATATATCAGTTTCCTAGATAGTTTTTAGATGTCAATATGATACTGACTAATATATCAGTTTCCTAGATAGTTTTTAGATGTAAATATGATACTGACTAATATATCAGTTTCCTAGATAGTTTTTAGATGTCAATATGATCTAGAAATTAGGCTTAGTTCTGTTATCCAGTGTCATACTCTTCTATTATTTATTAAATTTTCGTTGGCATCTTTATATATTTTATTATAGTATAGTCCATTATATATAAGTTGGCGACAATTTGAATGCCTCACACCTTAATTTCTCAGCTATAGCAACATTTTTACAGCGAAATATGTTGGTAATTATGAAAACTTGTCAATAATATGAAGTAGAGGCATCATATTTCCATATTGATTTATTACCTATTGAAAAATGACCACCTAAAGGAGTAAATTTCTCGCCAACTTAAAAACAGAAAGTACGGAATGACGAGTAACAATAATGTTTATGTTCGAGTCATATTTATGTCGTCCTATTATGTTTTTTATTTACCAGTTTTGCTATGAAAATCAATAACAATTACATTTTTTATTTAAATATATGAATAGCAACACATTTTCGGTACGTCTTGGATTTTCATTCATGCCTGTATTTGATATCTTTTTGTAGGATTTATATGCAGGATTCGAAACTGCATAATAAATCGTAGGGTTGAGCATAATTCTTTAACTGTCTTGATAGCGTAATGCAAAAATGCGCTGAATTTTGGTGTGAGTATCCTAGGTTCGAGTACTTGGAGTGCCACATGTATTTGTTGATTTCATTAATTGAGTTTAGAAGTAAAGTTGGTTGGTGAACAAATATTAATTAATTCTGGTTCAGGAGCAATTTATAGCGAGGCCTTCGCTAGGGTTAAGTGCCTCATTAATTACTCCTTCCATTCGTCTATACATTAGGGATCTAGATACCTTACACGAATGGTCAGTAAATTGGCAGATGAAGTTTAACATTGACAAATGCAAGGTATTAAAGATAGGGAAGATGCATACAAATGTTAAATATAAACTAGCTAATATGGAATTAGAAAACTCGAATTGTGAGAAAGATCTAGGTGTGTTTGTTAGCAATTATTTGAAGCCTAGAAAACAGTGTATAAGCGTTCGTAATAAGGCAAACAGGATTCTCGGGTTCATCTCTAGGAGTGTGAGTAACAGAACTGCTGATGTTATCTTAAAACTTTACTTGTCATTAGTGAGACCCCATATGGATTATGCTGTTCAATTTTGGTGTCCTTATTACAGAATGGACATAGATTCATTGGAGAGAGTACAACGTAGAATGACAAAAATGATCCATAATATTAGAAATCTTCCGTATAAAGAAAGGTTGAAGAAATTAGGCTTACATTCGTTAGAGAGACGCAGAGTTAGAGGGGATATGATAGAGGTGTTCAAGTGGGTTAGTGGGATTAACAAAGGGGACATGACAAATGTACTAAAGCTCAGTGATAGCGAAAGAACTCGTACCAATGGTTTCAAATTAGATAAATTTCGTTTCAGAAAAGATATAGGCAAATATTGGTTTGGTAACAGAGTTGTAGATGGGTGGAATGGACTACCAAGTGCTATAGTGAGATTTAAAACGATAGGGAGCTTTAAGATAAAATTGGATAAGCATATGGACGAGAAGGGTTGGGTGTGAAGGGGGATCAGCAGGGTTGGGCCAATCAGCGCTCTGCAGACCCCGTAATCCTGCGTAAATCTCTAACCGCTTTGGTAAGATGATCCTCAGGGTATTAGAGTGTTCAGCCTATAATTGGGCTTTGTAATTGGGGTTGTGTGGGACAGGGATCTGCCTTGCTTAGGCCAATCGGCTTTCTGCAGACTCCCATTTTCTTATGTTCTTATGTTCTTATTAGGCTACCATAGCACAGTTGGAATGTATGTACATGCTCAGATTAATATGCAGGATTCGAAACTGCATAATAAATTATAGGCTTGTGCATAATTTGTTAACTGTCTTGATTGCATAATGCATAAATGCCTGGAATTTCGGTGTGAGTATCCTAGGTTCGAGTTCTTGGAGTGCCACATGTATTTGTTGATTTCATTAATTGTGTTTAGAAGTTAAGTTGGTTGGTGAAAAAATATGATTTAAACTGTGCCGTGCAAGGCATGAGGCTTGGGGGGGATCCCCCCCGTAGGCGAACACATAAGGCTCCCAGGATACTGGGGCCCTAAAGGGTGGTGCTTGTGCCATGGTGAAAGGGAAGTGCTAGTAATGTGCATTATAATACATGCGCAGTTTGGATTATACACTGTTAATCATTAATAATTAAATACATTAAATTTAACACTCATTTGATTCACATTTCACTTAAACCATAGTCTCGGTGACATCCTTTTCATTATGTTCTGGTAACTATTAGGCGATTGTATTCAGCTTAGCAGGGACATATACCAAGAGCTTACAGACTATCACAATTCATCCGTTTAGCTACCATATATCCTTTCTAAGCTTCATAAGATCGTCCAAATGTAGCGGAAATAAAAAAGAAAGACGTCACCGGTACTGAAAGGGTTAATATTATCTCCGTTCTAGGTAGTATGTTCGGGTATTGGAGAGTCATTTAGTCAGAGAGTATGGGGCAGTCACTTCATTGTATGGTTAAATATTTTTACCGAATGGATTAAAATCCTCACTGAATGGATCAAAATCATTACTAAAGAAATCAAAATCGTTACCGAATGAGGTAAAATCTTTATTAAATGGGTCGAAATGAAAATCTTCATTAAATGGATCTAAATCTTCTTGAAATGGATCAAAATCTGCATTGTGTATATTTACATCTTTATTGCATGAGTTGAAATTGTCATCGAATGGGTTAAAATCTTTATTACAATGGTTGAAATTGTCATTAAATGGGCTGAAATCATTATTGAATGGGTTGAAATTTTCATTAAACGCGTCAAAATCTATATTGCTAGGGTTGAAATCGTCATTAAACAGGTCGAAATCGTCATTATATGGGATACAGTTTTTATCCCACGAGACGATCCCTTCCTTGTCCAAGTTACTTGCACCACCTACACTGCATGGGTTACTCTCACCACCTACACTGCACAGGTTACTCTCACCTCCTACACTGCACGGGTTACTCTCACCACCTATAGTGCATGGGTTACACTCACCACCTACACTGAATGGGTTACTCTCACCGTCTGCGCTGCATGGGTTGCTCTCACCGTCTGCGCTGCATGAGTTACTCTCACCGTCTATGCTGAATGGGTTGCTCTCACTGTCTGCGCTGCATGGGTTACTCTCACCATCTACGCTGCATGGGTTACTCTCACCGTCTGTGCTGCATGGGTTACTCTCACCGTCTGCGCTGCATGGGTTACTCTCACCGTCTGTGCTGTGCTACATGGGTTACTCTCACCGTCTGCGCTGCATGGGTTAGTCTCACCGTCTACACTTCCTGCGCCGTTTTCACTCTCATCAATTAACGGGTCACAATCTTCATTGTACGCGTTGACGATACACTTTTTAAGGGTCCGGCGCCCCAATGTCAGTTTAAATTGCGCGAGATGAGACTCGTGCGTGCAAGCTTGGCTTAAACTTATATTTTAAATATTTTTCTTCCAGACCGTGGGGCTGTGTTTGAAGTTCCCAGTCTTTATCGTTTAAGCTATTTTTAATCTGTGTTTTGAATTTTCGATTTGAAATAAAATAAAACCACTTTCTTTTAGGGGTTTGAATCTTTATTTTTAGGTTATTTGGATAGGTCACCACAGATGTCAACTGTGGCAAGCTGTATCTTAGTTCAGATACATGCAATACAGTTTTTGCTGAAAAGCGCAAGAAGTGTTTTACCTCCATTTATTATATATAAAGCTATTTGGTTTAAAGAAATATCTTATAAGTGATGAGCTTTCGTTATTATTCACGATCTATATACGAAATTGAAGTAGAATGCACTTAAACTTCTATTAATTTACCGAGGAAGTTGAAGATTGACGCAAGCACACCAAAAAGTGATAAACAACTGACTCCAGAAAGACAAACACTTGCATCTTGGTAAAATATCGACATGTATGAACATTTCTAATTGAATTGAACATTTGATCATGTTAATTGTGATTTTAATTAAACTTATTTACATATTTCATGATATATATATATATATATATTGTTACGTATCTTGATCCTCAAGTGGTTAACTTGATGAATCTAGATAGCACAGAGATATATATTAAGGTATCAGTCAGCTGAAGGCAAAACAAAAGTAAAATCTAATAACATTATTTCCTGTTGTTGCTTCCTTTCCTTTCGTATCTTAGGACTTAGTATCCTTTATTGACTGATACTCTTTAATTATGAAAAATACTGAAACTAATTAAAGTCATGTAGTATTTATAAAGAATTATTATTTAACCGAAGCTTAGTAGGCTATGGTTATGAACCGAAGAAGTTATATCTAAAGAAGGACGATTAATTCTATAATAAGTCTTGAAAGATAAATATTAAAGTAAGAATATTTCTGTCTCTTACCCTTTTTGAAATGAATAGATAGTTTTCTTATACGGTATGTCCATTTATTTATATTTAATGTAATTTGTCTTGGTCCTTGTCTTACGTTAACAGTATTATATTATTATTACCATCAGGATTTATATCAAAGTCACATAAAAAGTTAGATATATATTTAATAATTAGTTAAATGTATTTCTTAACCACGTAACATTGAGGTTTGATTATGAGTAAATTAAGTTACAGGATCGCTTCATAGATTCGATTCAGGTCTCACTCAAATAATATGAAAAGCAAAAATAATATTTTGAAGCTAAAATAATTTTCTTCAGCTTAGGAAATCAGTAGAAGTAATGTTAACACAGCCATGTTAGTCTAAGGCGATATTACTAATATGAGACAATAGCATCACCGTACTAAGCACCGTTAAGCAATGCAAGCTTAATTAAAAGAAAATGAAAGAACTCGTAAGTATTAATATAAAACATTAGTATTACTTTCATCATAACCCAATTACTTAAAGAATTGCTTTAGTCCACAAGTTAGTCAACTAAAATAGTTAAGTACATAATAATAGCGTTAACGTTAATTCCCAATCAAATAGTTAAGTACATAATAGTAGCGTTAACGTTAATTCCCAATCAAATAGTTAAGTACATAATAGTAGCGTTAACGTTAATTCCCAATCACATATCTCACTAACCAACATAACGTAAGTGTTTACACGGAACACACTTAACACACATATATAATCTGACTGACAGTCACAATCCCATTATAATACTTCACCCCGTCTTCCTCCAGCTGCAAGTTCACCTTCCCCAACTCCAAATGAGACTGATTTGAATGCCCACAACTCGGGTCTTATATACTAAACAATGATGGTGTAGGAACGAATCAGGAGGCGAGAGATGGTGCGCGCCCCTATCATAGCTCCTCTAGTTGCATAGCAGGTGCCTGGTCCAATCACAGCTTCTGGCGTCGATCATACGTCATAGCGTCGGGTCATCGAAGTAGTTTGCAGGGTCCCCTATGACGCACGCAGGTGTGAAGGCTTGTTTGCTGGTATGCGGGCGAGCTGGTTTCCCACTCGCTAGTTCGCTCGCTAGTCTGCTTCGCCGTTTGGGTAGTTTGACTCCTTCAACTCTAATTCTAACTCTTAAATTAACATACAGGGCTCCGTATGTCAGACCTCCTCCCTAGAAAAGAGTTTAAGGAGTATAGTACATAATATTAAACATAATACATAAATAGATTCACCACCAGATTGGCAACAGCAAGATTATAATGAGGATATAATAAGGATATCACCCAAAGTAGGCAACGTCTCCAGGCACCACATCAGAACATAGCCGGAACGTAGCTGGAGCGTTATTCGAACTGCAAGGCATCTCACAGCTGAAGGCTTGACAGCGCACTACTAAAGCATGATATTTACCTCGCTACAAGGGAGAGCTAATTGCCAAAATCCTCTCATTAAGTTAAACTTACTGCGGTATGAGGCCAACCTGGTAAATGCAATCTTTGATCCGTGGCAGTGGGTAGGTATCGTTCTTTGTGACAGCATTAACTTGCCTATAGTCCATACATAACCTATGGCTCCCGTCTGGCTTTGGCACAAGTATGACCGGACTACTCCACTGGCTTAAGGCCCTTTTGATCAGCTTGTTTGACAACATGTAGTCAATCTCGACCTGCAGTATACTCCTGCATTGTGGTGAGACACGGTAGGGGGATAGTTTAATGGGAGTTGCATCCCCTACGTCGATGTCGTGCACGGCCAAAGAAGTGAGCCCTGGAGTATCACGGAACACACTGGGAGACTGAGATAAAACAGAGATTAGTTGGTTCGCTTGATCAGAGGGAAGATGACATAGTTTAGATGGTAATTCCCACCAAGCTACTGAATTATACTGAAAGTTGGATAGGCTACATGACAAGTCAAAGTCTGCATGGATACCTTCAGGCTCTGGAACAGTCTGTTGCGGGTCAGTAAGAGAACTGAAAACTTCGTCCGCACCAGGCTGTCCACAGGTCCTGACATTCACTGCCACAGTGGGAGAATCTGGAGGAGAGGAATCAGGGGACCTATGGTAGGGTTTCAACATATTTATATGGAATACTTGCGTGGGCTTTCTCCTGTCTGGGGTAGTTACTAGATAATCGGTAATTTTTTATTTTATGTTTTCTATGTGATTGAGGGAGGCAAAAGGCATAACTGCCTATAGCGAGTGCCTCCCCCATAGTTGAAAGAGTGACAGGGCCAAAATCAAGGGACGTTCGAGCCAAAATGCCTGGACACACGGAGTTTGAAGCAATTTAAGTCATAGGAAGAGGGAAAGACTGATTCTGGGAGAGAGTTCCAGAGCTCAGCTGTTGAGTAGAAGAAAGTTTGAGAGCAACGTTTCACTCTTGGGTTGGAGAGTTGCATAGAGTAGGGGTGGGATTGAGTTGCAAGACGGGTACCACGTGCCCTACGTAAAGGAGGTGGTATGCACTGGGATAGCTCTGGGGAACACTGATTATTATAGTAGCGATAGAATAGCGAGAGAGATGCAACATTGTGGCGGAGAGAGAGAGATTGCAGAGAGTTGGTGATTGGACGGGATTTAATGATACGAAAGGCCTTCCTTTCAACTTTGTCTAGGAGAGCGGTGTGAGAGGAACCTCCCCACACATGTGAACAATACTCAATACAATGGCGCACTATGCCCCTGTACAGAGCAAGAAGCTGTGCAGGGGAAAAGAACCCCCTAAGGCGGTTGAGCACACCCAGCTTCTGGGAGGCTGCCTTAGCAAGACTGGTAATATGGTCCTTCCAAATGAGAGCAGAATAAAAAGAGAAACCAAGAATATTGAGAGAAGATGAAGGGTTGATTTTTGTATTGCTGAAGAATAAGGGATAGTCCGCTGGGAGATCCTGACGGGTAGATAGATGGAGAAATTGGGTTTTGGAAGCATTAAAGTTAACAAGGTTTTCTCTGCCCCAATTGGAAATAGTATTTAGATCAGAATTTAAGAGTTCTATGGCTTCATTACGTTTGTCGTTGAGGGATTGCTGGCTGGGGCGTTCTGAAAAACTAATGGAGTAGTGTAAGGTTGAGTCGTCTGCGTATGAATGGATGGGAATTAAGGTACAGTTAAGGAGATCATTTATAAAAATTAGAAAGAGAATAGGAGATAGGACAGAGCCCTGAGGAACACCAGAGTTTATAGGGTGAGGAAGTGAACAATGGCCGTCCACAACCGCGGCTATGGAACGGCCGGAAAGGAAATTAGAGACAAAGGCACAGATGGAGGGATAGAAACCGAAGGAAGGTAGTTTAGAAATTAAAGATTTATGCCAGACTCTATCGAAGGCTTTCGATATGTCTAGTGCAATAGAAAAAGTCTCACCGAAGTCCCGAAAGGAGGATGACCAAGAGTTAGTAAGATATGAAAGAAGATCACCAGTAGAGCGACCCTTAAGGAAGCCATACTGGCGATCTGAGAGCAGATTATGAGAAGAGAAATGCTTAAGAAATTGGGAAGCAAGAATAGTTTAAAAAACTTTAGAAAGACAAGAGATAAGAGCAATTGGACGATAGTTGGAGGGTTGAGAGCGGTCACCCTTCTTTGGGACAGGTTGAATGTGAGCAAACTTCCAGCATGAAGGGAAGACGTTAGAGGATAGACAGAGACGAAAGAGTTTGCCTAGGCAGGGAGTCAGCACGGAAGCACAGTTTTTGAGAACAACAGGAGGAACACCGTCCGGACCGTACGCCTTATTAGTGTTAATGCTCACCCTCCGAATGATCTTATATGGGCCCCTGAACTTGGCAGATAAAGGTTGGCCAAAAAGGGGGAGCAGGACCAAAACCTCATCACCGGGCTGAAACTCCCTCTCACGGGCTTTTCTGTCATACCATTTCTTCATGGAGCTTTTAGCCACTGTCAAGTTTTGAGCGGCAAACTCACATGAGGATCTCAGCCGGATTTTGAAATCTGAAACATACTTGAGGAGGTTTTGGTTCCCCTCCTGGCCAACTAGGCTATCCTGCAATAGTTGCAAAGGACCTCTTACCTGGTGACCGAAAACTAGCTCATTAGGGGAAAAAACCCAGGGATTCAGTTGGAACCTCACGAGTAGCAAATAAAAGAAAAGGTACCCCCTTATCTCACTCAACTCCGGTCTCTGTACAATACTTACGTAACATTCCCTTTAATGTCTGATGATATCGTTCGAGAACCCCTTGACTCTCTGGGTGGTAGGTGCTAGACTTAACATGCTCGATACCCAACTCTTTCAGGGACTGCTGGAAAATGTTAGAGGTAAAATTAGTTCCTTGATCACTTTGCACCTCATGGGGGAAACCCATTCTGGTGAAGAATTTGAGCAGTTCCTTGATGACAGTTGGAGCAGAGGCAGTTCTTAAGGGTATAGCCTCTGGGTAGCGAGTTGCCATGTCCATGATAGTTAATAAATAAATGTTACCTTGGGAAGTCTTAGGCAATGGGCCTACAATGTCCACTACCACCCGAGTAAAAGGATTCTCGAAAACGGGTAAGGGCACCAGAGGATGTACAGGCACCTTCTGATTGGGTTTTCCTGTCATCTGGCAAGTGTGACACACTCTACAAAACTCCACTACATCTGCACGCATTCCTGGCCAGTAAAAGTGGGCTCTGATCCTATCTAGAGTTTTTCTCACACCTAGGTGTCCTGCCAATGGTATACAATGTGCCATTTCCATGATATCTCTACGACAAGGTTTGGGGACTACTACTTGATGGACGTCCCAAGCCCTGTCATCGATTGGTCTGTGTGGCTGTCTCCATCTACGCCACAATACTCCTCCTTTGAGGTAGAAACATTCCCCACCCTCCTTCTCACATTCCTCTTCACTCACGGACCTGGCAGCTAACTCCTTGCATTCACTATCATCTCTCTGTAGCTCTACCAGGTCACTAGGACAATTTGGAGGGGTTTCATGGTCATCGTTAGGGTCAAGATGAGCCATAAAGGTGTCAGATAAATCCACCTCAGTCACATCATCAGGCACAGTTGGAGCGTCATTCACACTCTCATCATCCCTTTCATCAACTCTTACATTCGGTACAATTCTGTCTGAGGGAACTGCTACTCGAGACATTGAACGTGTGACAGCACACACAGGGAAAACTGTTGGCATCTCCTTTTCGAGCTCACCGGTTAGTGGCTCGTTAACAGGGGAAAGTGACAAAATGGGGTCTGGTCGGACCTTCTCACCTGCTACATCATTCCCCAAAAGGAGTGTTACCCCGGGCACAGGGATATCTTGGGACCTACACAAAGCTATGGTGGCCTCACCCTGTAGTAACTCACATTCAATTTCGCCTTTTACCAAGTGTGCATAAAATTGGCCTCCAGCACCTCTCATTACAACTGGTTCGCCAGGTGGGCACTCAGTGTAAGGATTCACCATGAGGGTGCTAGTAGAATCTGTGTCTCTCAGAATGTTTACCTCATGCATACAACCATTTAATCTCACGTTGCCAGATGAAATAAAGGGACGGTAACTGTCCTGCACTGATGGTGAAATTATTATTGGCTTAACCCTAGTGGGTTGCACCACACATGCTACTACACCCCTGTCTAGATGATTTACGTTAGCTGTTAGGTACTCCTTCTGTCGAGAGTCCTGCATTAAAGGAACTTTTGGTGCTAGGTACTCCTGTCGGGAGTCCTGCATTACAGGCACATATGGAGTTTGAGATACGGCGGCAACTGTCTGCCCCGATCTCTCGGTTCTCTCCTTGGCCCAGCACTGATAAGCTAGGTGGCCTCTCTTGCCACAAAAAGTACATACTTTAGGGGATACGGGAACGTTCCCTCTTTGAGCATTACTATTAGTTTGGGGCCCACCTCTGTTACCATTGCCCTGAGTTGCATTTTTAGTTGGGGGAACAATTCTATTTTGGCTAGCTGTGGAAGACGTTATAGGCTTGTGACTGGGTCTGTCAGATTTGTGATTGGGATACTTAAAATTAGAACTAGAATTATCGTAGGGCTTCTTTCCACGAAATTTGTTGTTGAGTACGTATGTGTCAGCCATGTCAGCGGCGTCGGCAAGACAATCTACCTTTTTCCCCTTTAAATGATAGGATACAGAAGAATCAATTTTCCATAGGAAATTTTCTAACAGGACCAACTCCTTCAGATCGTTGTAGCTTGTGACTTTCTTACTCTTGACCCTATGATTGAAAGTTTTAGTCATGGTCCTGGCAAATACCTTATGGGTTTCTTCTACTTTCTTCTGGTTTTTACGGAAAGATTGACTATATGCCTCAGGCTGCAATTGATAGGTTTTTAGGATAGCTTCTTTGAGATTGTCATAATCCTGCCTAACTTCTGCTACTTCTGACAAATACGTGGCTCGAGCCTGCCCTGTCAAAACGGTTTGTAACATAAAAGGCCATTGATCTCTTGTCCACTTCATACCTCCAGCAACTTCCTCAAACAAAACAAAGAAATCCTGCACATTATCCTCAGTGAAAGGTGGAATGACACTAGTCATAGTCAATCCCAGAGGGGGAGCAATTACGGGAGCATTTGTATTGACATTTAGTTGAGCCGTTTGATATTGATATTGATAATGTTCGGTCTTTATTCTGGCTTCTTCGATATTTGCTCTGGCTTGTTCGGCATTTATTCTGGCTAGTTCTATATTTGCGTTGGCTTTTATGCTGGCTTCTTCGGTATTTATTCTGGCTAGTTCTATTTTTAATTTGGCTTGTTCTAGTTCGAATATTTGATCACCGGTCAAACCAGGTGGCAATTGTATATCAAGTTGGCTAGGTTTACTCGGGATCCCACCAACTGCTCCGTCTCCCTCCCCGCCTTCTACAGGGAACAGGTGGGTTTTTATGGTCTGAGCCACCTCTACTTTGGACATGTTTGAGACAGTTAATTGGAGATGTGAGGCAAGCACTTTCAGTTCGGATTTTGACAGACAGTCAATATCAGGGGCTGTGGGTTCTGATTCTATGAAAACTCGAGCATCTTCGTCATTAATTAGTTGAGGCATGATTAATATTTGATTTTAAGTAGTGAAACGTTAATGAAACTGAGTGAAACTGTATGAAACGAATCCTGGCAAGGTCGCCACTCTTCTGTTACGTATCTTGATCCTCAAGTGGTTAACTTGATGAATCTAGATAACACAGAGATATATATTAAGGTATCAGTCAGCTGAAGGCAAAACAAAAGTAAAATCTAATAAAATTATTTCCTGTTGTTGCTTCCTTTCCTTTCGGATCTTAGGACTTAGTATCCTTTATTGACTGATACTCTTTAATTATGAAAAATACTGAAACTAATTAAAGTCATGTAGTATTTATAAAGAATTATTATTTAACCGAAGCTTAGTAGGCTATGGTTATGAACCGAAGAAGTTATATCTAAAGAAGGACTATTAATTCTATAAAGTTTTGAAAGATAAATATTAAAGTAAGAATATTTCTGTCTCTTCCCCTTTTTTAAATGAATAGATAGTTTTCTTATATGTCCTTTTATTTATATTTAATGTAATTATTCTTGGTCCTTGTCTTACGTTAACAGTATTATATTATTATTATCATCAGGATTTATATCAAAGTCACATAAAAAGTTAGATATATATTTAATAATTAGTTAAATGTATTTCTTAACCACGTAACATTGAGGTTTGATTATGAGTAAATTAAGGTACAGGATCGCTTCATAGATTCGATTCAGGTCTCACTCAAATAATATGAAAAGCAAAAATAATATTTTGAAGCTAAAAGAATTTTCTTCAGCTTAGGAAATCACTAGAAGTAATATTAACACAGCCATGTTAGTCTAAGGCGATATTACTAATATGAGACAATAGCATCACCGTACTAAGCACCGTTAAGCAATGCAAGCTTAATTAAAAGAAAATGAAAGAACTCGTAAGTATTAATATAAAACAGTATTACTTTCATCATAACCCAATTACTTAAAGAATTGCTTTAGTCCACAAGTTAGTCAACTAAAATAGTTAAGTACATAATAATAGCGTTAACGTTAATTCCCAATCAAATAGTTAAGTACATAAATAGTAGCGTTAACGTTAATTCGCAATCAAATAGTTAAGCACATAAATAGTAGCATTAACGTTAATTCCCAATCACATATCTCACTAACCAACATAACGTAAGTGTTTACACGGAACACACTTAACACACACATATATAATCTGACTGACAGTCACAATCCCATTATAATACTTCACCCCATCTTCCTCCAGCTGCAAGTTCACCTTCCCCAACTCCAAATGAGACTGATTTGAATGCCCACAAGTCGGGTCTTATATACTAAACAATGATGGTGTAGGAACGAATCAGGAGGCGAGTGATGGTGCGCGCCCCTATCATAGCTCCTCTAGTTGCATAGCAGGTGCCTGGTCCAATCACAGCTTCTGGCGTCGATCATACGTCATAGCGTCGGGTCATCGAAGTAGTTTGCAGGGTCCCCTATGACGCACGCAGGTGTGAAGGCTTGTTTGCTGGTATGCGGGCGAGCTGGTTTCCCACTCGCTAGTTCGCTCGCTAGTCTGCTTCGCCGTTTGGGTAGTTTGACTCCTTCAACTCTAATTCTAACTCTTAAATTAACATACAGGGCTCCGTATGTCAGAATATATATATATATATATATATATATATATATATATATATATATATATATATATATATATATACAGGCCTATATATTGATATAATGCATATGAGTAATCTGGAAATGTGCCTATTTGATTCATGTATATATTATATTCAAGTGAAAGAATAACTTGGGCCTTCAATAGTTTTTGTTTTGATATATTTTGTTCAATCCTTATTTGTGGACAACTGTTGTTATTTCGACAAATACAATGCTAGGTATATACACGTGCATATATGTATTACTATTATTCATATCTAAAGCTTATCACTTCTAAACTTATTAAATTGGTGTAGATATTTTAACGAGAATAAAATAGTATAGTTTGCGCTTTAAATGAATTCATATTCTATGACACTCTTTTCTTTAGCCTATAGAAAATTAATAATATTTGGGTAACTAATATATTTTCTGAGACGCTCGATACTAACAAACTCATGACATGGATAATAATAATAATAATAATAATAATATTTATTCAGTTAGCAATTTACAGATTTGGTACCACATAGTTTGTTACAAATAAGACATGTACCAGCCTTGCATAATTCCAACTAAGGATAGCCCAATAAGGCCGTTAGGCGTATTTCCATTGGGGTCCTTGTGGGATTAGGTTAGCTGGGGAAAAATGGGGAGGATAAAGAAATAGATACTTTAGAGAAAGTATTTCTAGGGGGTTATTTTAAGATACCTTACATCCTATAGTAAATATCAGTAATCCGTAATCAGTAATCATTTCAGTTTGGTTTGTCAATCTCTTATGTCGCATTTAGTAGTAGACATAAGCTTGGTGCTCCCTTCTCGCAGCTGTCCGGTTCAGGTGTTCCTTCAGGCTACGTCTGAAGGAATACAGTGTTCTCTTTTCACGGACTGACTGGGGTAGGTCGTTCCAGTCTTTGATGGCGGTGAAGAAGAATGTTTGCTTGGGGAGATTCTAGGCACCAATCAAGCAGGGCAGTGCCCAGGGGACGCCACACAGATATATGATAAGGAGTTGCTGGGCAGCTGGAACTCCTGTTTCATCTGCCTGTCTTCCCTCACTGTTTCTATTTGTGCCTCATCTAATCAGAGTAATTTAGTAACTCTCACAAACACCTCTTCTTATTCATTTCCCTACGCTTAACAAGCACACCACTCTTCATTTCAACACACCTAAATTACCTCTAACGTATCTTGATTTGGGCTCTATATCACTCTTTCAACGTGGGGGGTGGGGGGCACTTGTTACAGGCTGCTTTGCCTTTTGTCTCCTTCATACACATAGGGGGGAAAATACACACTCACACACTCACATAGATAGGCCATCCAGCTTCATCGTTCCCCCAAGTGTTGGGGCTTGTATTTGGGGTGAAGAAATTATAAGAATTAATGGAAGTGGATTTTTGTTTTTAAGTCCTTGACATTATCCCCCATACCACTTACCTAATATAGGTTAACCCAATTTAGGCTAAAGAAAACAGATTTTGAATAATCATTGTAGTATTTATTTCTAAGTTTGCTACTAAGGTGGGAATAATTCGACAGTTGTTAAGAAGTTCGTATTCTTTATTTAACAAAACTTCCTGATAGCATATATCCTCATAGCAATCGATTCTCTGTTCGGGACGGAATGAGTTCAATCCATAAATTGAATATTACCGTCGACCCAATATAGATTGTACGTTGGAACTCTTAAATTCCCGTCACCACCTATTTGGATACCCGTTATTCAGGCATTGATTCACTCCGACTTCGATCAAAAAGCACGTCGCTATTTCCAAAAGAATTAACATAACTTTACTATGCCTCAATGTGTCCTATGGTAGGACCAAGGCTTTAACCTATCTAATCTAAACGTCCCTAAACTTACAACCCATCTATATATATATATCATATGTTTTACTACGCCTCAATATGTCCAATCATAGGACTGTGGTTGAAATACAAAATGTTAGCACGCTTACCTCACAGTGAGAATATCCTTGTAGAAATGCTGCGCTGTATAGGCTAGCCTAGGCCTAGGCCATGTGGTTCCCTATCCAAACGCTCGAGAAACTGCGACCACAAACCACAATCCAACCTGACCTACAGCTACAGTGATGCCCACACGAACCTCCGACCTCGGCTGAATCTATTCACCTACCACAGCAACACTACACTCGGTAAATACAACGGGAGCTCCCTGCGACCTCTACACCCCAGTCGTCACACGCGTGTTTCTGTCGCTACCCCATTCGTTCACCCAATGTGCCTAAAACTAACTAACCTACCCAACGTAAATCAAATCTACCCAACATAAATCGAGTTACACCACACGCACCCCTGATCTCAAGATCAATCTAACAAAAAAAACAAAGTCCCTTTATCCCACCTACTCCATTTCACAATCACTTCCCGTCTCATAATTTCCCATCCTCCCTGGCCGTCGCCTCTCTCTCTGCGACCGTCGTAGTACCACTTCGTTTTCTTCTACCTCTTTTTGCTCGTCATCTCGCACCTCATCATCAGTTGAAGACTCTACCACTCTTCTGATGTCCAAGATGTGACGTGGCATCCTGTCGACACTGAGGTTATTCCTGGAATGCACGTCTGTCACAGTACCCCTCCCCCACTGGGATGTACACTTTGCGTTTGGGGGCTTCACCCAAATCTCCTCCCCAATTTGGATAGAGGCAGGCCCTTCCTCCCCCCCAATGGCCATCGGCACCGCACATGGATGTGGCCATTCATACTGAAATACTGCTCTTTGTGGTACGGTTCTCTCATCCTGACCTGCCCTAGGGGACATATTATACCAAAATACTGCTTCCATAGGCGCTACCTGCTCCCTCTCTGCCATCGCCTTGATCGTCCGATGATGTCTTTCCACAATTCCGTTCCCACTTGGCCGATACGCAGCTCTAAAGAAACGTCGGACATTCCACCTATCAAGCATGTCCTTCAAAGCCTGCGACCGAAAAGCAGTACCGTTATCCATCAACACCTCATCAACTGGGCCCCTCTCTAGGAAGATCTCATTCAGCACACGTGCAATATCTTCCGCATTCTCTGCTCTTAATTCCCTCCAGGTAGCTACCCGTCCAGGTCCACAGTCTACCATAGATAAATACAGCCCCTGCCGATAGTGCGTCACATCAACCGCCAACCTTTGCCAATCATTATCCACTCTAATCTCCCCAGACACAATGCACACTCGGTGCAGGGTCGATCGACTGACATCTGTCACAACGTCTCACCACCTCTCGAACGTTGTCCCTCGTGACTGCAGGGTCAACCTTCCTTGCCACAAACAGCGTCCTGTCGACTCCCATGTGGTGCATTTGATGTAACTCCTTTACACTTGGTGCTCCCATGCAACACACCATAGCCGCCTCCTTTGTTTCCTCTGGCACCCCGAGCCATGATTTCTTTACTCTTGTCAGGGCATCTGCCTTGTTCTTCTCTGATGGCACAAAAACTGTACACAATTGCAGACCATACACATCTTTCAACTCCCTCAGAATTCCCAGACGACGCTTCACAATCAGTTCTGAGGCTCCCTTTGTTCGAACTCTTTTCTCTTCCGTCACCACTGATTTCAGCCAACCAAACACTGTAACAGAATCAGTTCGAACCTCGATCTCTCGCAAACCCCACTTCTAGGCCAAATTGATACCTTTCAATACCGCATCCATCTCGGCCACGTTGATATGACTGTAGTCGTGCTTCTTCCTCAACCACGCAGCATCCTCAACTTCTACATTACCTATCTCTAATATCACGCCTGTCGCTATACTACTTGCGTCACACCATACAACCCCCTTCTCCGACTTCGGAGTGTACCATCTTCCTCTCACTGGGTCTTCGCGTCTCACACTTTCTATGACATCTTACATCATCGTGACTGTCTCTTTTCCAACCTTGTCTTCCCATCTTACACCTTCCGCTCTCCTCTTAACGTAACTACATGCTACCCGCAGCCATCCTGCAATGGGATAGTGGCCCACCAGCCTTCCACATGCTGAGAATAGCTCTCTCCTACTCCAGTTCTCCCTAATTTCCGGAACCTCATTACCTCTCTGGAATACTAGCTCGCCTGTTCTATCTCTCTCTAATCTCAAGCCCAACGCCGCACCACCTTCAAACGGCTGCGGCTCCTTTGTGGCCAATCCAAACCTAGCCAAGTGCTCTACAACCTCGGCTGCCGTCACCACAGTCTCGTCCACTAGTATATCGTCAATATATGAATTCGTGGCAGCCTTCATCTTATGCGTTTTCCCCAGCACTGTCTTGAGCATCCTCGCCATGATTCTTGGAGCCGAATTCAACCCGAACCCCAACCTCGTCAAGCAATACGTTTTCCCCTTGTATCTCACCAGCTGGTACTTCCAGAGCTTCTCTGTCACATGAATTTGTAAATAAGCGGACTTCAAATCCACAATGGTCGAGGCCCCACCCATCTGCCTCCACTCCCTGAGTGTCTCGCCGCACACATCCGCGACGTCATCGCCTGTGTGACTCATCACGTGGGTATTAAGTTCACGAAAATCCAATACAGGCCGTACCTTGTTTTTCGTCGGTTGAACCACCGCCATCAACGCCAACACTCCACTCTCCCCTTCCTTCCCCCACGGCAACAGAATGCCCTCATCAATCCACCTCTTCACCTCCTTGTCAAAATCTTCTCTCACTCCCTCTTTCATAGCATGTTCGTAGCAACCAACTTTGTTCTTCAAAACAGGCAACTCTCCTTTCAACAACCACTCGACTACCCACTTCCTACCATCAAATACCGCAACAAAATCCTTATCTTCAATCTTGCATGGATCAGCCCCCCATTTCGGTGCCTGGCTTCAACACCCCTCTCTTTGGCTCAACAACCCCGGCTGCCTTTGTGAACTTTTCTTTCAGCTCTTCAGTCTCCGTCAGCTTCACAACCCTCCCTTCCGACTTTATGGCCACAGCGCATTGGGTCTCTCCACTCTCGGCAGTAGAACGGCTTACCAGTACCTTCCCAAACGTTACCGGTACTCTTCCATCTACAATCGTAGCGCCACCCAGTTGGCTGATTACATCCATCCCCATCACTACATCAATGCCATCAATTACTCTATCAAGTACTATGGCCCTGATCCACAATCGGATTCCTCGCACTGTCAACTCCACTTCTCTGGCACCCTCACACCTTATCTCTCTTCCATCGACTCCACCCAGCCTAGCGTCCTCTCCCTCACACTTTCCTACCAAACGAGAGGCCAATACAGTGGTCGAACAGCCAGTATCCACAAGGGCTCTTGCCCCTTTCCCCCCCACCAGTACATCCACCACTGGCAGGGAGCTTGGGAGCGCCTTTACTCGACTAAAGGGGTAGCTTCCGGCGCAGCAGCTCCCCCTTGACCGTTTCCCTGGTTGCAACGGCTCGCTATGTGACCCTCCTTCCCACACCGATAGCAAGTTATGGCTGGCTTCGGCTCCTTACACTCCCTTGCCATGTGAGAGCCACCACATCTGAAGCAGCGACCTTTGAACCCACACGCCTCCCATTTCCTGCCACTCGGCTCACCCCGTGGAGCCTGCCACCTTGCCTCCACTTCCGGCTCCCCAGTAGCAACCGCTGCAACTCCACGGCTTCCTCCTGACACCAATACTCTAGCCCTAACTATTAATTCACTCACGCTCACCGAGTCCGACTCAACGTCCTTAACCTGCTGCAGCTCCATCGATATCCTGTCCGGAAACCCAGTTATAAAAGCTAGCTTCACAGCCCTCTCCCTTCCACCCAGCTAGCCCTGCCACCCTCCTTATCTCTTTAGCAAAGACATCCACCCCTTCAACTGTCCATGTCACCCTCTTTAGCCTTCCATATGCCTCAAACATTCCCTGTGTAAAAGCCTCCTTCAATCTAGCACTTATCCTCTTAGCATCAAATTTATCATTCTCACGCATTTCAAGGTACAAGGCTAACGCATCTCCCTCCAAGTTCTCTCAGACTAATGCTAAAAAGTCTTGGTTTACTCACGCCTGTTCTACTGCTGTCCGCAATAAGGAGGAAGCATTCAAACGGTACCGATGCCTTAAAACTCAAGACTCTCATTCTTCCTATGTTTCTGCCCGGAATCAAGCCAAATCTGTTCTTCGACTTGCCAAACACTCTTTCATCAATAATAAATGCACTGAACTATCCAACTCTAGCTCTTCCCAAGCTTTCTGGCATCTAGCCAAAAACCTCTCCAACAATTTCTCTTCCTCGTCTTTCCCTCCCCTTTCCCACTCTGATGGCACAACCATCACTTCTTCCTCTGACAAAGCTAAACTCTTCGCTCAAACTTTTGCTAGAAACTCCACCTTGGATGATTCCGGTGCTATTCCTCCCTCTCCACCCTCCTCTCTCTTACTTATGCCTAATATCCTAATCTCTTCTAAAGATGTACTTTCTACCCTCTCTGGGCTTAACACTAATAAGGCGTACGGTCCGGACGGTGTTCCTCCTGTTGTCCTCAAAAACTGTGCTTCCGTGCTGACTCCCTGCCTAGGCAAACTCTTTCGTCTCTGTCTATCCTCTAACGTCTTCCCTTCATGCTGGAAGTTTGCTCACATTCAACCTGTCCCAAAGAAGGGTGACCGCTCTCAAACCTCCAACTATCGTCCAATTGCTCTCATCTCTTGTCTTTCTAAAGTTTTTGAAACTATTCTTGCTTCCCAATTTCTTAAGCATTTCTCTTCTCATAATCTGCTCTCAGATCGCCAGTATGGCTTCCTTAAGGGTCGCTCTACTGGTGATCTTCTTTCATATCTTACTAACTCTTGGTCATCCTCCTTTCGGGACTTCGGTGAGACTTTTTCTATTGCACTAGACATATCGAAAGCCTTCGATAGAGTCTGGCATAAATCTTTAATTTCTAAACTACCCTCCTTCGGTTTCTATCCCTCCATCTGTGCCTTTGTCTCTAATTTCCTTTCCGGCCGTTCCATAGCCGCGGTTGTGGACGGCCATTGTTCACTTCCTCACCCTATAAACTCCGGTGTTCCTCAGGGCTCTGTCCTATCTCCTATTCTCTTTCTAATTTTTATAAATGATCTCCTTAACTGTACCTTAATTCCCATCCATTCATTTGCAGACGACTCAACCTTACACTACTCCATTAGTTTTTCAGAACGCTCCAGCCAGCAATCCCTCAACGACAAACGTAATGAAGCCATAGAACTCTTAAATTCTGATCTAAATACTATTTCCAATTGGGGCAGAGAAAACCTTGTTAACTTTAATGCTTCCAAAACCCAATTTCTCCATCTATCTACCCGTCAGGATCTCCCAGCGGACTATCCCTTATTCTTCAACAATACAAAAATCAACCCTTCATCTTCTCTCAATATTCTTGGTGTCTCTTTTTCTTCTGCTCTCATTTGGAAGGACCATATTACCAGTCTTGCTAAGGCAGCCTCCCAGAAGCTCGGTGTGCTCAACCGCCTTAGGGGGTTCTTTTCCCCTGCACAGCTTCTTGCTCTGTACAGGGGCATAGTGCGCCCTTGTATTGAGTATTGTTCACATGTGTGGGGAGGTTCCTCTCACACCACTCTCCTAGACAAAGTTGAAAGGAAAGCCTTTCGTATCATTAACTCCTGTCCACTCACCAACTCTCTGCAGTCTCTCTCTCTCCGCCGCAATGTTGCATCTCTCTCGCTATTCTATCGCTACTATAATAATCAGTATTCCTCAGAGCTATCCCAGTGCATACCACCTCCTTTACGTAGGGCACGTGGTACCCGTCTTGCAACTCAATCCCACCCCTACTCTTTGCAACTCTCCAACCCAAGAGTGAAACGTTACTCTCAAACTTTCTTCTACTCAACAGCTGAGCTCTGGAACTCTCTCCCAGAATCAGTCTTTCCCTCTTCCTATGACTTAAATTGCTTCAAACTCCGTGTGTCCAGGCATTTTGGCTCGAACGTCCCTTGATTTTGGCCCTGTCACTCTTTCAACTATGGGGGAGGCACTCGCTATAGGCAGTAATGCCTTTTGCCTCCCTCAATCACATAGAAAAAAAAAAAAAAAAAAAGTACAGTGGTATGAAACTAGCCAAGTCGTCAAATTTCAAGAGTTTCGCCACCAACTCTGTCTTCTTTAGCCACGCCACCACGTCGCCCTTACCATCATACGACTTCATCATTTCACTACTCACCTTCCCTTTCCCAGCCATGGTGACTAGTATAGGCCCGGATAGCTTGTGGTTGAAATACAAAATGTTAGCACGCTTACCTCACAGTGAGAATATCCTTGTAGAAATGCTGCGCTGTATAGGCTAGCCTAGGCCTAGGCCAAGTGGTTCCCCATCCAAACGCTCGAGAAACAGCGACCACAAACCACAATCCAACCTGACCTACAGCTACAGTGATGCCCACACGAACCTCCGACCTCGGCTGAATCTATTCACCTACCACAGCAACACTACACTCGGTAAATACAACGGGAGCTCCCTGCGACCTCTACACCCCAGTCATCACACGCATGTTTCTGTCGCTTTCTGTCGCTACCCCCGTTCGTTTGCCCAATTTGCCTAAAACTAACTAACCGACCCAACGTAAATCAAATCTACCCAACATAAATCGAATTACACCACAAGGACCTAGTCTTTATAATCACGTTAATCTAAACGTGATCTTTACATCGATCTTATCTATTTATATCATATATCTCAAAACACGTAAATATGTTCCCGTAGGCAATTACTTAAATCTAACTCTGTTCCGGAGTGTCCCACACTCCTGCTTTCTATCTCACAAATGAAGTTATACAATACAATTTAACTCCTATTTCATTTCACTTATAATCAAGTTTCAACTCATAGATCATTACATAACAACACAACAGAAATGCAATACATTAAAATACGCACTGGCAACAACTCCAACATAACCATCATAAACACATACATCCCTCCCCAAACATCCCCTACAGTACCAAATGAATACAGACCACTATTACAACAGATCACAAATACCCCACACATCATCCTGGGTGGTGACTTCAACGCAAAGACGTCGGCCTGGTTCGTCGATAACCCCGACACAGACAGAGGGCTGGTACTTCAACACCAAACAGATAACCTCATCATCCTTAACGAAATCCATGAACATACCCATATTCCCCACCAAGTCCTCTATAACCCATCATCTCCAGACATCACCTTTCGCTTCCCAGAACTCGCCCCCACAACATCCTGGAGGGTGGTTATAACCTTAGGCTCTGACCACTTTCCGATCATTATCACCACCAAAACCAGACTCACCCCAGCTAGCCACTGACACACTTACGCCAATTATAAAAGAGCTAACTGGGAAGCATTCACAAATGAAACAGAACAACACTTCACAGGGCGGGTGCCCAACCCCGAAAGGGGTTGAAATAGGGGAGCTATCCCCCCACCAAAGGCGGCTTTCTAGGGCCTTTCCTAGCTGATGCTGAGAGGATTGGGTTCTAGTCATATGGTGATGGGCTGATCTATCAGAGTGAGAACTGAGCGATCTCTGCCATACCCATAGCTTACTCCGACTGTTCCTTTTACTTATGTATTTCCTAGATATCAAGTGACGGTGTCTTTTCCGTGGATTGACCTCCCAATCTACCAAGATTGGAAGCCAAAGCGTCACATTTTTCCTTTGCCCCTCAACTTTCTCTTCATAATTGCTGAGGGGCACAGGGCCCTGGGTGGGGCTTTGGTTTCCCGGGCGTTTCCGCAACCTCCTCAGCTCCCCGCCATGGAGTGGCTTCGGTCACCCAGGCTTTAATGTGGTAGGCAGGGAGGGTTCTGTGGGGGCGCTCAGTTATGGCCTTGGCCTTGCTCGGGGCCTCGGGGCTGTTCGGCCAGGCAGCTTAGGGAACAACAACAACAACTCTAAACAGCGTACCCATCACTAACATCAACAATGATGTACACATACTCAATAAAACTATCCAAAACGCTGACAAGAAACACATTCCTAGAGGTAACAGAAAAAGACACAACCCCAACTTCACACCAGAAATTCAAAACCTCATCAGACAACGCGACATACTGAAACACTCCCCAGCACCCCACACACAAGACATCACACAACAAATCCAAGCACTCAACACCCAGACTAACAACAAAATACAAGAACAACAAAAACTAAATTGGAATAACTTCCTACAAACACTTGATCACAAAACAAACCCCAAAAAACTCTACAAAACACTAAACACCATCACACTTTCCAACAGCAACACAACACAATCACATGCTGCAATCACAACAACAGACTCTACTCCTTCATGTAAACAACAAGCAAACACTCTCATCAGTCACTTCTCACGTGTCAGCCACCTAAAACCCCACAAAGACGACCGACGTGTCATCCGACGTAAGAGACAATTCCCCACAGACCCTAACTATACACCCTTCACCAATCACCAGACAAAGCACATCATCAACAATCTCAAGCACTCACCCGCCTGTGGCCTAGACAACATAAGCAACATACACCTCAGACACGTGTGACCACAAGGCATACAAGCACTCACTAACATATCAAACTACAGTTACTCACACAATATAATACCAGACATCTGGAAGCATGGTATTATCATCACATTCCCCAAACCCAACAAAGACCCCACGCTACCCTTCTCACACCGCCCCATCACACTCCTTTGCACCCCCTCCAAAATCATGGAACGCCTTGTACTACAACTAATTACACCCGACCTACCCCTAGCTCCAACACATGGCTTCAGGCCACTGCACTCCACAAACACTCTTCTCACAGACCTTACACAAAGAGCTTTTGATGGCATCAACTCAGCTAGACCACCACACAGATCACTACTAGCCACACTCGACATTAGTAAAGCCTTCGATGCCATCCCCCGCCAACACCTAACAAACAAAATCTACAACACAAACATGCACAACAACACAAAAAGATGGCTGGCCAACTTCCTAGCAGGCAGATGTGCACACATATCTTTTACCGGTCAGTCATATAGAATCAGAAACTTTTGTTACGAACTGGCACTCGGGTACACAAGGGCTCTCAATCAGGACTCGAATACGGCTCGCTGCCACAACGGAAACACACGATCCCAACCCCTGAGTACTGCCAGCCGAACAAAAAAACACCAATACCCTCCAGAGTTCAATCTGCTATAACGGGGTATACAAGAACTCGGTACTAGTGTTCAACAACAGACTAATAAAGAGACAGGAATTATCTAGTCTGGTCAACAATCAAACAATGAAGTAAGAAACAACACAAAAGAATAGTGTTGGCCGAAGCCGAAGTAATCCACCCTTGACTATGAACTTAAGAAGTCCACCACCCTCTACTTCGGATCGGCACTATTACGTTACGTTAATTAATAGTCCTTAAGCATCGAGCAAGGAATCTTCTGAAAAAAGTTAGGTGCTTCTCGGATGCTCGTAAGAAGTACGTATCGGATTTTGAACAGTAATTCGATAAGCAAAGACACTGGCAATTAAATACTATTAAAGGCTTAAATTGGCATAAGAATAATTAAAAGAATATGCAATAGTAAATGGCAAACATTAAAAGGAAGTACTCCGCAAATGCAACGGCAATAGCCTACTCGGATTGTGCTCGTGGGCCACTAATCACTAAAGTAGCCAAGCTTGCAACACATGAAATCAATAGTGCATAAACAATATCATACATAAGGAAAGCTTCAATACTATTCTGTATCTACTAAACGAGTAAAGTCTAGCTGGGGTACTGTAGGCAAAAAGGTAGCAGTGACTGAGCAAAAACGGCTCGTAGCCTAGCGAAGTCCTCACGACTGTTTAAAGTATTACGTTAAAACTAACAAGTGCACTTTGAGAAATCCAGATCCCTTGTATCTGGTTTTCTCCCGGCTCCTTGACAAAGTAAAAACAAACTGGTAATAAAATACAGGGTGGTTAGGCTCTTGCCCTCACGCACTAAATTATTAACTCAACACAGTCAGCCGCGAAGACAACCTAGGCTTCACTGAACCGAAACGAGTATGCAGGTTTATCGCTTAACCACTGCATCAAACAACAACTCGTAATACAGAAAAGCCTTACCCCAGTCTAGCATTACCTAGACTAGCAGAAAACAGGAATAATAATAATAACACACAGGGAAATGCATATACAAGTGCAACAAACATAAATCAATCCTATTCTAAGTCAACCCTTCCAAAATAGGCTATCTAATAGGCAAGTATCTCGTGAGAACTCAAGCGATAATACGTTGGCTGACTAGCTCTGCACCAACGGGACCATGGAAGTTAAACAGGGCAGGGAAAAGAGGAAATAAGACTAAGGGTGGAACGTCTAAAGTAGGCACCGCAAAGTCGTTGCCGAGAAGAAGGTCGACGCCCTCCACTGGCAATTTCTCAACGATCCCAACATCTAAGTCCTTAATCACACCATCAACTTCCAGCTCCACACGAACCAACGGTATGACCTGGTCGCATTAATACCCTGAACAACAACCACCCGTGCCGCATTAATTGGTCGCCCCGTGAAATTCTTCAAAAGTGTCTGTGAAGCTCCAGTATCATGCAAAACTTCCACCTTATGCTGGCAACCCGCCCAACTTACCCTACCGGTCCCTCTATGGGCGCAAAAGACATCACGGACAGTGGACGAGCCTTCCTGAGTCTTATACATAGCCTGTGACCCTGCCGCTGGCAAACTACCCAGGGTAAATCCAGACGACATTTCAGCCACACCTATGCTGCGCACCAAAGACACGGCTGCAGTTGGTGGCTTACTAGGACAAGATTTTGCATAATGCCCCTTCTTTCTACAATGAAAACATTCCACCTCCCCTATCGGTCTCTTCCGATAAGGGGTGGAGTTCTGACCCTTCTGTAATGGGACGGCTGTAGTCTTTGGTTCAGTCCTGGTATCTTGGCTTTTAAACTGAGGTTTATATCTAGTGATTGTCCTGAGCTCGAGGGTTTGGAGTATCGCGCCCCTTGGGAACTGCATCAACACGCTTTACAGATTCACATCCCCTGATTAGCGACAACCTGAGGTCAGCCATCTCAGCTGCCTCTTGAAGAGTTCTTGGGTTCTTTTCTTTAATAGTTAAAGTCATTTCTGCACCAGTACACTTATAAAACTGCTCGAGCAGAAACAGCTCAGTCAACTGTTCTGCCGTCTCAGCTTTCTCAGAACGTGTCCAGTTTTTAAGTGCATCTTTTAAGTCCCGGGCATGTTCAAGAAAGGTTGCCTCCCTAGTCTTTGTAACACCCCGAAACTTCAATCGATATGTTTCCGGTTGCAACTCGTATGCCCGTAGGACAGCTCTCTTCAATTCTGGGTAGTCAATGCAAGACTCTAAAGGCAGTGCATCATAAGCCTTCAGACCCTTACCCATAAGTCTTGAGGAGACTAGAGCTGCCCACTTCTCTTCAGGCCAATTATGCTCCCTACACTTCTTCTCAAAACGATTACAAAATTCTGTGACTTCAGTTTCACTAAATACCGGCACCAATTTGACTAAGTGGGCTAAGGACTGTTCTCTTACTTGGCCCTCACGGCCCATCCGAGTCCCTGTCGACTCTGCACGAGTCTTATCTAAATCTAATTTAGCAGAATATTTCTCTGAGTCGTACCTAAGCTCAGCCTCATGCCTCCTGGTCTCATCCTCCTGCCTCCTAACCTCAATCTCATGCCTCCTCGTCTCATCCTCCTGCCTCCTGGTCTCATCCTCCTGCTTCCTAGCCTCAATCTCCTGCTTCCTAGCCTCAATCTTAGCAAGCTCAAGTCTAAATACCATATCTGGAGACAGGCAGGAAGAGGGAGCTGCCAATTCTCATCCCTCTGTGGGAGAGTGCTAACCTCCGGTAACTGAGTGGACGGCACTGTGGGAGTCGAGTGAGAGGGGATCTGGGGAGGAACCCCCCGAAACGCCCTCTCCTCCAAAACCCCATGTCGCCCACGCAACACCCAGGAAATCAGCTCCCCCTTGGACATCCCTGCTACATTGGAAATTCCCAAAACCTTGGCTATCAGGTGCAAACCACAAACATCCACCCCAGTCAGCCTCTCCTCCGTCACGTGGTACCGCTTACTCACAAAAACTCTAGCATTCTCCTCACTGGTTACTAACGGCACACCTTCAAATGACATCTCTCGCTCATCGTCAGTGCTAATGCACGACATACTTAAGTCCACAAAAAAATTCTCGAGACAAAAGTGTTAAACTTCCTATGCAAGCACTAATTACTAAATTAACTGGAGTCCCTTAAATGCTTTACTAATTGCCATACAAAAAAAAAATCTTCAATATGCACGCTAAAATACAAACAAACAAATGTTGTACAACTCTGCAAAAATTTATACTGTTCACAAAATCCTAAGCAAGGTCGCCATTTGTTACGAACTGGCACTCGGGTACACAAGGGCTCTCAATCAGGACTCGAATACGGCTCGCTGCCACAACGGAAACACACGATCCCAACCCCTGAGTACTGCCAGCCGAACAAAAGACACCAATACCCTCCAGAGTTCAATCTGCTATAACGGGGTATACAAGAACTCGGTACTAGTGTTCAACAACAGACTAATAAAGAGACAGGAATTATCTAGTCTGGTCAACAATCAAACAATGAAGTAAGAAACAACAACACAAAAGAATAGTGTTGGCCAAAGCCAAAGTAATCCACCCTTGACTATGAACTTAAGAAGTCCACCACCCTCTACTTCGGATCGGCACTATTACGTTACGTTAATTAATAGTCATTAAGCATCGAGCAAGGAATCTTCTGAAAAAAGTTAGGTGCTTCTCGGATGCTCGTAAGAAGTACGTATCGGATTTTGAACAGTAATTCAATAAGCAAAGACACTGGCAATTAAATACTATTAAAGGCTTAAATTGGCATAAGAATAATTAAAAGAATATGCAATAGTAAATGGCAAACATTAAAAGGAAGTACTCCGCAAATGCAACGGCAATAGCCTACTCGGATTGTGCTCATGGGCCACTAATCACTAAAGTAGCCAAGCTTGCAACACATGAAATCAATAGTGCATAAACAATATCATACATAAGGAAAGCTTCAATACTATTCTGTATCTACTAAACGAGTAAAGTCTAGCTGGGGTACTGTAGGCAAAAAGGTAGCAGTGACTGAGCAAAAACGGCTCGTAGCCTAGCGAAGTCCTCACGACTGTTTAAAGTATTATGTTAAAACTAACAAGTGCACTTTGAGAAATCCAGATCCCTTGTATCTGGTTTTCTCCCGTCTCCTTGACAAAGTAAAAACAAACTGGTAATAAAATACAGGGTGGTTAGGCGTTAGGCACTTGCCCTCACGCACTGTAAATTATTAACTCAACACAGTCAGCTGCGAAGACAACCTAGGCTTCACTGAACCGAAACGAGTATGCAGGTTTATCGCTTAACCACTGCATCAAACAACAACTCGTAACACAGAAAAGCCTTACCCCAGTCTAGCATTACCTAGACTAGCAGAAAACAGGAATAATAATAATAACACACAGGGAAATGCATATACAAGTGCAACAAACATAAATCTATCCTATTCTAAGTCAACCCTTCCAAAATAGGCTATCTAATAGGCAAGTATCTCGTGAGAACTCAAGCGATAATACGTTGGCTGACTAGCTCTGCACCAACGGGACCATGGAAGTTAAACAGGGCAGGGAAAAGAGGAAATAAGAATGTAAGGTAGTAGAGAAAGTTCCCATCAGTCAGAAGAATATAAATAGTTAGCAAGGGAAATGAGAAGTCGCTCTGCCTAATGAGTTCTGATGAAAAAATGGCTAGACTTCCCTTTTATACCCGGCCCTCTAGTGAGCCCAACGTGAACTACTAAGGACCGCCCACTGACAACCATTACGTAATTTCTCTCTCTCCTCTGGGATACACAAAGGCTCCCCTAGCACTGAGGGAGGGAGGAATGCGAGTGAGTTAGGCCTACCTCCTGCCTGGCGTACCCACTGACCCCTAACTGTGGCTGTTTCTCTTCCCATCATTACAAATAAGTTTTACACACAATACTTATAACTAATGATATAAAATAGAACTCGTTGACTCAGATGAAAACAAAAAACATATTCATAATACTTATACTACAACGGCTCACATGAACTAAGTTAGGAAACTCTACATAGACTACAGCCAAAGTTCCTGCCCTGACGATCCTAGCGAGAGTGGGGCATGACTAGGCGTTCTGTACAGCATGCTCACACGTGGACATGCGTCACACTTTCCAAACGGAGTCCCACAAAGATCCGTCCTATCACCCGCACTCTTCAATCTGTACATGCACGACATAAATATACCCAATACACCCCAAATAAACTTAGCCTCCTATGCAGACGACATAACACTCACATGCACACACCATGACCCAAACACAGCAACAGATCTCCTTCAACCCTATCTCAACACACTACATGGCTGGTGCACTACAAACAGACTTAATCTAGCCCCAGCCAAATCCACCGCAACCCTGCTCACAAGCTGGACAGGAGAACACGAATACATCCCTCGACTCACCATAAACAGCACACCCCTAACACATACACACTCACCCAAAATCCTAGGAGTAACATATGATACTCATATGACATTCAAACAGCACATCACAAACACGAAAAAGAAACTGACACCCAGACTTAACGCCCACAGGTCATTTGCTCACACAAAATTTGGACACAACAAAGAAACCACTACCACAGTTTATAAACAATACATAAGATCAGTGATGGAATACGCAAGCCCAGCCTGGGAATCTAACCTAGATGAAACACATAACAAGACCTTACAGACTATTCAAAACAAAGCCCTAAAAATCATTACAGGCTGCACAGCTACTACACCCACAGATCACCTACATCAAGAAACCAATATCCTCAAAGTCAAAGACCATCTGGACATGAGAGGCACTCAACGTTTAGATAACCACAAGCCTCTGGAACGATCCAAACACTTGACGCATTTAATGCAAAGTTTGTGAGCAAAAACTGGCAAAAGAGAGCAGGTAGGAGCAATGCATAGTTCGAATCTCGTCATGGTGCTAATAAGGGAATCCCCCCCGCCGGGATGAGCCGCCCAAACCTCTGCTGGAGAAGCAGTCAGGAGCCTGGAATATAAGATTTCCAGGAATCAATGCTCACAAGGATAACCTGCGAGGTGTTATACATCCTAACTCGTGTCTGCTGGAAAATTAGCTATAGTGCACCACTACTCTAACCTTCCGCCGGACCAGTTTAAGTTGGGTTTAACTACTAACCTGTGCCAAGTGTCCCAGGTCCCTTGACCTTTAGTGTCTGATCATCTATAAACAAGTTTGCAAAACTAATCTTATCACTCTTGTACACTAGACTTGCGGCGCTGCAGGGCGAGACCTAATCATGTAACTGGGTCAGTTAGGGCGAGTTACTCGGCGCGCCGAGTTTGCAGCCCCTTTAGGAATGCAGTTCCGACGGGAGCGTGTGGTTCAGCCAAACCACGCCGGGACCTTTTGAATGTTCCTACCCGTTTATAAGACGGATAACTTGGGCCCACCGCACGGGGCCGCCGGAAAAACAAAAACTCGAGAGACAAGGAGATGGCACAGCTCCCTGACCCTGAGTCCCACACATAACACATCATAAAGAATATATTAGGGACATCTCCCCTACCCCACAAACATGCTACAACGCATGTAAAAAACAGTAGGGGCATACATAGGCATATAATTAAAATATAGAAAATTTAGCATCCTAAATTACCTGAAACCTACTCCGGAGACCCCTACAAAAATGCAGACCACGAGGTACGACGAGCAACACCAGCAGACGACGCTCCGTGGACCATCACAGCGCTCGGATGAGGGAGGCCCACTCAAGGGGCCCAAAGCAAAACACGAACTCTGGAAGGTGGAGCACCACGTGCAGACACCCTTAAACCAGAGCATTTGCTGATAATTAACAATCTGACATGTACTTTCCTCAATAATGACAGTCTGTATCATGCCTTGTAGAGTGTTAGCCTTCTAGCTAAGTAATCGCAAAAGCTAAAGGCATATCACAACAAACAATAAAACACACGCGGTACGAAGATCCTGGACTCGTAGACACCTGTTACAAAAGTACCCTATTTTAACACATACTTCCTGCGGACACACCAATGTGGCAGCCGTGCTAGCTAATCTAAACCTTGTTACTACAACACAGATGCATACAAATGAGTAAGGACTCACTAGAAGCTCTGGAACATCGAATAAAGCGGAGCGCGGCGCAAGCCATGTTGTCACTGTGGCCGCGGAAGTAGGAAGGACGAAGATGGCCGCTAGAGGGCCTGGTGTTGGGAAAGCAAAACATGAGAAATCCACGCATATGGCAAGACATATGATAACAGATATTAAGTAATTTTTTCTTTTTTATATTTTACGGAGTTTTTTTCTGTAGGGTACCCGATCAAAATTACGATCCCATAAGAGAATTAGGTGTGCACTTATGACGAGTACTCCATAATACTTCCGCGCGGGCTATTCAAAATGCTTGCGCAGGATGTTGAATGGAGACTATTATTATTAATAGGCGAAGTCGTCAATGACGGAGGGGCCCTATTAAATATATATATATATATATATATATATATATGAAATAATGAATAGAAGGAAAACACAGGAGAGGATGGAAACCAAGATCAACAAACAGAAAGCAAGGACAAGAACAAACGCTACCCAGCCACCCCCACCAACCAAGCGAAAGACGAACGAAGGGACCAAACAGAAAGCAAGGACAAGAACAAACGCTACCCAGCCACCCTCACCAACAAGGTCAAAATAAATTGCCAGGAAGGCGGGACTGCGAGATGAGAGAGTCACCCACCTGAACCAAAACCTCCACATCCCAGCAGAAAAAATAACACATCATCATCACCCCGTTTGTCCCCTCAAGCGGGGTCGGGTCGTCTCGACACCGCTCTCCACTCTCCTCTGTCACCAACTCTGTCCAGATCAACCACTCGGCCATCATCTCGCACAGAATCCATCCATCTCTTTCTCGGTCGTCCTCTCTTCCCTGCACCCATCTCCCCGCGCTCCGCTGACCATCTTACTAGATCGTCCTCTTCTTTCCTCTTCACGTGTCCGTACCACCTCAGTCTGCTTTCTCTTATCTTCTCTCTCAATTCCGTGATCTTCACTTCCTGTCTTATATCTTTATTTCTCATTCTCTCCCGTCTTGTCACTCCTCTGATCGCTCGCAGACATCTCATCTCCCCCACTTCCAGTGACTTCACATGCTCTTCTTTCACTGCCCAAGTCTTTGCCCCATAGAGAACCACAGGTCTTACCATTGTCTTGTACACCTGTGCCTTCAACCTCATCGGCATCCGTCTGTCATGGATTACTCCACTCACATTCCTCCATGCGTTTCCTGTCCCCTGCAGTCTTGCTTACAACACAACACGGCCAGAATACCGCGACCGCCAAGAGAGTCTTATATTCCCAACCATTTTAACCAAGCCATAGGTGGGGATCTATAACCATGTATCTAATGTTAAGACAAACCAACACACATATACATATCTGTTTTATTCACTAACTATTCTTCGGGGAGAAATTAACCTAGTACATGTAACCACCCCCTTACCTCATGCCAACTGCTACCACTCCTTTGTGGTATTCCACTCCGATTGTCAGCATTATGACGGATATCTAGGACTAGATCTTCTGCATAAGCTCCAAGCTCAGGTTGATTGTGGCTAAAGACTGATCACTTTTAAGAAAAGAAAACCAAAATTCCACAAGAAACAATCAATCAACTCCTCCATCCCTAGAATTATGCAGCAAGACACTGTTTCCCCTGCCTTGCCTCTGTCAGAAAAACAGCCACGTAAAGTAAAATTAAAGAAAAAACAAGTACATAAATCTGCCACCTACGTTCAAAGTTATCCAGAACCTAACAAAAGGATAGAAACTTTGCCTTCTGCCAAAACTGCCCACACCACTCTCCTCAAAACTAGAAATAACAGCTCCTCCCATCATGGAAGTAACTTCTGCACACTTACTAATCACAATCCCTCATATTCTAACGACACTATACACCTCTCCCGAAATGTACAGTCACTTTCTGACAGCCAGTCAAAACCTCCTGAAAAGAACAAAATTTCATGCGACAGTTCGCCCTCCTGTTACGACCGGGACTCATATAAAACAAGGGCTCTTAATCATTGGACTAGAAAGGCACACAGCCACAACGGTAACACTAGATCCAACCCTCGAACTTATAATGCCGGTGCACAAAAACACCTATACCCTCCAGAGTTAAATCTGCGATAGCGGGGTATCCTCTAGCTCGGTGTAAGTGCACTACTACTACAGGCTAATGATCTCTGATACAGCCTGATCAAAACAACATACAATTACGTTAATAATGTATACAAGGAAAAAGATAGAGAGCTTAATTAAATCACTGGAATGATTTAATGCAAACCAGAAGAAGGTATAATTAAAGTTACTCTAAACAATAATAAACTGTCACTCCTATATTAAAGAAAGTGAATGAAAGTCCTAAAGCATCGAACAGGAATCTTCTGAAGAAAGTCTGATGCTGCTTAAGATGATCGAATCGGATTTTGAACTGTTATATAAAGCAGGAACAAGATATGACAAGTGTAGGGATATACAGTGTTAACTGGCACGGGAATAACGATAAATGCGCAATAGTATTATCTTCAACAACAAAAGAAGTACTTCCTCAGGCAACGCAAAACCCGGCTCGGGTTGTGCAACTCAACAACAACCAAGGCTTACAATCAACGTGAATAAAAATGCTGCATACATAACATAAGAGCTTATAATCCTAATCGGGTGTCTGCTAGGCGAATAAAGTCTAGCTGGGATGTCGTAGGCTAGGAAACGATGGCTGAGCAAG
Organism: Paralithodes platypus; assembly: GCA_032716605.1. NCBI lineage: Eukaryota > Metazoa > Arthropoda > Malacostraca > Decapoda > Lithodidae > Paralithodes > Paralithodes platypus. Next base: position 23,458,177 of record CM064530.1, read on the forward strand.
CGGCTCGTAGCCTAGCGAGGTCCTTAAGACTGTACGGCCAAATTACGTTAAATGACGGGGTGCTCTCTTGAGAGATCCAGATCGCTAGTATCTAGTTCTCTCCTGGCGACCCTCTTCAAGTCAAAGCAAAACGAGTTAGCACAGTGTTGGGTGGCAGAGGCAAAAGCCCTCACTCCGCAACACAATGCTAAACTCACAAGGTACACAGTCAGAAACACAACCTAGGCTTCCCACGCATCCGTTGCGATTGTACAAGTTCAACAAAACCTGGTACACATCGGAAATCACAACACCAATATCCTCACCCCAGTCTAGCATTAACCCGGGAACTGCAGGGAGACTCTTAAGAGATCCCCCGGCGGACTGCGGGAAGACTCTTAAGAGTAAGGGAGAAAAAGAAATCCATTTAAAACACCCCAATTTTTTTTTTTTTTTTTACCCGGGGGCCATGCCAAATATCACTCCTCCACCTCCCCTCCTTCCCCACTTTCCTCCCCTCCTTCAGTTATCACCTATTTTCCCTGTTATTCCCTTATTCTGTGGTTTATTTTCGTGCTAACATTAGCGAGTTGGTAGCAGGGCGTTGTCATCACTGTTACCAAGCGTGGGAAAGAGCGAGAGAGAGACTATTGCGGAACAGTGTCTCTCCAGACAATGGGAGGGGTGGAGGGCAGGGAGGTTGCCTCAGCCATACATTATGTAACTCCCGGCCTGTATCGCCGATTTTGACCATCCAAACACGGTTTCCACTTGTTTTATTGTTGTAACAGGTTAATACCTTTACAATCAACCTATAATAGGCGCATATGGATAAGTATTAATTCTATTTATGGTAAAATAACGATGTTAGTGATGGGAACAGCTCAAATATGTCAGCACAGGATTGTGGTGTCTCTTACCCCCCATGCGCACTTCTTAGGCTAAATAGCCCAGCAGACAACCAAGAAATAGGTAGGGAGACACCGCAAGTGTGTCGAACCTCTACAGACAAAATGTTAACCCCTCCAAAATGTCTAACTAAACATGAAATATCTGAGCGCTTCAGCATATAATGTGATGGCCGATATATGAAATCGTGCAGAACCAAAGGGGAGTTATGATGTTAAATAGATTAGAAGAATAGGAGGTAAGAAGTTGAGAGAGAGAGAAAGTGTTCTATAGGTGGAAGTCGGGGACAGATGACAAGGGAGGTGTGAAGGTTATGCTGGTCAAGCAAGCTCTGAGCGAGGAAGGCACAAAGGCAGCAAGGAGTGCGGGGAACTACCTTCTGCTGCGGCAGAAGGGCGGCAAAGCGGCCAGCCACTCAGAGGGCCCGGCCGTGGCATGACGTCACCGAGACAACGCGTAACACTACGCGCACAACCCTCTGCCTCCTGCACATACTCACTCACACTCTCTAGCTGTATCATTCAGTCTTATATATTAAACTTATAACTGATGATATAAAATATATGCATTGTCACAGACGAAAATAAAGACCACTTCTATACTGCCTGTGACATGACGATTCACAAGAAATAAATTACAACATTGTAGATAGACTATAGCCAAATTCATTGCCCTGGCGAGCGCTAGTGGCTACCGGGAGGCGATTCTGCGAACGCTGGTAGGCGTCACACTCCCATGCCCACCAAGTAAACAAGTCTACCATACCTATTCCGTTTTCTGTCACGGACCACTCACTCAAATTGCCTCCCCCACGATCATCAGCCCTGCTATCATTCAAAATAGAAGCACTATTCCCCCTCAACATCAAAAATGGATATCCCTTCGGCAAATGCCACAAGACACCATGATTCTGACCCCCAATATAACCACGATGGGCCAAGACCGATGCATGATCCAACCTGCCATAATATCATCTCGCCATAATGAAGTTCTCATAGCCAATATTTCAGAGGAAGTGTTGACCTTACCCAAAGGATTAATTATTGGTGACTTAGAAACGTTTGATGAAGTTGCTCCTACCCATATCAATCCTAATACCCCCCCCCCCCCCCCCAACATTCCTGACCATCTATCCCCTATGCAAAAAACAACAAATGCAACAATTACTGCAGGAATTTAGCGACATGTTTGCACAGACCCCCACCGAAATTGGGCAGACCAACCTAGAAGAACATGCCATTTATACCACAAGACCTCCCCTTCATCAGCCGTCGCAAAGAAAAAATCCTCTACAACGACAAGAAGAGGACCGCCAAGTACAAGAGATGCTAGATGCCGGAATTGCCATACCCTCTGTCAGCCCATGGTCTTCACCTGTTGTTTTAGTCAAGAAGAAAGATGGCTCGACCAGGTTTTGTGTCGATTACCGACGTCTGAACGACGCCACCATTACCCCTTTACCCAGAATTGACGACTCACTAGATTCCCTTCATGGATCCAAATGGTTTACAACATTGGATCTGCAAGCCGGGTACTGGCAAGTACCAATCAAGCCCGAGCATCAACAAAAGACCGCATTTTCAACCAGTGCAGGACACCTCTATGAATTCAACGTACTACCGTTTGGATTATGTAATGGCCCTGCTACATTTTCCCGCCTCATGGAATCTGTTTTGAAAGGGTTAACTTGGGAAACATGTCTTGCATATTTGGACGATGTTATTGTCTACGCCGGGACCTGGCACGAAAATCTTCATCGCCTTCGTCAAGTACTGCAGAGAATCAGAGATGCCGGATTAAAGTTAAAACCTTCAAAATGCGAAATTGCTGAAAATTCTGTAGGATTTCTAGGTCATGTAATCTCCACTCAAGGCATCTCCCCAGACCCCAAGAATCTGTCTGCCATCCAAAGTCAACAACCGCTTACCACCGTCAAAGGCATTCGCTCCTTCCTAGGCCTAGCCACCTACTACAGATGTTTTGTACCACATTTTGCAGAAATAGCCAGACCACTTCACCCACTCACTCACAAGGATACTGCGTTCGTGTGGACACCCGAGAGAAACCTAGCTTCCGAAACCCTAAAGGAAAAATTAGTCCAAGCACCTACAGTCTCTTTTCCTGATTACCAACAACCTTTCCGCCTGTATACCGATGTTTCGTATGCAATTGGTGCAGTATTAGCACAAGTTCAAGATGGAGAGGAACACGTCATTGCCTATGCCAGCTTAACAATAAACACCGCGCAACAGAATTATGCAGCCACAAAGAGAGTGCCTAGGCATAATCTGGGCATTGAATAATTTCAGCTCTTTTGTATTGGGTGCCAAGCTGGACATCATTACCGATCATCAATCTCTGCAATGGCTTCGACGATGTGAAACCAACTCCGCTCTAATAGTGCGTTGGAGAGAAACCTAAGAAGAATACGATTTTACCATCCACTACCGCCCCGGTAAACTCCATACCAATGCAGATGCTCTATTTCGTCTACCCGTACCGGACCACATCCCCACTAATCTGGCCGCCTTGCAACAAATCCCTCCAACATCCAAAGAACCGACCTTAATCCAATCCTGGGAAAGAAAGACTAAACCAAAATGGATACCCAAATATATCTTTTCCCATCTCACTCGTTGGGGTGACCAATTAACCACCGAATCTGGCCACATTGTTGTAGAACCCACCATCACCCAAGAGTACATGATTGCAATTCATGAAGGAAACGGGATACATTTGGGCCAAAGAAAGATGCTAAAAGTCTTCCAGAACCAATATTGGACCATCAACCAATCAGGCATTGCCAAGCGAGTAACGGAGGCTTGCAAACCATGTACCCTTGGCAAAGATCGGTGCCGCACCGCAGGAACGGCTGGCACCATCTCCGCGCAGAAACCATTCCAAACCCTGTCACTTGATGTAATGGGCCCCTTTCCAGTCAACAACGGCAAACGATATATAGTAACGTTTGTCGATGTATACTTAAAATTCTTGATAGCCTGCCCCACCAAAGACCACAGCGCTTACACCGTCGCCAGCCTACTAGCTACCAAAATCTTTCCTGTGTTTGGACTACCCGTGTCACTATTATCGGACAACGCCCCAGAATTCCGAAGTCAAGTTTTGGAAGAGTTCACAAAATTGTGTGGCATAAAGATGAAACACTCTTCTCCCTAATGGCCCCAAGAAAATGCAGTCTGCGAACGAAGTCACTGTACGATCAATGATCAATAACCAACTCCGTACGAGAATAATAGCCCTAAACACCTCAGACTGGCCAGCCCAAGTAAAACTAATCCAATGGGGAATGAACACCTGTCCAAAAGAAGATGGATTATCCCCCCATGAAAGAGTGTTTGGCGACGCCCCTCTACTATTACCATTGCACCACTTAGCCCAACCCCCCACCACTCAATCCACCATAGACCCCTTGCAACAATTAAAAAACAACCTGCATTATGCCCAAGTATGTCAAGACATAAAGAATGATACCACCAATGAGAAGTACCCTTTTGCCATCAACGACACTGTTATGGTGGCAAAACTCCCTGTCATAAACAAATTGGGTCCACGATATGTGGGCCCTTACGTAGTATCTCATGTCCCTAACCAGTACCAAACCTCCATCAACTACCATGGAGAAACAAGAACGTATCGAAACTGTTTCGTTAGAATCTATAAACCCATCACAAATTCCACAGACAACCCCCCCCCCCCCCCCTCTCCACCAATACCCCTGCACCACCTTCCTCTCATTTGCCCCAAGTTCCTGATTCCCAAATAACAAAAATACCAGCACCGACAATAACCAATCTCCCAATAAAGTACCCCTCCAACCCAGCATCCAAACCAACCAAGCCAACCCCACCAATACTCCGTCAACACACCCCGAGAACCCCCAACCCAATATTAATCTCACCAGGTGTCACTCCCCCCCAGAAAGCGAAACTGCATTCCCGTCCTGACACCTCCGACAGTCAACCTAGGTTAAACTGACCAGACCGTTATGTTCTACACCCCAGATTAAATTATAAACTTACTGGGCCTACGCCATCCTTGACGAAACATCTGAAAAGCCCAATAGACCAAACACCAAAAACTTCCACTTCTTCCACCCCCACTACCAAAACCAAACAACCTCCTAGTAAACGAATCCCCCCCTCTCCTAACTCTTCCCCCAACATCTTCACCACCGAGAAAAAAACCTACTAACTCCTTCATCCACTTCTCCACCCAATTCCACTCCCAGCACGAAAACATCCAACTCACCTTCCTCCTCAACAACTAACTCCCCTTCACCAAAACGCCCTCAACCCACTTCTAACAAACCACCCTTAACACCCTCTACTCCAACAGAAAACCCCTCGCCAAAATAAGAGAGATTTAGACCGACAATCCGAAACAAGACCAACATTACTGTCTCCCTCCCAACCAGCCTCGCACCCCCAACTTTATCCCCTTTTTCTTACACCATACCACCAAATTCCCGTCAACCCCCGTCTACACCAAACCCTGCCACCCATAATAACAATCAACAACCTCCTTCCACGCCTACCAACACCCCCAACCCAAAACCTCGCCAATATAAATCCTCTTCATCCTCAGAATCCAGCCCTGAGCCACCTATGCATACCAACTTTAGAACTACATCGGGCCGTCTAGTTAAAAGACCTGAACGATTCTCTTCCATCTTGGTTGCAACAATTGCAGCCCAACGTCAGCTACCTATACAGACACCCACAATCACACAACACACACCAACAACACTCAACCCTTAAGAATAGCTTGCCTAACAAACACACAACCTCACAACTCACAAGAATTTTGTCACCAACTCTCACCTTCCTTAAATACTGGTACTTGTACGTCCGCACCAGGAAATGACATTCCGCGACCCAAGAGGTCACCAATCACTGGCTTGACCACCACCAACACGGCTACATCTATCTCTCTACGACTAGTTCCAGCTCAACCACCACCATGTCATGTAAGTCTCCACAGACCAAGGAAAGTTTGTCAGGATTAGACATACACACAAAGCAGTCACAGCCTCAATCATCAATGACACCACGACTTCCATACGTGTCAATATAGACCCTTGCAAGACCCCTGACCAACGCTCCAAAAACTGGTGGGAATTCCTACACCCTCTGCAACTTACCGGTGATGAAGGTCACTTTCTCAACTTCACCCTGGAGGCACGTGGTCGTGCCTATCACGAAGAAGTGGGAAGTGAAATAACGAAGAAAAGGAAAAACACAGAAAGAGAGGAGAGGAAGGAAACCAAGATCAACAAACAGAAAGCAAGGACAAGAACAAACGCTACCCAGCCACCCCCACCAACCAAGCGAAAGAGGAACAAAGGGACCAAACAGAAAGCAAGAACAAGAACAAACGCTACCCAGCCACCCTCACCAACAAGGTCAAAATTAATTGCCAGGAAGGCGGGACCGCGAGATAAGAGAGTCACCCACCTGGACCAAAACCTCATGCTGTTTTAAGACGTTTATCCCCATCCAGGTGTCGATTTCTTCCTGGCGAGCGATAGCGAGCCAGCATTATATGGAAAAATCCGGCTTCGCCGGAGACATTTTTCTATCGAAAAATTTACAGATTTAGCTTGCTTTCAAAACAAAAATATATATATGCTGGCTCGCTACCGCTCACCAGGAAAATATTGACACCTGGATGGGGGAAAACGTCTTAAAACAGTAGGCTGAATGAGGCCGAATGAATACAAGCCAAAGAGAGAGGGAGAAAAAGAGAAAAAAGCGAGACGGGCTCCCTTACTGCATGAGGTATATTGTATAATGAATACTGGGAAATCTTCAAACAATCATTGATACCAGTGTAAAGTTGTAGTGTGAGAGTTACTATGTTGTTCACTGTGTTCCTCTGTCACTATATAACCAAATGTGTGGATGTGTTGTAGTGTGAGAGTTACTATGTTGTTCATTGTGTTCCTCTGTCACTATATAACCAAATGTGTGGATGTGTTGTAGTCTGAAAGTTACTATGTTGTTCATTGTGTTTCTCTGTCACTATATAACCAAATGTGTGGATGTGTTGTAGTCTGAAAGTTACTATGTTGTTCATTGTGTTTCTCTGTCACTATATAACCAAATGTGTGGATGTGTTGTAGTCTGAGAGTTACAATGTTGTTCACTGTGTTCCTCTCTCAATATATAAACAAATGTGTGGATGTGTTGTAGTCTGAGAGTTACTATAAGAACATAAGAAATTGGGAGTCTGCAGAAAGCCGATTGGCCTAAGCAAGGCAGATCCCTGTCCCACACAACCCCAATTCAATTACAAAGCCCAATTATAGGCTTCACACTCTAATACCCTGAGGATCATCTTACCAAAACGGTTAGAGATTAACGCAGGATTATGGGGGTCTGCAGAGCGCTGATTGGCCCAACCCGGCTGATCCCCCTTCACACCCAACCCTTCTCGTCCATATGCTTATCCAATTTTATCTTAAAGCTCCCTACAGTTTTAGATCCCACTATAGCACTTGGTAGTCCATTCCACCCATCTACAACTCTGTTACCAAACCAATACTTTCCTATCTCTTTTCTGAAACAAAATTTATCTAATTTGAAACCATTGGTACGAGTTCTTTCGCTATCACTGAGCTTTAGTACATTTGCCATGTCCCCTTTGTTAATCCCACTAACCCACTTGAACACCTCTATCATATCCCCTCTAACTCTGCGTCTCTCTAACGAATGTAAACCTAATTTCTTCAACCTTTCTTCATACGAAAGATTTCTAATATTATGGATCATTTTTGTCATTCTACGCTGTACTCTCTCCAATGAATCTATGTCCATTCTGTAATAAGGACACCAAAATTGGACAGCATAATCCATATGGGGTCTCACTAATGACAAGTAAAGTTTTAAGATAACATCAGCAGTTCTGTTACTCACACTCCTAGAGATGAACCCGAGAATCCTGTTTGCCTTATTACGAACGCTTATACACTGTTTTCTAGGCTTCAAATCATTGCTAACAAACACACCTAGATCTTTCTCGCAGTCTGAATTTTCTAATTCTAAATTAGCTAGTTTATATTTAACCCTTAATTAGAGGCTCATCACATAAGTCGAGTTAAATAAAGCTGGACTATGTGGCGGCGCTCGACATAGGTCGAGTGGCAATTTCAGCACGTAATGTTGCTGAGAGAGAGAGACAAGTGGTGGCAGGAGAGTAGCGAGCGTATGACTGCTCCAGACCACCGCGGCGAACATACTGACACGAATCCCAGCTCCCTCCTCCCTCTCTCACTCGCTATATAAGGAATTGTATCGGGAAAGTGGCTAATTACATGCTTTTTGCACTCGCGTTGCACCGTTATTGCAAGAAAACTAGCCATCATAAAAGGATCGTTATGGTGTCATTCGAAAGCTCTGTTTATGCCCTTTCAGGGATAGGTACTTGTTGTACGTTCTGGGTCTTATTTAGGCATGAAAATGATCACGTAAACAGCCCTATTTTGGCTAAAAACACCCCGCTGGGCGGTACATATAAATAAACCGCATAGGCCGCTCGTAAGGTGTTAACATTTGTTTGCATCTTCCCTATCTTTAATACATTGCATTTGTCAATGTTAAACTTCATCTGCCAATTTACTGACCATTCATGTAAGGTATCTAGATCCCTTTGGAGGCACTCTATGTTGCTATCTGAATCAATTGATCTCCCTATTTTAGTATCGTCTGCGAATTTACTTATCCTACTAGTTATACCTAAATCTAGGTCATTTATGTATATAAGAAACAACAGGGGACCTAATACCGATCCCTGGGGGACACCAATTTTGACTGCTCCCCATTCTGACTTGGTACCATTTATGCTGACTCTCTGCTTCCTACCAATTAGCCATGACCTAATCCATCCTAACAACGCCCCACCTATTCCATGTGCCTCAACCTTTCTCATCAATCTCTCATGAGGGACTCTGTCGAAAGCTTTACTGAAATCTAAATATATAATATCATATGACTTGTCATTATCTACTGCTTCATATACCTCTGAGAAAAAAACTAAGCAAATTAGTAAGGCAAGACCGTCCCTGAGTGAATCCATGCTGAGAAGAATTGATTAAGTTAAATGTTTCTAAGTGGTTTCTCATTTTCCTAGCAATAATTGACTCTAGTAGCTTTCCTATGATTGAAGTGAGACTAATGGGACGGTAATTGGATGCTATTGATTTATCACCTTTTTTGAAGATCGGAACTACATTTGCAAGCTTCCAAGCTTCTGGAACTATACCTGTTTCTAATGACTTGTTAAATAGAAATGTTAATGGGTAACTTAACTCATCTCTGCATTCTTTTAATACTCTAGCATATACCTCATCAGGACCAGGCGATTTATGAGGTTTCAGTCTGTCAATTTCCTTAACCACATAATTTTTACTTATAGTAACCGTACTTAACCTATTATCTATACTATCGCTGTATACCTTATGGACTTCTGGAAACTGTGCCAAATTTTCATTAGTGAAAACGGAAAGAAATTGACTATCAGTTCAGTGACAGTCAGTGACAGAGAAGGTTGTGTTAATCTGAGCTCCTGCCCGGACCACTTACCAGTGACCTTTAGTGACCATTACACCTACCTGTGTTTGGGGGCAGTGCACTCGTGTTATATAAAAGTGTTATAGCTCAGTTTTTAGCTGTTAGTTTACTTGTTTTTGTTTTTCTGTACTTAGTTTCTTGTTCCTCGCTAAGCTTATTGGGATCATGGCAGGTATGGAGTGCGAGTCTCTAACTGATCTGCATCATCTTATTCTCCAGGTAAGAGAGGAGATGGTTGTGGTGAAGGAAGAGGTCTTGGCTCTAAGGGAGGTTAATGTTAAACTTCAGAGGGAAGTGGATTTGATTAAAGACGAAAATCTAGCTTTCAAGCTTAGCCAAGAGGAAATAAAGTCAAGTAAGGGGAAAAGGGAGGAAGTTGATGAAAAACTGTATTCATGGCAGGTTGTTAAAAATACGGGTGGGAAAGTCACACTCAAGAAGCAGGATAGTAGAATAGGTATGAGTGTGACAAATACATTCTCTCCTTTGCGAGACGAATGTGAGGGAAAAGATAGTCAGGATAAGGGAGGGATAACCGAAGTGCCTGCCGCCGACTCAGCTCCAACCTCTGACGCTGTGCTACCTACCACCACCACTACCCCCACCACCACCACCACCAAGGGACCTTCTGCCACCACCGGGGGTTCTCCAACTGCAGCTGCTGGATCCTCCCGAGGGAAAGGTAAGTCTGTGTCCCGAGAAGGTAAGTCTGTGTCGATTGTGGGCGACTCCATGGTAAGACATTTAGTTAGGGCTACCCGCACTAAACTTAGGAAGGTTGTGTGTCTGCCTGGCCATGGAGTTGGGAGGGTTTTAGAGAAGATGGACCACATCTTGGAAGATAGTGGAGATAACCCCATTATCTGTCTCAGTGCCGGGAGTAACGATGTTGGTAAGGGTAGAAGTGAGGAACTGCTGCAGCAGTATCGGGATGTGTTAGATAAAGTTAGGATGAAGGGAGGGATCCCTGTAGTACATTGTATCCTACCCAGAAGAGGAGTTCCCAAGGAATGGACATCCAGGGCGATTGGTGTCAATTGCCGTTTGGAGAAATATTGCAAAGAAAAAGCAATACCATTCATTGATAACTGGGATAGTTTCTATGGGAGAGATGGGATGTACGCAAGGGATGGGGTTCATCTTTCACGGTTAGGGGTTTCTACATTAGCTAGTTCTTTAGATAGGGTGGTTGTGGGGTTTTGAACAGAAATATTGAGAGTGTAAATGAGAGGTTAATTGGAACAATTTTAGCGTCAGGCGAAAGCGATAAGGATATTCAGTCTCATGCTAAAAATGATGACTATAATGCAAATAATAGTAGTGATGGTGCAACAGAAGATGGAAATGTCGCTAAAAACAAAGGTAAATTAGGTATAAAGAAAAGAAGTAAATTGAGAGTATATTACACAAACTGTAGGAGTCTATGTAACAAAATGAACGAACTTAGAGCCCTTGTTAGCAAAGAAAATATAGACATAATAGCGCTAACTGAAACGTGGATTAATACAGAAACCAGGCATTTTTTAGCAGAATTTGATATACCAGGATATAGTTTGTTTAAATATGACCGAACAAGTAAGAGGGGTGGCGGTATAGCAGTGTTTGTCAGGAGTACATTAAAAAGCTGTATTAAATCAGGTATTAGACTAAATAACGATAATGAAAGTGTTTGGGTAGAGGTTAACGAAGGTAGTGAGACCATAGTTATTGGAGTTATGTATAGACCGCCAAATATGAGTAGAAATGACGGAACGTCATTATGGGAGGAAATTAAAATGGCATCAAGGTTTAGCAATGTGTGCATTATGGGGGATTTTAATTTTCCGAATATAGATTGGCAGCATCAAATAGGAGACTCTGATTCTGAGGAGTTTATAGAGGTAGTACAAGATAGTTTTTTATTTCAATTCATAGATACGCCGACTAGAGGTAATAATATTCTCGATTTAGTTTTCAGTAACAATGAACATATGGTAAATAATGTAGAGATAGGGGACCACCTAGGAAATAGTGACCACAATTCTGTGTATTTTAATATACAATGGAAAGGTAATACCAGAGAGAATACAACATTAATACCTGACTTTAGAAAAGCCAATTATGGTGGGTTAAGAAGAGCCCTATTAGCGGACCCTATGGTCAAAAAATTAAGTCGATCCAGGTGTCCAAATGAGTGTACCCCTTCTCAGGCACCTGTCATCTTAAGTCAGGAAGAGACGTCAACCTTGGTAGATACATACGATAATTTTATCAAGTCAGTATTCAATGCACAAAATAAATACATCCCCAAAAGAAAATTTAGATCAACACAGAACCAACCCAAATGGATGAATAATAGACTATTAGATCTTCTAGGACAAAAGAGAGGAATATATAGAAAAATTAGAAAAGGCGAAATTCACCTACTTGCTTACTATCAGAATCTATCAAGACAGGTAAAAAAGGATATTAGGAAAGAAAAAAGAAATTATGAAATTAAGGTTGCCAATGACTCAAAAAATAATCCTAAAGCTTTTTACCAACTATATAAATCCAAGGTTAGAGATGTAATTGGTCCCCTTAAAACTTCGATAGGAGAAATGACAGAAAATGATTTAGAAATGTGCAGTACATTAAATGGTCAATTTCTTTCCGTTTTCACTAATGAAAATTTGGCACAGTTTCCAGAAGTCCGTAAGGTATATAGCGATAGTATAGAAAATAGGTTAAGTACGGTTACTATAAGTAGAAATGATGTGCTTAAGGAAATTGACAGACTGAAACCTCATAAATCGCCTGGTCCTGATGAGGTATATGCTAGAGTATTAAAAGAATGTAGGGATGAGTTAAGTTACCCATTAACATTTTTATTTAACAAGTCATTGGAGACAGGTATAGTTCCAGAAGCTTGGAAGCTTGCAAACGTAGTTCCGATCTTCAAAAAAGGTGACAAATCAATAGCATCCAATTACCGTCCCATTAGTCTTACATCAATCATAGGAAAGCTACTAGAGTCAATTATTGCTAGTAAAATTAGAAACCACTTAGATACATTTAATTTAATAAATTCTTCTCAGCATGGATTCACTCAGGGACGTTCTTGCCTTACTAATTTGCTTAGTTTTTTCTCAGAGGTATATGAAGCAGTAGATAATGACAAGTCATATGATATAATATATTTAGATTTCAGTAAAGCTTTCGACAGAGTCCCCCACGAGAGATTGATGAGAAAGGTTGAGGCGCATGGAATAGGTGGGGCGTTGTTGGGATGGATTAGGTCATGGCTAATTGGTAGGAAGCAGAGAGTCAGCATAAATGGTACGAAGTCAGAATGGGGAGCAGTCAAAAGTGGTGTCCCCCAGGGATCTGTATTAGGTCCTCTGTTGTTTGTTATATACATAAATGACCTTGATTTAGGTATAACTAGTAGGATAAGTAAATTTGCAGACGATACCAAGATGGGGAGAACAATTGATTCAGATAGAGATATAGAGTGCCTCCAAAGGGATCTAGATACCTTACACGAATGGTCAGTAAATTGGCAGATGAAGTTTAACATTGACAAATGCAAGGTATTAAAGATAGGGAAGATGCATACAAATGTTAAATATAAACTAGCTAATGTGGAATTAGAAAACTCGAATTGTGAGAAAGATCTAGGTGTGTTTGTTAGCAATGATTTGAAGCCTAGACAACAGTGTATAAGCGTTCGAAACAAGGCAAACAGGATTCTCGGGTTCATCTCAAGGAGTGTGAGTAACAGAACTGCTGATGTTATCTTAAAACTTTACTTGTCATTAGTGAGACCCCATATGGATTATGCTGTTCAATTTTGGTGTCCTTATTACAGAATGGACATAGATTCATTGGAGAGAGTACAACGTAGAATGACAAAAATGATCCATAATATTAGAAATCTTCCGTATAAAGAAAGGTTGAAGAAATTAGGCTTACATTCGTTAGAGAGACGCAGAGTTAGAGGGGATATGATAGAGGTGTTCAAGTGGGTTAGTGGGATTAACAAAGGGGACATGACAAATGTACTAAAGCTCAGTGATAGCGAAAGAACTCGTACCAATGGTTTCAAATTAGATAAATTTCGTTTCAGAAAAGATATAGGCAAATATTGGTTTGGTAACAGAGTTGTAGATGGGTGGAATGGACTACCAAGTGCTATAGTGGGATTAAAAACGATAGGGAGCTTTAAGATAAAATTGGATAAGCATATGGACGAGAAGGGTTGGGTGTGAAGGGGGATCAGCAGGGTTGGGCCAATCAGCGCTCTGCAGACCCCCGTAATCCTGCGTTAATCTCTAACCGTTTTGGTAAGATGATCCTCAGGGTATTAGAGTGTTGAGCCTATAATTGGGCTTTGTAATTGGGGTTGTGTGGGACAGGGATCTGCCTTGCTTAGGCCAATCGGCTTTCTGCAGACTCCCATTTTCTTATGTTCTTATGTTCTTATTTAATGTACTGCACATTTCTAAATCACTTTCTGTCAATTCTCCTATCGAAGTTTTAAGGGGGCCAATTAAATCTCTAACCTTGGATTTATATAGTTGGTAAAAAGCTTTAGGATTATTTTTTGAGTCATTGGCAACCTTAATTTCATAATTTCTTTTTTCTTTACTAATATCCTGTTTTACCTGTCGTGATAGATTCTGATAGTAAGCAAGTAGGTGAATTTCGCCTTTTTTAACTTTTCTATATATTCCTCTCTTTTTTCCTAGAAGATCTAATAGTCTATTATTCATCCATTTGGGTTGGTTCTGTGTTGATCTAAATTTTCTTTTGGGGATATATTTATTTTGCGCATTGAATACTGACTTGATAAAATTATCGTATGTATCTACCAAGTTTGACGTCTCCTCCTGACTTAAGATGACAGGTGCCTGAGAAAGGATACACTCATTTGGACACCTGGATCGACTTAATTTTTTGACCATAGGGTCCGCTAACAGGGCTTCTCTTAATTGGCTTTTCTGAAGTCAGGTATTAATGTTGTATTCTCTCTGATATTACCTTTCCATTGTATATTAAAATACACAGAATTGTGATCACTATTTCCTAGGTGGTCCCCGATTTCGACACTATTTATCATATGTTCATTGTTACTGAAAACTAAATCGAGAATATTATCACCTCTAGTCGGCGTATCTATGAATTGAGATAAAAAACTATCTTGTACTACCTCAATAAACTCCTTTGAATCAGAGTCGCCTATTTGTTGCTGCCAATCTATATTAGGGAAATTAAAATCCCCCATAATGCACACGTTGCTAAGCCTTGATGCTATTTTAATTTCCTCCCATAATGATGTTCCGTCATTTCTACTCATATTTGGCGGTCTATACATAACTCCAATAACTAAAGTCTCACTACCTTCGTTAACTTCTACCCAAACACTTTCATTTTCATTATTTACTCTAATACCTGATTTAGTACAGCTTTTTAATGAACTCCTGACAAACACTGCTATACCGCCGCCCCTCCTACTTGTTCGGTCATATTTAAACAAACTATATCCCGGTATATCAAACTCTGCTAAAAAATGCCTGGTTTCTGTATTAATCCATGTTTCAGTTAGCGCTATTATGTCTATATTTTCTTTGCTAACCAGTGCTCTAAGTTCGTTCATTTTGTTACATAAACTCCTGCAATTTGTAAAATAAACCCTCAAACTATTACTTGTATTTGCAACTATGTTTCTATTGTTTTTAACTAATTTATTTTTACCTGTTGAACTACTGTACCTAGACGGAAAATCTACGCTATCAGAATGTTCGTTATTACTATCAATTTCATGTGGCTGGGATTCTATTTTACTTACACACCTATGGTTTATTAACAAAACCCCGCAACAAACTATGTTGTTCACTGTGTTCCTCTCTCACTATATAACCAAATGTGTGGATGTGTTGTAGTCTGAGAGTTACTATGTTGTTCACTGTGTTCCTCTCTCACTATATAACCAAATGTGTGGATGTGTTGTAGTCTGAGAGTTACTATGTTGTTCACTGTGTTCCTCTCTCACTATATAACCAAATGTGTGGATGTGTTGTAGTCTGAGAGTTACTATAAGAACATAAGAAAATGGGAGTCTGCAGAAAGCCGATTGGCCTAAGCAAGGAAGATCCCTGTCCCACACAACCCCAATTCAATTACAAAGCCCAATTATAGGCTTCACACTCTAATACCCTGAGGATCATCTTACCAAAACGGTTAGAGATTAACGCAGGATTATGGGGGTCTGCAGAGCGCTGATTCGCCCAACCCGGCTGATCCCCCTTCACACCCAACCCTTCTCGTCCATATGCTTATCCAATTTTATCTTAAAGCCCCTACAGTTTTAGATCCCACTATAGCACTTGGTAGTCCATTCCACCCATCTACAACTCTGTTACCAAACCAATACTTGCCTATATCTTTTCTGAAACAAAATTTATCTAATTTGAAACAATTGGTACGAGTTTTTTCGCTATCACTGAGCTTTAGTACATTTGCCATGTCCCCTTTGTTAATCCCACTAACCCACTTGAACACCTCTATCATATCCCCTCTAACTCTGCGTCTCTCTAACGAATGTAAACCTAATTTCTTCAACCTTTCTTCATACGAAAGATTTCTAATATTATGGATCATTTTTGTCATTCTACGCTGTACTCTCTCCAATGAATCTATGTCCATTCTGTAATAAGGACACCAAAATTGGACAGCATAATCCATATGGGGTCTCACTAATGACAAGTAAAGTTTTAAGATAACATCAGCAGTTCTGTTACTCACACTCCTAGAGATGAACCCGAGAATCCTGTTTGCCTTATTACGAACGCTTATACACTGTTTTCTAGGCTTCAAATCATTGCTAACAAACACACCTAGATATTTCTCGCAGTCTGAATTTTCTAATTCTAAATTAGCTAGTTTATATTTAACATTTGTTTGCATCTTCCCTATCTTTAATACATTGCATTTGTCAATGTTAAACTTCATCTGCCAATTTACTGACCATTCATGTAAGGTATCTAGATCCCTTTGGAGACACTCTATATCGCTATCTGAATCAATTGATCTCCCTATTTTAGTATCGTCTGCGAATTTACTTATCCTACTAGTTATACCTAAATCTAGGTCATTTATGTATATAAGAAACAACAGGGGACCTAATACCGATCCCTGGGGGACACCAATTTTGACTGCTCCCCATTCTGACTTGGTACCATTTATGCTGACTCTCTGCTTCCTACCAATTAGCCATGACCTAATCCATCCTAACAACGCCCCACCTATTCCATGTGCCTCAACCTTTCTCATCAATCTCTCATGAGGGACTCTGTCGAAAGCTTTACTGAAATCTAAATATATAATATCATATGACTTGTCAATATCTACTGTTTCATATACCTCTGAGAAAAAAACTAAGCAAATTAGTAAGGCAAGACCGTCCCTGAGTGAATCCATGCTGAGAAGAATTGATTAAGTTAAATGTTTCTAAGTGGTTTCTCATTTTCCTAGCAATAATTGACTCTAGTAGCTTTCCTATGATTGAAGTGAGACTAATGGGACGGTAATTGGATGCTATTGATTTATCACCTTTTTTGAAGATCGGAACTACATTTGCAAGCTTCCAAGCTTCTGGAACTATACCTGTTTCTAATGACTTGTTAAATAGAAATGTTAATGGGTAACTTAACTCATCTCTGCATTCTTTTAATACTCTAGCATATACCTCATCAGGACCAGGCGATTTATGAGGTTTCAGTCTGTCAATTTCCTTAACCACATCATTTTTACTTATAGTAACCGTACTTAACCTATTATCTATACTATCGCTGTATACCTTATGGACTTCTGGAAACTGTGCCAAATTTTCATTAGTGAAAACGGAAAGAAATTGACTATTTAATGTACTGCACATTTCTAAATCACTTTCTGTCAATTCTCCTATCGAAGTTTTAAGGGGGCCAATTACATCTCTAACCTTGGATTTATATAGTTGGTAAAAAGCTTTAGGATTATTTTTTGAGTCATTGGCAACCTTAATTTCCTAATTTCTTTTTTCTTTACTAATATCCTTTTTTACCTGGCGTGATAGATTCTGATAGTAAGCAAGTAGGTGAATTTTGCCTTTTTTAATTTTTCTATATATTCCTCTCTTTTTTCCTAGAAGATCTAATAGTCTATTATTCATCCATTTGGGTTGGTTCTGTGTTGATCTAAATTTTCTTTTGGGGATATATTTATTTTGCGCATTGAATACTGACTTGATAAAATTATCGTATGTATCTACCAAGTTTGACGTCTCTTCCTGACTTAAGATGACAGGTGCCTGAGAAAGGATACATTCATTTGGACACCTGGATCGACTTAATTTTTTGACCATAGGGTCCGCTAACAGGGCTTCTCTTAACCCACCATAATTGGCTTTTCTGAAGTCAGGTATTAATGTTGTATTCTCTCTGATATTACCTTTCCATTGTATATTAAAATACACAGAATTGTGATCACTATTTCCTAGGTGGTCCCCGATTTCGACACTATTTATCATATGTTCATTGTTACTGAAAACTAAATCGAGAATATTATCACCTCTAGTCGGCGTATCTATGAATTGAGATAAAAAACTATCTTGTACTACCTCAATAAACTCCTTTGAATCAGAGTCGCCTATTTGTTGCTGCCAATCTATATTAGGGAAATTAAAATACCCCATAATGCACACGTTGCTAAGCCTTGATGCTATTTTAATTTCCTCCCATAATGATGTTCCGTCATTTCTACTCATATTTGGCGGTCTATACATAACTCCAATAACTAAAGTCTCACTACCTTCGTTAACTTCTACCCAAACACTTTCATTTTCATTATTTACTCTAATACCTGATTTAGTACAGCTTTTTAATGAACTCCTGACAAACACTGCTATACCGCCGCCCCTCCTACTTGTTCGGTCATATTTAAACAAACTATATCCCGGTATATCAAAACTCTGCTAAAAAATGCCTGGTTTCTGTATTAATCCATGTTTCAGTTAGCGCTATTATGTCTATATTTTCTTTGCTAACCAGTGCTCTAAGTTCGTTCATTTTGTTACATAAACTCCTGCAATTTGTATAATAAACCCTCAAACTATTACTTGTAATTGCAACTATGTTTCTATTGTTTTTAACTAATTTATTTTTACCTGTTGAACTACTGTACCTAGACGGAAAATCTACGCTATCAGAATGTTCGTTATTACTATCAATTTCATGTGGCTGGGATTCTATTTTACTTACACACCTATGGTTTATTAACAAAACCCCGCAACAAACTATGTTGTTCACTGTGTTCCTCTCTCACTATATAACCAAATGTGTGGATGTGTTGTAGTCTGAGAGTTATTATGTTGTTCATTGTGTTCCTCTCTCACTATATAACCAAATGTGTGGATGTGTTGTAGTCTGAGAGTTACTATGTTGTTCATTGTGTTCCTCTCTCACTATATAACCAAATATGTGGATGTGTTGTAGTCTGAGAGTTACTATGTGGTTCACTGTGTTCTTCTGTCACTATATAACCAAATGTGTGGATGTGTTGTAGTCTGAGAGTTACTATGTGGTTCACTGTGTTCCTCTGTCAGTATATAACCAAATGTGTGGATGTGTTGTATTCTGAGAGTTACTATGTTGTTCACTGTGTTCCTCTGTCACTATATAAACAAATGTGTGGATGTGTTGTAGTCTGAGAGATACTATGTTGTTCACTGTGTTCCTCTGTCACTATATAAACAAATGTGTGGATGTGTTGTAGTCTGAGAGTTACTATGTTGTTCACTGTGTTCCTCTGTCACTATATAACCAAATGTGTGGATGTGTTGTAGTGTGAGAGTTACTACATATTGAATTGTTTAGATAAACTCAAGGTAAATAAAATGCCTGGACCTGATTCAATCTCACTTAGAGTCCTAAAGGAAGCTAAGGATGAGCTCTCTAAACCACTGACATTGCTATTCAATAAATCCTTGCAGTCTGGAACTATGCCTGATCAGTGGAAGCTAGGCAACGTAACACCGATATTCAAAAAAGGCAGCAAATCCCTACCCAGTAACTATCGTCCAATTAGCTTAACCTCAGTTGTATGTAAAATGCTAGAAACACTCATAAGAGACAGACTCGTAAATCACTTAGAGGAAAATAACATACTTAAAGATACTCAACAGGCTTTCGTAAAAAACGTTCCTGTTTAACAAACCTCTTAGACTTCTTCCACGATATCCTCAACCTCTACGATGAGAGTAAAACTGTAGATATTATATACCTTGATTTTCAAAAGGCCTTTGACAAAGTTCCCCATAAACGTTTATTGCTAAAACTAAAAGCGCATAGAATACAAGACGGTGTGTTGAAATGGATAGAAAATTGGCTCAGCGACAGAAAGCAAAGAGTAGTCATAAATGGTAAGGCATCTAAATGGACCAATGTAAGTAGCGGGGTACCCCAGGGATCGGTACTAGGACAAATTATCTTTCTAATTTACATCAACGACATAGATGAGGGTCTCACCTGTACAATCTCAAAATTTGCTGATGATACAAAAATTGCAAATAGCGTACTCTCAAAAGAACAAGTTGACGATATGCAACACAATCTAGATAAGTTGTCATGTTGGGCCCAAATTTGGCAAATGAGTTTCAATGCGGATAAATGTAAAGTACTACATATCGGATACCAAAATGAGAAAGCAAACTATTTGATGAATGGCACTCAGCTTAAGGCCGCTTTTTACTCTAGAACGTGTCAATGGAATTCGTTTGTATTTCATAAGAGTTGGTACACATATAGGGCACCTAAAATAAGAGAGATTTCCAAAATTCATTTATCTAGGACAATTATTTTTTGAGTTAGGTGAGAATTAGTGTGAACATTTATGTTTTTTTGTAAAATCGAACTCATTTTAATGTTGTTGCTTGATTGTTTCAATGCATTGGGGGTACTAACAATAGGTGTAGTTACAATAGCTAATCTTTACTTTTTCCATTTTTGATCTAATTTTGCAATGAGGGAGTTTGCAATTAGGTACAAATTAGGTGACAAATGTCTCGGGTTGCTGTGTCGAAATGGTTAAGAAATAAAACAAAATGGAGATTTTGTTTTGTAGGGAATTCTATGCCCTTTCCAATGACACCAGAATCATTGTTGTACCATGTTTGGTTACGGAGATAATGCGCCGACAAGTGAACTTTCTTACGTGAGGTACTAAGGGGCTAGAGCTGTTGCAAGCCAGCCGGCCAGCCACACCCTACCTCTCTCGCGGTTTGGACCACACTGCTCTTTCTCCTCCACCAGGACCACCACCACCACACCCTTCGTTGTTACCAGGGTTAAGTATCAGATACTGCCAGGAAAAATATCTATAAACGTCATATTTTCACCAAAAATTCGTCTTTTTCGTATTTTTTTTGCAGTTCCGAAACCAATAAAGCATTTTCTACGCATCTGCGCGACCCGCGACCCGCGAAAGTTTGAAACTAGCCCCGAAATAATATGCTTCCAGACGGAATATTGCCTCAGGATTTTAACTGATGATAGAGGGATGGGTGATGATGCCATATATCGGGTTGCGCAATATTGCCGTTTTGAGCACTTTTCCGAGTTAAAAGCGGCCGGTCCCCTTAACCTGACAAGCGCGAAATAGACCTAGGGGCTAGGGTAGTTATTTGTGCATTTCTAGCCTTGGATTCTGACAGAATTCGTTATATTTACAATATAGAGCATTATTTGTTTTCGGTATGCTTTTATTTTACATATATGATGTATATATGAACCTTCAAGAGTGCTAAAATAAGTGGGAAAAGCATTTGGGTGGTGAAAAACGAAGATATTGGCCACCCGGTCATAATCTCAGGCGAGAGAGAGCCACAGGCAACCCTCCTCTCTCGCTGTCTGTGAGGTAACTGAGACGAGCGGGGCGGTGTGGGCCGGTGTCTGGGTGTTGCATAATGATCTTTTCTGCAACCAACTTGTGCTACATTATCGCGGGAGAGAAAAATAACCGATAAATGATGATAATAAGAGGAAAAATAGGTGATAATTGAGGAGGGGAGGGAGGGGGGAATAAGGTGGGGAAGGAGGGGAGGGGGGTGGGTGAGATTTACATGGATGAGTACTGGAGGGGAATTATCTCACCTAGAGACAAATTCCTTTGTTTTGATAGGCCCCTTTTTTTTATGGAAGGTTTTTTTATGGTCTTGCTTCCGTGAGGCCTATCGCGTTCCCTATAGGAAGCCTTCCGTGAGGCCTATCGCGCTTGCCGGGTTAAGAGGCGACTTAATTCAAGTGTTCAAAATCATCAAAGACATCGACAATATGAACTGTTGTAAGTACTTCACTATCGACCAATCTAATTACACGCGGGGAAACGGGTGCAAAATTATTGGTAAATCTTTTATCTCACACGAAGCTAAAAATGTCTTCTTCAATCGAGTTGTCAACTTATGGAATGGGCTTCCCCGAGATATTATAGACTGCAGCACCGTTGATTCATTTAAACTTCGCCTAGACAAATATCTTGCATCAAACCCGCGACTGACTGTGTTTGTAAATGAATAAATTTATATTATCCTCCCCACAGTTACTAACCCATCTGTCCCCTACTAACTTCCTAATCCTGCCACGGACATTAGTTCCAGGGCAGTAGTTCCCTTTCCAATGTTCCCTTACCCACTCTAAACCACTGTTTGGACACTTGATCCTTAGTGTTTGGGAGGATAAGCAGCCTAGAAGGGTCACTAGACTGTTGTTGCTTGATTTCCTTTGTAGTCCTTTGTACTCCTTTGTACCTTTTCCTCTGACAAAGCTGAACTCTTCGTTAACATTTTCGCTAAAAACTCCACTTTGGATGATTCCTGCGCTATTCCTCCCTCTCCACCACCTTCTCTCATACTTATGCCTAACATCATAATCTCTTCCAAAGATGTACTTTCCACCCTCTCTGGGCTTAATACTAAGAAGGCGTATGGAACGGACGGTGCTCCGCCTATTGTACTCAGAAACTGTGCATCCGTGCTGACTCTCTGCCTAGGCAAACTCCTCCGTTTCTATTCCTCCTATAATGTCTTTCCTTCCTGCTGGAAGTTTGCTCTCATTGAAACTGTCCCAAAGAAGGGTGACCGCTTTCAATTCTCCAACTATCGTCCAATTGCTCTCATTTCCTGTATTTCTAAAGTTATTGAAACTATTCTTGCCTCAGTTTCTTAAGCATTTATCATCCCATAACCTACACTCAGATCATCAGCAATGGCTACCTTAACCCTTCCACGCACGTATGGATGCAATCATGTCATTAAAGTATACTTTTAACCTTTGTAACCATCAGGGGTGTTTAAAAACTGGTAGTTTAATTACTTCAACCTCTGCAGTTGTCTTTGAGCGAATTGTGGGCTGAACACTAATTTTGGAGAGGTAATTTAGAGAGTAAGATAATTTTATTTTGAATAATAAACGTCAACCCCAGGAGCCACTCTCTCACTATTCTACTGCTATTACAATAATCAGTGTTCCTCGGAGCTCTCTCAGTGTATACCACCCCCTCTTCGTAGAGCATGTAGCACCTGTCTTGCAACACAATCCCACCCCTACTCTGTGTTACTCTCCAACCCAAGAGTGAAACTTTATCCTCAAATTTTCTTCTATTCAACAGCTGAGCTCCGAAACTCTCTCCCAGAATCAGTCTTTCCCTCTTCCTATGACTTAAATGGCTTCAAACTCTGTGCGTCCAGGCATTTTGGTTCGAACATTCCTTGATTTTGTCCTGTCACCCTTTCAACTTTGGGGGAGGCACTTGTTACAGGCACCTTTTGTCTTCCTCATCCACATAAAACAAAACAAAAATATTATATATTTAATATACTGTATAATTATATAAATGGCACCCAAAGAGAAAGGTGGGTCAATGCTCTTACTAAAGGATAACTAACATGCGATGACTACTGTGATCAAATACATCAATGGTTAGTTTACAATCTTCAGGTATGTTATGTAATGTATATAATGCATTTTTTTTTTTTTTTAATTCCAACTACTCCCTCTCGGGCATACGCTGATAGCTTTTACACTCTACCGCTGAACACGGTGAGGCCCGTGAGGTCTTGTTCCAGACTAGGGAGCAAGACATGCGAAGCACCTATTCACGGCTCGAACCCAACTCCATCTCTGAAGCTGCTTCGCCCCTGCGCTTCACAGTCTCACTCCCCAGGCTCGGACCCTCACTCTCAGAACGCCACCTATTGAGAAATTAACTCACTAGGCATTGCCCCCCTGTAGCATATTTTGAATATGGGAATATTCATACAGTGCTATTTAATCAGGGAACAATGAAGGTATTTTGTTTTGGCATTTCGGTGTGCTGTGGTAATGCACTGAAACTAGGTACAGCACAAATTCCATCCCAATAACATCTTCCCATTGACATATTGGGATTCGAACCTGGGTCCATTGGATTACCAGTCCAGTGGCAAGACCACTCTGCCACACCTCCCCTTCATTCATAATGTATATATATTGGTACCTATGTGTAAACTTCAGCGGGGTTAGGCAAATTGTATTCGTTCAACTGAAACATTTACTCGATTACAAATGAGTCTAATGTGGAAAAACAATCCCTGACACCGAAAATATTTGTTTAACATTGAGATACGACAGTTTCGACTCATCTTGAACCCTTTTCAGTTGGAATTTTATTTGTATTAGCTAAAATATGTCAAATGCAAGGCTATGGCTGCATCACAGGAAAACACTTTATGCATACCCATCTCTTTGTTCAAGGAAGTCAGTGACAACTAATAGTGTTTCGAGAATTTGAGTTGCACTCGACCTCGGGACCACTGGGGGGTACCTCAAGACCCTCTCCATTATACAAACTAGCTGGGGTCTCTATGATTTTGTTTGTTCTTAATATGCGTATGTAACTTATCAGTCTTTGATTCACAGCAATTGGAATATTTTCACTCACTGTTATATGTATATCATATCTGAGCATATCGTATTCTTGACTCGCTAATTAAAATTAAATTGTAAAACTTGCAAACTAGACAAACCAAAACTGGGACAAAATCAATATAAAGTCAAATTAACATATCAAAATCGCTATGCGAAAACAATGCTTACTAAAATAACATTTATGAAATAATAGACTCACGTCGTAGGTTAGAATTTGAAAAATATTGACTACAATTTTGGATAGTACATGGCATGGAGTGTGAATTATCTTACGATAGCGGGGGATAGATATACATTGCACATCTGTGGAATAATGATTCAACTCTTGGAAAACAACTAAACTCAAATGTATTTAACGAAAAAAGCTTTTGTAACCATATTCAAATATATCAGTTCAATAAATCTCAATATGAGCAACTTGCAGTGCGATAGTAGAGGTGAGTATCTTTCGGACAAAGACATACCTTGCAATAATGTCATACACAGAATCAAAGACAACTTTCTGGTTCTTCAAGGCTGATCCGGGAAAGTAAAACAAGATCTTTCTCAATGCAATTTCTTCATAGGATGTCACTGGGGCCAGTCCGGTACCAATCTCAATCCCCCGAAAGCGTGCCAGAGAAGTAGTCGGACCAAGAAGAAAAATATGTCTGAATGTAATTGGTTTCCCAAGGTCTATAGCAAACCATTGTTCACTGGTAAGAGAGCGACTGTGGAAACTGTTATTAAATGCAAAGTTATATATTCCATCAACCAGAAGATATATAGCCCTGTTTGTATTTGCGTAATTTTCAAGCCCTCCCGTGATGCTGGCCCCAACGGCTCTGCCCTTGGGTCTATTGGTGTGGCAGATGAGGGCGTCGTCTGTATTGGTCTCCAGGTAGCCGGGCACAAGTATGATTTTGGAGAAGAGGCAGGTGGTGGTGGTGGTGGTGGTGGAAGGTTGAGGACACCAAAGGTGGCACCAGGACAGACGTGTGCAGGTGGTGGAGCAGTAGAGGACATGACTGGCACCAGCTGGCACTTCAAGGCTCTCATGCTTTGTTGTACCTGAGTTTACCCGTGCGAGGGACATCAAGACTGGTCGGTAAAGTCCGCCCTCCGCAGCTGATGGTGGCAGCAGTATTACCACTATGGTCCAGACACACCTCCATACCAATGATCTTGTTGTTGACATCAGGCAGGGTGGTGGCACAACAACAACAACAACAACATCAACACTACTGTACAACCAGGCAGGGTGGTACAACAACAACAACAACAACGTCCACACCACTATTGTACAGCCAGGCAGGGTGGTGGTACAACAACAACACCAACGTCCACACCACTACTGTACAACCAGGCAGGGTGGTGGTACCACAACAACAACATCCACACCACTACTGTACAGCCAGGCAGGGTGGTGGTACCACAACACCAACGTGCACACCACTACTGTACAACCAGGCAGGGTGGTGGTACCACAACAACAACGTCCACACCACTACTGTACAGCCAGGCAGGGTGGTGGTACCACAACACCAACGTCCACACCACTACTGTACAACCAGGCAGGGTGGTACAACAACAACAACAACGTCCACACCACTACTGTACAGCCAGGCAGGGTGGTGGTACCACAACAACAACGTCCACACCACTACTGTACAACCAGGCAGGGTGGTGGTACCACAACAACAACGTCCACACTACTACTGTACAACCAGGCAGGGTGGTGGTACCACAACACCAACGTCCACACCACTACTGTACAACCAGGCAGGGTGGTGGTACCACAACAACAACGTCCACACCACTACTGTACAACCAGGCAAGGTGGTGGTACCACAACAACAACGTCCACACCACTACTGTACAGCCAGGCAGGGTGGTGGTAAAACAACAACAACGTCCACACCACTACTGTAGAACCAGGCAGGGTAGGGGTACAACGTCTACACAGCTACTGTAGAACCAGGCAGGGTGGTGGTACAACAACAACAACAACAACAACGTCCACACCACTACTGTACAACCAGGCAGGGTAGTGGTACAACAACAACAACGTCCACACCACTACTGTACAGCCAGGCAGGGTGGTGGTACCACAACAACAACGTCCACACCACTACTGTACAACCAGGCAGGGTAGTGGTACAACGTCTACACAGCTACTGTAGAACCAGGCAGGGTGTTGATACAACAACAACAACAATAACAACGTCCACACCACTACTGTACAACCAGGCAGGGTGGTGGTACAACAACAACAACGTCCACACCACTACTGTACAACCAGGCAGGGTGGTGGTACAACAACAACAACGTCCACACCACTACTGTACAACCACGCAGGGTGGTGGTACAACAACAACAACGTCAATACCACTACTGTACAACCAGGCAGGGTGGTGGTACAACAACAACAACGTCCACACCACTAATGTACAACCAGGCAGGGTGGTGGTACAACAACAACAACGTCAATACCACTACTGTACAACCAGGCAGGGTGGTGGTACAACAACAACAACGTCCACACCACTACTGTACAACCAGGCAGGGTGGTGGTACAACAACAACAACGTCAATACCATTACTGTACAACCAGGCAGGGTGGTGGTACAACAACAACAACGTCCACACCACTAATGTACAACCAGGCAGGGTGGTGGTACAACAACACCAACGTCAATACCACTACTGTACAACCAGGCAGGGTGGTGGTACAACAACAACAACGTCCACACCACTAATGTACAACCAGGCAGGGTGGTGGTACAACAACAACAACGTCCACACCACTACTGTACAACCAGGTAGAGTGGCGGTACAACAACGTCCACACCACTACTGTACAACCAGGCAGGGTGGTACAACAACAACAACGTCCACACCACTACTGTACCTGTGCAGCCAGTCAGCGTGGCTGGAAGAACAAAACCACTTTAAGAGTGCTTGTGTGCAGACTCAACATTAACATACTAACTTGCTTCCACACTTTCTGCTGTAAACCTTTTGATATGACATGCCAAATTCGCTTAGTAAGTGAGGTATTGATTTTGAAAAGATTAAAGCATACTCTTCTAGACCAGTTTCCGATGAAGGTATTTCCAATAAGTGCTTTGGATAGTGAGAATTTTAGCTCAAGTGAGTTTCTAACCCATCTTAAATTGTATATCAGTAAACAAAACAAAAACATGGGGGGAAAGGACCTTACGCCAATCTGCACTTGGCTGTGTCGCTCATCTCCGTGACATTCTCCTATAAAGGAGAATGTCACGGAGATGAGCAAGTTGGGTAACTTGAGTGAGTTATCCAGAATGTCACGGAGATGAGCGAGTTGGGTAACTTGAGTGAGTTATTCAGAATGTCACGGAGATGAGCGAGTTGGGTAACTTGAGTGAGTTATCCAGAATGTCACGGAGATGAGAGAGTTGGGTAACTTGAGTGAGTTATCCAGAATGTCACGGAGATGAACGAGTTGGGTAACTTGAGTGAGTTATCCAGAATGTCACGGAGATGAGCGAGTTGGGTAACTTGAGTGAGTTATCCAGAATGTCACGGAGATGAGAGAGTTGGGTAACTTGAGTGAGTTATCCAGAATGTCACGGAGATGAGCGAGTTGGGCAACTTGAGTGAGTTATCCAGAATGTCACGGAGATGAGCGTGTTGGGTAACTTGAGTGAGTTATCCAGAATGTCACGGAGATGAGTGAGTTGGGTAACTTGAGTGAGTTATCCAGAATGTCACGGAGATGAGTGAGTTGGGTAACTTGAGTGAGTTATCCAGAATGTCACGGAGATGAGCGAGTTGGGTAACTTGAGTGAGTTATCCAGAATAGTAAACAGGCGTTACTGCAAAATATCAAGGTTACAACAATATTCTTCCCCAGATGGAATGTCACAGTTGTCTACAAACTCTAGGTCTAACAGAGGTGAACAGAGGAATAAGCCTTAAGACGACTATTCATTCGTCTTGCTCTTAATAATAACAAAAAATAATAATATTTAAATAAAACAAATATATAATAATAATTATAATTATAATAATAATAATAATAATATTAATATAATATATGAAATAATTAGAGGTGGACCGGATGTAATGTGTTCAATATTTGCGGATGTGGTTGCATTTAATTATGTAATTTCAATAGATGTGGCTGAGGATGCGGATGCGGATATTTTAAGCCATTAAGAGCTTTAACCATAGACAATTGAAATATTAAGATACTAAAACATAGGAATAAAATATATATCATTAAAATATTGAGTAATAATAATAATAATCATTGTCAGGTCCTGTCCAGAGTAAGGTTTGGCATCCTCTAACCAACCTTAGCCGTTTGTGTCAGTTCCTACTTC
Organism: Paralithodes platypus; assembly: GCA_032716605.1. Classification (NCBI taxonomy): domain Eukaryota; kingdom Metazoa; phylum Arthropoda; class Malacostraca; order Decapoda; family Lithodidae; genus Paralithodes; species Paralithodes platypus. The sequence goes on from CM064530.1 coordinate 23,486,959, forward strand.
GGGGGTAGGAGGATAGGAATCTTGCTCCCCTTGTTAAATTCACCTACTCGACGAAACAGAGAAAAGGGTCTGTGGGGAATTGTCTTTTGCGTCGGATGACACGTCGGTCGTCTTTGTGGGGTTTTAGGTGACTGAAATGAGAGAAGTGATTGATGAGAGTGTTTGCTTGTTGTTTACGTGAAGGAGTAGAGTCTGTTGTTGTGATTGCAGCATGTGATTGTGTTGTGTTGCTGTTGGAAAGTGTGATGCTGTTTAGTGTTTTGTAGAGTTTTTTGGGGTTTATTTTGTGATCGAGTGTTTGTAGGAAGTTATTCCAATTTAGTGTTTGTTGTTCTTGTATTGTGTTGTTAATCTGGATGTTGAGTGCTTGAATTTGTTGATTGATGTCTTGTGTGTGGGGTGCTGGGGAGTGTTTCAGTGTGTCGCATTGTATGATGAGGTTTTGAATTTCTGGTGAGAAGTTGGGTTTTTTTTTGTTTTATGTTACCTCTTGGAATGTGTTTCTTGTCGGCGTTTTGGATAGTCGTGTTGAATGTGTGTACAGCATTGTTGATGTTAGTGATGGGTGTACTGTTTAAGGTTTCAAAGTGTTGTTCTGTCTCATTTGTGAAAGCTTCCCAGTTAGCTCTTTTATAGTTAGTGTAAGTGTGTCTGTGGCTAACTGGGGTGAGTCTTGTTTTGGTGGTGATAATGATCGGGAGGTGGTCTGAGCCTAAGGTTCTGACCACCCTCCAGGATGTTGTGGGGGCGAGTTCGGGGGAGCAAAAGGTGATATCAGGAGATGGTGGGGTGTAGAGGGCTTGGTGGGGAGTAAGGGTATGCTGATTAATGTTATTAAGGATATATAGGTTGTCTGTTTGGTGTTGTAGGACCAGCCCTCTGTCTGTGTCGGGGTTGTCGACAAACCAGGCCGACGTCTTTGCATTGAAATCACCACCCAGGATGATGTGTGGGGTGTTTGTGATGTGTTGTATTTGTGGTCTGTAATAATTTGGTACTGTAGGGGATGTTTGGGGAGGGATGTATGTGTTTATGATGGTAATGTTGGAGCTGTTGCCAGTGCGTATTTTAATTGATTGTATTTCTGTTGTGTTATGGTTGGGGGGAGGAGGGATTTGGTATGTGCACTGGTGTCTATATAAATTATGTTATATCTTTGTGTACCAGGGTGATGAGTCCACCGCCAATGCCGACGGCCCGGTCTTGTCGTATGGTGGTGAAATTGTGAAATGTAGGTGTTTTTTGTGTTGTACGGAGTTTTGTTTCTTGTAAGATGGCAATGTGTATGTTGTGTTGTTTGATGAAGTGTGTGAGTTCGTGTTTCTTTGTGTTGATGCCATCTATGTTTAGTTGAAGGATGTTAATGTTGTGTGTGCGGTGTATGTTGGGTGCTGCGGCACGAGGATGGGGTGGGGGTGGGGGAGGGGGAGGGGGTGATGGTGGGGGTGAAAAGAGAAAAGGGAGAGGAAATGCGAAAGTGGTCCAGAACCCTAAGAATTGGAACATACCCAGATATGGGAAATGTTCTTAAGTATATACATGCATACATGCATACATTTTACGTATTTAAAAGAGTGTTTAATCTTCAAAATTAATTTTGGAGCGCATGAACACTAACAACTTGATAAAACCGCATTAACATACAGTATACTGTATATACAGCAATTTACATGGTTATTGATGAAATAATTATGACCACTAAACTCGATAATCATCTGTCACAGCACCATCCTCTCGATCATAGCATCTCTGAAATATAAAGGTCATCTTAACCCGTGGAGCCCCGGCTAGTTTTGTAATGTTTGTTCACCAGAACCCGGCCGGTTTTCAAAAAATGGTTTTATTCCAGAAACAATAGCGAATGGGTTAGGAATGAAGGAAAAAACACGAAAAACCGCTCAAAAAGCTTAAAGAATGGTCCTACAAAGCCCCCGAAACGTATTTTACAAGAGTCAAAATTGAAGGCAATTACCCCAAAAAAACAGGTTATTACGCGCTCACGCGCACGCACGTGGACTTTGAGAGTTTTCAACCATCGGCACGGTTGTGTGGGATACGTACACAGTTCCCATACAAATCTGAGCCCTCTTGAGTGGCTACACCTGAGGTTACAGTCGGCGCAATTAGGGTGACGTGTCAGGCGCGTCGCTGGGGCTGTGCGTTACATACATCGCCGACGCGTCAGACGCGTCGCTGGGGCTGTACGGGTTAAAGGACTCAATAGATGCAGACTGCTTAATGTAGTCAAGTAACCGATTATACAACCTTGGAGCCATGTGGAAGTTAGCTCGAGATACAAAGGCAGACCGGTAAGCAACCATTGGCTCATCCACTCTCAGACGATCATCATCAATACAGGAACCAAGAATGTATGAATAAATGTATGCTACAATTTCAATTATCCGTGTTACTAAGGTAACCTAACCTCACCCAACCTACCTGGGACACTAAGTATAACTAAGTACTAAAGTTTTGCGTGTTGAATGTTTACATTTTGATCATAGGCTATAGGTTTAAAATATATTATAACTGTGTAGTACTTGATGTGGCAATATTACAGTATCAGGTTTTTTGCATTACCTTCACGGTCTATATAGTTAATAATAGTTCTAGATAGATATGACTTATGAGTTATTCAAGATATCCGCATAATATCCGAATCCATAAATGCGGATGCGGATGTTACAAATGATGCAGATATTCGCGGATGCGGATTCGGATATCCGGTCCGCTCTTGAAATAATGTGTTAATTATTTTTTGAAGAAATTATATAACACCTGTATATATTACTGGAATAGATTCAATTAGGTTGTGTGTAGAGTTAGGATAGGTGTGGTGGAGTGATCTTGTTACTGGAATCAGTAATCAGTAAGTCCCAGGGTTATTTCCCGATGTGTCAATGGGGTGAAATATTAGCCTCACTTTGTTTAAGTACATTATCACAAAGTCAAACAATGCTCCTTTAATAAAACCCTGGCAATGTATGCATTTTTCCATATTGATAATATACAATGAGAAGCAGTGCCGATAGTAAGTGCAATGCTCAATAGGTGGTGATTGAGAGAGTTGACCGAGATTGTAAAATTATTTAGTAAGGCAGTGGCGATGTCGCTTCGAGAGGTCAGAGCTACGATGGGCCAAGAGGAGACAAACCAGGCACCATATTTATATACTATGAACGAGTAAGTTCCAATACTCGCATACCTCGTGTTTTCAGTCGCCATTAGGAGTAGGAACTCCTGGTTTCATTTTGTTGGGCAGTTGATAAAACAGGTAATAATGTTATTTTAAGGTAGAGTTAGTATCTCCCCCTCCCATCCCCAACACAAACATAAACAAACCTGCCCCACTCCCTAGTCCATAGACCTTATTATATTTATGTATATTAATATTCACGATATTCAAGATATTATTTCTATACTATTTTATCATTGGCTAAGGACACACAATTCGAAACATATTGCACGCAACTAGTAGGGATGGGGCCTGCATATCATTCACACGGCGGTGGCGATGGCATACTCAATAATTATGCTCAAGGTAAATCTCTCTTAAATAACCTGGATCATCAAACATTGACTTTAAAGGTATTTTGAAAAAAAATGTATTTTGATTCTGGCTGACATGAACAATTTCCAAACGGAACGGTCTCCCCATTCTCCTTTGATTGAGGCGAATTATAAACAAATGTGATTTAATTGTGTTAAAGGCAAACATAGTTAGAACTAGTAATGCATTTCTACTGTATACCGAATCAGAGCAGATGATTAAGGCAAGGTATTATTTAATACCTCTGATTATTGTACTGGGACAGGAATCTCTATTTCAGACCCATCAGGTCAAGGGTATAGTATATAATTATATTCTAGATGAAGTGTAGGAGATATTGGCTATAGAGGGGGATGTTTATATGTACCTATGTACAGTGAGATAGTATTAGTGTAGGGAAATAATTAATAGGTATGTAAGAAGGGGTCTGTCTCGTATGGTCCAATAGGCCTTCTGCGGATTTCCATTTGTTGTATGTGCTCCTGCATTTCTAGTTTAGGAATGGCCTCTGGGTATTTATTTTATTAGCCCTTTGACTCTCATAGGTTTCCCTTATTTGTGTTGAAGTCGCCTAACAATAGCCAGACTATAATGCAAAAAAGCGTCATCGCATTGAAATGGTTAAAACGTTGGACTTCGGAGCGTGGGAAACATCGACATCGGTGGTTCTCACACTCCCTCTAATACATTCCTCAATAATACATCACTTATTGATATAAAATGTATATAAAATGTACTTAATTTTAATTCGCCTGAAATTCCCTCACTTAAGATCCACACCAGACATGTCAAAACTATTTTGCAGAATCTCTCAGTAGATAAGGCTCCTGGTCCAGATGAAATTCCTCCAATAGTACTTAAGAATTGCTCCTTGGTGCTCGCTCCTGTATTGGCAAAAATTTTCCGTCTGTGTACTCATACCTCATGCTTCCCAGTACCCTGGAAAGAAGCAAACATCCATCCAGTTCCTAAAAAAGGTGCCTCTTCAGATCCATCAAACTACAGACCAATAGCTATAACTTCCACTCTTGGCAAAGTTTTTGAAATTATATTAAATAATCACATAATTAAGCATCTGGAGAATAATAAATTAATCAGTGATAGGCAATATGGTTTTAGACGATGTCGATCAACTGCAGACATTCTTTGCCTTCTTACGCATCAAATCAACCAAGCTACAGACCAACATGGTGAAACACATACAATAGCACTGGATATATCAAAGTCATTTGATAGAGTCTGGCATCAATCCTTATTGTCGAAGATGTCACACTACGGCCTTGCATCATTAGTTCCACTAATTTCTTCTTATCTTCATAACAGAAAAATACGTGTAATGGTAGATGGCCTTTATTCTCAATTTCACTCAATAAATGCTGGTGTTCCCCAGGGATCAGTTTTGGCCCCAACTCTGTTCCTCATTCATATCAATGATCTCATATCTACCACTCATAATCCAATACATTCCTACGCAGATGACTCAACACTCCACAGTTCCTTCACATTTACCAATTCTTTCACCCAACCCGATCTTATAAATTCAAAAATAAACACTGCAATTTCTCTGAACCAGGACCTTTCTAGAATTAATGAATGGGGACAAGAGAATCTAGTTTCCTTTAATGCACAGAAAACCAAGTACATTCAATTTTCTAACCGACAGAATCTCACTGACTCCCATATATTTTTTAATGATGTAAATATTCCCACTTCCCCTAGTATTGACATTCTCGGTGTAACATTAACTACTAACTTGAGCTGGACACATTATGTTAGAAGCATTGCTAAGAATGCCTCTAAAAAACTGGGACTCCTGTACAGAGTTCGAGAATTCTTCACTGACGAGCAGTTGGCCGTAATATATAAAAGTCATGTGCGCTCTCAGATGGATTACTGTTCACCTCTGTGGGGTGGAAGTGGAGTGGTTGCATTGAGGCAGTTGGACAAAATTCAAAATAAAGCTATTAGATTAATCAATAACCCTGCAATCACACAGGACCTTCCTACATTAGCCATACGAAGAAACGTTGCATCCCTTGCATTATTCTACAGATATTTTCACAGCAATTGTTCCGAGGAACTTGCTTCAATTGTGCCGCCTCTCCACATCTTTCCCCGTAGAACTAGGGCAGCTGAGAGCGCCCATGAATTTACACTTTCTCCTCCACAATGCAGAACTTCTGCTTATCAGAATTCATTTATCCCCAGAGCTACTACTCTTTGGAATTCACTTCCCTCGAATTGCTTTCCACAAACTTACAATCTACAAATGTTTAAATCCAGTTGTTACAAACATTTTATGAATGGAGGATGCCTTTAGGCACATGGACCTTTTTGTTTTATCTGTGTTTTTCCTTCCTCCGTTCATTGTCTCCTTAAAAAAAAAAAAAAAAAAAAATTAAAGCCCGTACTGATACAAGTGGTCTGGAGTGTGATCTGAGCAGGTAACACGAAACAAGTTTAGGGAGTAATCTATACTTCAGGCAGAGTGCTAAAATAACTTTATCTGTATTGGGTTCCATGTCTAAGCATAAGCAACACTATTATAGTATGCTCTGCTATATTTTTAATTTTTTAATCTCCAGTATTTAAAATAAATACGATTTTAGGATTATACACACATGCAAGAATGTGTATACTCGCTCTCTCTCTCTCTCTCTCTCTCTCTCTCTCTCTCTCTCTCTCTCTCTCTCTCACATACAATTTCTAAAAAAATCATATAGGCCTAATGGAATTTCGATAGAGGGAATATATATATATATATATATATATATATATATATATATATATATATATTTGGAAGTTAGTGTAGCCAGGTAATATATTTTCTTGAAGGCATGTGAGATTAAATAAAACAACATAGTTAGCATTAATATGTGTTTTATTTAGAGATTCAATGTCTCGTGCAATTTTTCGTTGTTTGTCATTCAATTGGTACAGTAAAGAACCGAAGTTATCAGCAGTTTTTTTGGTGGTAGAGGTTGTAGGAGGTTGTAACGTTTCAGCAATAGGTCTTGCCATGTTCACACAAGTGGTAATGATAAGATTTTTTATTTTATTTTTTTAAGGTAGGGGGGTGAAGAGAGGCACCACAGAGTGGGTGGGGGGGAAGAGAAAGTAGGAGAGATGAAATACAGAGGAAGAGAGGCACCACAGAGTGGGTGGGGGGGAAGAGAAAGTAGGAAAGATGAAATACAGTGGAAGAGAGAGGCAGCACAGTGTGGGGGGGGGGGAAGAGAAAGTAGGAAAGATGAAATACAGTGGAAGAGAGGCACCACAGAGTGGGTGGGGGGGAAGAGAAAGTAGGAAAGATGAAATACAGTGGAAGAGAGGCACCACAGAGTGGGTGGGGGGGAAGAGAAAGTAGGAAAGATGAAATACAGTGGAAGAGAGGCACCACAGAGTGGGTGGGGGGGAAGAGAAAGTAGGAAAGATGAAATACAGTGGAAGAGAGGCACCACAGAGTTGGTGGGGGGGGAAGAGAAAGTAGGAAAGATGAAATACAGTGGAAGAGAGGCACCACAGAGTGGGTGGGGGGGAAGAGAAAGTAGGAAAGATGAAATACAGTGGAAGAGTAAAGTTAGTGGGCCGTCCACCTTGCTGTTGTTAAAGGGATGTTTATTTATTTATTTATTATTACTAATTTGTAAGGTAAATTCTGAGGGATGTATAACTAATTTGTAAGATAATTACTCCTAAAGGATTAGCTTCAATCCACATGTTGTCATCACATATCCATTTGTCTCCATTTGCCTTTGCTGTTCCATTAGTGAAGTATAAGTATCTATCCCTGTAGGTGTTGATGCTCGTTCTATGTCTGATTCAGGATATTTTTTCTTCATCATAGCAAGTGGTAATTTTTGGAGATCTGAAAGAAATTCTGCATATTCGCTGTATGTGTTTGGTTGTTTCCTGGTTGTTGGTTTGATGATTGTTGTATCACTGGCAGGTTTCTTCTTCACAACTTGTGGTGTTAGAACTGGAGGAGGGGGGGAAGGAAGGAGGAACGGAACGAAACGGAAGTATATAGGAAAGGTGAAGCAAGTAATTTGATCACTCTTATGCTTCGAATACTAGAGTTGGTACAGAGGAAGTAGTAGGGGGTGAGGAAGTGAATTTTAGTAGGAGATGAAGGCGTCGGGGCTTGACCCAACTTGCGTGAGCTGGTTTTTGTTGGAGAGACAGTTTGAGGATACTTTTCGAGAGGGGACAGGACGGACAACACATAGGGAACGGAAGTATATAGGAAAGGTGAAGCAAATAATCAAATTTACCCTAGTGATACGACCTACGCCAAGGCCGATTTTACACTCCAGGTACCCAGTTTAACGTATGGGTGGGACGAGGCGAACACGAGAGAAGGCCTGCCCAATGGCCACTGAGCAATCCTGGTGGCTAACCAAGTTCTCAGTCTCGTGTGTTGATTGGTTGTAGGAAGCCACCAATCAGGCCCCTGAATTCATTTTAGCCACCATGAATCCAGGTACTCATTTTCGTCTGAGTGAGACGGAACTGGCAGGGAATGGAGTTTGTTCAACACTCCTGGGCTACTTGAAGGAAGGAGGGAAAATAGATGGGTATTTATAGGGGGGGCCTGGGTTCACGCGTCGCGAGGTTTGCACATGGTGGCGGGGCTAGTCGGCAATCTGCGTCCGTGGTTGGCTGGCCGCTGCTAGCCGCGCACTGCGCCTGTTGATTGGCTGTTGGGGTTCGGGGGCACCAAAAGGTGGGCGTTGGCTAGGTGTAGCATTGGCGGGGTAATTTCCTTCGTGTTGCCTGTGGGAGTAAGATCTCCTTGCTGTGGGGAGAATTTGAAGGTCTAATGCCTGGTTGTTAAGTGGGGGGTTGAGTGCTTGTATATATATAGCTTCAAGGATAGGGAGGTGTCTCGAGTCTGATTCTTTATCTAATATGGAGGTGTTGATATCAAGGTCTTTACAGGTTAGTTGAGGGTGGTCAGGGCTCTTATAATGATTTTTGATGGCGCCAGATTGAAGGTGGAGGATAAGACGACAGCTTAAGCGAGTCTGGGTCATACCGATATACGTTTTGCGGGGTCCACAGTCCCCGTTAGTGCAAGAATGTTGGTGTATCACATGATACATATTCAGCTGTTTATTGTCGTTGGCAGGGCGGTTACGAAGTACAAGTTGGGAGGTTTTGGAGGTTTGGGGGATCCTGACGGCAACTTACCAGATAGCGAAGACCCTCAACACCCTCCTGACGCCATACACCCGCTCTCAATACAGCCTATCCTCCGCTACAGACTTTCTAGAAATCCTCCGTGATGCCCCACCGACTGACAATAACATAATAGCCTCACTCAATGTCGAAAGCCACTTTACTGATGTACCAGTGGATAGGACGGTCGATATCATCATACGTCGGGTATACAACTCTACTGCCTCCACACCCCTAGACATCTCCGAACACGCCCCTCCGATTGCTACTGGAGCTATGCACCAAAGAAGCTCCCTTCATCTGCCCCCGAGGACACATGTACCGTCAGATAGTTGGTGTGGCGATGGGCAGCTCCCTAGGTGTCCTCTTCGCAAATCTTTTCATGGGCGCTATCGAGGAGGACCTCCTGGCAACACACTGCCCCCTCATCTACTGCCGTTACCTCGATGACATCTTCGTGCGGGTGAAGGACACCACAGAACTTCGAGAACTTCAGCAACGATTCATCACAACATCAGGACTCAATTTCACCTTTGAAGAGAAAACTGAAGGGAAACTTCCCTTCCTTGACATCCTAGTCACCAACCAAGATACAGGCTTCAAAATACTGTCTACACGAAGACAACAAATAATGGATTCTGCCTCAATGGCAAAAGTGAGTGCCCCACAAGGTACCACACCTCCACCATCTCTGCCTACATCAGGAGGGCTCTCTCTCACTGTCCCTCCTGGCGGGACACCCACCACGAACTCCACTGCCTTACACAAGTCCTCATAAACTACGGCTACTCCAACTCCGACGTCGATAAAACCATCAAGAAACACATAGAAAAATGGTACAACAAAGAAGCCCCCAACACCACCAGCCCCGAGGACATCAAAATATTCTATAAAAAATTCATGTCCTCTGACCACAAAACAGACGAAGCAGTAATAAGAGACATCATACTGAAGAAGGTCCAGCCCACCAACACTGACATCAAATTAATCATATATTATAAATCCCCCAAAACCTACCAACTTGTACTTCGTAACCGGCCTGCCAACGACAATAAACAGTTGAATATGGATCATGTGATATACAAATATTTCTTGTACTAACGGGGACTGTGGACCCCGTAAAACTTATATCGGTATGACCCAGACTTGCTTAAGCCGTCATCTTACCCTCCACCTTCAATCTGGCGCCATCAAAAATCATAATAACAGCCCTGACCACCCTCAACTAATCTGTAAAGACCTTGATATCAACACCTCCCTATTAGATAAAGAATCCGACTCCAGATGCCTCCCCATCCTTGAAGCTATATATATACAAGCACTCATCCCTCCACTTAACAACCAGACATTAGACCTCCAATTTCTCCCCACAGCGAGGAGATCTTACCCCCACAGACAACACAATGGAAATGACCCAGCCAATGCTACACCTAGCCAACGCCCACCTTTTGGTGCCCCCGAACCCCAACAGCCAATCAATAGGCACAGTGCGCGGCTAGCAGCGGCCAGCCAACCACGGACGCAGATTGCCGACTAGCCCCGCCTACATGTGCAAACCTCGAGATGCGTGAACCCAGGCCCCCCCTATAAATACCCATCTATTTTCCTATTCTTATCATGATAGACTTATAGTTCTTATCATTACCACTTGTGTGAACATGGCAAAACCTATTGCTGAAACGTTACAACCTCCTACAACCTCTACCACCCAACAACCTGCTGATAACTTCGGTTCTTTACTGTAGCAATTGAATGACAGACAACGAAAAATTGCACGAGACATTGAATCTCTAAATATAAAATATATTAATGCTAACTATGCTGTTTTATTTAATCTCAAATGCCTTCAAGAAAATATATTTATATATATATATATATGTATATTTATATATATATGAGGTAAAAATCCCGCCAGCCAATCAGAAGGTGGGATTTCCTCAGGTAGATAACACAAAAGCTACCGCCCGGATCCAGCTGGGGAGCAGCCGTGCATCTGGCAAGCTCTCCACCAATCAGCAGCTGCCTCTGTCGCTCAGCTCTACATCATCGTCTCCCTTAACCCCCTGTCATAACTTATCTCCTGTGTGCTCCCGTGTATTTTTCTCAAACAATAAGTTGTCTGGTGGGAAGATACCAACACCTTCCTCCCGCCAACCACTAAAGAACATCACCAACAAGCTTCTTGGGAGTTATTTCAATGAAATAAGAGAGGAGGAGAACGCGGAGATTCAAGAAGCCCGGGTGATGACGCGCGAGCCGTCTCAGCTAATCAGCGAGCCCGTAGCGCCCGGGGGCGTGTATAAAAGCAAGGGGGCGGAGCCTGGAAGCTAAGTCAGAATGCCTGGACAATATCTCTTGTCTAATCAAGCACACCTGCCTCCTTCAGTATGGGGGGTTAAAGGCCAAAAGGAAGCTGATTCAAGACACACAAGGAACAAAGATATTAACCAGCTGTACCCCCATGCATGCCAACACATAGCCAGCCTTCATACCATCAGTCAAGCCTTGCACAGTCCCGGAGAGAAGTGTGGAGATACAGATCAGTTTGTGAATAGTTACTGGGCAGCCCTGAGATGCTAGATGACGGAGAGAAGAGAAGACAACCCAACTTATTTTAATTAAGGAACTGTACGGGCCCGCACATAATTAGACAAAGGAGATAATGTTTGACAGAAGCCTCGGCTAAAAATACAGAGATGTGTCTTTCTTGGGAAAAATATAGATTAAAAGTATTAGACTGTGAAATGAAAATAAAATTATGTTTGTTAAGCAGGATTAGCTATCCCTGATAGAACAGGTATTATACCTACAGCTAGAAATAGCATAGGTTCTGACAGGGTATGATAGAGAGATATAACTTGACAAATAAAATGAGGATATAATAGATATATAATAGCTGGAATAGTGAGACAGCTCTTTTCCGGGGAATAGCAGCTTCCCTTCCTCTATTAGGAACAAGGTACATACCTTACTATAGTCAGAGAAACCACTTTGATAGAACAAGTCATAGGCCGAAGGATAGGCGAGACTTAGTTTGAGAAATAGGCAGGAGAGAGATTACTGGGTACTCATTACTATTACCTTTTTGTTAAACGGAAACCATTCTTTTAAACCTAATGCGCGAGATCTATCTTAACGTAACCAAAAGAATACCGTTGTGGCTTGTCTATTCATTCCCTAGTAAAGTAAATCAAGGAATCTGTTATTTTATTTTTTTTAAATTTATAAATGAGAGCTCACATTAAGGATGTATTACTTACGATGACTTAGGGGTGTACAGATGACAGCTATTAAGGTGATTAAATGACATAAGCTCCTCCATTTCCATAGGTATTTATGATAATGGGATATAACATTTGGGAGGATCTCGAATTCTGTTGTTGTGCGGATTCATAATGGTAATTGTTGTAATAGATGATAATTGTTATAATAGATGAAATAAGTATATTGTTGGAACTCATGCCGCGGAGTCAAAATAGGTGAAACTCTGAATAGCTCCCGTACAGAAAAGTTATAATGGGAATGTAATAACTCCAATATATAAGTTATGCTGATGGCCGTAGGTATTCAACCATAGTTTGAACGTATCTTGACCCGAAAAGAGAACCAGTCAATATGTGAACTTATTGAGATTATTTATATTCGGTATTCTTGTTACTATGCATTTTACATGAACCATAACTAACCGTGATGTTGTGACTTGTGACCGGAGTCGGAATAGGTCAAACTCTGAATACCGTCCGTACATATAAGTTGTAATGGGAATGTAATAGTTCCAATATATAATTTATGCTGTCGGCCGTATGTATTCAACCATAGTTTGAACATATCCTGAACCCAGGCAGAGAAACAGACATTGCGACGGTAAGCACTTTTTATAAATAAAACAACAAAATTCCAAACAACTGTCGAATTATTCCAATGCTGTAGTATAGTTTTAAAATAAGTACTACATTTTGGTGGCAGCAGGTGGGATTCAACAAATTGTTTGAGTTGGGTGTGTTTGTTTGGAAAAAATCTACACAATGGCGACCATGCTTCCGTTTAGATTGTGGGAAGAGGGAAAAGAAGAAATAGAACTCTGGGTGGAACAGTTGGATTGTCAATTCACACTGTTAGAAATCAAGGAAGATGAAAAGAAAGTGGTATATGGGAAAGCCTACCTGGGCAGAGCCCTGAGTGATGTAAGAGTGCGTCTAGAGGGACTGAAACTTGGGTAGGAGTTAAGAAAATACTGGTAGAGGAGTTTGGCTGAGAAACTTCCACTAGGAAGGCCAGGGACAAACTCAAAACCATGAAGCTGGATGGTCACAATGTGAGAGCTGTGAAAAGAGAAATTACAAAGAACGTTAAACTAGCTTACCCACACATGGATCAAGAGAGCCAAGAAATGGAGATCAGAGAAGTTATGATCCAGGATTGTCCCCTAGAAGTACGGAAACACTGTATTGTTCACGAAGTGAGCAATACGAAGGAGCTGATGGGGGTAATTAGGAAAGTAAAGGAAGCCAGGGAAAAAAAGGAGGAAAGAAAAAATAGTAGAGGAGGAAAACACGAACAAAGGGCACCCAAGAGCAATAATCCGATGCTATATAAGTAGGCAAATGGGACATTTTGCCAGGAACTGCCCAAACACGGCAACAAGCCAAAATTACAAATTAAACACGCTACCTACAAAATAATAACCGTCCTCTCCCAAGGGCATTACCCCCGAGCCAAGGGGGAATGATTCCTGTGGAGTACGTTCAAATACAGAACTCACCAAAGATTGAGATGCCATAGGAGAAAGAAATTTTTCTCTCAAACCTCTCATAAAAGGGCAGTATGACGAGGTAAGTATTTTTGAGAGACAGTCGCCCTGTGAATCTCTTGTAATTAATGGAATAGCAGCAAATCTGTTGGTAGACACAGGAGATAATAGGAGTTGCTTATTAAACAAACTTTGTGCTAGATAATAAAGGGGAATCGGGACCTTTGACCCAAACCGATGCTCAGTTAGCTGGAACAGGAGGTCAACCGCTGACTATACTGGGAAAATCTGATACACTGTTGGTACAGTGGAAAGGGATTAAATTCACTACAGACTTTTGTGTCTTATCTGGAAGGTCAACTAGCGGAGTGGATGGTTACCTGGGGATAGACTTGCTTAGTCAGTTGGGAGTGAATATACAGTGTGGCCCGACGGAAACCACTACCACAGTGAAACCCCAGCTAGTAGCTACATTGGGAAAAATATCTATACCCCCCAAAAATTGCAAAATTATAGAAATCCCTAGGTGTGATGGGATGACATAGGGAATTTTTTAACCCGAACCACTGAATGAGGCTCGAATTTCTCCTACCTTTATTACCCAAGATCAGAGGCGAATAGTTATTGCTGATTTTGGGGAGATTACCGTTAATTACCAGAAGGGAAAATTACTTGGGCATATTAGCCCTGCACAACTAACTTTGGCTGAAGTGGACAGGCGAGTCAACCTACCTGAAATCGCATAACAACTGACATCACATCAAGCGAGTACATTACACAGGCTATTGTGGACATATCGTGATGTATTTGGCCAAGACAAAGGGGACCACGGGTTGCCTCGAATAAGACACCAACACGAGATACATACACAAGGGCCACCAATCCGACAACCCTATAGGCGTAAGAACCCAATAATGAGACAAAACGATAAAGGACAAGTCAAGGACATGTTGAGGCAAGGAATAGTAGTGGAATCACATAGTCCGTGGTCATCAAAAGTCGTCTTAGTAAAGAAGAAAGACGGATCCACAATATTTTGTGTAGACTATAAGAAATTTAATGATGTCACAATCAAAGACGCCCAACCATTACCCCGTATTGATGATTCACTAGAGTCACTTAATGGATCCACTTGGTTCTCCATACTTGACTTGCAGAGTGGATACTGGCAGGTGCCAGTGAAACCAGAGGACCAAGAGAAAACTGCGTTTTCCACAAGTGAAGGTAAATTATATCAGTTCACGGTTCTACCGTTCGGGGGGCTTAACCATCAACTGGTGCCGGGCGCCTCTTCAAACCTCCCGCCCCAGCACACCACAGCAACTGGGCAAGGCAGCATGACAGATGTACGATGCCGCGAGTTTTCGAGTGACGGTTATTTACACTACCCGAGCATTATGTGTGGCTTCAAAGTTCATATATTAGCAACATATATATCATAATGTCGTTGTAAGTGAAGTTACAGTGTGATAAGTGCATAGATTCAAGGTTTATAAGTGCCGACGAATGGCAAGCCCCGCGAGCGTCCTGGTCCACGACGCACGCACGTACAAAAGGCCAGCTGACTCCCCATACACTCGATTCAGTCACTTTCACTTTTATTTTGCCTCTCTCACGCAATCTGTTTATTGATTTTATACTTTATCGCATGTTTTATAGTTAGAATATGAGTTTTACACATTGTTTTAGGCACTTTTGACTTAGAAATATTGGTTTTGACATTGTATTTTTAGTGGGGAGAGTGTGGGAGGTGGTGGTTAAGGCAGGCGTGGGGGAAGACCACGTACGCGGCACTTGTCAACATGAACCACTCTCAGCTTGTCTCTTCTGACCCCTACGCTAGCCTGGCAGAATTTTGAGGAATGCCATGGGGTCTGGGTCATCCTCCTCCTCCTCTTCCCAACTTGGTGGGGAGTCAACTATGCCATGGGGAGCAGTAGGGGAGTAATACACACTCTATTCACTTTGTTCCAACATCGTGAGGCAACGAGATAGGTCAGACACTCGTGAAGTTAACAGGACAACCGTCTTCCTCCCTCCTCCCGCGCATCCCTCTCCCTACTCCCCACCGCGGTTGGACTTGGGGGTTGCCAAGTATTGCCACTGTTCGGCAACATCATAAGGTATAGTCCATACAAATTTGAACCCTCTAGCTACCATACGACAAGAGTACACCTTTCCTCTTATTGTAATAGTCATAATTTGATACCAAACTCACAGTTTGGTTTTCGTAAGGGACTGGGTACATGTGATGCACTTCTGACACTCACCCATGACTTGCAATCTTCATTGGACCAGGGACATGAGTCTCGCATCGTGGCTATTGACTTTAGTTCTGCTTTTGATTTAGTCAACCATAAAGCACTTCTGTTTAAGTTACAGCTCATTGGTATTGGTGGCAATTTTTTAAGGATCTTTGATTTTTTGACGAAAAGATCTCAGTCTGTGGTCATTGATGGGTGTCATTCCCCTTCTGTTACTGTTGTTTCTGGTGTTCCACAAGGCAGTGTCCTTGGGCCTTTGCTTTTTATTATTTTTACTGCTGACCTGTGTTCCGAGCTTGAAAATAAACTAATCTCCTATGCTGATGATACAACTTTATATGCATCAATTGCATCACCAATAGATCGACACGTAATTGCTACTGCTCTGAATAGGGATTTAGCCAAAATTACATCATCGTGTGAACTTTGGGGCATGAAACTTAATGCTAGTAAAACACACTCCATTATCATCAGCAGATCTCGTACCTTGGATCCTCCCCATCCTTATCTACAAGTTTCTGGCGAGCAAATTGAGAATGTGGATACTCTGCGTTTGTTAGGAGTTACTCTTGGTCCCAAACTTACTTTGAAAAGCATATTCGTTCTTTCTCCTCTTCCATTTCCCAAAAAATTGGTCTGCTTCGCAAGGTTTATAAAACATTTGCTTGTGACGCCACAGTTATCAAGTCTTTTTATGCTTTTATTTTGCCACATTTCGAGTACTGCTCACCTGTCTGGTTGTCAGCAGCTGACTGCCATCTCAAGTTGCTTGACAGGTCGCTAAATTCCATCAGTTTTATTCTACCTAATTTGTCTCTTGATCTGTGTCATCGACGTAAAGTTGGTGCCCTTAGTCTTTTATTTAAAGTTTTTAACAACCCTCAGCATCCCTTACATGGGGTTCTGCCTGGGCCCTATGTCAGGGCTCGTGCAACTAGATTCACAAGCAATCTTAATTATCTTGCCATGAGCCGTGTTAATTTTTCTACTACACAGTTTTCACGGTGTTTTGTGCCGGCCATGGTTGACTTGTGGAATAAGTTGCCAAATGAGCTAGTCAATTCAGCTAATATCTCCATTTTTAAGTCTAGAGTTAATGCTTTTTTGCAGCATTAATTCTAATTTTTAAACTTATTTTATTCTATTTTATTGTATTATATTTAAGCTTGATATCCTCCACTGCATAATATGTTATCTGTGTTTAATATGTGTATATGTACAGTACAGTATACAGTGTATGTTTTTATTTTTTCCTAAGTTGCCATAGTCTCTCTCCAGTGCCTCCGGGTGTTTTGTGTAAATTGTGTGGATTGATCTTGATGGTGTTTCTGCACCCTGGATGGAGACTTCGGCATCTCATATAATAATAATAAAAATAATAATAGTAAATAAGCTCGAAAGTGGCGGTGATAAAAGTGGGTAAACTGGCTTTCCTCATCTGCCCGTACCCACCTGCGCGGCTGGACTTAGGGGTTGCCGAATACCGCCACTGTTTGGCAACATCCTAAGGAACATCCCATACAATTCTCAAGCCTCTAGCTACTATAGGACAAGAGTAAATAAGGTCGAAATGGCTGATGCAGGTGCTGCGGCGCTGGGGTTTTGCGTTAAATACATTGCCAACGCATCACGTGCGTCGCTGGGGTCCTGTGGGTTAAAAGAGAAGTTCCGGTTTTCCCAGGGCACTTGGAGAGATTCCAAAGATTGCATAGTTTTAGACCGCTCTGAGGGTAAACATCTAATTGAGATATTACATGGGTGAAACTGAAGGGGGGCCCATTTAGGACAGTCTAGAGTACTAAAACAGTTTAACGAGAGATATTGAACTCACCGGGCTGATAAAGTGGTGAAGGTAGTTGTCCAGGATTTCTGGACAACTTCCTTCACCACTTTATCAGCCCGATGACCAGAATTGTTTTGGGTGCCAGAGAGGGAAAGATGGGCGAGGGCCAACACAACAGGCTGGACACATTCTGGCTAAGAGGCCCTGTGAAAAGCTGTCAGTCGATATTGTCGGACCTCTACCCAAGAAAGGGAACAAAAGGTACATTCTGACTTGTGTCAATATCTTTTCCAAATATACTATTGCTTGTGCTATTCCTGACAAGAATGCTAGAACGGTAGCTGATTGTCTTTTAGAGAGAGTCATCTTTGTGTATGGAATTTCTGAAGGCATTTTAAGTGATTGAGGCAGAGAGTTCAACAATGAGATATGGCAACATTTAGGGAATACATTAGGATACCAGATCCGGCACACTTCCCCATACTGGCCAAAAGGGAGCGCTTTATGCGAAAGGAATCATATATTGCTGGAACATTGTGTGAGAGCAAGCTAAGTTCACAAGGAGGAGAAATAACTCGAGAATGGCCAAAGCTACTGCCAGAGATAATATGGTTAATAAACACCACCATTGGAAGAACCACGGGATAGTCCCCTTATGAAATAAATCATCTTCGGTAGTACTCCCTGACTGCCCCAGGAACAAGCTTTACCTTATAATACCAAGCAAGACACCTATTCCCAGCCAGACCTATATATTCAAACCCAAACCAGAAAACGACAAGAAACCCATGCTAAGATACTAAAATGGCAACGGAAAACACCCAATATATCTAATCCGTAATTCCTTGGGGAGTTTATTCTGGTAAAGAGACATGATCCTTGTCAGGATAAAGAAATCCCTGTGCATAATGTTTCGTTCACCAACGATTCTGGGTGCATGTGTGTGTGTGTGTGTGTGTGTGTGTGTGAGCCTGTGTGAACTGCTGGTTCGGGAATATGAGCGGTTCGAGAGGGTAAACTATAAATAGTGCCTGGTTGACTGTGGTAATTCAAGATAGGTGGAATGAATGATAAAATCTTTTGAGCATTAAAAGTAATTGAGGTTACAGGTACCAAGTCGCATTTGGCCCCCGGCAGCACAGCAGGCAGCATCTCAGTACCCCAGTGGTAAGGTATAAGTGTATTTACTTTGTGTCTGTATGTTACGTCTATAATTGGTATGACGTATAGAATGATTGATTGTCAAGTTATGTTAATATGGTGTTTTTTACTGTTGTACTGTACAGTAAGTTAAACTAGTTCCTTTCGGTTATTGCCGTAATGCTGTTGTACCGTACAGTAGAGCAAATAAATAACATTGATTGAATTGGTGTTAATTGTTGCATCAGGTTCCCGGACATCTCAACCAGTAGACCATTTCAACCAGTAACTCTCAACCAGTACCAAATCAACCAAGCCCAACCAAACCAGTGCCAAAATATAGTACTAACCTACCCTAACCTAACCGTATTGGTTATATTGGTATTGGTTGAGAACTACTGGTTGAAATGACCTACTGGTTGAGTTGTCCGGTCACCGTTGTATCATGGTACAATACAGTTGAGGAATTTTATAGCCTGTCAATTGTGGGCTGGTGCTGTGATCTCTTTGTAATAGCTTGTGATTTAATAGAGTATTGTATTAATAAGGAGTACTGTACAGTCATGCACATTAGTACCATGCCATTGTAATTAATAAAACTTATTATTTTTGTATTTTGTATGATGTATAGGAGCATGGATTCTATGTAACAAATGTGTTTACAATACCCGGTTGGCGATGTGGATGCTGGGTTTTGGGGTCCAGGGACTTCTATAACAGCTAGTGATCGTCTTGTAGTGGCTGGTGGATGTTATGCCGTAGTCTGTGTCCATCCTGTGGCGGCCGGTGCTATCCCTGTGTTGGCCCTTGGTCCTCTGTGGTGGCCGGAGATCTTCTTGTGGTGTCCAGTGATCCCCTGTAGTAGCCAGTGATGGTGGCCAGTGACGGTCCTATGGTGGCCAGTGACCTTCCTATGGTGGCCAGTGACCTTCCTATGGTGGCTAGTGACCATCCGGTGGTGGTTCATGTTCCTATGGTGGAGTGATTGTACAGTGGCCAGCGTTTGTCCTGTGGTAGCCTTTTTAACACTTCGATTACCTATGAGCGTCCTGGCCGGATTTCGACCCACACAACCTTGGAAGACCAGTAGTGGCTTTTTGGTAACCCATGGCCCATGAAATAACTGTGGCAATTTAGGGACCTGGTGTTATGATCTAATTATGTGAAATTGTGAAGAGAAGAATGTTATACTATAACTGCATTACAGCACCTTAACATCTTGTATGTCTAGATCTTTCATTATCTGATAATTGGGTTGTGCCAGGATTCATCCTATGCAGTCATGATTGATGCTTATATGTAATTAGATGTAAATATACAAGCAGTTTTAAACGATGTGAAATTCAAATTATATAAATAGGGTTATGCTTATAGCCGCTCTAGGACTTACAGTTTATCAGTAATAGTATAAACTCTTGGCGCAGTATGTAGGATTTCCTTAGTGCCCCTTCTTGTCTAATATAATAACATGTACTAAGTGCATAAGGTTGCTCTAACTCTCTCAGATCTTCTCAGATTGTTCCCTGGGTGTTTGCTGCCTTCTGTGTTTCTGGCGGCCTATGTTCTTGGTGGAGGGCTGCAACTAATCTCTTCGCCATGGGTGACACGACAAGTATTATTAAGGAGGCAAAATCCATGGGAATATCTGGAGATGAAATATTTAAAATGTTGACTCTTGCTAATGAATGTGCTGAGAGCTCATGCCCGTGAACGTGAGAAAACAGAGAGAGTGAGGAAAAGGAGAAACAATGTCAACACGAGTTGACTGTTTTAAGGTTGAAGTCAGAGGGTAATAACCGTACTGACAGTTCTAGACCCACAGGTAATTTTAAATTCCAAATTCCACCCTTCTCAGATGGCGATGACATTGATTCCTACTTAACCCAGCAGCTGCAGGAAGACTCTTAAGAGGTCCTACTGGGCGGCTGCGGTAAGACTCTTAAGATCCTAGGCCAATTTTTTTGTTTTAAAACACCCCAGTGGCACTAAAAAGAAACAATTTGTAATTAGGTGAGATAATTTCCCTCCATTCTTTTCTACCACTCCTACACATGTGTCAAAATCTCCTCCTTCCCCCCTTTCCCACCCCCCCTTCAATTATCACCTATTTTTTCTCTTATTCCCTTATTTATTGGTGTATTTACCATGCCAGTATCTCCAAACCGGTTCTAGGGTATGTTGTTGCGTGTGTCTATGCGTGGGAAAGAGAGACAGAGAGAGAGAGACAGGCCTCAGTCTCACTCCAGGCATCGAGAGTGGAGGATGTAGGCCTTGCGTGTCTCTCACCTCATGAATGAACGGTCGGCAATAATTCGCAATTTCAACCATTCAAACACTATTCCCACTTGTTTTATTGTTGTTACAAGTTACTATCTTCATATTAAACGTAAAATATGGATATGTATTAATTATATATATATGGTAAATTAACGATTTTAGTGAGAAATTAATCAGAATATCTTCGCATGGGGGAATGGTGTATACTACAGGGGCTTAGCGCTTTAAGAGTTAAACCGATTTGAGAAAGTGGCTAAGTTCTATGGATGGAAGGATGAGGACTACCCTTTTCATTTAGGAACACTGTTGAAAGGTAAGGCCCTTAAAGTCTATGTAGGTTTACCTACTGCAGTTTCTGAAAATTATCAGAGTTTGAAGTAGGCTCTTCTACAGGCTTTTCAGATAGACGGTAACAGTTATAGAAAACAGTTTACAGGGATGAAAGTTGGTACAGGTGAGTCCTACGTTCATTTCTTGGCTAGGATGGAGCAAGTTTTGAATCGTTAAGTCGTGGTGTCTAACGTTGATCAAAACTATGATCAAATTTTGTATTTCATGATTAAGGGCCAGTCTTTAGCCAGTTGATCACCAGAGGTTCGAGTTTATCTGAATGAGTGCAGTGTTAGAAGTAATGCAGAGCTCACTAAGGCTGCTGATTAATACAGGAATGCTCACTATTCCTACAAGGCTCGTCCTAAACAGGGTCAACCTTCTGCTAAGTCTGAGGTAGCATATCATCATGCAGTGCACTCATCCTAAGTGTAAAACATCAGCCGCATACAAACTCACATTTGCCAATTCTCAAAAACATAAAAAACAATCAACATCTTCTGGGGTACCAGTAACCTGTATACATACCCAACATTCCTTTTCTGGTCCTTTCTCTGCCTTTAAGATGCCTGGAACTGTCTCCCTTCCCGAACATTCACAAACATATTCTGTTATCATCTTGCGAGACTCTGGGTCAGCCCAAAGCTTGTTGTGTAAGACTGCCTTGCCTTCAGTTGAGAACCACTACGCTGGGGAAAATTTTACACTTAAATCTCCAACCTCTGGTCCTACTGCAGACATGGCTGATATTTAGATAGGCAGTGACCTGATCCAGGGGTCCGTTAGAGTAGCCGTCTTGGATACATATCTTCCTATTCCTGGGGTAACTTTCCTTATAGGAAATTACTTTGCTGGACACAGGATGATTCCTGCGCTGGTAATGAGTGATAAACCCATTGCAAACAGTCCCACTGCAAAGTTAGATCAGGAGAAACCACATATTTTCCCTGTTTATGCTGTCACAAACAACAGCAGTTTCTAATGATTCTCTCTCATCCTCAGGTCAGGATACCTTGTTCTCCCAGAGTATGTCCAAGGAAAACCTCATAAAAGCTCAGGAGGCAGACACTTCACTTGCTAAGCTTAGACACATTGCTGATGAAAAACCCATAAATGGGAAAAAATCTAATGTCTATTATCACCAATGGGTGCTTATGCATAGCTTTCACCCACCTAATAGGCCTGACTCCGGCATTTGGTCTATTATCTATTGTACATCAGGTAATCCTTAAATCCATCAGATTTGTAGTAATGGGATTAGCTCATCATGATGGGAACTCTGGTAATTTGGGACAGAGAAAACCCTACAGAAAGATCTTGGCTCATTTCTTTTGGCCAAACGTAAAAAGAAATGTAACCAAATTTGTAAAGTCTTGCCACACTTGCCAGATTGTGGGAAAACCAAATGAGACGGTCCCTAAAGCTCCTCTTGCTCCTATCCCTGTCACTACAGAGCCCTTTGAGAAAATAGTAATTGATTGTGTAGGGCCACTCCCAAAAACTAAGAAAGGAAACTAGTATCTGCTTACTGTAATGTGTGCAGCAACTAGATATACTGAAGCTTTCCCTTTAAAAGATATAAACGCAAAGAATATTGTGTCACATCTGTTACATCTTTTTACAAAAGTAGGCATTCCCAAAGAAATCCAGAGTGATCAGGGGTCAAATTTTACAAGTAACCTAATGAAAGCAATACTGAGCGAGTTAAAGGTGGATAAGAAGATGGCTACTGCGTACAGACCTCAGACCCAGGGTTCTCTAGAATGCCATCATCAAACTCTGAAATCCATGATTAAAATGTTTTGTTTTTTTAGACTGAGAAAGAGTGGGATGCAAACATTGACTGGCTTCTTTTTGCCATTAGAGAGTGCCCTCAAGAGTCACTAAGTCTACTCACCTTTTGAGTTGTTATATATGCGTCAAATCCGAGGACCTCTAAAGGTCTTAAAAGATTCTTGATTCATGGCAGTATCTGATCATCCTTCTCACACTGTATCAGAATACATTAATGAGTTAAAACTTAAGATGTCTAATGTAAGAGAACTAGCACTAGCGACCCTTGAGAAGAGTCAGTCAAGCATGATAACCTACTACGATCTTAATTCTGAAAGTCAAACATTTAATACTGGTGACAAAGTCTTTCCCTTCCTGCCCATTCCAGGTAGCTCATTAAAAGGCAAATATTGTGGCCTATATGTAGTCTCTCGGAAACTTTCCAAGCTAAACTATGTTGTTCGCACACCTGATAGAAGGATGGACCAAAGGATTGTTCAATTAAACCAGATGAAGGCATACATAGAAAGGCCACTTGAGAATGCCCACATTCTAACTGTTAATGTTGTATCACATTCTGTACCAGACTGATGTGATTGAGTTTGGTGATCTTCCTATACCTTGTGGAAGCTCAAATAACCGCAACATCTTAAGTAATTTAGATCAGTATTTGTCAGACGTGGCACAATCACATAGATATGATCTTAGGAAATTGCTTTTACGGTACCCTTCAGTCACATTGGATGTCCCTGGCTTTTGTGAAGACCATCATCACGTTGTAATCTTATCCTCACCAGAAGGAAGACCTATCAAACAATCCCCTTACAATCTGAACCCTCAGAAACAAAACATCATGAGAGGAAATTTACTATATGTTGAGAGAGTCCTTAGTGGAACTAAGTAATTTCCCTTGGGTGTCAACCTCTTTATTTGTCCCAAAACCAAACGGTAGCAGTCGGCTTTGTACCGATTATAGGAAAGTATATGCAGTAACAGTCCCTGATGCTTATCCACTACCGAGAATTGTTGACCTGATAGATAAAGTAGGGGCTGCTAAGGTAGTATCGTCCATAGCCTTGCAAACGAGGTACCATCAAATTGGGATGACAGATAGAGCTAAGACCATCTCAGCTTTCATAACTCCATTCGGGCTCTTCCAATATAGTCATGCCTTTTGGTATGATGAACCATCCTGCCACATTTCAAAGGTCTTATACTATTCATGATTTGAAAGGTGTGGACACTTACAGTATTTAGACAACATCGTGATCATTTCAGATAATTGGGATGACCTTCTTACCAGACTGGACGGGCTGATGGGGCGGCTGGCTGCTATGGGCTTCACAATAGCCCTTGCCAAGTCCTGTTTTGGCCGGGGAACAGTGACCTACCTTGGCCATGTGGTGGGTCAGGGAACTGCCCATCCAAAGGAGGGTAATGTGGAGACCATCACCGCCTTTCCCCAGCCAACTGACCACAAATCCCTGATGAGAAGATTCTGCCCAAAATTTGCAACGATATCAACGCCACTCAGATTTGACCAGCACTAAAGTGAAGTTTGTCTGGAGTCCCACCTGTACTGCTACTTTTGAGACCCTGAAGTGCCTGTTCTCATCCCATCCAGTACTTCATGTTCCTGATCCCGCATTACCTTACCATCTTCAGGTTGATGTGAGTGATAGAGGAGAGGGGGCAGTACTACTAAAAGCTGACAAGACAACCGACGTCCTACACCGTGTATCATACTTCTCCGCCAAACTAAAGAAGCAGCAGAGAAGTTAATCCAGCTTAGAAAAGGAGTGCTTGCCGATGATCTCAGGGGTGAAGACATTTGAATGTTATCTACCTCGGCACTATTCACCGATCTTCGTTCATACTGACCAAAATCCTCTTACTTTTCTAGTTAAGAATAACAACCAACAACTTCTTCGGTGGGCTCTGAAGTTACAGGAATACCATCTCATTGTTCGCCATACTCGAGGGGTAGACAATACGATTGTGGATGCCTTGTCCAATTGACTCCCACCTACGGCCGAGCCTACAGTAAACCTCCTCTGCTTAATCCTCTTCACACTCCTTCGAGGACTCTAAGGGGGGAGTCGTCACGGACCTATAGGCTCTGACTGTGCGGGTTCACCATGTATCAAACGCATAAACCCGTTTGAGATCGGTGTCGGGGCTTCAATCTAACCGAGGGTCGAGACTTAGCTTCTCTATCTCACTTCTATCTCTTTTATTTTGCTCGAGCAGAGTTTCGAAGTCTTATTCACTACATTGTAATTTGTTTTAATGCTCAAAGTTAACTCTGCTTATGCACACCAGGGGATAAAAGTTTCTTTTCTAGTCCAACTATATCTACCGTAGTCAATGACGGGGACGGAGTCAGCGCTATCTTGGACTATCTTGGTGCACCATTCCCTGAAATACCTCTTCTGGAGAGTGGTGGAAAATAACTGTGGACTACCCCTTCTGTCTGATTACGGGATATATCGTGACAATTGTTTTTGAATTTAGATTTAATTTTTGTTTTGTTTTGTAAATGTTAAATATTGAGCATTAATATTAATCACCATTGTAATTGTGTTTTTCTTTATTTGTTTAACTGTACAATTGTATTTTGTATACTACCTTAACAAACTGTATATTGTATACTACCTTAACAAACTTTATATTGTATACTACCTTAACAAACTGTATATTGTATACTACCTTAACAAACTGTATTTTGTATACTACCTTAACAAACTGTATATTGTATACTACCTTAACAAACTGTATATTGTATACTACCTTAACAAACTGTATATTGTATACTACCTTAACAAACTTTATATTGTATACTACCTTAACAAACTGTATATTGTATATTACCTTAACAAACTGTATATTGTATACTACCTTAACAAACTGTATATTGTATATTACCTTAACAAACTGTATATTGTATACTACCTTAACAAACTGTATATTGTATACTACCTTAACAAACTGTATATTGTATACTACCTTAACAAACTGTATATTGTATACCTTAACAAACTGTATATTGTATACTACCTTAACAAACTGTATATTGTATACTACCTTAACAAACTGTATATTGTATACTACCTTAACAAACTGTATATTGTATACTACCTTAACAAACTGTATATTGTATACTACCTTAACAAACTGTATATTGTATACTACCTTAACAAACTGTATATTGTATACTACCTTAACAAACTGTATATTGTATATTACCTTAACAAACTCTATATTGTATACTACCTTAACAAACTGTATATTGTATACTACATTAACAAACTGTATATTGTATACTACCTTAACAAACTGTATATTGTATACTACCTTAACAAACTGTATATTGTATACTACCTTAACAAACTGTATATTGTATACTACCTTAACAAACTGTATATTGTATACTACCTTAACAAACTGTATATTGTATACTACCTTAACAAACTGTATATTGTATACTACCTTAACAAACTGTATATTGTATACTACCTTAACAAATTGTATATTGTATATTACCTTAACAAACTGTATATTGTATACTACCTTAACAAACTGTATATTGTATACTACCTTAACAAACTGTATATTGTATATTACCTTAACAAACTGTATATTGTATACTACCTTAACAAACTGTATATTGTATACTACCTTAACAAACTGTATATTGTATACTACCTTAACAAACTGTATATTGTATACTACCTTAACAAACTGTATATTGTATACTACCTTAACAAACTGTATATTGTATACTACCTTAACAAACTGTATATTGTATACTACCTTAACAAACTGTATATTGTATATTACCTTAACAAACTCTATATTGTATACTACCTTAACAAACTGTATATTGTATACTACCTTAACAAACTGTATATTGTATACTACCTTAACAAACTGTATATTGTATACTACCTTAAAAAACTGTATATTGTATACTACCTTAACAAACTGTATATTGTATACTACCTTAACAAACTGTATATTGTATACTACCTTAACAAACTGTATATTGTATACTACCTTAACAAACTGTATATTGTATACTACCTTAACAAACTGTATATTGTATACTACCTTAACAAACTGTATATTGTATACTACCTTAACAAACTGTATATTGTATACTACCTTAACAAACTGTATATTGTATATTACCTTAACAAACTGTATATTGTATACTACCTTAACAAACTGTATATTGTATACTACCTTAACAAACTGTATTGTATATTACCTTAACAAACTGTATATTGTATACTACCTTAACAAACTGTATATTGTATACTACCTTAAAAAACTGTATATTGTATACTACCTTAACAAACTGTATATTGTATACTACCTTAACAAACTGTATATTGTATACTACCTTAACAAACTGTATATTGTATACTACCTTAACAAACTGTATATTGTATACTACCTTAACAAACTGTATATTGTATACTACCTTAACAAACTGTATATTGTATACTACCTTAACAAACTGTATATTGTATACTACCTTAACAAACTGTATATTGTATACTACCTTAACAAACTGTATATTGTATACTACCTTAACAAACTGTATATTGTATATTACCTTAACAAACTCTATATTGTATACTACCTTAACAAACTGTATATTGTATACTACCTTAACAAACTGTATATTGTATACTACCTTAACAAACTGTATATTGTATACTACCTTAAAAAACTGTATATTGTATACTACCTTAACAAACTTATATTGTATACTACCTTAACAAACTGTATATTGTATACTACCTTAACAAACTGTATATTGTATACTACCTTAACAAACTGTATATTGTATACTACCTTAACAAACTGTATATTGTATACTACCTTAACAAACTGTATATTGTATACTACCTTAACAAACTGTATATTGTATATTACCTTAACAAACTGTATATTGTATACTACCTTAACAAACTGTATATTGTATACTACCTTAACAAACTGTATATTGTATACTACCTTAACAAACTGTATATTGTATACTACCTTAACAAACTGTATATTGTATACTACCTTAACAAACTGTATATTGTATACTATATTTTATCTTTATTATATTAATACAAATTTTGAATTATTTTCTTATCTATTTTTCTTAAACCCTCTTTAATAAATTCAGTGAAGAACATTAACTATATAAAACATCTATAAGACTTCCATGGAATCTAAATAAATTGATACCATCAGAAATAAATATTTAAATGTGAGAGATACTCAAACAATAGTCTTAACCTAATTCGAATATGATAATTCCAAACTATCATGTAAATAATTATAATATAATTATAATATATTAATACATTACCTTATTTCAAATTATAAATTAATAAAGGTATCCATCCCTACTGAACATCCTTAAATCTAAAGTTCAGTCTTTGTGTTCAACTTAAAGCTAACCCTCTAGACTCTTTGTGTTCAACTTAAAGCTAACCCTCTAGACTCTTTGTGTTCAACTTAAAGCTAACCCTCTAGACTCTTTGTGTTCAACTTAAAGCTAACCCTCTAGACTCTTTGTGTTCAACTTAAAGCTAACCCTCTAGACTCTTTGTGTTCAACTTAAAGCTAACCCTCTAGACTCTTTGTGTTCAACTTAAAGCTAACCCTCTAGACTCTTTGTGTTCAACTTAAAGCTAACCCTCTAGACTCTTTGTGTTCAACTTAAAGCTAACCCTCTAGACTCTTTGTGTTCAACTTAAAGCTAACCCTCTAGACTCTTTGTGTTCAACTTAAAGCTAACCCTCTAGACTCTTTGTGTTCAACTTAAAGCTAACCCTCTAGACTCTTTCAGGGCAAATCTAGCACATAGCTAGTTCAACTAGTCAATCCAAACATTTGGTTGTAACAATATATATATATATATATATATATATATGAGGAGGCAATACTTAGTGTATCTTATGAATGGTTAAGACTCCAACATTGTATAACAATTGGTCAGGGCGGGTGCCCGACCCCGAAAGGGGATGAAATAGGGGAGCTATCCCCCCCCCCCCCCCGCCAAAGGCGGCTTTCTAGGGCCATTCCTATCTGATGCTGAGAGGATTGGGTTCTAGTCATGTGGTGATGGGCTGGTCTATCAGAGTGAGAACTGAGCGATCTCTGCCATACCCATAGCTTACTCTGATTGTTCCTTTAACTTATATATTTTCTAGATCTCAAGTGACGGCGTCTCTTCCGTGGATTGACCTCCCAATCTACCAAGATTGGAAGGCAAAGCGTCACATTTTTCCCTTGCCCCTCAACTTTCTCTTCATAATTGCTGAGGGGCACAGGGTCCTGGGTGGGGCTTTGGTTTCCCAGCGTTTCCGCACCCTCCTCAGCTCCCCGCCATGGAGTGGCTTCGGTTACCCAGGCTTTATTGTGGTCGGCAGGGAGGGTTCTGTGGGGGCGTTCAGTTATGGCCTTGGAATTACTCGGGGCCTTGGGGCTGTTCGGCCAGGCAGCTTGGGGAACAACAACAACAACAACAATTGGTCATGTTTGAGATTGATAATAAGATTGTTATTCTGGACCCGTTACTTGACTCATTCGATTGCATGGACTTGACTAAAATTTCATTTGAAACCATTGTATATATATATACCGGGTATATATATATGCGAATATGCTTCCACACTAAAGGTGTGTAGAAAAGGGTAGGTTCACTGCACAAAGTTTAAAAAATGTTAGTGCTAAAATTAAATTGCATCTAAAATATATTGCATGCACAAAATAAGGGTTTAACAAGTATGTCCGAGTATCTTATTAGAAGGCTCGGACTGTTATGTACATATTAAAATAATGTTTATGTAAAAGTGTTAAAATGCATTTCTCTACTTTCGTAGATCTTCAGTTATTATAAAAATTTGCAAGAGTGGCTGGCTCCAGAGTCAAGTATTTGTTCTCTACTCTTCTGTGGATTTCCAGTCACTGGTTTAGACAATAAAATGTTTGTCTTAGGTTATGATAGTTAAAAAAATACTTCGTTCTTGTTCCAATATTGTTTTTCGTTCAGAGTCTATTTATAGTTCTTTATTCAAATGAGGCTTGAATTTATTTATGAAGTTACTTTCTTTACTCTTTCTCAAAGCAACGTCATCTTTCTTTACTTTGTAAAAGGGCATTATATTAAAATTAGGAGATTTATCTTTAGCACATTTTGATATGTGAGTACTAACATATAGCCCTGTATTATGTCTAATGTGGTCCCTGTGCAGGTTTGTTCTAAGTCTAAGATTCGAAGTCTCGCCAATATAGATGGAATTACAGCCAATACAACGAATCACGTAGATACAATTGAGCGTGGAACAATTCATATTATGATTAATTTCAAATGTGTAATTAGTATCTACAAATTTGAATTGATTCCCTTCTATTATTTGTGTGCATAATTTGCATCTTGGGTTACCACATTTCGTCACCCCTTGATTTTGTACCGTATTGAATCTGGCCTTGGTTAGCAAATTCTTAAGGTTACTGGGTTGTTTCTTCGACTTTATTAATGAAACATCTTTAAATATATGCTTAGTTTCTTGAGAGGTTTTTAATAGGGCAACTGCGGATTTTGCTCCACTGAAATGATCATCGAAGTTTGGATTGTATGTACTTATGTATGGTAGTATATCATTGGATGTATTGTCAGTTGCTTTATCACTGGTGCGTAGTACGCTGATGGAGATCTGCTTTGCGCGACTTATTCCATTGTTTATTATGCCTTTAGAATAATTAGGATAATGTTAGTTATCACATATCAAAATGTGCTAAAGATAAATCTCCTAATTTTAATATAATGCCCTTTTACAAAGTAAAGAAAGATGACGTTGCTTTGAGAAAGAGTAAAGAAAGTAACTTCATAAATAAATTCAAGCCTCATTTGAATAAAGAACTATAAATAGACTCTGAACGAAAAACAATATTGGAACAAGAACGAAGTATTTTTTTAACTATCATAACCTAAGACAAACATTTTATTGTCTAAACCAGTGACTGGAAATCCACAGAAGAGTACAGAACAAATACCTGACTCTGGAGCCAGCCACTCTTGCACATTTTTATAATAACTGAAGATCGACGAAAGTAGAGAAATGCATTTTAACACTTTTACATAAACATTATTTTAATATGTACACAACAGTCCGAGCCTTCTAATAAGATACTCGGACATACTTGTTAAACCCTTATTTTGTGCATGCAATATATTTTAGATGCAATTTAATTTTAGCACTAACATTTTTTAAACTTTGTGCAGTGAACCTACCCTTTTCTACACACCTTTAGTGTGGCAGCATATTGCATATATTTTTACCACAAGAATCAATATTTTCATGTTGTATATATATATATATATATATATATATACCTGTATATATATACAGTATATATATATATATATATATATAAATATATATATTATATATGCCGATTGCTGAAATGCTGAAACTGTTACTTCTTTTAACCATGTATGCCTTAAAGAAAATTTATTACCTAGCTTTACCAACATACCTGTATATATATATATATATATATATATATATATATATATAAGTATACTGTATATATATATATATATATATATATATATATATATATATATGTACCGGTATATGTATATATATATATATATATATATATATATATATATATACTGTATACTGTATATATTTTTTATTTTTATTTTATTTTTTTAAAGAGACAATGAACGGAGGAAGGAAAAACACAGATAAAACAAAAAGGTCCATGTGACTAAAGGCATCCTCCATTCATAAAATGTTTGTAACAACTGGATTTAAACATTTGTAGATTGTAAGTTTGTGGAAAGCAATTCGAGGGAAGTGAATTCCAAAGAGTAGTAGCTCTGGGGATAAATTAATTCTGATAAGCAGAAGTTCTGCATTGTGGAGGAGAAAGTGTAAATTCATGGGCGCCTATCAGCTGCCCTAGTTCTACGGGGAAAGATGTGGAGAGGCGGCACAATTGAAGCAAGTTCCTCGGAACAATTGCTGTGAAAATATCTGTAGAATAATGCAAGGGATGCAACGTTTCTTCGTATGGATAATGTAGGAAGGTCCAGTGTGATTGCAGGGTTATTGATTAATCTAATAGCTTTATTTTGAATTTTGTCCAACTGCCTCAATGCAACCACTCCACTTCCACCCCACAGAGGTGAACAGTAATCCATCTGAGAACGCACATGACTTTTATATATCACGGCCGACTGCTCGTCAGTGAAGAATTCTCGAACTCTGTACAAGAGTCCCAGTTTTTTAGAGGCATTCTTAGCAATGTTTCTAACATAATGTGTCCAGCTCAAGTTAGTAGTTAATGTTACACCGAGAATGTCAATACTAGGGGAAGTGGGAATATTTACATCATTAAAAAATATATGGGAGTCAGTGAGATTCTGTCGGTTAGAAAATTGAATGTACTTGGTTTTCTGTGCATTAAAGGAAACTAGATTCTTTTGTCCCCATCCATTAATTCTAGAAAGGTCCTGGTTCAGAGAAATTGCAGTGTTTATTTTTGAATTTATAAGATCGGGTTGGGTGAAAGAATTGGTAAATGTGAAGGAACTGTGGAGTGTTGAGTCATCTGCGTAGGAATGTATTGGATTATGAGTGGTAGATATGAGATCATTGATATGAATGAGGAACAGAATTGGGGCCAAAACTGATCCCTGGGGAACATCAGCATTTATTGAGTGAAATTGAGAATAAAGGCCATCTACCATTACACGTATTTTTCTGTTATGAAGATAAGAAGAAATTAGTGGAACTAATGATGCAAGGCCGTAGTGTGACATCTTCGACAATAAGGATTGATGCCAGACTCTATCAAATGCCTTAGATATATCCAGTGCTATTGTATGTGTTTCACCATGTTGGTCTGTAGCTTGGTTGATTTGATGCGTAAGAAGGCAAAGCATGTCTGCAGTTGATCGACATCGTCTAAAACCATATTGCCTATCACTGATTAATTTATTATTCTCAAGATGCTTAATTATGTGATTATTTAATATAATTTCAAAGACTTTACCAAGAGTGGAAGTTATAGCTATTGGTCTGTAGTTTGATGGATCTGAAGAGGCACCTTTTTTAGGAACTGGATGGATGTTTGCTTCTTTCCAGGGTACTGGGAAGCATGAGGTGTGAGTACACAGACGGAAAAAATTTGCCAATACAGGAGCGAGCACCAAGGAGCAATTCTTAAGTACTATTGGAGGAATTTCATCTGGACCAGGAGCCTTATCTACCGAGAGATTCTGCAAAATAGTTTTGACATGTCTGGTGTGCATCTTAAGTGAGGGAATTTCAGGCGAATTAAAATTAAGTACAGGGACATCTTGATTTATTTCATAAATATATGTGTAAGTTGGTTAAGCCAGGTAATACATTTTCTTTAAGGCATACAAGGTTGTTGTTGTTGTTGTTGTTCCCTAAGCTGCCTGGCCGAACAGCCCCGAGTCCCTTAGGAAGGCCATGGCCACGATCGGGCTTTCCCACAGAGCTCTCATTGAGTGTAGATTGTGTTGTTGGCGTAAGTGGTTGTGTGAAATGCAGTCTTCTATGATGTGTTTAATGGTATGGGGTGCTGTGTTACATCCCGGGCAGGCGTCGACAACGGAGTCATCCAGTCTCTTCTGATAGCTCAGGAGAGCTAGATGGTGTCCGCATCTCAGCCTGGCCAGGTGGACTCTGTCCTCGCGAGGAAGGGAGGATTCGGAAGGATGGATTTCGGGAGGTCGTGCATGCAGCTGCGTGTTGTCTGTGAGTGAGTGGATGGATCGGTGAGAGATATGAGTATGGATGTGCTTCTGGAAGTTGGTTCGGGGTGGGCAGGGAGGGAGAGAGGACAATAATTGTGTGTGATACCGTGTGCTGGGTGTTGTTTTGATATTTCTTGGTGTCTGTGGGTGTGTTGCCATGTAGTTTAGTGGGTGGTCTTGGTTCGTGGAGGCATACAAGGTTAACAGAAGTAGCAGTTTAAGCATTCGAAATTTTATTATTCAGGGTTTCAATATTTCTAGTCAATCTTCTTTGAGGTTCAGTAAGAAAGTGAATAAGGTTTGCAAAGTTCATGGTAGTCCGACGTTTCGCTAGACATCTAGCATTATCAAGGCATGATTAAACTACTCAATACTACAGGTATATATGCACATGTGGAGATCGGGGGCTACTGCGCGTTGGTTGCGGGTAAGCTTCTCGAAAATCGCTCACTGCATCTGGTCCGAGGTTGGCTGGGGGTGGGCGAAGGTAACGCTGATATGCTGCTGGAAGTCAATGGGGTAGTTGGCTGCGTATGGGAGGAGGGCGTGGGAGGAAAGCAGAGGGCAGGAGCCGTGGCGGGGTAGTGGCGTTTGGCAGACGGTAAAATGTGTAGGTCTAGGGTTTGGTTATTTATGATAGGGCTTAAGGCTTGAATATAGAGAGCTTCAAGTGTAGAGAGTCTTTTGGAGTAATTTTCTTTATCAATTATGGAGGTGTGTTTATTTAAGTTGTTGCGGGTTAGGGGAGGGTGGTTAGGGGAAAGGTAGTGATCTTTAATTGCTCCTGACTGAATGTACACATTTAGCTCAAAAGATGGTCTTGTGTGGTATTTGTTTAAGCTTACTGGAGGTATAGGCAGCACACTAAAAATATCCCCTTAATTCCAATATAAGTTTATGAGGTTATATTATTATGGACACTGTAATCACCCTTTTCCTGCCATTATGTTTACATTGTACGGTCGCGCTAATAATTCATGTCCCAGCTGGCATTACGTTTCGCTTGCTCTGTGCTGTATTAATGTCTGTCAGATGTTAAATAGACATAGTGTAGATGTAAGTGTAGGAACAGGTTTGTATATTTCACTCAACATGAAGGAATGCAGCTTAGATATTGCTGATACCAATTATTGATCAAAATATACTTGGTGCCGAGTAATCACTTATTAGCGCGACTGTACTCAACATATTTGAAGGAGGGGGAGGGGTGAGTATATTGAACTTCTAGCCTAGTTTGTTATGCAGTCATACTTTTATATGCAGAATTAACTGTTGTAATTCGAATTATTTGTAAAATTCATATTATTAGAATGTCATTAATAAATCAAGGAAGTGAGTACAGTCACGGTCAAGAATACTGGAACACCGCCTAATGACAACAACAGGATGGTTAAAGGGGAGTCACCTGCTTTTTTTCTCTCTTTTTCTCTTTCTCTGGCTTGTATACATTCGACCCCATTCAGCCTACTGTTTTAAAACGTTTATCCCCATCCAGGTGTTGATTTCTTCCTGGCGAGCGATAGCGAGCCATCATTGTACGGAGAAATAAAATGTTTCTATCGAAAAATGTACAAATTTAACCTGCTGTCAAAAACATTTTAGGGAATATATGCTGGCTCGCTACCGTTCGCCAGGAAAAAATCGACACCTGGATGGGGATAAATGTCTTAAAACAGTAGGCTGAATGGGGCCGAATAGATACAACCCAGAGAGAGAGAGAGAGGGAGAGAGATAAAACAAAAAACAAGGTGGGCCCCCTTAACATTAACTACACTCTGTTTCTTTCCAACTGACGGTAAACTGCCATGTCTTCCTCTTGATTGCTTACCTATTATCAAGTGTTTCTAGTGAAATATGTTGCTAATTATATAAACTTGGTCTTAATAGGATCAAGAGACATAGTAGATTCAATTTTTGTCATTAACTATCGATAAATAAGTTACTAAGGGATTCAATTTACCGTCAGCTAAAATGAACCCTACTACTGCTGCAGTAATTTACCGTCAGCTAAAATGAACCCTACTATTACTGCAGTAATATACCGTCAGCTAAAATGAACCCTACTACTACTGCAGTAATTTACCGTCAGCTAAAATGAACCCTACTACTACTGCAGTAATTTACCGTCAGCTAAAATGAACCCTACTACTACTGCAGTAATTTACCGTCAGCTAAAATGAACCCTACTACTACTGCAGTAATTTACCGTCAGCTAAAATGAACCCTACTACTACTGCAGTAATTTACCGTCAGCTAAAATGAACCCTACTACTACTGCAGTAATTTACCGTCAGCTAAAATGAACCCTACTACTACTGCAGTAATTTACCGTCAGCTAAAATGAACCCTACTACTACTGCAGTAATTTACCGTCAGCTAAAATGAATCCTACTACTACTGCAGTAATTTACCGTCAGCTAAAATGAACCCTACTACTACTGCAGTAATTTACCGTCAGCTAAAATGAACCCTACTACTACTGCAGTAATTTACCGTCAGCTAAAATGAACCCTACTACTACTGCAGTAATTTGACTGTTTGTGACTCAAATAGTTTATCAAAATAGATCACCCGTGTATTATTATTGTGTTAACATAAATAGATCACCCGTGCATTATTATTGTGTTAACATAAATAGATCACCCGTGTATTATTATTGTGTTAACATAAATAGATCACCCGTGTATTATTATTGTGTTAACATAAATAGATCACCCGTGTATTATTATTGTGTTAACATAAATAGATCACCCGTGTATTATTATTGTGTTAACATAAATAAATCACCCGTGTATTATTATTGTGTTAACATAAATAGATCACCCGTGTATTATTATTGTGTTAACATAAATAGATCACCCGTGTATTATTATTGTGTTAACATAAATAGATCACCCGTGTATTATTATTGTGTTAACATAAATAGATCACCCGTGTATTATTATTGTGTTAACATAAATAGATCACCCGTGTATTATTATTGTGTTAACATAAATAGATCACCCGTGTATTATTATTGTGTTAACATAAATAGATCACCCGTGTATTATTATTGTGTTAACATAAATAGATCACCCGTGTATTATTATTGTGTTAACATAAATAGACCACCCGTGTATTATTATTGTGTTAACATAAATAGATCACCCGTGTATTATTATTGTGTTAACATAAATAGATCACCCGTGTATTATTATTGTGTTAACATAAATAGATCACCCGTGTATTATTATTGTGTTAACATAAATAGATCACCCGTGTATTATTATTATGTTAACATAAATAGATCACCCGTGTATTATTATTGTGTTAACATATATAGATCACCCGTGTATTATTATTGTGTTAACATAAATAGATCACCCGTGTATTATTATTGTGTTAACATAAATAGATCACCCATGTATTATTATTGTGTTAACATAAATAGATCACCCGTGTATTATTATTGTGTTAACATAAATAGATCACCCGTGTATTATTATTGTGTTAACATAAATAGATCACCCGTGTATTATTATTGTGTTAACGTAAATAGATCACCCGTGTATTATTATTGTGTTAACATAAATAGATCACCCGTGTATTATTATTGTGTTAACATAAATAGATCACCCGTGTATTATTATTGTGTTAACATAAATAGATCACCCGTGTATTATTATTGTGTTAACATAAATAGATCACCCGTGCATTATTATTATGTTAACATAAATAGATCACCCGTGTATTATTATTGTGTTAACATAAATAGATCACCCGTGTATTATTATTGTGTTAACATAAATAGATCACCCGTGTATTATTATTGTGTTAACATAAATAGATCACCGGTGTATTATTATTGTGTTAACATAAATAGATCACTCGTGTATTATTATTGTGTTAACATAAATAGATCACCGGTGTATTATTATTGTGTTAACATAAATAGATCACCCGTGTATTATTATTGTGTTAACATAAATAGATCACCCGTGTATTATTATTGTGTTAACATAAACAGATCACCTGTGTATTATTATTGTGTTAACATAAATAGATCACCCGTGTATTATTATTGTGTTAACATAAATAGATCACCCGTGTATTATTATTGTGTTAACCTAAATAGATCACCCGTGTATTATTATTGTGTTAACATAAATAGATCACCCGTGTATTATTATTGTGTTAACCTAAATAGATCACCCGTGTATTATTATTGTGTTAACATAAATAGATCACCCGTGTATTATTATTGTGTTAACATAAATAGATCACCCGTGTATTATTATTGTGTTAACCTAAATAGATCACCCATGTATTATTATTGTGTTAACATAAATAGATCACCCGTGTATTATTATTGTGTTAACCTAAATAGATCACCTGTGTATTATTATTGTGTTAACCTAAATAGATCACCCGTGTATTATTATTGTGTTAACCTAAATAGATCACCCGTGTATTATTATTGTGTTAACCTAAATAGATCACCCGTGTATTATTATTGTGTTAACCTAAATAGATCACCCGTGTATTATTATTGTGTTAACCTAAATAGATCACCCGTGTATTATTATTGTGTTTACCTAAATAGATCACCCATGTATTATTATTGTGTTAACCTAAATAGATCACCCGTGTATTATTATTGTGTTAACCTATATAGATCACCCGAGTATTATTATTGTGTTAACCTAAATAGATCACCCGTGTATTATTATTGTGTTAACCTAAATAGATCGCCCGTGTATTATTATTGTGTTAACCTAAATAGATCACCCGTGTATTATTATTGTGTTAACCTATATAGATCACCCGAGTATTATTATTGTGTTAACCTAAATAGATCACCCGTGTATTATTATTGTGTTAACCTAAATAGATCGCCCATGTATTATTATTGTGTTAACCTAAATAGATCACCCGTGTATTATTATTGTGTTAACCTAAATAGATCACCCGTGTATTATTATTGTGTTAACCTAAATAGATCACCCGTGTATTATTATTGTGTTAACCTAAATAGATCACCCGTGTATTGTTATTGTGTTAACCTAAATAAATCACCCATGTATTGTTATTGTGTTAACATAAATAGATCACCCGTGTATTATTATTGTGTTAACATAAATAGATCACCCGTGTATTTTTATTGTGTTAACATAAATAGATCACCCGTGTATTATTATTGTGTTAACATAAATAGATCACCCGTGTATTATTATTGTGTTAACATAAATAGATCACCCGTGTATTATTATTGTGTTAACATAAATAGATCACCCGTGTATTATTATTGTGTTAACATAAATAGATCACCCGTGTATTATTATTGTGTTAACATAAATAGATCACCCGTGTATTATTATTGTGTTAACATAAATAGATCACCCGTGTATTATTATTGTGTTAACATAAATAGATCACCCGTGTATTATTATTGTGTTAACATAAATAGATCACCCGTGTATTATTATTGTGTTAACATAAATTTTCCCGATACTCCTAAACACGACTGTGCAGCTACTGTCAAATATATAATGGGTATTTATTTTTAAGATTATGACGCATCTTGAAAGTTTGTTCTGGCTGATATTAGACGAGTGTATGCAATTTAGGAAGGATCTGTGGAAAATATAATGGTAAAGACTATCTCAATTAACCCTTTAACTCCTATACATACCATTTGAAATCTGAATAAAATCGTCTAGAAATGATATGTGTGTATGGTATATAGCTGCGTTACCACGAGTTAGTGCGGGTGGTGGTTGATGGGATTTATGTGTGTATGGTATATAGCTGCGTTACCACGAGTTAGTGCGGGTGGTGGTTGATGGGATTTATGTGTGTATGGTATATAGCTGCGTTACCACGAGTTAGTGCGGGTGGTGGTTGATGGGATTTATGTGTGTATGGTATAAAGCTGCGTTACCACGAGTTAGTGCAGGTGGTGGTTGATGGGATTTATGTGTGTATGGTATATAGCTGCGTTACCACGAGTTAGTGCGGGTGGTGGTTGATGGGATTTGATTCCAAATTGTATGTGTGTATGGTATATAGCTGCGTTACCACGAGTTAGTGCGGATGGTGGTTGATGGGATTTATGTGTGTATGGTATATAGCTGTGTTACCACGAGTTAGAGCGGGTGGTGGTTGATGGGATTTATGTGTGTATGGTATATAGCTGCGTTACCACGAGTTAGAGCGGGTGGTGGTTGATGGGGTTTATGTGTGTATGGTATATAGCTGCGTTACCACGAGTTAGTGCGGATGGTGGTTGATGGGATTTGATTCCAAATTGTATGTGTGTATGGTATATAGCTGTGTTACCACGAGTTAGTGCGGGTGGTGGTTGATGGGATTTATGTGTGTATGGTATATAGCTGCGTTACCACGAGTTAGTGCAGGTGGTGGTTGATGGGATTTATGTGTGTATGGTATATAGCTGCGTTACCACGAGTTAGTGCGGGTGGTGGTTGATGGGATTTATGTGTGTATGGTATATAGCTGCGTTACCACGAGTTAGTGCGGGTGGTGGTTGATGGGATTTATGTGTGTATGGTATATAGCTGCGTTACCATGAGTTAGTGCGGGTGGTGGTTGATGGGATTTGATTCCAAATTGTATGTGTGTATGGTATATAGCTGCGTTACCATGAGTTAGTGCGGGTGGTGGTTGATGGGATTTATGTGTGTATGGTATATAGCTGCGTTACCATGAGTTAGAGCGGGTGGTGGTTGATGTGATTTATGTGTGTATGGTATATAGCTGCGTTACCACGAGTTAGAGCGGGTGGTAGTTGATGGGATTTATGTGTGTATGGTATATAGCTGTGTTACCACGAGTTAGTGCAGGTGGTGGTTGATGGGATTTGATTCCAAATTGTATGTGTGTATGGTATATAGCTGCGTTACCACGAGTTAGTGCGGGTGGTGGTTGATGGGATTTATGTGTGTATGGTATATAGCTGCGTTACCACGAGTTAGTGCGGGTGGTGGTTGATGGGATTTATGTGTGTATGGTATATAGCTGCGTTACTACGAGTTAGTGCGGATGGTGGTTGATGGGATTTATGTGTGTATGGTATATAGCTGCGTTACCACGAGTTAGTGCGGGTGGTGGTTGATGGGATTTATGTGTGTATGGTATATAGCTGCATTACCACGAGTTAGTGCGGGTGGTGGTTGATGGGATTTGATTCCAAATTGTATGTGTGTATGGTATATAGCTGCGTTACCACGAGTTAGTGCGGGTGGTGGTTGATGGGATTTATGTGTGTATGGTATATAGCTGCGTTACCACGCTTTAGTGCGGGTGGTGGTTGATGGGATTTATGTGTGTATGGTATATAGCTGCGTTACCACGAGTTAGCGCGGGTGGTGGTTGATGGGATTTATGTGTGTATGGTATATAGCTGCGTTACCACGAGTTAGTGCGGGTGGTGGTTGATGGGATTTTATTCCAAATTGTATGTGTGTATGGTATATAGCTGCGTTACCACGAGTTAGTGCGGGTGGTGGTTGATGGGATTTATGTGTGTATGGTATATAGCTGCGTTACCACGAGTTAGTGCGGGTGGTGGTTGATGGGATTTATGTGTGTATGGTATATAGCTGCGTTACCACGAGTTAGTGCGGGTGGTGGTTGATGGGATTTGATTCCAAATTGTATGTGTGTATGGTATATAGCTGCGTTACCATGAGTTAGTGCGGGTGGTGGTTGATGGGATTTATGTGTGTATGGTATATAGCTGCGTTACCGCGAGTTAGTGCGGGTGGTGGTTGATGGGATTTATGTGTGTATGGTATATAGCTGCGTTACCACGAGATAGTGCGGGTGGTGGTTGATGGGATTTGATTCCAAATTGTATGTGTGTATGGTATATAGCTGCGTTACCACGAGTTAGTGTGGGTGGTGGTTGATGGGATTTGATTCCAAATTGTATGTGTGTATGGTATATAGCTGCGTTACCACGAGTTAATGCGGGTGGTGGTTGATGGGATTTATGTGTGTATGGTATATAGCTGCGTTACCACGAGTTAGTGCGGGTGGTGGTTGATGGGATTTATGTGTGTATGGTATATAGCTGCGTTACCACGAGTTAGTGTGGGTGGTGGTTGATGGGATTTATGTGTGTATGGTATATAGCTGCGTACCACGAGTTAGTGCGGGTGGTGGTTGATGGGATTTGATTCCAAATTGTATGTGTGTATGGTATATAGCTGCGTTGCCACGAGTTAGTGCGGGGTGGTGGTTGATGGGATTTATGTGTGTATGGTATATAGCTGCGTTACCACGAGTTAGTGCGGGTGGTGGTTGATGGGATTTATGTGTGTATGGTATATATCTGCGTTACCACGAGTTAGTGCGGGTGGTGGTTGATGGGATTTGATTCCAAATTGTATGTGTGTATGGTATATAGTTGCGTTACCACGAGTTAGTGCGGGTGGTGGTTGATGGGATTTGATTCCAAATTGTATGTGTGTATGGTATATAGCTACGTTACCACGAGTTAGTGCGGGTGGTGGTTGATGGGATTTATGTGTGTATGGTATATAGCTGCGTTACCACGAGTTAGTGCGGGTGGTGGTTGATGGGATTTATGTGTGTATGGTATATAGCTGCGTTACCACGAGTTAGTGCGGGTGGTGGTTGATGGGATTTTTGTGTGTATGGTATATAGCTGTGTACCACGAGTTAGTGCAGGTGGTGGTTGATGGGATTTATGTGTGTATGGTATATAGCTGCGTTACCACGAGTTAGAGCGGGTGGTAGTTGATGGGATTTATGTGTATATGGTATATAGCTGCGTTACCACGAGTTAGTGCGGGTGGTGGTTGATGGGATTTGATTCCAAATTGTATGTGTGTATGGTATATAGCTACGTTACCACGAGTTAGTGCGGGTGGTGGTTGATGAGCTTTGATTCCAAATTGTATGTATGTATGGTATATAGCTGTGTTACCACAAGTTAGTGCGGGTGGTGGTTGATGGGATTTATGTGTGTATGGTATATAGCTGCGTTACCACGAGTTAGTGGGGGTGGTGGTTGATGGGATTTTATTCCAAATTGTATGTGTGTATGGTATAGCTGCGTTACCACGAGTTAGTGCGGGTGGTGGTTGATGGGATTTGATTCCAAATTGTATGTGTGTATGGTATATAGCTGCGTTACCACGAGTTAGTGCGGGTGGTGGTTGATGGGATTTATGTGTGTATGGTATATAGCTGCGTTACCACGAGTTAGTGCGGGTGGTTGTTGATGGGATTTGATTCCAAATTGTATGTGTGTATGGTATATAGCTGCGTTACCACGAGTTAGTGCGGGTGGTGGTTGATGGGATTTGATTCCAAATTGTACGTGTGTATGGTATATAGCTGCGTTACCACGAGTTAGTGCGGGTGGTGGTTGATGGGATTTATGTGTGTATGGTATATTGGTGCGTTACCACGAGTTAGTGCGGGAGGTGGTTGATGGGATTTATGTGTGTATAGTATATAGCTGCGTTACCACGAGTTAGTGCGGGTGGTGGTTGATGGGATTTATGTGTGTATGGTATATAGCTGCGTTACCACGAGTTAGTGCGGGTGGTGGTTGATGGGATTTATGTGTGTATGGTATATAGCTGCGTTACCACGAGTTAGTGTGGGTGGTTGTTGATGGGATTTGATTCCAAATTGTATGTGTGTATGGTATATAGCTGCGTTACCACGAGTTAGTGCGGGTGGTGGTTGATGGGATTTATGTGTGTATGGTATATAGCTGCGTTACCACGAGTTAGTGCGGGTGGTGGTTGATGGGATTTATGTGTGTATGGTATATAGCTGCGTTACCACGAGTTAGCGCGGGTGGTGGTTGATGGGATTTATGTGTGTATGGTATATAGCTGCGTTACCACGAGTTAGTGCGGGTGGTGGTTGATGGGATTTGATTCCAAATTGTATGTGTGTATGGTATATAGCTGCGTTACCACGAGTTAGTGCGGGTGGTGGTTGATGGGATTTATGTGTGTATGGTATATAGCTGCGTTACCACGAGTTAGTGCGGGTGGTGGTTGATGGGATTTATGTGTGTATGGTATATAGCTGCGTTACCACGAGTTAGTGC
The DNA here is from genome assembly GCA_032716605.1 of Paralithodes platypus. NCBI lineage: Eukaryota > Metazoa > Arthropoda > Malacostraca > Decapoda > Lithodidae > Paralithodes > Paralithodes platypus. Next base: position 23,530,910 of record CM064530.1, read on the forward strand.
GGGTGGTGGTTGATGGGATTTGATTCCAAATTGTATGTGTGTATGGTATATAGCTGCGTTACCATGAGTTAGTGCGGGTGGTGGTTGATGGGATTTATGTGTGTATGGTATATAGCTGCGTTACCGCGAGTTAGTGCGGGTGGTGGTTGATGGGATTTATGTGTGTATGGTATATAGCTGCGTTACCACGAGATAGTGCGGGTGGTGGTTGATGGGATTTGATTCCAAATTGTATGTGTGTATGGTATATAGCTGCGTTACCACGAGTTAGTGTGGGTGGTGGTTGATGGGATTTGATTCCAAATTGTATGTGTGTATGGTATATAGCTGCGTTACCACGAGTTAATGCGGGTGGTGGTTGATGGGATTTATGTGTGTATGGTATATAGCTGCGTTACCACGAGTTAGTGCGGGTGGTGGTTGATGGGATTTATGTGTGTATGGTATATAGCTGCGTTACCACGAGTTAGTGTGGGTGGTGGTTGATGGGATTTATGTGTGTATGGTATATAGCTGCGTACCACGAGTTAGTGCGGGTGGTGGTTGATGGGATTTGATTCCAAATTGTATGTGTGTATGGTATATAGCTGCGTTGCCACGAGTTAGTGCGGGTGGTGGTTGATGGGATTTATGTGTGTATGGTATATAGCTGCGTTACCACGAGTTAGTGCGGGTGGTGGTTGATGGGATTTATGTGTGTATGGTATATATCTGCGTTACCACGAGTTAGTGCGGGTGGTGGTTGATGGGATTTGATTCCAAATTGTATGTGTGTATGGTATATAGTTGCGTTACCACGAGTTAGTGCGGGTGGTGGTTGATGGGATTTGATTCCAAATTGTATGTGTGTATGGTATATAGCTACGTTACCACGAGTTAGTGCGGGTGGTGGTTGATGGGATTTATGTGTGTATGGTATATAGCTGCGTTACCACGAGTTAGTGCGGGTGGTGGTTGATGGGATTTATGTGTGTATGGTATATAGCTGCGTTACCACGAGTTAGTGCGGGTGGTGGTTGATGGGATTTTGTGTGTATGGTATATAGCTGTGTACCACGAGTTAGTGCAGGTGGTGGTTGATGGGATTTATGTGTGTATGGTATATAGCTGCGTTACCACGAGTTAGAGCGGGTGGTAGTTGATGGGATTTATGTGTATATGGTATATAGCTGCGTTACCACGAGTTAGTGCGGGTGGTGGTTGATGGGATTTGATTCCAAATTGTATGTGTGTATGGTATATAGCTACGTTACCACGAGTTAGTGCGGGTGGTGGTTGATGAGCTTTGATTCCAAATTGTATGTATGTATGGTATATAGCTGCGTTACCACAAGTTAGTGCGGGTGGTGGTTGATGGGATTTATGTGTGTATGGTATATAGCTGCGTTACCACGAGTTAGTGGGGGTGGTGGTTGATGGGATTTTATTCCAAATTGTATGTGTGTATGGTATATAGCTGCGTTACCACGAGTTAGTGCGGGTGGTGGTTGATGGGATTTGATTCCAAATTGTATGTGTGTATGGTATATAGCTGCGTTACCACGAGTTAGTGCGGGTGGTGGTTGATGGGATTTATGTGTGTATGGTATATAGCTGCGTTACCACGAGTTAGTGCGGGTGGTTGTTGATGGGATTTGATTCCAAATTGTATGTGTGTATGGTATATAGCTGCGTTACCACGAGTTAGTGCGGGTGGTGGTTGATGGGATTTGATTCCAAATTGTACGTGTGTATGGTATATAGCTGCGTTACCACGAGTTAGTGCGGGGTGGTGGTTGATGGGATTTATGTGTGTATGGTATATTGGTGCGTTACCACGAGTTAGTGCGGGAGGTGGTTGATGGGATTTATGTGTGTATAGTATATAGCTGCGTTACCACGAGTTAGTGCGGGTGGTGGTTGATGGGATTTATGTGTGTATGGTATATAGCTGCGTTACCACGAGTTAGTGCGGGTGGTGGTTGATGGGATTTATGTGTGTATGGTATATAGCTGCGTTACCACGAGTTAGTGTGGGTGGTTGTTGATGGGATTTGATTCCAAATTGTATGTGTGTATGGTATATAGCTGCGTTACCACGAGTTAGTGCGGGTGGTGGTTGATGGGATTTATGTGTGTATGGTATATAGCTGCGTTACCACGAGTTAGTGCGGGTGGTGGTTGATGGGATTTATGTGTGTATGGTATATAGCTGCGTTACGACGAGTTAGTGTGGGTGGTGGTTGATGGGATTTTTGTGTGTATGGTATATAGCTGCGTTACCACGAGTTAGTGCGGGTGGTGGTTGATGGGATTTGATTCCAAATTGTATGTGTGTATTGTATATAGCGGCGTTACCACGAGTTAGTGCGGGTGGTGGTTGATGGGATTTATGTGTGTATGGTATATAGCTGCGTTACCACGAGATAGTGCGGGTGGTGGTTGATGGGATTTGATTCCAAATTGTATGTGTGTATGGTATATAGCTGCGTTACCACGAGTTAGTGCGGGTGGTGGTTGATGGGATTTATGTGTGTATGGTATATAGCTGCATTACCACGAGTTAGTGCGGGTGGTGGTTGATGGGATTTGATTCCAAATTGTATGTGTGTATGGTATATAGCTGCGTTACCACGAATTAGTGCGGGTGGTTTTTGATGGGATTTATGTGTGTATGGTATATAGCTGCGTTACCACGAGTTAGTGCGGGTGGTGGTTGATGGGATTTGATTCCAAATTGTATGTATGTATGGTATATAGCTGCATTACCACGAGTTAGTGCGGGTGGTGTTTGATGGGATTTATGTGTGTATGGTATATAGCTGCGTTACCACGAGTTAGTGCGGGTGGTGGTTGATGGGATTTATGTGTGTATGGTATATAGCTGCGTTACCACGAGTTAGAGCGGGAGGTGGTTGATGGGATTTATGTGTGTATTGTATATAGCTGCGTTACTACGAGTTAGTGCAGGTGGTGGTTGATGGGATTTGATTCCAAATTGTATATGTGTATGGTATATAGCTGCGTTACCACGAGTTAGTGCAGGTGGTGGTTGATGGGATTTGATTCCAAATTGTATGTGTGTATGGTATATAGCTGCGTTACCACGAGTTAGTGCGGGTGGTGGTTGATGGGATTTATGTGTGTATGGTATATAGCTGCGTTACCACGAGTTAGTGCGGGTGGTGGTTGATGGGATTTATGTGTGTATGGTATATAGCTGCGTTACCACGAGTTAGTGCGGGTGGTGGTTGATGGGATTTGATTCCAAATTGTATGTGTGTATGGTATATAGCTGCGTTACCACGAGTTAGTGCGGGTGGTGGTTGATGGGATTTATGTGTGTATGGTCTATAGCTGCGTTACCACGAGTTAGTGCAGGTGGTGGTTGATGGGATTTGATTCCAAATTGTATGTGTGTATGGTATATAGCTGCGTTACCACGAGTTAGTGCGGGTGGTGGTTGATGGGATTTGATTCCAAATTGTATGTGTGTATGGTATATAGCTGCGTTACCACGAGTTAGTGCGGGTGGTGGTTGATGGGATTTTATTCCAAATGAAGCCACTACTTTTGTAGCTCCTCGGTGGTCTAGTGGTTAAGGTGCTGGAGGGCTGCACTACCTGCCTGGGTTGGAACCCTGACGGGGTCATTTCACAAAAATATTAACAACGGCCAACAGAATAATACGTCCTCCTATCCTCTAAGGGTTTTCATATACCCTAGCTGATTTGATCTGTAAATCAATCTAAATGGATATATTTATATATAGAAGATCGAAAGAGGTCACGAACACTTGTCAGTAGCTGTACAAGGAGATAATACAGCTTCCCATTGGTCCTAGGGTACCCCCTCACTGATGAGGATGACCGACTTTTAAACCACTTGGGATTCCCACTCTGGCGCCCGATGGTAAACTTTTCAGTATTCGAGGATGCCATTGATCACAATACTCTGGCTATCATTAGACGACTTTATATAGCTTAGCAAGGATCTATAGCAATCTATATGTGGTCAAAATCAAATCAGTTGAGCCTTCGACTTCAACAGATGTTACTTTAAACTTAAGATACACGTCTAATAATAGTCAAAATAAACTGTTAAAACACGTCCTAATGCTCAAGGGGCCAGCTATGTAAACAGGATATTTGCTACGGGCCTCAGTGGTGTTCTGCCGTTCACGACCGTGACACCTTCACTGCTTCTCCTTGGCCTTACAACGCAATACGAGACCTTTATCCTGAGCGGTCATCATTCCTTCAACAGTTTCCAAAGACTCTAATTATCTGTGTTCCACAAATATACTACAAACAAAACCTATATTTTGGTATTTTGTGCTGATATCTGGCTAAGATGTCCAAGTTAGTGTTCTCTCTTGTGGCCTTGGCTTTGGTCATGCCATCTAGCGGTGCTCCGTACAACCACGAGACACAAGACCCTGAACTTCAAGACCTTCAGACGGGGGACAACCGTGCTGTGGCAATGGGGACAGTTGATGGTGTTCAGATGGCAATTATGATCATGGATTGCCCTGGGGTATGTGAGGTGAGCGATGCGAGATTGCGGTCGTGTAGATTGGACTTGGCGTGTGTCAGTCGGAAGAGGAAGGACCAGAAGGAGGACTTTTATGATGTCATTTGGGGATAAAACCTGCAATGCGGTGCCGTTCATTTCATAGTATATTGGCTAGCCCTACACCGTTTAATTCAGCTTAATAAAGGCCTCTAGGAATTGAAGAGCTGCAAACTAAACAAACTAATCCTTTGACGTTAATACATCCTTTCTATTCTGAACTAAACCGTCTAAGAATAGCCAGATTTAAAACAAATAATAATAGCACCCTTACCGAGATGGGTAATCACTTTATTACGATTGCACTTGTGTTACTTCCTTCTGGCTATTATCTGACAATTATGTTCATTTTTGGAAGATCATACGGGCGTCAGAGGCTTGATTAGAATAGTTTGCAGCCATTAAAATCACAGGGCCTCTTCCAATATTGAATAAAAATCGTCAAATATTAGCCAGAAAAATATCAAAGTTACATCATCGTGGTGCAAGAGTTAATGGCGCGTTTGGTGAGAACGTCCCTGCAGATGTGATGGAACGAATCATAGGTGTTGCCGTGGAGAGAGAGACAACATACACACACAAGGATCACTACCAAGGGCTGTTCGGCCAGGCAGACTAGGGAACGACAACTACTACTTCTACAAAGATCAATTTGAATTAATTATCAAGTTATTGGACTATGGAGACACTCAATGTCTATTATTTTATAGTAACATATTTGTCTGTGTCGTGAATATAGCGACAATGAAAGTATCAGTATCAGAGGCACGATTATCACCAATATAAGTACAAGACATTAACAAGTACAAGAACGGGAAGAATTGGCAATCAACATAATATGCTAGGCTATGTCTATTGTTCAAGCTTTGGTATGACAAGCAGAAGCAGAAGTAATCAAAGCACAGCAGTCACAGCAGAGGCAATAGCAAGAACAGCGGAAACAACAAGCAAAAGGGATCAGAGGGTAGCAGACACAACAGAGGCAGTAGCGAGAGAAGCAGAAACAACACCATGAGCAGCACCAGATACTAGACACGATAATGCAATATTTATATAATTTACAAACCAAAAGGTTTGGTAACCCCTTGAGTATTATGACGTTTTTCAACAGTTTTACTCTGGCTTTGAATAGATGACTTTATTTAGTTAACGAAGAACTTATGTGAGCTAGAAAGTTAATTGAGTGTGTTTTACCCACTTATATTCTTAGAGATCCTTCCAAAGGTGCTTCAAATTGTCTAATATTAACCAGAATAGTGTGTAGCAATGCGCTTTCAAATACATAAAGGATTGAACTAGTAACTAGTATGTATGGCAGAATACTCGAGCTGTCAGTATATTTCTAACCTATACATTACCTGTTATAAATAAAATTACTTAAAATAATTTAGCTTTATTATTTACCTATGCAGTCATCCGTGGGTACAATATTATTTTTCGAATACATATAATTCTAAAATTAATGAATGTGGACACGATAATTCATTTATGCAGACAATACAAGTAATTTGATAGATAGCAGATACAATATTTCTGACTCCCGACATATTACAGTATGTATCGATGTAAATATTCTCACTTCCTTTAGTATCGACATCCTTGGTATAACAATGAATGCTAACCTAAGCTGGACACCATATATTTGATTCATTGCTAAAAAGGCCTCAGGGAACTGGAACTCCATTACAGAGTTCGTGAATTCTTCACTGACAAATAAATATATAGTAGTCATTTGTGTCTCAGATCGATTACTGTTTACCTCTCGAGGAGTAGTTGCATTTAGGCACTTGGACAACATTGAAAGTGAAGCTATGAGATTAATCAATAACCCTGTAATCATGCAAGAACTTCCTCCATTAACCATACGAACAGATATTGCATCCCTTCCATTAATCTAAGATATGTTCACAGCAAATGTTACAAAGAACTTGCTTCAATTATAGTGCCACCTCTCCTCATCAATTATAGTGCCACCTCTCCCCATCAATTATAGTGCCACCTCTCCTCATCAATTATAGTGTCACCTCTCCTCATCAATTATAGTGCCACCTCTCCTCATCAATTATAGTGCCACCTCTCCTCATCAATTATAGTGCCACCTCTCCACATCAATTATAGTGCCACCTCTCCTCATCAATTATAGTGCCACCTCTCCTCATCAATTATGGTGCCACCTCTCCTCATCAATTATAGTGCCACCTCTCCCCATCAATTATAGTGCCACCTCTCCTCATCAATTATAGTGCCACCTCTCCTCATCAATTATAGTGCCACCTCTCCTCATCAATTATAGTGCCACCTCTCCTCATCAATTATAGTGCCACCTCTCCTCATCAATTATAGTGCCACCTCTCCTCATCAATTATAGTGCCACCTCTCCTCATCTTTCCCCACGATACTAGGTCAGCTGGAAACGCCCATACATTTGCACTCTCTCCTCCACAATGTAAAATGTCTACCTATCAAAATGTATCTATCCTCAGAACTACTCTCTGGAATTCAATTCTTTGGATTTGCTTTCCACAAACATACAATCAACATCAGATTAAATCTAGTTGTTACAAACATTTAGTGAATGGATGCCTTGTGATGCCTTTGGACACACATTTTTGTTTCTTTGTTGTACTTCCTCCATGCATTGTGTCTTAACGCAAAATAAATGATAGTAAAACATTGAATGAATAAATTTAAGTACACTAAGATAATATTGATAACAATAGTAATAATTTGGGAAGTTAAATCTAATGAAAAAACATTAATGGTAATTCACTGACAGAGAGAGAGAGAGAGAGAGCGAGAGAGAGAGAGAGAACTTTCCAGCTATTATCTAATATTATGTAGGTCACATTTCCTATCCCATCGGAGTTCCCAAGTCTCCAGTAATCATTATGTATTTCTTTGGTCTCATATAATTAACACACAATTTGTAATTAACTAAGTTGATCAAATAATAAACTGTAATCTATGCATGTGACAGACGTCTGGAATTTCACCGCATTAATTGATTAAATGGATTTGACTTGAAAAGTAAACTGCCATCACGAGGCAACAGAGGCTTCATGGCACTAAGGCCCATATTCCTAGACATACACCATCATTGTCGATGGTAATTACAGTAAAAGTACTGTAATAATGCACCAGTACTTCTACGTGCCATTACAACAAGTAGCATATCATATTGTCTGGCTAGGAATACAGCAAAGCTATAGTAATTACCACCGACAGTGATGGGGTTTGTTTAGGAACACAAGCCTAAACAAAATATATATTTATAAAAGGGATATGGTACCAGTGCCAGTGACCAAAGTAGAAACCAATAGCAAGGGAGTGGTCAACGTAGATGATGGTAGAGAGGGAGCGGTCAATGTACAGTAGATGATGGTAGAAAGGTAGCGGTCAATGTACAGTAGATGATGGTAGAAAGGTAGTGGTCAATGTACAGTAGATGATGGTAGGAAGGTAGCGGTCAATGTACAGCAGATGATGGTAGAAAGGTAGCGGTCAATGTACAGTAAATGATGGTAGAAAGGTAGTGGTCAATGTACAGTAAATGATGGTAGAAAGGTAGCGGTCAATGTACAGTAAATAATGGAAGAAAGGTAGCTGTCAATGTACAGTAGATGATGGTAGAAAGGTAGCGGTCAATGTACAGTAAATGATGGTAGAAAGGTAGCGGTCAATGTACAGTAAATAATGGAAGAAAGGGAGCGGTCAATGTACAGTAGATGATGGTAGAAAGGTAGCGGTCAATGTACAGTAGATGATGGTAGAAAGGCAGCGGTCAATGTACAGTAGATGATGGTAGAAAGGGAGCGGTCAATGTACAGTAGATGATGGTAGAAAGGTAGTGGTCAATGTACAGTAGATGATGGTAGAAAGGTAGCGGTCAATGTACAGTAGATGATGGTAGAAAGGTAGCGGTCAATGTACAGTAAATGATGGTAGAAAGGTAGCGGTCAATGTACAGTAAATGATGGAAGAAAGGGAGCGGTCAATGTACAGTAGATGATGATAGAAAGGTAGCGGACAATGTGCAGTAGATGATGGTAGAAAGGTAGCGGTCAATGTGCAGTAGATGATGGTAGAAAGGTAGCAGTCAATGTGCAGTAGATGATGGTAGAAAGGTAGCGGTCAATGTACAGTAAATGATGGTAGAAAGGGAGCGGTCAATGTACAGTAGATGATGGTAGAAAGGGAGCGGTCAATGTACAGTAGATGATGGTAGAAAGGTAGCGGTCAATGTACAGTAGATGATGGTAGAAAGGTAGCGGTCATTGTACAGTAGATGATGGTAGAAAGGTAGCGGTCAATGTATAGTAGATGATGGTAGAAAGGTAGAGGTCAATGTATAGTAGATGATGGTAGAAAGGTAGCGGTCAATGTACAGTAGATGATGGTAGAAAGGTAGCGGTCAATGTACAGTAGATGATGGTAGAAAGGTAGCGGTCAATGTATAGTAGATGATGGTAGAAAGGTAGCGGTCAATGTATAGTAGATGATGGTAGAAAGGTAGCGGTCAATGTGCAGTAGATGATGGTAGAAAGGTAGCGGTCAATGTGCAGTAGATGATGGTAGAAAGGTAGCAGTCAATGTGCAGTAGATGATGGTAGAAAGGTAGCGGTCAATGTACAGTAAATGATGGTAGAAAGGGAGCGGTCAATGTACAGTAGATGATGGTAGAAAGGTAGCAGTCAATGTACAGTAGATGATGGTAGAAAGGTAGCGGTCAATGTACAGTAGATGATGGTAGAAAGGTAGCTGTCAATGTACAGTAGATGATGGTAGAAAGGTAGCGGTCAATGTATAGTAGATGATGGTAGAAAGGTAGCGGTCAATGTACAGTAGATGATGGTAGAAAGGTAGCGGTCAATGTACAGTAGATGATGGTAGAAAGGTAGCGGTCAATGTACAGTAGATGATGGTAGAAAGGGAGCGGTCAATGTATAGTAGATGATGGTAGAAAGGGACCGGTCAATGTACAGTAGATGATGGTACAAAGGTAGCGGTCAATGTAGATGATGTTAGAAAGGTAGCAGTCAATGTACAGTAGATGATGGTAGAAAGGTAGCAGTCAATGTACAGTAGATGATGGTACAAAGGTAGCAGTCAATGTACAGTAGATGATGGTACAAAGGTAGCGGTCAATGTACAGTAGATGATGGTAGAAAGGTAGCAGTCAATGTACAGCAGATGATGGTACAAAGGTAGCGGTCAATGTACAGTAGATGATGGTACAAAGGTAGCAGTCAATGTACAGTAGATGATGGTACAAAGGTAGCAGTCAATGTACAGTAGATGATGGTAGAAAGGTAGCAGTCAATGTACAGTAGATGATGGTACAAAGGTAGCAGTCAATGTACAGTAGATGATGGTACAAAGGTAGCAGTCAATGTACAGCAGATGATGGTACAAAGGTAGCGGTCAATGTACAGTAGATGATGGTACAAAGGTAGCGGTCAATGTACAGTAGATGATGGTACAAAGGTAGCGGTCAATGTACAGTAGATGATGGTACAAAGGTAGCAGTCAATGTACAGTAGATGATGGTACAAAGGTAGCGGTCAATGTACAGTAGATGATGGTACAAAGGTAGCGGTCATGTACAGTAGATGATGGTACAAAGGTAGCAGTCAATGTACAGTAGATGATGGTACAAAGGTAGCGGTCAATGTACAGTAGATGATGGTACAAAGGTAGCGGTCAATGTACAGTAGATGATGGTACAAAGGTAGCAGTCAATGTACAGTAGATGATGGTACAAAGGTAGCGGTCAATGTACAGTAGATGATGGTAGAAAGGTAGCAGTCAATGTACAGTAGATGATGGTACAAAGGTAGCAGTCAATGTACAGTAGATGATGGTACAAAGGTAGCGGTCAATGTAGATGATGTTAGAAAGGTAGCGGTCAATGTACAGTAGATGATGGTAGAAAGGTAGCAGTCAATGTACAGTAGATGATGGTAGAAAGGGAGCGGTCAATGTACAGTAGATGATGGTAGAAAGGTAGCGGTAAATGTACAGTAGATGATGGAAGAAAGGTAGCAGTCAGTGTACAGTAGATGATGGTAGAAAGGGGTGCCAGTGACTTCGGCCCATGGTGACTTCGGCCCAGTGATCTCGGACCACTATCCTCGGTGACCTCGGCCCATTTTGGTGACTTCGGACCAATATATTTTTGGTCCGAAGTCACCGATCTTAAACTACCGCTTTCTTGCGAGATACGGCAATAGGCAAACAAATGGGAACTTATTATAGCTGTATTATTCCTCCTCCACACCAATTCCTTCTCTATTTATAAAGGTAGAAAGGTAGCGGTCAATGTTAATTATTATAACTGGGCAATAAAATGATTTAGATACATAATAGTTTCTTGTTATTCCTTTAGTAATCTTGTCTTGTCTGTAGATGGTTGTGTGGACAGGCCCAATTAACCCTGCCACAGACCCTTAGTAATCGATAAATTACCTTTTTCCTCTTCTTCTTCTTGGCCGGGTGGTTCTGGCTCTCCGACCTCCCCCGCCGGCCAAGCCTTTGTACCGGCTTTACCCTAGTGGAAAAAGTTAGTGAAAGAGAAAGTGTGTATAGTACAGTACCGTACTGTATTTAAAGGGGAAGATGAAAGCAGCTTAAGGTGTAGTGAAGAAGAGGATATTCAGAGAAGTTAGCTTAAGATATAGATATTAGACTAAGGCTACCCCCCTACTCCTTCCTCCTCTCCCTCCTGTTCTGTTCTATACTCATCCATACTCCTGTCAGGACCTTTTTCACTATCTGCATTATCTGCCTCACATTATCTTCTTCCCTTCCTTCTAGCCCCACCATTCCCCCTCCAGGTTTTAGAGTTTGCCTCCTATATCCCTGCTGTTACTTTATATACTAGGCTTGACCCTAAGCGTCCATCATAACATTTTTCTCTACCTGGCCTCTCCTTCTTCCTGCACATCTTTAGGGAGCTCTTTCTCTCCATCCCTCCGCTCCACTTTTTCTTCCCACTTCTTCCACTCTGGTATTTATTTTCCCATCCAGCGTCCTCCGCCTTGCAATCACTTCACCGGTTATCCCCCTCCGCTCCCCCCCCCCCCCAATCTTGTCTCATCCCTTGTTTCTTCTGTCTTACTCTGCATTTTCTTACCCACCTACTCCTATCCCCTACCCACTCATACACTCTCCATATCTATGTATCCTCCGATTCCTCAATCTTAACTCTAAATTTTAACTTTGCTAACTCATACATCACTCCCGGTACTCCAACTCCCTTCCACAACCCCGAACCACCTCGTATCTATTTACCCTCTCTCTTACTGCATTCGCTAGCCTGTGCCACATTCTTTCTCCCCTCATGATCTTTTCATTAATCTCCCTATTAAATCCCTCCAGTCTCACCCCGATCCCTAAGTACTTATGTTCAACCACTTCTTCCATTCTCCCTCCGCCTAACACCAATTCTCTCTCCTCAATATCTTTAGTCTTGTTCACTATCATTACTTTTCTTTTTCTCCGATATATGTCATCTGCTTCTCCTCTCCGTACCTTGCAGCCTCTACCAGCATCCTTTCTAACTAATCCCCTCCCTCTGTCAACAAGACAAAGCAAAGGCTTGGATGCTCAACTTACTGCCTTGACCTTCATTCCTTCATCCGTTCTTAATATCCTCTGCGTTAATTCTTCTACCAATATAACGACAAAGTGCAGCCTTGTCTCACTCCCCTCCTTGACTTCACCCAGTCCATGTTCCTGTCCCCTAACCTGATTTGTACTTTTGTTCCCTTTTATATGCTTTTCAGCATTTTCCGCACCTTCTCCGTCATTTCAACTCTTCGTAGCATCTCCCACAGGTATTCCCTATCAACTCTGTCATACGCCTTCTCTATATTCAAAAATGCCATTCATACTGTCCTTCCTTGCTTCTCCTTTTCCAGCCTGTCAGGAAGATCGTCAATTCTTGGTAGAGGGTAGCAATTATGACGCGTGAGCTGGTTTACCTGGCAGTAGTCAGTGCACATCCTAAACGTGCCATCCGGTTTGGCCACCAGTAGGCAGGGAGAGTCCCACTCACTGTCGCTTCTATTCACCATCCCATGTGCCATTAGGAAGTCCACCTCTCGTCACAAAGCCGCACGCTTTTCTGGATTGGCACAGTAGAAATGCTGCTTCACAGGGCTGGCCCCTTCGGTCAGCACCACGTCGTGCTCCACCAGGGGACACAACTGGGGAACGTCATCAAACATCTGCGGAAACTGGTCAAGCAGGCACACCAGGTCACCACTCTGGTCAGGTGATAAGTGCTGAAATTTCAAATGGGGATGAGCTAGGAAGGCAGAGCTTTGCATTGTCCTATCCTGAGGCAAAGGGAGGTCATTATGCTCCACTACTCTGATTTCTTTATAGTTCACCTTCTTTAAAGTGTTCCACATAATTCATGTTAAGGACCTTATTATCAACAACATCATCCCTAACATGATAGACCTTCAGCAGGTTAACATCCACTAGTCTTACTGATCTTTTTATGCACAACTTATGGACCATGATATTTACTCAGTAAACGCTTCTTAGCTATAGGTAATAAGGCTAGCACAAGATCACCTGGCTGGAAATCCCTGACAATTTTATTCTTGTCATAATGAAATTTCATTTTATCCTGAGACTGCTCTAGATTCTTCATGGCAAGTGTTACTGCAACTTTCAATCTAGACTTAAATTGGTGAACATAATTATGTGAGAAGAGGTTTTCTAGGATTAGCATCTAACCAAGTGTCCCTTAGAACTTTCAAAGGACCTCTGACTTCAGGACCAAACACAAGCTGATATGGTGAAAACCCTACAGAATCCTGTACACCACTCCTCACGGCAACAACACAAAATGAATGCCCTCATCCCAGTCAACACTGGTCTCTTCACAGTACATAGTAAGCATAGATTTGAGAGTCTGATGGAACCTCTCTAATGCACCCTGGGATTTTTTTTTTTTTTTTTTTTTTATAGGTGAGTGAGGGAGACAAAAGGCATAACTGCCTGTAGCGAGTGCCTCCCCCATAGATGAAAGAGTGACAGGGCCAAAATCAAGGGACGTTCGAGCCAAAATGCCTGGACACACAGAGTTTGAAGCGATTTAAGTCATATGAGAAAGACTGATTTTGGGAGAGAGTTCCAGAGCTCAGTAACGTTTCACTCTTGGGTTGGAGAGTTGCACAGAGTAGGGATGGGATTGTGTTGCAAGACGGGTACCACGTAACCTACGTAGAGGAGGTGGTATTCGCTGGGAGAGCTCTGAGGAGCACTGATTATTGTAGTAGCGATAGAATAGCGAGAGAGATGCAACATTGCGGCAAAGAGAGAGAGTTTGCAAAGAGTTGGTGAGTGGGTGGGAATTAATGATACGAAAGGCTTCCTTTCTACTTTGTCTAGGTGTGCGGTGTGAGAGGGTCCTCCATAAGCATGTGAACAATACCTAATACAAGGACGTACTGTGCCCCTGTACAAAGCAATAAGCTGTGCAGGGGGGAAAAAAAACTTGAGGCAGTTGAGCACACCCAGCTTCAGGGAGGCTGCCTTAGCAAGACTGGTAATATGGTCCTTCTAAGTGAGAGCAGAAGAAAAAGAGGCATCAAAAATATTGAGAGAAGATGAAGGATTGATTTTTGTATTGAGAAGAATAAGGGATAGTCCATTGGAAGTTGCGGATGGATAGATAGATGGAGAAATTGGGTTTTGGAAGCATTAAATGCAACAAGGTTTTCTCTGCCCCAATTGGAAGTAGTAGTTAGATCAGAAGATACATGTTATATTGTTTTATTACATTTGTCTTTGAGAGATTGCTGGCTGGTTCATTCTGGAAAACTAATTGAGTAGAGTAAGGTAGAGTCGTCTGTATATGAATGGATAGGACTGGTGGTACAGTTGAGATAATTTATGAAAATTAGAAAGAGAATAGGAGATAGGACAGAGCCCTGAGGAACACCGGAGTTGATAGGATGAGGAAGTGAGCGATGGCCATCCACAACCGCAGCTGTGGAATGGCCGGAAAGGAAATTAGAGACTAAGGCACAGATAGAGGAATAGAAACTGAAGGAGGGTAGTTTAGATATTAAAGATTTGTGCCAGACTCTATCGAAGGCCTTCGATATGTCTAGTGTAATAGAAAAAGCCTCACGGAAGTCCCGAAAGGAGGATGACCAAGAGTTTGTAAGATATGAAAGATCACCAGTAGAGCAACCCTTAAGGAAGCCATACTGGCGATCTGAAAGCAGATTATGAGGAGAGAAATGCATATGAAAATTGAGGGTGACTGGCTGTGGAATGGTACTGATGTACTCTCAACTCTTCCATTGTTTGCTTGAAAAGCTGAAAAGTAAAGTTACTAACCAAACCGGACTGTACCACACGCAGAAATCCATACTGTGTGAAGAATTTACTGAGAGCCTTTACTATGTTCTTGGAAGTTATACGTCTTAAGGGGAAAACCTTGGGGTACCTAGTGGTGGAACACATGACTGTTAACCTCCCGCCAAGGGAAAATATTTGTATTTATTCCCGACGAAAATAGTTATTTTACCATAAATATTCTATCTATCTATTGCCCGACGCCGTGATCCCCGAAGGGGTGGCCACGAACGAACCGCCCCCATGCACCTCTGTCCCCAGTAAGTCGACGCCCCTCCCCCCAACCATCACCGCCTTCGTTCATGTACTTCCTCACTCCATCCTTCCACCTCTCATTCGGTCTACCTCTCCCTCTCTGTCCCTCCACCTCGCTCTCGTACACCCTCTTAGTCATTCTCTCGCTTTCCATACGTTCCATATGGCCAAACCATCTCAAGTTGTTCCTTTTCACACTTTCCAGCACATCTACCTCCACACCACACCTCCTTCTTACTTGCTCATTAGTCTGTCTATCCCTCTATGTAACTCCGCACGCACTTCTTAAGTAACTCATTTCCACTGCTCTCACTCTTGGTCTGAGTCTCTCAACCAACGTCCATGCTTCGCTTCCGTAAGTCAGTGTCGGTTAATACCGAGAGCTGTCATGCAAGGACTTCTTCACTTCCATACTTACCACCCTATTTCTTGTTACTGCTTTCAGCGTTCCTACAACCCTCTTCCCGTGTTGTACCCTCTCCCGCACTTCTTCATCCATAGTCCCCTCTTTACTCAACACACTGCCCAGATACTTAAAAGAGATGACGATCTCCATAGCCTGACCGTTCAGCTTCACCTCACACTCTGTGACTTCACCCCTTTCGAAGACCATAACCTTGCTCTTCCCCGCATTTACCTTCAAATTCCGTTTTTCGCACACTGTTCCAAACTCATTTACCAGACCCTGCAACTCCCATTCATTATCACTCATCAGAACTGTATCATCCGCAAACAGCAGTATAGGTAGCTTCCACTCAATTCCCTCCCTTTTCAGCGATTCACCAACATCCACTGCTCTTGATAGTATTTCTTTCATGACTCCATCCATATATACAGTAAACAACCACGGGGACATCACACACCCCTGTTTCAAACCAACGTTCAGGTCAAAGAACTCCCTCTGCTCACTCTCCACACGTACTGCTGCCTTTGCACCCTCATACATGCTCTTCACTGCTTTCAGCAACTTGCCATCTACTCCGTATATTCTAAGTACTTTCCACAAACCTTCTCTATCCACTCTGTCATAGTCCTTCTCCAAGTCCATAAAGGCAACATACACCTTTTGTTTCTTCTCCAGATATTTCTCCACAACACAATTCAGGGTAAACATCTGATCTACACATCCTCTTCCCTTCCTAAAACCTCCCTGCTCGTCGCCTATCCATTTCTCCATTCTCACTCTCACTCTCTCAATCACTACCCTACTGTATACCTTCCATACTACGCTTAGAAGACATATTCCTCGGTGGTTACCACACACTCCTCTTTCCCCTTTGCCCTTATATAGGGAGACTATTATGCCAGTCTTCCAGTCATCGAGTGCACTCCCCTTCTCCCATGCTAGTTTGCACATTTTCCATACCATTTCGATCACTATCTCACATCCATACCTCAACATTTCCCCACACACTTCATCTGTTCCTGGTGATTTCCCCAACTTCACTCTTTTCATGGCTTCCCACACTTCTGACCTCCTGATGCCCACCTCCTCCTCCACTACTTCTCTTCTTCTCCCTCCCATACCATATCCAGCTATGTTTGCTGGCTCTTCATTCCTTACATTTAGCAACTCATTGAAGTACTCCCTCCATCGTTCGACTCTCTCTTGCTTCTCGGCTAGCATTCTCCCATTCTTATCTTTCAGACCCTTACTGTTTCCCTTGCTACCTTCCCTAACTTTCTTGACTTCTTTCCAGAACAGTTTCTTACTCTCCCTCCATTTTACACTCAGATTCCTTCCAAATTCCTCATCTACTCTTCTCTTACTTTCCTTCACTACTCTCTTCACCACCCTCTTACTCTCCACGTACCTCGCTTGTTTCTGTCTCTCGAAATCTTCATTCCCTCTACTACCCAACCACTCTCTATATGCTTTCTTCTTTTCTTCCACAGCTATTCTTACCTCTTCTGTCCACCATGCTGTACCTTTTACTCCCCTCCCTCTTCTCCTCACTCCAAACCCCTACTCACATGCTGCACAGATCTCATCCTTAACACCTGATTAGCGGGCTAGGCAGTCTAGCGGACCGTAGCGCCCAGCAGGGTGTTTTTACCCTAAATAGGGTTGTTTACGTGATAATTTTCATGCCTAAATAAGACCCAGAGCGTAAAACAAGTATCTATACCTGAAAGGGAGTAAACAGAGCTTTCTAATGACACCCGAACCAGCCTTGTACGACCGCTGGTTCTCTTGCAACGATCGTACAACACGAGTGCAAAAACCCTGTAATTAGGTAATTTCCCTACATAATTCCCTGTGTAGCGAGTGAGAGAGGGGAGGGAAGGGTGAGAGTTACCTCAGTTGTTCCACCGCGGTGGTCGTGAGCGGTCATAGAGTTGCTAGGCTCCTCACACCGCTCAGCTCTCTCTCTCAGCAACATTACGTGCTGAAAATGGCGCACGATATAAGTTGTGAACCGCCACTTAGTCCAAATTTATTTCACACGACATAAGTTGCGCGCCGACAGTTAAGGGTTAAACACCTTGCTCATCTCCTCCACTTCCTCCATAACTTCCAGGTCGAACCCACCTAGTCGTCTTTCTACTGCTCTCCTGTACTCCTCCCTGACTTCCTCCTCCTGCAACCTCTCCACCCTCCTCACCATTCCACCCTCCTCTCGCCTCCCTCCAGCTCTCCTCACCCACTTCTTTTGTATCCTAACCTTAGCTACCACTATATAATGATCAGACAGACCCCCTCCAATACCCCTATACACCCTAGCATCCATCACAGATTTCTTCATTCGTTCATCCACACACCATAAATATTGTTATTACTTATTCATATACGGCTATTTTACGTTTAATATGAAGATATTAACATGTAACAGCAATAAAACAAGTGAGAATAATATATGGGGGTGAAAAAGACGTATTATTGCCGACCGATCGTATCAGGAGGGGAGAGCCAGCGCGACGTATACCCTCTCTCTCTCACTTCACTATCCATACTGACGTCGTGCAAGTGAAGTCTCTCTGTTGCTAGGATCTCTAACTGCCTCCCCTGTGACCCTGAAACTGCGAGCGGGAAATTTGCGCCGAAAACTACCCAATTAAAGGGTGAATCAGAGGAACAATAGGTTATAATTGAGGGGGGAGGGGGAAAGTGGGGGGTTTGGACACATGTGGAGGAGTGATATGAGGTATGGAGGGGAATGATCTCACTTAATCACATATTGCTTTGTTTTGAGTGTCATTTGGGTGTTTTGAAAGGCATTTTTTATGCCTAATTACCTCTTAAGAGTCCCAGCGCCTTTGCTCATTAAAACTTCTTAAGAGTCATGGCGCCTCTCCCAGGTTAACAAATACTCATTACCACCTCGTGTTTCGGAAAAGGTCCTATATATACAGACAATTATGACCCTACTCAAATGTTCATCAGTTACCGGAATGGGATTTTAGGGTGGAGGCTTTACAGACTGGTTAGGTTTTCCAGCAAGTTGACACTCGTTACAAGTTTTACAATAGGATCTGACTGATTGGTTCATGCTTGGCCAAAAGAAGTATCTGGGTATCTTGTTATAGGCCTTGTTTACACCCAAATGTCCTCCACTAAGGTCATGAGCAATGGAAATGATGTCTAATCTATTATTTGGATGGGACAATTATCTGATACATTTCTTGCCAAGTTTCATCAGCTGGCACATTAGGGGTCTATTTTTTGCTCATCAAAATACCGTTGGAGTTGTAAAAACACTGAGGATCATTCCCTATTTCTGACTCTTCCACAGCCTTATCAAAATATAGTGACATTCAGGGTCCTGCTTCTGTGCCTCCTTCAGTTTCTCGGCGTCAGTGGTAATCTTGCTCATCTCCTATAGATTTGTTATCATCAGCAAATAGTGAAAAAGTGTCTAAGTCAACATCATGATTAATGTTTGGTTTGTTACTTTGGTTACCTGCCCTACTCCTAGCCAGTACACATGAAGGACACAAATTAGGGTACTGTTCCTCAAGTTGTTCAGTATTATTACAAGAGGAGGCAAGGGAGGTAACAATATCGTATTTCTATCTTCCCTTATTTACTTATTACTTTATTATGTAAGTCTCAGTGGTAGATTCAATGTTAATTACTTTATTATCAATATCCAAGAGGTTATAAGGGAAGTAACAATAGAAACACAGTTTTGATTTGCTCCTGTGATTATGAAGGATCTCTTACTATGTTATAATTATATGCTGATAACCATACTCCAAACTATGTAGATAGATACACATATCTATCGTATATTTAAGTCTCTTTTGTTTACTCTAAAGGTCGTTATAATTGCCATATTTATTGATACATAAGAATCATGATAGTTTTACTATAGTTGGAGTATCGCAATATATTTATAAGAATATATTTCGGTTATAAAAACAAAGTTATGAATTTTGTTAATTTATAGTGTTTTTACTTTTTATTTAGTTAAGTTTATACAATGTTACACTTCAGATAATAGTTTCACAGAGTTGTTAATGACACTAATTTACCAGACCGACTTGGATATTTTAACACGTATTGTATGATATCAAATACTTGGTTTATTTTTAACACAGCTTGTATGACAGCAAATACTTGGTTTATTTTTAACACAGCTTGTATGATAGCTAATAACACCGTTTCCTAATAAATTTTTCCCACCAAAGCTTTACATCCTATATCAATATTTAATTTGTACTCACTGTAAATATATGTAGTGTGTTTCTGGGAACACTGGTTATGAAGAACCCCATGATGGGGGCTTGGTTGGCTAGGGGAACGTGGTGTTGACTGCTGTGTCTCTGGACTGCTACTAACATTTTGACTTCAACATCATGTTTTTATATGCTCAGGTGAATAGGTCCACGTCTTACTCACGTGTTTAAATTATATGTAACTCTATGTAATATGGACTCGTGGTGAGATGACAAACATATCTCACAAATCACATGACTTACATCTGTTTTGTATAGGTTCCTTAGAAATGGAGGGAGAAGCTAATCTCACTTGCCTCATTACGAACACGCACTGAGGGAGCTTAAGGTTTTAAAGGGGGTTTCATATACAGAAGACCTCTAGTTCTTCTAATCATCAGTGCTCTCTGGTATTCTACCTTATTATTCAGTATTCCACTTAATCCTTAGTTTATTCCTTATCTCTATATCTTAGTCTAGTTTTTATTTACATATCCCATAATCACTACTAGATTCATTTATGTCGACATCGATTCTCGACGTCACTCCCCGGGGTTTTTGAAGCCTGCGTCCGCGCTGGCCAATCGTTGTAGTAAGTTGGGGACCCTCGTCTGGTGAGAGGGGCGACAGTGCAGGAACAGAAGTGATGGGTGGAGATGTCGTAATCTGGTTCATGTTGATCACTGGCGACGGCATCGTTGTTTCGGAGTTCTGCTGCTTCTTGATCTCCTCAGCTCGACGTGTACTGGCTAACATGACGGTGTAGATTACGTAGGCTGCTCCTACCATTTGGATGTCTCTTCCCGCCGTCTCTTCCCCATAGCTGGTAATTGAAGAATTGGGCTACGTGCTCCACAACCTTCATTCAGCTTGAGAAGTCCCAGGTTATGTGTTATCGGTTTTTGTATTGGACAAGCAAGTGTAAAAGTAATTTGAATAGGGGTTGAATATATCCATCCTTCATTGAGTTTAATAAAAATAGGAGTGAAACTATAAATTATATTAGTATGACATAGCGTCGGGTGTACTTTACCATTAAGAAATGTAGCAACTTCACAATTCGGGGCATGAATATTATAAAGAGGACCGGTTGAGGGGCATATAACAAATTTGTTATGTGCCTTGCAATGGGAAAAATAATTATACATTGCATACGTATTCCGGTCTTCAGTAATGGCTAAACATTAATTTTTTATATCAACTTGTAAGTACATGTGTGTTTTGGGTGCTGGAAAAGGTAAAGTATGTATTTTAAAAACATCAAAGGTATGTGCTGGTTGTCCACGACGGGGTACAATTAAATAAAAATAAAAGATGTGATTAGCAATGTTTGGTTTGGAAACAACTATTATCGTATCTCTTTATAAACTTAAATATTCTGGTCTTGCTGGGTACAATAATCCTGGTGAATTCAATGAAGCTTCTGATCAAATTTCAAGCAATTTATCTGTTGGCATTAAATATGGAGAAATTTTAGATTCTAATATCTGATCCAATCCAATTTTAACGTTATTTATGTCAGCATAAATATCAGGCAATCAGACAATACTATTCGTACTGATAATAAATTACCAATTAAATCTGATTAATCCTCCAACTCTTGCAACTCATTTCCAACTCGTGTGACAATGTTTAAAATATTTCGAGTGCTATTATGTAGCCTATCAATTGCATAATTTAAAGATTCCATACGTCGAGTTATGTTTAAGATCCTAGTATGTACATGTAATTGCTTACGTTCATCTTCTGTAAGGACGTGTAAGTTGCCTAATTTATCGTGAACTGCATCTATTTGATTTTGTGTTGCAATTCCGAAAAGAGAATTAGCTAGAGATCCCACAACATCTATTGCTCCTCGTTTATTTCGCTTGGTTGTCGATGATATACTCTCTACCGAACTTTCGGACATGACATAACGTATGTAATTATGAAAATCTTGTTCAATCCTAGATAATTCATTTACAATCGATTTGATCCAGTTATCCCTTTTTCCATTTTCCTCCACTAATTTGGGGCTATGAGCTTCAGAATATAGTATAATGTCATGGACAAAAACCTGAGCTAATCGTAGTGGGCGTAACACAGTTGTAGTGTCAATTTGGTAGGGAATGACATCAGTATTTCCCGTAACCACCAATCTCGCCTCTTCAGTAAAGATGACTGGATTACTGAATGTTGACTCATCCGTATCCGCTGCGGGACAGACGATCGCCAAGAAACCCAGGATTACCTGGAAGGTAAACAATATCATTATTTAGTTTTCACTACTATTTTCTATATTCAAGGGGACGGGGCATTACATACGGCAAAGGTTGTACTCTACTATGTGATCGTAGAGAATATCTAGGAATATTATGTACAATATCATCATCAATATTATTACCTACTCTATCATCCTCACACTCACTCTCACTCTCACTGTCATACAGAATTATGTTAGGATCATTCATACTGTTCGAGCTTTCAGCTTCGGGTATATCCGAGTGTATTGGATAAACACTTCTTACATTCAGATTGTCGCGAGGTAGCAATGCCTCCTCTGGCACTACCCGAACACGATCAGCGTGAATTGTCACTGCGCGATTATCTTTAATGCGACGTAATTTAATTACTACATCACTTACTTTCTCCACCAATCTATACGGACCATTGTATTTCGGTTGTAGTTTTTGTCGTTCATTTTTCCGTGGAACAACTTTGACATATTATACTCTGTCTCCTTCCTTGATTGTTTTTACTTTATTTCTCTTTTGGTTTCTCTCGTTTTCCTCTTGACCCTCTCCCAGGTACTTCTTACATCTTTCATGTGTCCTGTTCATTTTGATTGCTACTTCATTCTTGTAGTCTTCGAGGTTGTAACTGAAAGTTTGACTTGACAAGATCGTTTGATATGTCATCTGTGGATTACGATAATACAATAAGAAAAATGGTGAGTCTTTGATCACTCGGTTATATCCAGAATTAAAAGCAAAAACTGCATATGGCAACATTGAAGGCCATATTCCTGAATTATCATCTACGAGTGTCCTCAGAATCCTCACAACGGTTTGATTTACTCGTTCAACTACGCCGTTTGCGCTTGGTCGGTAAGCCGTGGTACAGGTATGTTTCATATTTAAGAGCGTTGCAACTTGATCAAAAGTACTTGTGAATTATTTTCCTTGATCTGATACAATCCACGTAGGGGTACCATGTTTTAGTATGACATTTTCCACAAATGCTTGAGCAGTGGATTGAGCAGTTTTGTTACGTAAAGCCACTGCTATAAGATAATGTGTAAAGACGTCTATGATAGTCATGATATACTTATATCCTCCAGAAATATGTGATTCATCTGGTGAATCGGCATGCGAGTCAGGCAGGGGCCCAATTAAGTCAATATGAACTCTCTGAAATGGTGCATCGGGTAATGGGTATCTTTTATAGGGACCTTGTGCGTCCACTGGGGCCTTATAAAGGATACAGTTCCGACATGCGCTAACGTATGCTGTGACACTCTTGCGCATACTGGGCCTATAACAAAATGATTTAAGCCGATGCATTGATGCTCTAACCCCACCATGTCCCACTATTGGATGATCATGGGTCAGAAACAGGGCCGCTAAAATATGTGTATCCGGACAAATAACACGATTATGTGAGCTGCCTTTCTCGTTCCCGTTAAACGGACGAATATATAAGAGATTTGTCTCGTCTTGAAGAATTAGATCTTCAAGTTTGGCCTTGAGATTTGACTCTAAATATTTACGTTCCTTTGTAGTTACACTGGCCAGTGGTTTACTTTGTAGTAGGGGAATTACTTTGCCATATATAGGGTGAAGCTTCTGTTCACGTGCAATATCAATTAAATTCCACTCAATTATGTGGTTTTTTACCAATGTCTCATCGCTTGGTGCATCAATTTTTTGTCCCATTGCTAGGTGTATGACTCGTGTTTAACTGGGTTGCATTTTGTATAGCCGCGATTGTGGGCTATTTGCGTTGACTAACACAAACTCTCATACCTGTAATTGCTAGTACTCTATCTTCTATTTCTGTATCGACTCTTAAGCGACTTAGTGCATCAGCTACAACATTATCCTTGCCAGGTAAATATGTTGGCTGTACATCATATTCAATTACTAGAAGTTGCCATCTTGCCACTCTACCACTAGGACTAGATGTAGTTAGAAGCCAAATTAAAGGTTTATGATCGGTATTTACTATTATCTGATATCCTAGTATTAAACTACGATAGTATTTCAATCCATAGACAATAGCTAACGCTTCCTTTTCTACTGTAGAATATCTCTGTTCAGCAGGGGTTAATTTACGGCTGAAGTAAATTAAAGGTCTAAGCCTATTATGCTCATCTTCCTGCTGAAGTACTCCACCTATTGCTATATCTGACGCGTCTGTGGTAAGAACAAAAGGCTTGGTGAAATCAGGATACGCTAATACCAGTTCCTCTGACAATATATGGTTGAGCTCATTAAAAGCTTCATTTTCTCTTTCCGTGAATTTAATGACTGTTTTATCTTTCCTCTTATTAGGTCTGCCTCCTGTTAATTTTGTAAGAGGTGCGGCTTTCTCAGAGTAGGACCAGATACACTTCCGATAGTAGTTACACATCCCTAGGAAACTCTGTAGTTCATGCATGGTTTGCGGAGGAGTTAGCTGCTTTATAGCCTGAATTTTTGCAGGTGTGGCTTGATTCCGTCGGTACCTACGACATGACCTAGATAATGTTCTTGTTCAGCGAAAAAACTACATTTATCTAGCCTTAGCTTGAGAGAGGACTCTCGTAGTCTCTCTAGGACAGTAGTCAGGTTGTCTATATGTTGTTCCCAGGTCCTCCCAGGTACAACTATGTCATCTAGATATACGTGTGCCTTATTTCCCACTAAACCCATCAGCACCTGATTTATGATCCTTTGAAAACTAGAGGGTGCATCCTTTAATCCAAAAAGGCAACACATTATATTCATAGTGACCATCTAGGGTTGAAAAGGCAGTTTTTTGCTTACTTTCCTCCGTCAAGGGAATCTGGTGGTAACCTCTGCGAAGGTCAAGGCAAGTGAAAAACTGACTTTCCCCAAGCTGAGCTAGAATACGGTCTATGTTAGGTAAAGGATATCTATCATCCTTAATTAGCTTGTTCAAAGTACGGAAATCCAAGCACAATCTCAATCCTCCTTCCTTCTTCACTACCGGGACTACCGGGTTATTAAAAGAAGAACGGGATGGTCGTACTATACCTTGTTCCATTAAGGTTTTAATTTGGTCCTTGGCATCCTGAATATATTTATGAGGTATAGGATAAGGAAGTCTGTAAACAACTTGGTCCGAAACTGTTTCTATATTATGAAAGAAATACGGACTGATTGTCAGGGGATCACTTTCCAAAGGAAATACGTCAGAGAACTCCCTTACCATGGTTTCAAAGCTTGTTTCTGTTCCACTGATAAATGTGCAATATTTTCCTCTATGTGTTTTACTAAGCCATCACTTCGTTCGTTAGGCGTCAAAGTACAGATATTATCTCTCTGTGTAGGAGATATCTCGTCCAAGACATCTAAGTCTACCTTTTCACAAACTTCTACATATCCCAATGAATCACCTGGCTTAATTTCTATTATATCTGGAGTGAAATTGGCAAATTTCATTGCAAATGTACCCTCAGATAATGCAATGATATCTTGAAAAAATGCAGATGCCTGTGTCACCCTTCAAATGGCGTGTAAACTCCATAGACTGTATCATTAACCTCTTCTCTCTGGTTCCCTCTTTCGCATGATAGCAGTACGGAGCCATATTTCCATGGGGATGGGCGTGTACTGACTGTATGGTTTCTTCGTCCAAATGAGAAATGTTAGCCTGAACTCCATTGATGGAAAAAAATAGAGGGTTTGTATTTAAGGAAATGTTATTACTACAGAGAAAATCAGTACCTAGGAGGATGGTTGTAGCAATAGACATGTCCTTTACTACCGTAAAGTCCTGAAGTATGACCAAACCTCCAATAGATACCCTCAATTTAACAGACTCTATTGCCGAAAGGGGCTGTCCATTTACATCATACAAAGGCTTTGCTTTATCCATTACCAAATCAGTTGAATGTGATATTTCCTTCAATTTTGCTTCATAAATTAAACTAGTAGTTGCACCTGTATCAATCATAGCTACCATCTCCTCTCCATTAATGTTAGTTTGAATGGCAATCAATTGAGAAACTACTTTTGGAGATGAGCTAAGGACTTTGCGAGTTACATTGTTTTTTTTTCCCCAATTCTCCCGAAAGATGTGCATGCGAAGGAGTGTTTACATAACCTGACTCCGAGCGCGCCGGCATATTCCTAGGACCGCGCGACAGGTGCGGTGGGGGGGGGGGGGGGCTATTCATAACCTGCGGGCGATATGGCAATTCCAGGGGGTCTGATTGATACCCCACAGATGTAGCATAGGATTGTCTCGTATACTGCTTATAAGGTCTAGCACTAGCTATTCTTCCATTCCTTTGACCAATAGCCTCCCATTCTGTAGATTTTTTTTTTTGCAAAATGTGCCACGTCTTGTCTTTGCAACGGGAACATTTTATATCAGGACCTTTCCTCAGACCCCTACTAAAACCAGCAATTTTGTGCGAAGGCATGCGGCAAAGATTCGCTTTATGCCCAAGTTTCCCACTCCTGTTACAAAGTATTTTAACAGCCTGCCTATTATTACTGGGTGTGTTATACTGTCTGTGTTGGTTTTGCTTACGGACGTCAGTGTATAGACCACCCTCGGACCTACCTATGGTTAACACCGAACGCTTAACTCACACACCAGTTCCATCTTTCTCTGCTGCTGATAATTTCGGATCCCGTTCCTGAAACCTTAAATACTTACTCCAGATTTTCTGTGAATCCTCCCTATCCGACTCCTTAATATGAATGACGAAAGCAGTGGGGGCGTTATTGAGGAAACTAGCCACCACTAATGAGTTTACTGTCCGTGCATCAGAATTTAATTTCTTTAACTCTGCTGCAAACTTATTCAAACGAGAAAAGAAAGTTAGATACGTCTCATCGGCAGTTTTTGTTGCCTTCATTAGATCACCCATGACTCGATCTAAGGTACGTTCAGGGGGAAAGAAAGTAAAAAAGTTATCCCTGAACACATCCCATTCTGTTTTACCTTCAGGAACAGTGCCTAAATCATCAAGGAGTGTTTGAACAATAGTTTTAGCAGGACCTAAGCTGTAAAGTCTTGCAACTTCCAGCTTACCCTGAACACTCCATTCTAACGGGACAGGTGTTTTGGAATCTAGATCCTTTATCCAGTTCCTTGCAGAAGGATTACACTTAACGTATGGCTTATCAGAATGGCTCACGGGACCGCCACAAAAATAGGAAACTTCGTGAGTTTGGCAAAATTATGTTTATTAGCTAGCGAGAGACCAGCTGCTATGGTCTCTGCTAATTGAGTAATTACCTGTTCCGTCATGGCTTCGTCTTCACCGTCACTAGTATCACTATTAGAGGTCAAATCAGAAGTGGACAGACTTCCTTCAGAATCCGTATTATTATCACCACTAAGAGAAGAATCAGACACAGAAAGATTTGCAAACTCAGACATCAAACATTTCACAAAAGATTTAGTGTCCCAGTTTTCCCCCGAAAATCTGTTAAACAGTTATACGGACACCGCCGTCGCGAGTTACTACAGGGCAACGCAAAAATCACTGTGGTTAACCGCTCGCTACCATCGGCGAGTCGGCAAAAACAAAAGTAGTTTAAGATTCACGTGTGCATACCATTGTCACTATTGTCGATATCCGCTGTCACTATCGTCGACAGGGCTAATAAAAAACATATAGTTTCCAGGGCAATTTTTTTTTTTTTTACCACTGCGACCATCGTCGACTGTTGCTATTATCACTATGTCCGTGTTACCGCTTTATCGCTGCCACTATTATCGTTTATCGTCATTATCGCTGTTATTGTTTATCGCTGTTATCATTATCGTAATTACCGGTTATCGCTGTCACCATTATCATAGGTGCTAATATATAACGAGTTTACCATTAACGTAATGATTGTTTATCGCTGCCACCATTATTGTAATGATTGTTTATCGCTGCCACCATTATCGTAATTATTGTTTATCGCTGCCACCATTATCATATTTCTATCTTCCCTTATTTACTTATTACTTTATTATGTAAGTCTCAGTGGTAGCTTCAATGCTAATTACTTTATTATCAATATCCAAGAGGTTATAAGGGAAGTAACAATAGAAACACAGTTTTTATTTGCTCCTGTGATTATGAAGGATCTCTTACTATGTTATAATTATATGCTGATAACCATACTCCAAACTATGTAGATAGATACACATATCTATCGTATATTTAAGTCTCTTTTGTTTACTCTAAAGGTCGTTATAATTGCCATATTTATTGATACATAAGAATCATGATAGTTTTACTATAGTTGGAGTATCGCTATATATTTATAAGAATATATTTCGGTTATAAAAACAAAGTTATGAATTTTGTTAATTTATAGTGTTTTTACTTTTTATTTAGTTAAGTTTATACAATGTTACACTTCAAATAATAGTTTCACAGAGTTGTTAATGACTGAATAATTTACCAAGACCGACTTGGATATTTTAACACGTATTGTATGATATCAAATACTTGGTTTATTTTTAACACAGCTTGTATGATAGCTAATAACACCGTTTCCTATTTTATGTTTCAACCAAAGCTTTACATCCTATATCAATATTTAATGTGTACTCACTGTAAATCTATGTAGTGTCTTTCTGGGAACACTGGTTATGAAGAACCCCATGATGGTGGCTTGGTTGGCTAGGGGAACGTGGTGTTGACTGCTGTGTCTCTGGACTGCTACTAACATTTTGACTTCAACATCATGTTTTTATATGCTCAGGTGAATAGGTCCACGTCTTACTCACGTGTTTAAATTATATGTAACTCTATGTAATATGGACTCCTGGTGAGATGACAAACATATCTCACAAATCACATGACTTACATCTGTTTTGTATAGGTTCCTTAGAAATGGAGGGAGAAGCTAATCTCACTTGCCTCATTACGAACACGCACTGAGGGAGCTTAAGGTTTTAAAGGGGGTTTCATATACAGAAGACCTCTAGTTCTTATAATCATCAGTGCTCTCTGGTATTCTACCTTATTATTCATTATTCCACTTATTCCTTAGTTTATTCCTTATCTCTATAACTTAGTATAGTTTTTATTTACATATCCCTTAATCACTACTAGATTAATTTATGTCGACATCGAGTCTCGACATCAATGGGGATAAGTATCACTTTGCCAACAGCGATATAATTTCTCATAAAAAAATTAACTCCTACAGGAAGTGAATCTTGAACTCCAACAGTAAAATACCCACTATCAAACTCAGATTTCAGATATACCCTTGCCAGAGGAATAGCAAGACTCCCAACAACTCCGTGAATGAGTACACTCTGGCCCAAGAAACAGTCCTCCAAACCGGTACCACACCCTTTAATATGAGGCTGTGAGAAGCTCCAGTGTCTCTTAGAATATGAATAGGATAGTCAGTGGAAGAATCAGAAGAAGACACCGATCCTGTGGAAAGAAAGGGTTTAAACTGAGTACAAATACTAGGTGGTATACCAGAGAAAACCTGGCTTTGAGAGCTAACAATGTCAAAATTGGCAGTCAAAACAGCTGGATTAGATTTGGATACCGATACACTATTAGCATTAGTCATGAGGGAAGTAGCTAAAACTGCACCGTTTTCCTGTCGTCGGGCTTTATCTATTAATTGAGGACAATCTCTGAAGTGATATCCAGGTTGTTTACAGTAGGCACTGATCGAAGGTCCAGTAGGTTTGGTGGAGGGGTTAGGGGATTTACCTGGTCCAGGCTTAACATTTCCATTGCTCTCAGAGACCACCCTTGAGACTGGCTGGGAGACACCAGGACCATACCTACCACCACGAGGGCTAGCACCAGAGTCAGTATAGGTGCCAGGCCCTCTCTGTCCCGCCCTGAAATAAGAGTCACCAAGGGTTAATCTATAATTCTCAGCCAAAGTAGCTGCCTTGTCCACTGTCTGCACTTCTCTTTCCTGCAGGTAGACCTTTAATGATAGAGGGACTTTGCGGAGGAATTTTTCAAGCATAACTAGCTGGCCCAACTGTTCAAAAGTAGTGGTTTTACTAGCTCTTAGCCAACTCAGAAATGTTCTCTCTTTTTCTTTTACCAATTCTAAATAGGTTTGTTGTTCACCTTTCATAAGATTTCTGAAATGGTGGGTTTCAGGAACCTGATCATACACAGCTAAGACTGAAGTCTTTAACGGCTCATAGGTTAAGTCTATGCTTGGATGGCTTGTATTCACTTGCCTAGCTTTTAAAAAAAAAGTTTGGGCCAGAAATGCCCACTGATCATTAGGCCAGTGTTTGGCTGGCTTCTCAAAAATAATGAAGAATTACTCCGGGTCAGTTTCATCGAAAATAGGTACAAATTTCAAGCTATGCCCCCTATCAGAAAATGGTTTGTTTACAAAAAAATAAAAAATAAAAAATTGTTTACCCTCTTGTTGCAACTTTAGCATTCGCACTTCATATTCTCTCTCACGTTCTTTCTCCTCATGATCTCTTTGCTTTTGCTCCAACTCAAGTATTGTCTCACGTTTATTTCTTTGCTCAATCTCTCGTTGTCTGTGCTCAATCTCTCGTACTGCCTCACATTCGCTTTTTTCCCTATCGGCTTTTGCATTTTCTAGCTCTAACAGTTTAATCTCGTCCATGCATCACTACCCCCTTCCTCCACACACAATTGATAGGCTGCCTCAGACAAAACATTATCCTTTACTATTATATTAACCATTTCAGGTCCGGGCGTTGACGTTTAGTATTCAAAATAGAAGGATCTTACTCTCATAATTTCCTCTCCAAAAAAAATATCTGCCCACAACTCGCTCAAAACAACTGCAGATGTTGAAATTATTAAACTAAAGGTTTCTAAACCCTCCTGATGATCACAAAGGTTTAAAGTATCACTTAATCCAAAAACGGTGACCGTCCTCAATAGAGGTTTTTCTGGTGCACTGCGACCATCCTCAATAGATCCAGAGCATAAAGAAAACTCTTAGAAAACACCCGTGGCACTCAAAAAAAGCAATTTGTGATTAGGCTAGATAATTCCCCTCCATTACTTGCTACCACTTCAACATATGTGTCCCAACCCCCCTTTTCCCCGTTCCTCAATTACCAGCTATTTTTCCTCTTATTCCCCCTTTTATCGGGTAATTTTTGGCGCAAATTTATCTTCCCCGGTCTCTTTAATACGGGTGAGGCAGCTAGAGATCCTTGCAACAGAGAGACTTCTAGTACAAGGCCTCAGTGTCACTCTTCAGCTCAGAGAGGGAGGATATACGTCCCCCCAGCTCTCGCCTCATGATACTACCTTTGCTGCAATAATACGTCTTTTTCACCCCCCAAATGCTATTCCCACTTCTTTTATTGCTCTTAAATGTTCATATGTTCATAATAAAACAAAATAGGCGCATATGGATAAGTAATAATTATATATATGGTATTATGAAGATTTTCGTCAGAAAGAACCAAATACCTTCGCTTGGCGGAGGGTTTGAACTACCACACAGTTTGTGAGTTAAGGATGAGATCACATCCACATGTGCGTGAAAGTGTTAATGATAAACTTTCTAATATCACCTTTGGTATCACAAGTTTTATACGGTACCTTAACCTGACAAGCGCGATATAGACCTAGGGGCTAGGGTAGTTATTTGTGCATTTCTAGCCCTGGATTCTGACAGAATTCGTTATATTTACAATATAAACCATTATTTGTTTTCGGTATGCTTTTATTTTACATATATGATGTATATATGAACCTTCAAGAGTGCTAAAATAAGTGGGAAAAGCATTTGGGTGGTGAAAAACGAAGATATTGGCCACCCGGTCATAATCTCAGGCGAGAGAGAGAGACAGGCAGCCCTCCCCTCTCGCTGTCTGGGAGTCAACTGAGACGAGCGGGGCGGTGTGTGCCGGTGTCTGGGTGTTGCATAACGATCTTTTATGCAACCCACTTGTGCTACATTATCGGGGGAGAGAAAAATAACCGATAAATGATGATAATAAGAGGAAAAATAGGTGATAATTGAGGAGGGGAGGGAGGGGGGAATAAGGTGGGGAAGGAGGGGAGGGGGGTGGGTGAGATTTACATGGATGAGTACTGGAGGGGAATTATCTCACCTAGAGACAAATTCCTTTTTTTTGATAGGCCCTTTTTTTTATGGAAGGCTTTTTTTATGGTCCTGCTTCCGTGAGGCCGCGTTCCCTATAGGAAGCCTTCCGTGAGGCCTATCGCGCTTGCCGGGTTAAGGGGCGGTTACACATGCCCAAATTTTTGCCACCAAAGCAACTTTTGTCACCGCTACGGGCAACTTTTCTGAGACCCCAAAAAAGTTGTTACACATGTAGGAAGAGAGTTGCTCATAGCACTATCTCTCGTACACTCTTTCGTTTTCACTTAAAAATTAATTGGTCTTAATTCGGCCGTTTTAGATTCCCGTCACGCTATTAATACATCACAATCCCTATGATAAACCTGAGCATATATAAAAACCAAGGTATGTATGACTATATTGCTCGCCATTACATAAAACAAGCGACATGAATCCACGTCTGTCGTCTGTCGGTAAAAGTGCAAGTCAGTTGAAACAGCAGCACGCTCATGATTGGCTATCTTATCATTACCCTGATCATTTATTTATTATCTGTATTGTTCCTTATTTATTCATTAAACTAGATATGTTTAAGTAATTTTAATGATTACTTAATAAATTACAGTACTATACGAATCTAAAGAGCTCTTAAAGTACACAGGAAACACAATAATAAGGTATATATCATAAAGTAAACACAAGCAAGATAACGAAATTATAAACCAAGAAGTAAGCGAGAGAGAAGACTGGCTGACCCGGGCTCACCCGGTTTAGCCAATCACAGGCCTTGCTTTACGTATTACACATTTAAAATAGGCAGTGACAGTATTTCTTTCCTTGCTTGTGTTTACTGTATTATATGTAGGCTACGATTTTATGTGTTCCATGTGATATTTTATAGCTCTTAAGGTTCGGAAATCACCTGTCACATTATCATTAGAAGCATTAAAACTTATTCATATTACTATAGCCTACTGTACAGTATATGGAATATATATATATATATATATATCAATATATATTTAGGCTATAGACTACAGTCATATGAAATATATTTCCACGATATAGCCTACTAATTTACGCCAAACACTATTACCGTATACTGTATATGTAGGCTACTAAGTTATGTAAAGAGTAGCCTACTATTTAGCACGTCGCATTAACCGAACCTATAATGCATAAATACGGTATTTTATCAAGATTACAAAGCATACAGAATACATAATTTGTAATACTGAAGGAAGTATTAGGCTAACCATTGCAGTAACGAAGCTACTATTCATATTTAGTTATAACAAATCGTTTACTGTTGCAAATTATAATTGTAAGTTGATTATGATAATCGATATATGATACATTGAGAGAATATTCTTCCCATTCTTGCCTAAAGATATTGTAGGCTATTTGTACAAACTTGAAATTGCGCATTCATACTGATACATCTACTTCTTGATTAACCCGTTTTCTCTCATTCCAATGTATTGAATATTATACTGTGATGACATATATATTTAAGGATTGAGCATTATTATAGTATAATAATGCTTGCACATCATATATATAGTTATCACATTACTACTATTGCATGCAACCCATATTTATAATTGCCGCAACGGGCGATGCGTCCCGTACGTTCGGGACGCAAAAGTTGCCCTATTCGGGTGACAAATGGGTCCCGAAAAAGTTGCCTGGGGCGCAAAAGTTGCTCCACGGAGCAACTTATGTGTAACCGCCCCTTTATACTTTGTAGCTAAAGTAATCCAGTCGACTTTCCTTATTTTGGAATTAGATAAGGTGCTTAGGGAGGGGTCAGCAACAAAACCACTGAGGTTAAAGTCCATGATTGAATGCAAGAATGAACGAGACAATGTGTGACAAATTAGAATGAGCGAGACACTTATGATGGGTATTTAATATTATGGTGGCAAAATAAAACACTACAAATCATAATCAAACTTAACAATGAGATGAGGTTTCCAAGCCGCCTAGTGAGAAACAATTAATGATTCATTAAAGCTTACAATTGCCGCCAAACGACGAGGGCAAGAAAGGAATATCCTGGTCCACGGCACCATGATTATAGATTATTGATTACTGATTTATTGTAACCATTCCCCTATGTCACTGTTGACTGCTCTCATATATCGTTTGGGACGATGGAAAATCAATACATTCTTACGTTAGGGCTGCAAGCAAGCAAGAGTCAGCTGACTGACTGTGTTTTTGTTCTTGTTGGTTATACGGACCATCCGCTAAGAAAACAAAACTTTCTCTAGTGCGGTTTTATGTGGTTTTAAGCCATGAAATAATGCAATGGAACTATTGAGCACAGCCATGCAACGCGGGGAAAACTCAATATGGAGCTATCGAGTCCAGCCCGGCGAGGAGAGTTAAAGTACCCAATCACTATGACATCTCTCCTACATTCTCCTAGCACCAATATAAGTAGCGGGGTACCCCAGGGATCGGTACTAGGACCAATTATCTTTCTAATTTACATCAACGACATAGATGAGGGTCTCACCTGTACAATCTCAAAATTTGCTGACGATACAAAAATTGCAAATAGCGTACTCTCAAAAGAACAAGTTGACAATATGCAACACAATCTAGATAAATTGTCACATTGGGCCCAAATTTGGCAAATGAGTTTCAATGCGGATAAATGTAAAGTACTACATATCGGATACCTAAATGAGAAAGCAAACTATTCGATGAATGGCACTCAGCTTAAGAATGTAAACAGAGAAACCGATCTGGGAGTAACAATATCGAGTAACCTAAAACCGAGTCAACAATGTTCAGAAGTTGTTAAGAAGGCAAACAAAATAATTGGCTTTATAGACAGGTCATTTGAGCATAAATCCAAAGACGTTATCCTAACCCTTTACAATTTCTTAGTCCGCCCTCTTCTGGAATACTGCGTTCAATGCTGGTGCCCTTATTACCAAAAAGACATAAACAAGCTAGAACGAGTTCAATGTAGAGTTACCAAAATGATACCTAGCCTAAAGAACAAACCATACGAAGAGCGTCTTAGAGAATTAAATCTATTTCCTTTAACCCAGCGCAGATTAAGAGGTGACTTAATCAAGTGTTCAAAATCATCAAAGGCATCGACAATATGAACTGTAGTAAGTACTTCACTATCGACCAATCTAATTACACGCGGGGAAACGGTTGCAAAATTATTGGTAAATCTTTTAACTCACACGAATCTAAGAATTTCTTCTTCAATCGAGTTGTCAACTTGTGGAATGGGCTTCCCCGAGACGTTATAGACTGCAGCACCGTTGATTCATTTAAACTCCGCCTAGACAAATATCTCGCATCAAACCCGCGACTGACTGCGTTTGTAAATGAATAACTTTATTTTATCCTCTCCTCAGTTACTAACCCATATGTCCCCTACTAATTTCCTAGTCCTGCCACGGACATTAGTTCCAGGGCAGTAGTTCCCTTTCCAATGTTCCCTTACCCACTCTAAACCACTGTTTGGACACTTGATCCTCAGTGTTTTGGAGGACAAGCAGCCTAGAAGGGTCACTAGACCTGTTGTTGCTTGATTTCCTTTGTACTCCTTTGTACACTTTCCTAAATGCTGCATACTTTCTACTTTTCTCCTCTCTCTCTGCTCTCCCATTCTCTACAGTCATGTAGCATACTACCACTGTGAACTCCTCCCTCATTGCTCTTCTCCGTAGACTCACTGCAAGTAAGTCTTCCTGCTCTTGCTCCTCTCTTAATGATAACTCCTTAACATCCCAATCCTTGTTTACTACTAGTGCAACTCCTCCTGCCTTCCGCTGATTTGTTATTCTTCCTTTCCCGACCATTCTAAGTTTCTCACCAGTCTTTTCTCTAAAGGAATTTAAATTACCGCCAAATTAAATGAATCAAATCGAGTTTAGTTTCCCTTTGCTTTAGCGCTCCTCTGCGGGTTATTTCACAGAAGGTGTGATGTGAAGGTGGTACGGTGACAGGACTCGATGGCTGCATGTAAACATTATTGGCATATTTTCACTTAAGTTTATTATATTTATTTTTTCAGGACCTAATTCTCCCTCATGTTTAGCTTCATTAGTTTTGAGAATTTAGGACTTTCGCCCGATTTGTTTGGCGTTTTAAAGATCTTTTGAACCATTTCAGTCAATGTTAAGACATTTCGTGACATGTAGGTATTGTTAGTCTTTTCTGTCTATCATGTCTATGTGTTGTGTCTGTCTTGTCTTTTTAGTCTGTATTGTCTGTGTGTTTGGACTGTGTTGTCTTCATTTTGTATTGTTATTCTCTCCTGTTTGTCTTGTCTGTGTGTTGTGTCTGTCTTGTTTGTATGCTATGTCTGTCTTGTCTGTGTTTTATGTTTGCATTGTCTGTTCATCTTGTCTTCTCAGTTTCTCCAGTCTATTTGGTCAGTATGTTATGTCTGTCTTTGCCTGTGTATTGTGTCTGGCTCGTCTCTTCATTTTGTGTTGTTAGTGTTTCCTGTATATTTTGTCTGTGTGTTGTGTCTGTCTCATATGTATGTGTAATTTCATATTGTGTGTTCATATTGTCTTGTTAGTCTCTCTTGTTTGTCTTGTCTGTGTCTTATGTCCGTCTTGCATGTGTGTCTAGTCTGCATTGTCTGTTCACTTTATCTTGTCAGTTTCTCCTGTCTGTCTTGTGTATGTGTCTAGTCTGTACTGTCTGTTCCTTATGTCTTGTTAGTCTCTCCTGTCTGCTTATCTTGTTCCTTATGTCTAGTGACAATATATCATAAATTTCCTTATATTAAGGAGGTGTATATTTGTTTGAGCAAGGATAGAAAAAGTAGAATTACTTATTTTGTGGTTTGCAAACAGACAAATTATGATTTCTATGAGTGAAACGAATAACTAACGAAATAAAATGGAAAATAACGAAACAATAATAAACAGTGTTTTGTGTTTCCTAAATTCTGCAAAGTCAGACTTTTCAACTAAAACTCTCGAAGATGTAATTCACTCATTCTATTCTCACGATGATATTAAGGAAGCCAAAGAGATTGTGTGTAACATTTTAAATGAAGACTTAAAATGGAGGAGAGATCCCGAGAAAAAGAGAAAAGACATTACTGATTTGCTGAATTTTCATGATCAGATCTACGAAACAAGACATAAGACCAAATTCTTGACAAACAGTCACAAAAAAATGCCTCCTATTGGCCTTGAATTATTTGCTCCTCTGATAACTACGCTTGCAAATGAAATAACCAAACTAAATGAAGTAATTCCTAAAATAGTAGACAATAAAACAGAAGTGTTTAACACCGCAGACACTGTGAGGCAAATGAAAATTGATATGAACGATGTCAAGTGCAAATTTTCGAATGCTATTGCTGGCATAGAAAATGCTACCAAGGACATAACACAAGATGTAAACATGAATGATATAAATGATTTTAGAACATCAGTGAACCTAGGAGAACTTGAACTTGTTAGACACCTCAGAAGAGATTCCAATGTAAATGGGGCGATGTGTAGCAGCCCCGTACCTAGAACAGATTCACTTTCACGTATGGTTCGTTCTGCTTCACCTCATACTCAGATGTCTCGAAGTGGTTCACGTCCCTGCCTCACCACACTACCTATCTCCCAGGCATCTCACCCTCATGCTTCTCCGGGCTACCGGTCCCCCCAAAGGGTCCCTCACGGCCAATCATCTCGGGGCCCCCAGTCCCACCACCAGCCATCTTCGGGCCCCCGGTCCCCCCCACCGGGCCCTCACCACTCTGCATCTTCAGGGCCTCTGATGATGCCTCGGACCCCACCATACGGTACTTACCGCCTGGCATCTCCAGGCCCCCGGACCCCCCCCCCCCCCACTGGGCCCTCACCACCGGGTTTCCCATGGATCCCTGAATCCATCACCAGACATCTGCCACCGATCTTCTCATCGCTCCACCACCAACAACCACCATTCTCGCGCCCCACCTCCCTCCCTCGTGCCTCTTCACCTTCATGACGAATGTGGCGGTATGAGGTTGAGATCCATGGTGGGGAGCGAGAATACTTGTACCGTGAAAGAAAATTACGCAGCTGTAGCTTCTAAAATGACCAGTGTTGGGAGAGGCAGTACTGATCATCAAAATGTTACCGACCCTAGGACAGGAGCTGTCTCCAAAAAGTCAGCATCCAGAGCTCCTACAAACTATGATGCCGCCAAACATCAGCAAGGACGAGAAGCAGATGCAAGGCACACCAAACAGTCTGTATCAGAATAGTGGAATCTGGTTCAATCTAAGATTCAGAAAAGGACGGACAATCGCCAAACACGCAAAATCTTCGGGGGTGTCACAGGGAACAAAAAGGGTGTAAGTACAACTTTTAAAGCTGCAAAGAGATTGGTTGATGTCTTTGTTGGAAGGGTGGAAAAAGATGCAACTGCTGAGGCCATCACAGAATATATAACTAGTAATATCCAAATAGATCTAGTAGATGTAACTAAATTAAACATAAAATCAGACAGATTTGATGCGTTTAAAGTGACAGTTAATTTATGTGACAGAGATAAACTATTCAATCCTGATCTTTGGCCAGAAGAGATCATAGTTGACAAATTTTATAATAGACAAAGAAATACCGATAATAAGGACAGCCCCTCAAGAGCCTCATAATGTAAATAGCCTATTGTGTTTGTCTTTTTAATGGATTGTGTGGATTTAAGAATGTGTTCGTACAACTGTTGCTCCTTGCGTAAGAATATTGACTTGATTCGTAGTTTAACTGAAAATGATTGTGACGTTTCATTTTTGCAAGAAACTTTTATTACAGAAGATAAGTTAGGATTATTAGAATTTATAAATGAGAAATATGACAGTGTAGGATCAGCTGCAATATATTCAGATCGAGCGTTGTCTGCCATGGCAGGACGTCCTGAGGGAGGTATGGCTATTCTTTGGAAAAAGAACTCTATTTTTAAAATTCAGAAAATGTATGTTTATAAAAACTATATGATTTTTAGCATAAGAGTTTTTAACTATGATATTGTACTAGTTAATATATAATTTATTTAAATAGTGATTTATGGGAAATTTCCACATTGCAGAGATATCTTCAAACTTTAGCGTCATTAGAAGAAGTATTAGAAAATTACAATTTTAATGCCATTTTTTACATGGGAAATTTTAATGCTGATCCTCTCTCAGGACGGGCCTGGAGGAGTTTGAGTAATTTTATTAATAATAATTCCTTAGAATGCTTTGACGTAAAATTACTGCAAGAAGAATCTTTTACATTTGTATGTTATGGCAACTCTGCCTCTAGATGGCTTGACCATATCGTCGGTAGAGAATGTCCCAACATTAAAGTTGATAGTATAGTTATTTTAAATGATGTAGTAGGCTCAGATCATTTACCAATTGTTGCTAATCTAAAAATACATGGTAACAATATTCCTCCAACAATGTGTAACTCGGTTAGCCATGATATTCACAATGATGACTCTTATATAAATTGGAATAAACTCAACTCAAATGAGCTTGGAGAGATTGATCGACTTATAACTTCTGAATTAGAAAACTGGAGAGAGCACCCGGTAAAACCTTGTTCAACTTTAGGATGTCATGATCCGCAACATCTAAAATTGGGTTGATCAATTTTATGACTCTTTATGTGCAGCAGTTAATGAATCATCTACAAAGTTCCAAAGGAAGACGATACAATTGAATAAATATAAGATTATTCCCGGTTGGAATACCGAGGTAAAACAATTACATGTAGAGGCAAGAGAAAACTTTCTAAATTGGGTTAGAAATGGTAGGCACCGGGATACTCAGGACTTTATTAAAATGATTCAATCAAGAAAGCGTTTAAAAGATAAATTAAGGAAGTGTAAACAAGAAGAACAGCATCATATCTGCAAGGCTATTACAGACAAGTTTAGATATAATAAGAAACTATTCTGGAAAGATGTAAGGGATAAAAAGGGAAAAGATAAAGTTTCTAATGTAATCGACGGTAAAAATAGTCCAGATAATATTATAAGTGTTTTTACTGAAAAATTCCTAAGTAAGGAAAGTCCTAGTGAAGAAGTGAACATGAACACATTTGTTATGGATACATTTAAGAGAGAGTGGTCTACAAGACGTAAAATGTACACTGCTGTTTCATATGTGTCTATAGAGAGATCAATTAAACAGTTGAATGATGGTGTGGGTCAAGATGGCATCCATTCCGCTTTACTAAAAAATGCCTCACATGATTTACTAGTCAACATTTATTTTTTTTACAATGCATGCCTTATACATTGTTATCTTCCACCTAAGCTATTATTAGGTAATATTAGACCTATTATTAAAAATAGAAAAGGTAATGCTACTGAATCAAGTAACTATCGACCGGTGATGCAATCTTCATGTATATTAAAAATGTTGGAGTTTCACTTGCTGGATATCATTTCTGAAAAAGTTAATATAGACTCAAGACAGTTTGGATTTAGGAAGGGTGCGTCAACCTCGGATGCAACATTCATGTTAAAAGAAATAATGAATAATAATATGGCTAAGGGTGAGTCTGGTTTCCTTACCTTTGTCGATCTCTCCAAGGCATTTGATCGAGTGGATCATTTTAAAATGGGATGCAAATTATTAGATAAGGATGTCCCCGTTGATTTAATATTTTTAGTTATGCATTACCTCCGGAACCAATATGCTAATGTGGTGTGGAAGGGACATCATGGTCGTCTCTGTCATGTGGAGAGAGGTGTGAGACAGGGAGGTGTTCTTTCGCCATTTCTTTTTAATTTATACATAGACGAAATTATCAGTAATATAACAGATATGCAAGAAGGATGCACTCTGGGTGTAACACGATTGAATATCATGGCATACGCCGATGACATAGTATTATTGACATTCTAAAACTTCTATGGCAAGAATTTACAGTAAACTGCTGCTACAACTACATGAACATTAATTACAGATTAACAAAAACAAGACAAAATGCATGATAATTAGTAAGAATATAAAGCCAAACACTGATAATATTGTTCTATGTAATGACAATCTTCAGGTTGTAACTTCATACAAATATTTGGGGCACATCATAACCTCAAATCTGCATGACAGAGATGATGTTGATCTTAGATTGAAATCCTTTTATGCTTCTTTTAACTCTATATCACGGGATTTTAAGGGCGTTGATTTTAAAACTTTTATGTATCTTTTTGAGTCATACTGCACTCCAGAATATGGATTAAGTTTGAGGCACCACAATGTTTTAACATCACAAATTTATAAAACTTTTAACGTAGCCATGAATAATGCACTAAAACGCATATTGAACGTTCCCACATACGCAAGTAGTCGTGAGGTGGCGGAGGTATGCGATCAGCTATTGCTGAGACATCACCTGGCTTTGATACATTCAAGATATTACCACAGGCTGCTTCTATCTAACATCCCTATTATAAAATTTAATATACATTATTTGCAAAATGGATACCTAATCCCTAGTATTGTAAAATATTTCAAGGATGACTATAATATTGATATTACACACACTGAAATAGACATAGTTAAATCTCGGTCCTCGGATCACATGGGTTCAAAGACATGAACCGAGACGTGAGCCTGTGTACAATCTTGGTCAAGCCAGGTGATTTTATTTAAAGAATGTTTTATATATTACTGTATTCTATTTATCAACGGGGACAATATAATGTTATGTTCTTTACTGTGGTTATAGTATTTTCAAATACTCTTTTTAAGATTTATTTCCTTAAGAAAGCTTGGTGCAGCAGTATATGTCTTATGAATTAACTGGTACTGTAATACTTTGTTTTTAATTAAGGTGAATATTTTTACATTTTATTATTAAATAGTTGTAAGTCTTGAACGCAACATATGTAATATACTGTATATATAAAATATGTATATTATGAAATAAAGATAATTGATTGATTGATTGATTGAGTTAGTCTCTCCTGTCTGCTTATCTTGTTCCTTATGTCTAGTTAGTCTCTCCTGGCTGCTTATCTTGTTCCTTATGTCTTGTTAGTCTCTCCTATCTGCTTATCTTGTTCCTTATGTCTTGTTAGTCTCTCCTGGCTGCTTATCTTGTTCCTTATGTCTAGTTAGTCTCTCCTGTCTGCTTATCTTGTTCCTTATGTCTAGTTAGTCTCTCCTGGCTGCTTATCTTGTTCCTTATGTCTTGTTAGTCTCTCCTGTCTGCTTATCTTGTTCCTTATGTCTTGTTAGTCTCTCCTGTCTGCTTATCTTGTTCCTT
The DNA here is from genome assembly GCA_032716605.1 of Paralithodes platypus. Classification (NCBI taxonomy): domain Eukaryota; kingdom Metazoa; phylum Arthropoda; class Malacostraca; order Decapoda; family Lithodidae; genus Paralithodes; species Paralithodes platypus. The sequence continues at coordinate 23,573,241 of CM064530.1, forward strand.
ATGTCTTGTTAGTCTCTCCTGTCTGCTTATCTTGGTCCTTATGTCTTGTTAGTCTCTCCTGTCTGCTTATCTTGTTCCTTATGTCTTGTTAGTCTCTCCTGTCTGCTTATCTTGAAACGTCTGCTTTGCCTCTATAATTATATACTGAAATAATCACGGCTATTAAGGGGCCGTGAGTTGTATCCATTCGGCCCCATTCAGCCTACTGTTTTAAGACGTTTACCCCCATCCAGGTGTCAATATTTTCCTGGGAAGCGGTAGCGAGCCAGCATATATATATTTTTGTTTTGACAGCAAGCTAAATTTGTACATTTTTCGATAACAAAATGTCTCCGGCGAAGCCAAATTTCTCCATACAATGCTGGCTCGCTATCCCTTGCCAGGAAGATATTGACACCTGGATGGAGATAAACAGTTGGGTGAATGGGGTCGAATGGACACAAGCCAGGAAAAGAGAGAAAAGGAGAGGAAGATTTAAAAAAAAAAACGGTGAACCCCTTAAAACAAATGTAAAAAAAGGAGTATATGAAATCCTTGGAAGTATTGATACTGTTTTATGTTCTCATCGTTATATTAGATGGGTTTAACCCTGTCAGTACCGGTGACGTTTTTTATATAATTATGATAATAGCTACATTTAGACTATTTCATGAAGCTTAGGAGGGATATATCGCAGCGAGAAGGATTAATTGAGATTTTTTTTTTTTTTTTTTTTCTATGTGATTGAGGGAGGCAAAAGGCATAACTGCCTATAGCGAGTGCCTCCCCCATAGTTGAAAGAGTGACAGGGCCAAAATCAAGGGACATTCGAGCCAAAATGCCGGGACACACGGAGTTTGAAGCAATTTAAGTCATAGGAAGAGGGAAAGACTGATTCTGGGAGAGAGTTCCAGAGCTCAGCTGTTGAGTAGAAGAAAGTTTGAGAGTAACGTTTCACTCTTGGGTTGGAGAGTTGCACAGAGTAGGGGTGGGATTGAGTTGCAAGACGGGTACCACGTGCCCTACGTAAAGGAGGTGGTATGCACTGGGATAGCTCTGAGGAACACTGATTATTATAGTAGCGATAGAATAGCGAGAGAGATGCAACATTGCGGCGGAGAGAGAGAGATTGCAGAGAGTTGGTGAGTGGACGGGAGTTAATGATACGAAAGGCCTTCCTTTCAACTTTGTCTAGGAGAGCGGTGTGGGAGGAACCTCCCCACACATGTGAACAATACTCAATACAAGATAGCCTGTATTGCCTTTTAATTAGGGACTGCCGCCGGGCTGCCTCCCGATTGTATAACCGCCTCCCGTTTGTTTTCCCGTCTACCTCCAATGAGATTACGACCGCTATGGTCGGGACACACCTCCCGAATTTTTTGGGTAGAATTGACATTTTTGGATCTAACCACATAATCACAGGAACGTCCCCAGACACAGAAGTTCACCACACAAAGCACAAATCTTCACAAGACAGCACGAAAATGCTGGTCACCTGGCGTTCTGGGAGTGTTTGGGGAGGCTGTGAGAAGGGCCTTAAGTTAAGGGGAGACTGACCATTTGTTTGGTCTATTAATTCATTTATTCATATATTTTTTTAAGTTTCCTCCCTAGACCTCCATCAAACTTAGAAAAACACCCCCTTCAAGATAAATTTGTACACTTTTCGGTAGAAAAATTTCCCGGCCGAAGGCCGGTTCCTCTTACAATTGCAGGCTCGCTATCGATCGCCAGGAAATAATCGACACCTAAATGGCATGAAAGGTCTCAAAATTGACAATGTAGTGGGGCGAAAGGTGTTAAAATCGCCAAACTAATGGGCCGAATGTCTTATAATCTCAAAACTAGTGGGGCTAAACATGAGGGAGAAGGGGGTCCAGAAAAACGGTCTGTCTCCCCTTAAAACAACAAATGCGGTTGGAACCTTGCTAAATATACTCCAACTGTCAACGGGCAAAATAGGTTTATATTTTATCAAAAGGATTTTCAACATTTGTTTGACTAACATTTATTATGTTCCTTCCAACAACCAACCATACTCCTAAAATCGATTAATGAAATTTACAAACACATGTGGCAGTCCGTGGATTCGAACCCAGGATGCTCACACCGAAAATCAACACCTTATACATCGCACCACGAAGACAGTTAAAGGTTGGTGGACACTGCCTACGATTTATTATGCAACTTCGAATCCTGCATATCAATCTAAGCATGTACACACATCCCAACTGCAACTCACGTAGGCTATGCATATGTGAATGGAAAGAGCAATTAATGGGGCCTTAACCACTAGGGAAGTCCTCTCGATAAATTACTCCTGAACCAATATCAATTATTATGTTCCTTCCAACAACCAACCATACTCCTAAAATCGATTAATGAAATTTACAAACACATGTGGCAGTCCGTGGATTCGAACCCAGGATGCTCACACCGAAAATCAACACCTTATACATCGCACCACGATATAATCGCAAAAAATGTATCCGACGAAATAACGTTTTCAAATCCAATTATAACTTATGGCTATACTTTCAAGAGCCCGTGTAGTATGTGTACTCACTGTGACAATCAATGCAAAAATAAAGGGGAATAGTGATGTGTCGTTCGTGATCGAGCCGGCTCTCATTTGAGAGCCGGCTACTTTTGCATTTCCAAGTAAATTATTCCTCTTCGGTTGTCAGATATAACTAAGATTGATATATATGTGTTCTATATTATGATAATGATGGGTTATTTATTATTTACACTCTCACTGCACATGGAACATTTTCATTTTTAAGTTAGCCTACTCTTTGTAGTCTCTTGAGTTGAAATATATAAGTATGTGTAAGAGTAATTTAATTTCACCAAGTGTAAATGCTTAATATACGTAAGCTTATTGGCATTGAGAATGATTTATGATGTTAACAGAGGTTAATATAGTTGTGGAATTCATACTTATTATGACTTCATCCACTGTTTTAACATATGGTGCAATATTGAAAAATGTGGGAGAATTATATATAAAACAACAATGTGGTACTAAATGAAGAGACATTTGGGAGCCGAAAGAGCCGACTCTGTTGACTGAACGGAACCAAATGAGCTGGCTCCCTTGAAAGAGCCGGAATTCCAATCACTAAAGGGGAAATTCTCTAGTGAAACGTTTGTTCCTTGGCCATAATATCGACATGTAAGGAGAATTAACTGTTTGTTATAGTAATGACTTTACAAGTATATGAAATTATATCTGCACTACTAGTGATGAACGTATGTCCATATAGAATATATTATATTTATCTGAAGTAGTGCAGCAATAGCGTAATATATATAATTTTCATTGCGCAGTTATCATTGAAAGAACGTTTTCTATAAGATTTAATTTACAGAAAAAAAAACATAATATGGGTATCTAATGTATTATTTATCCTCGGACTTTGGCTTTAGCTTTAACTTTGAGACCCGCAGAGGGCTGCACACAGGCAGCATGAAATGTGAGGGTTGTCTGTCTGTCTTGCCTTGTCTGCCTGCTTTATATTTCTTAGCTTGGCTTGTCTATAGTCAATCTTTGGCAGTTTTGTCTGTTTATCGCGTATTGTTTGTCTGTCTGTCTGTCTTACAGTCTTACTTACTCTGTACTTTTCTCAGATCTGTCTTATCTATAGTCTGTCCAGCTTGTCTGTTTCTTGCTTTTACAGTCTTGTTTCGTCAATCTTCTCAGTTTTGTCTGTCTTGTAAAAAAAAACTGTCTCATATCTTACCTCTCTGTCTCATAGCTTGTCTGTTTGTCTTGTATCCTGTCTGTTTGTCTTTTACTCTCTCTCTGCCTGTGCACGAAAAACACATTATGCATGTGTATGTGTACTCCAGACAGGCATGTGGCGGTGGTATTGCATGAGTAGTGCTTCGCCCCCCAAATCCTAAACGTTTCCCCCCTCGCGGTCCCCCCCCCCCCCCCCCCCCCCCCCGGTGTTCATTCCATATAATCACCCATCTCGAGACCATCGCCGGACAGAGCAGTAGGCTACATCTCTCCTTGATGTCTGCCAGGTAACTGATTAGTCTGGGAGTCTGGACTCTGGGAGAATCTTGTGAATCTTGGTGTGTTGAAGCTTTAGTTGCCTAGTGTCACTACGCGCCAACAAAGTATGAGGACCGTGTGCACACTGCCGCATTTTGTATTAGCCTGTAAAGTTCGTTTCTATGGGTAGGATACTCGCAGCACCTTATGAAGGACTTTCTAAAGGAGCGGTTACACATGCCCAAATTTTTGCCACTTGGGTGACTTTTGTCACCACTACCGGCGATTCCTACGACACCGAATAGTAAAGGCCGCGTCACACACAGTACGTTAACCGGCAATCACAGCCCATCTTTAAAAAAAAAAAAAAAAATCCCGATTCGTCTGACATCGTCTGTTATCGTCTAAAAAGATCGCCGCAAATCGTTGTAATCGAGGGGCTGTTGGGTGGCGCGGAAATTGTCGGCGGTGATCAGTCAAAAAATAGTGAATGCACTATTTTCTGGCCGATAGTCGGCAGAAAAAAAACGTTATTTTCTATCATGTGACTATCTGGTAGCTATCGTCCAATAATCCTGTGGGAATTGTACTTATCGTCCTGTGATCGGTCAACTTTTTCGACGACGATTTGTGTTCGACCAATAGGGCAACAGGATGACCACAGTTCGATCAATAAACGTTAATAGCACAGCAATAGCACAACTACCACACAATAAGAAAAACTAAGAATGAGAGAAAGATGAAGGAGAGGAGTAACACCAACATAGCCATTATTACTGATAGTCTTATGGCAGAGAGAGAGAGAGAGAGAGAGATACAAGGTGAAGGAGATGAGTAAGACCAACATAGCCATTATTACTGATAGTATTATGGCAGAGAGAGAGAGAGAGAGATACAAGGTGAAGGAGAGGAGTAAGACCAACATAGCCATTATTACTGATAGTATTATGGCAGAGAGAGAGAGAGAGAGAGAGAGATACAAGGTGAAGGAGAGGAGTAAGACCAACATAGCCATTATTACTGATAGTATTATGGCAGAGAGAGAGAGAGAGAGAGAGAGAGAGAGAGAGAGAGAGAGAGATGGTGAAGGAGAGGAGTAAGACCAACATAACCATTATTACTGATAGTATTATGGCAGAGAGAGAGAGAGAGAGAGAGAGAGAGAGACATGGTGAAGGAGAGGAGTAACACCAACATAACCATTATTACTGATAGTATTATGGCAGAGAGAGAGAGAGAGAGAGAGAGAGAGACATGGTGAAGGAGAGGAGTAACACCAACATAACCATTAATACTGATAGTATTATGGCAGAGAGAGAGAGAGAGAGAGAGAGAGAGACATGGTGAAGGAGAGGAGTAACACCAACATAACCATTATTACTGATAGTATTATGGCAGAGAGAGAGAGAGAGAGAGAGAGAGAGAGAGAGAGACAAGGTGAAGGAGAGGAGTAACACCAACATAACCATTATTACTGATAGTATTATGGCAGAGAGAGAGAGAGAGAGAGAGAGAGAGAGAGAGAGAGACATGGTGAAGGAGATGAGTAAGACCAACATAACCATTATTACTGATAGTATTATGGCAGAGAGAGAGAGAGAGAGACATGGTGAAGGAGAGTAGTAACACCAACATAACCATTATTACTGATAGTATTATGGCAAAGAGAGAGAGAGCCTAAGCTGCTGGAGTATCTCTTTGAAGAGGTCCTCGTCCATCCTGAGGTAGTACTTGTAGGTGGCCTTGTCGGTGTCCAGGAAAGTCTTCAGCAGTTGATCATAGTGGCCATGCAGGGGTCTTTCGATGATCCAATCCCTGACATGACGGCTCCGTAACTTTCTCAGGGAGATGGTGCAGATCAGCTGAATTCGGAGGTTGTTTATCATCATCTGGTTAAAGTTGGTTATGGCCTCGTACTCTTCGTTGTAAGTCAGGGTGGTCGCAAGTTGGTCTAGGACGTCTTTGGCCTCCATATTGACGGTAGGAGCTTTGGAGGTAGAATGAACGGGGCAGCCCCCCCCCCCCCCCCCCCCCCCCCCCTGTATATATAGGGTGGGTCATTTGCCGTGTGACTATCGTGTGCGTCGTACCACGGTCGGTTAAATCGTTCCACATTTGTGTGTATGTTGCTTACATCCGTGCGGTTCATGTATGGCCATCGACCATCATCGGCGTTACCATGCTGTTACCGTATGACGAACGTGTGATTGCCGAGTGAGTATCGTGGCCGGTCAACGATTTATTCTACAATGGTCGTGTTACCAGCGTGTGTGTCGAGTGACTGTCGAGAGCTTGTCATATGGTCATCGTGTGCCGGCGATGATCGTGCGGTGATCCATGTGGTCTGGGAGGAGGTTCTGGGCTGGTTTGGGGGGAGGATGAAGGGGTGGAGGGTGAATTTGGGGAGTGAGGATTTGGGGTGGTAGGTTGAGAGTGGAGGTTATGATATGGGTTGATTTGTTGGGAAATTGACAATTTTCTTTGAGATCTTCTGGGGTTTGTGGGAATGGTGGATGGGTAAGGTGATAGGTGAGGTGGGGCAAGGCGAGGGGTACGGGCATGGCTGATTGATGGGTGAGGTTGATGGGTTGGTGGGGATGAAGATGAGTTGTGGTGGCGGTTTGGTGATGACGATGCTGAGTGAGTAGGATGAGGTGTGGTTGAGGGTGTTGATTGAGGTTGACGTTGTGGGGTTGTTGGTGATGGTGCAGGCAGGTTTCTTACAGGTAAAGGTTGGGAAAGGGTTTCGAGAGTTGGTGTGGGAGAGGGTGATGAGGTTGTGGTGGGCTTGGGTGAGGAAGATGATGAGTGTTGTGGAGAAAGTGTGGGTGGTGACTGCGGGCGTTTTCTTTTGGGTGAAGGTGGTGAAGATGTGCGGGGTGATTTGGACGGGCGTTTGTGGTGGGGTTTATTTATGTGACTGGTGGTGAGTGGTGTGATCTGTGCAGGAATTTGTGGGTGTAGGTTTTTGTTTTGTTTAGCGAGTGTAAGTGAGGTCGGGGGCGTAATTTATAGTGAGTGCGGAGGTAAGGTTGTGTGGGGCGTTTATGCTTGGTGGTTTTCGGGTGAATTTGTTGGGGGGAGGGGGTTGAGCGCGGAGACGGAGAGGGTGGTGGTGGTGAATGGTGATGTTGTGGTGTTGGTGATGTGGTCATATTTTGCGGGGTTTGTAGAAGTGGTGGCTTCTCTCATCAGTGGTGGGGTGTCAGGTTGTTGATTTTGTTGCGTAGGTGGTTGGTTATTGTCGTCCCCATTATTAGTCAATGGACAATAGTTTCTTATGAATCTATTACGGTAGGTCCTAGTTTCCCCGTGGTAATCCACGATGATTTGATATGGATTGGGGACTTTGATTACCTTATAAGGTCATACATATCGGGGGCCTAATTTGTTCACTACAGGTAATTTTGCTACCATTACTGTGTCACCTATAGCGGAAGGGACTGTTGGGGTTGCTAGCATCGCGTTGTACGTCTTGACGTCTTGACATCTATGCAGGGTGTTTTTGAGATGTTGCACGGGGGTCAGTCGTGATGATGGACGTAGATGGTTGGGCGAGCTTGTAAAATGGCAGTAAAAGGGGGGCTACACAATATACTCTTTCGTGTGGAGATATGCCGTCTTCTCTTGGGCATGAGTTTATTCCCCACTGGATCATCTTTACCTGTGCTGGCCAGTCTGATGTTTGTAATGCTATCGTGCGTGTTCGTAGCTGATTGTTTATTGTGCGGTGACTGCGCTCACAAACTGAGTTTCCTTGTGGCCAGTATGGTGAGGAGTGTGCTATTTTAATCCCGGTGGATCATATATACTTTAATTAATTTCATTGGGGGTGTGGTGGTGAGATTAATAAAAATAATATTATTAGTAGGTTTAGGGATATTTCTTCGAGAGGCCGGTCTATATGATCTGTGCCCCATGAATATTCTTTCCTCTCACTTAAACAGTAGGCTACCATAGTGCGGTTGGGAATATGAACATGATTAGATTAATATCCAGTATTCGAGAATGGATAATAAGTCGTAGGCGTGTGCATAAACCTTTAACCGTCCTGGTGGTGTAATGGTTAAGGTGGCAAAAATATGTGTGTGATAACCCGGGTTCGAATCCCGGTGGATCATATATACTTTAATAAATTTCATTGGGGGTGTGGTGGTGAGATTAATAAAAATAATATTATTAGGTTTAGGGATATTTCTTCGAGAGGCCGGTCTATATGATCTGTGCCCCATGAATATTCTTTCCTCTCACTTAAACAGTAGGCTACCATAGTGCGGTTGGGAATATGAACATGATTAGATTAATATCCAGTATTTGAGAATGGATAATAAGTCGTAGGCGTGTGCATAAACCTTTAACCGTCCTGGTGGTGTAATGGTTAAGGTGGCAAAAATATGTGTGTGATAACCCGGGTTCGAATCCCGGTGGATCATATATACTTTAATAAATTTCATTGGGGGTGTGGTGGTGAGATTAATAAAATAATATTATTAGTAGGTTTAGGGATATTTCTTCGAGAGGCCGGTCTATATGATCTGTGCCCCATGAATATTCTTTCCTCTCACTTAAACAGTAGGCTACCATAGTGCGGTTGGGAATATGAACATGATTAGATTAATATCCAGTATTCGAGAATGGATAATAAGTCGTAGGCGTGTGCATAAACCTTTAACCGTCCTGGTGGTGTAATGGTTAAGGTGGCAAAAATATGTGTGTGATAACCCGGGTTCGAATCCCGGTGGATCATATATACTTTAATTAATTTCATTGGGGGTGTGGTGGTGAGATTAATAAAAATAATATTATTAGTAGGTTTAGGGATATTTCTTCGAGAAGCCGGTCTATATGATCTGTGCCCCATGAATATTCTTTCCTCTCACTTAAACAGTAGGCTACCATAGTGCGGTTGGGAATATGAACATGATTAGATTAATATCCAGTATTCGAGAATGGATAATAAGTCGTAGGCGTGTGCATAAACCTTTAACCGTCCTGGTGGTGTAATGGTTAAGGTGGCAAAAATATGTGTGTGATAACCCGGGTTCGAATCCCGGCGGATCATATATACTTTAATTAATTTCATTGGGGGTGTGGTGGCGAGATTAATAAAAATAATATTATGAGCGAACGCTTTCCAAACTTGTCCTGTGAACTCTGGGACATTATCCGACAGTAAGGTGAGACGCAATCCGAAATTTGGGAAAATCTCAGTGGCTAATAATTCTGTGACGGTAAGTGCATTGTGATCCTTCACTGGGCAGGCAATCAGTAATTTGGAGTATATATCGACGAAGGTGGCGATAAAACGCTTCCCATTGCTGGCAGGAAAAGGTTCCATCACGTCGAGAGATAGTGTCTGCAATGGTATCTTTGCAGAGATTTTTCCTGTCGGCCCAGGGGTTTTAGACCTATCTTTGCCCAAAGTACATGGCTTGCAGGCTTCTGACACACGTTTGGCTATGACTGAGGGGCTTGCAGTCCAATATGAGTCTTGGAATACCTTGATCATTTTCGCTTGTCCTAAATGGATTCCATTTCTTTCATGGAGAACGATCATGACGTCTCGTGCTTTTTGGGGTTCGAGGACTATGTGTCCAGATTCTGTGTAAAGCTGGTCTCCTGACTGGGTCAAGTGATAAAAGATGTCCTCGGGTATCCATTTTGGTTTTACTTTGTTTTTCCATGATTGCAATATGGTCGGTTCTGAGGTTGAAGTGGTGGGTGTTGAGTTTATCAGAGCGGCTTCTCTTTCCTAAACAGGATCTGGTACCGGAAGGCAGGAAAGGGCGTCTGCATTATCATGCAGTTTGCCGGGTCGATAGTGGATCTCAAAATTGTACTCTTGAGAGCTTCTCTCCATCGTACTAGTAGAGCTAATTTGGTTTCAGCTTTACGTAGCCATTACAGGGACTGATGGTCAGTTATTATATCCACTTTTGTTCCTAGCACAAATGAACGAAAATAGATTAGGGCCCATATAAATCCAAGGCATTTTCTTTTGGTGACAGCGTAATTTTGTTGAGTGGTGTTCAGGGTGGAGCTAGCACATGCTATGATGTGTTCACTTCCTTCTTGTACATGTACCAAAACGGCCCCTATGGCATATAGGGACATGTTGGTGTACAGCCTGAAGGGTTGATGGTAGTCGGGGAATGCTACTGTTGTGGCGTTTACAAGTTTGTCTTTTAACACCTTACGAGCGGCCTATGCGGTTTATTTATGTGTACCGCCCAGCGGGGTGTTTTTAGCCAAAATAGGGCTGTTTACGTGATCATTTTCATGCCTAAATAAGACCCAGAACGTAAAACAAGTATCTATCCCTGAAAGGGCATAAACAGAGCTTTCGAATGACACCATAACGATCCTTGTATGATGGATAGTTTTCTTGCAATAACCGTGCAACGCGAGTGCAAAAAGCAGGTAATTCGGTACTTTCGGTACATAATTGAGTATGTAGCGAGTGAGAGAGGGAGGAGGGAGCTGAGATTTGTGTCAGTAGGTTCGCCGCGGTGGTCTGGAGCAGTCATACGCTGGCTAGTCTCCTGCCACCACTTGTCTCTCTCTCTCAGCCACATTACGTGCTCAAATTGCCACTCGACCTATGTCGAGCGCCGCCACATAGTCCAGCTTTATTTAACTCGACTTAAGTGGTGAGCCGCTTTTTAAGGGTTAAGGTATTAAATGTTATATCTCTTTCTGGTGTCCACACGAATTTGGTGTCCTTGTGAGTGAGTTTATGCAGGGGTCTAGCAATAGTTGCAAAGTTTCTTACAAATCGTCTGTAGTATGTGGCTAGGCCGAGAAAAGATCTTACGCCTTTTACGGTGGTGGGAGGTTGTTGTGCGTTTATGCCTGACAATTTGTGAGGGTCGGGAGAGATACCTTTTTCTGATATGACATGGCCTAGAAAATCCACGGTCTTTCTTGCAATCTTGCACTTCAAGGGTTTGAGTTTTAGGCCTGCTTGATGGATATGTTCTAATACTTGCAGGAGGCGTTGTAGGTGTTCTGGCCCGGATTTTCCATATACGATGACGTCATCCAGGTATGCGAGGCAAATTTCCCAGGTCAGTCCTCTTAGTACCGATTCCATGAGGCGGGAAAAGGTGGCGGGGCCATTACATAGTCCGAAAGGTAACACGTTGAACTCGTACAAATGTCCTCCTCTAGTGGAAAATGCAGGCTTTTGTTGGTGTTCGGTTTTTATGGGGACTTGCCAGTAACCTGCTTGTAGGCCAAGGGTGGTAAACCATTTGGAGCCGTGCAGTGAATCCAACGAGTCATCTATACTAGGTAACGGAGTTGCGTCCTTAACATTTGCGTCATTTAAGCGTCGGTAGGCTACGCAAAACTGTGTAGATCCGTCCTTTTTCTTTACCAAGACGACGGGAGAAGACCAAGGGCTGATGCAGGGTGTGGCGATCCCTGTGTCGAGCATCTCTTGAACTTGTCGGTCTTCCTCTTGGCGTTGCAGGGGATTTTTCCTGCGGGATGGTTGACGGATGGGTTGCCCTGCAGTGTGTATAGGATGCTCTTCTAGATTAATTTTTCCAATTTCGGTGAGGGTTTGAGCGAATACATCTGTGCATTATCGGAGTAACTGTTGCATTAGATGCTTTTGAAGTGATGTTAATGTCTTTGGAATGTGAGATAAATTAATTTGGTTGGGGATGTCTGTAGGGCTAGAGTGAACTTCATAAATCATTTCCAAATCTCCTATTACGAGGCCTTTTGGAAGGGTTAGTACCTCGTCTGAAATATTTGCGATGAGGATAACGTTATGATGGGAGGAAATTACTGTGGGTTGAATTCTACAGCGATCTCTTCCGGTGATGATTTCTATTGGAGTTAAAATCATGTGTTCTTGGGGAATACGGTGAAGAGGTACACATTGTTGGTGGTGAGGGGGAATTGATATTGTTTTTGTTATTATAGCAGTGCTGATGATGGTGGGGGAAAGTGGAGGGCTTTTGTCTTAATTTGTTGGAGTTTGTTCCAAATTTATGAGAAATTTAGTGGGAATGTTCTGATATGAATTTGGAAATGACAATTCTTCTTGGTCGTGGATGCGTAAGTTTTGGATTACTTCTTCGAGGGGCGTTGTAGTCGCCGGGGTAGATTTTGAGCGAGCGGTGTCTTGGCTTGGTTGTTGATGTAGCGTTGCAGTTGCTGGTCTTGATTTTGATGTACTGGTGGAGGCTTTTTCTTGTTTTCTGTGGTTTTTCTTTCTGGAGATATCATGGTTGTTGTTCGTTTTCTTGGTTGCACTTCGTCGTTTCTGACAGATTTTTACTAGTTGAGGTCTCCCTATTGTTGTTGGAGGCGGGTAGGGATGTTTTGTGTGCACTTCGTCTTGTCTTAAATGTAGCAGTTGTTTAACGTTTTTTTTCTTTTTCTTGAATGTTAGTAACCGTTGGCCACAGTCTAGCTGAGCTTGAAGATGTTGGAGTAGGTCTAAGCCCATATAGCCGTCGTATTGTTGGCATTCAGAATGGAACACTACGAACGGGAGGCTACAATTTGCATGGGGTTGTGGGGTGGTGGCATGTAGAGGTTTGGTCTCTCCTCTAATTTGTAGGGGGGTGTCTCCTGCGCTGAGCAAGTTGGTGGTGGTCGCATGCAACTTTCCCAATTTTGTCCTGTGTTGGGTATAGAAGGAATTGAATAGACATGAGCGAGCTGCGCCCGTATCTATCAACAATCTCACCGGAATGTTCCTGGCGAGATGGTATATGGGGGGTGGTCTCTCAATGGTAGACTCGAATGGTAGCCGAAGCCATGATGGGCGGGGAAGGCTTTACAAACCCTGGTTATCCTCTTCGGGTTCTTCCAGGATTTCTTCTTTGTCTTCCATAATTTGGGCGATTTCTTCGATTTCGTAGCTATCTTCGGTCTCCTCTTCTTCTAGGTGTTGGGATTCCTCCTCGGCTGCGAAATGCGAGGAGTCATATTTCGTGCTTTGGCTTTGTCCCTGATCCCGTGAAGGGGGCAAGCGTGGTTACATGCTCGGAAATCAAAAGGATTTATGACTACTAGCCCGGGAACTGCGGGGAGACTCTTAAGAGTTCCCCCGCCGGATTGCGGGGAGACTCTTATGAGTGAGTGAAAACAAAAATCAACTTTTGACATCGAAAAAAAAAAAAAAAAAACTATTTTCCCTGTTATTCCCTTATTCTGAGGTATATTTTCGTGCTAACATTAGCGAGTTGCAAGCAGGGTGTTGTCATCACTGATGGCATGCGAGTGCAAGAGAGAGAGAGAGAGTATCGATCGACTGTGTCTCAGTGGCCTTGGGGGAAATTGGCGGGAAAGTAGCTTGCCTCACCCATACATTATACAACTCGCGGGCTATATCTCCGATTTTGACCATCCAAACGCTGTTTTCACTCGTTTTATTGTTGTTTCAGGTTAATACCTTTATAATCAACCCATAATAGGCGCATATGGATAAGTATTAATGCTATTAATGGCACAATGAATATTTTAGTGACGGAAACACCTCAAATACGTCAGCACAGGGGGACGTTTCCAATTACCCCCATGCGCACTTCAGAGGCTAGGGGTTGATCACAATTTTGGTAATTATTAGGACGTGGGGGAAAACGTCCAGCTGCTTTATTTGGGGGGATACACTTTCCTCGGTTGGTTAAATGAGGCTTGTGGCCGGAAGGGTTGTGGGTGGCCAGAGTTGTATTTTTGTTTGGGGGGGGGGATTTGGTCGTGAAGGGTTGCTGTTGTCTTGCTCTGCTCATTGTTGGGTGAGTGGGGAACCTCTTGATGGCTGCTAGAGTGTTTGTTTAGGGAAGGGCGGCGAGGATTTTTCTGATAGTGAGCAAGCCTTTTTGGAATCCTGCAGGGTCGTGTACCGTAAAATGTTGTTGTACGGCAGAGGGTAATACTAAATGTACCAAGGTGTGCTGCTTCTGTTCTTGAGCTGTTAATGTGGGGTAGGCAGCCTTGATTTGTTGGCGGATGGAGGCTAGAGTGAGGTCTACATTTCCTTCATACTTGATGTCCTTCATTTGGGCATGGCCGACGAAGGGACCTAATGATGGCCTGATGGCATCGATCACGATGGATCTAAACTGATCCCAGGTAAGGTCTGGCTTTACCTGGGTGGCAATGAGGGAAACGGCTTTTCCCAAGTGCGTCAATAATACAGCGATTTTTTCGCGGTCCTGGTTGTATGCCAGATTGAGTACTGGTTTAACCATACACTTCTATACACTTCTATTTCGTACGTTTCTCCATCATATTTGGGGATGGGGATGTGAGAGCGATTAACTGCCATATTTACTAATGTTATATAACGCTCTACTGTTTCTAATTTTTGTAATGCAACGATCTCTTCCTTCTCGAATCAAGAACCACCGTCTGCCACCAATGTTATACCAGGTTTGTATATTGGTTATGGTGAGCTCTATCAAGACTGGGGATGTCGTGAATCCTGGTATAGATACCGTAGTTTAAATTTCCCGGGTTCACGACAGCTGGTTCCCTTTTGTTTATACGCATAACTTTATTTATCTTTGTGGATAAATATTACTGTGGTTACACCAATTATATCTTAGTTTATTTTCCCTTATTATTTAATCACGGGGGACGATATAAAACCCTTAAATAAATTTTATATTGTCATGATAAAAGGGAATCTCAGACACACTTCACACAGACTTGTTCCCAAAAACAACAGATCGCCAGTTGCTGCCACATAACAGCAGAACTTCCCTGATATTCGCCTACCAACATATCCATCACCTAATCTACGCTCTTTGCATCACAGCTAAGTTCCTTTAATACTAGAAGTACTTCATAGATATTACTGGGACTACCACAGATAGCCTACATATATATTTTAAAAAGTAAGTCAACCGCCGACCGGTATCATTTTTTAGCCTAGGCAAATTCATCTTTCCAGGTTTAGTTATTTCATTTATATCCGTTTCTCCTCTACCCCCTAGGAAAAATAAACAGGATATAATTGGTGCCGTGTGACCAGGATTCTGGACCATCTGTTATATATTGATAAGAATTGGGGGGGGTATTAGGCCTGACTTGTCTGCCTTTGTGTAGAGCTGGGCGATCCAGTGGACAAATGTCAAGGGGCGCACCGGGGAAAGCTGCAAGGGCAGGGGGCGTCGGCCAAGAGTTTGAGCCATCGTCCGGTGGTTACCCTGTGCCCTTGAGAAAGGTGGCCCTCTTCGGCCATTCGTATGTCTGGGATTTTCCGCTGGACCGTCCAGTGCAGTGCCCTGCTTTCTTTGTTAAGCAGATATATAGACCAGGGGCAAGGGTGGACACTGTCAGGCAGACCTCGGCCTGGGATGCGCTCCTAACTTACAAGCCGGATCTTACGTTCCTGATCTCCGGGGGCAACGATTTGACCATGCAGACTGACCTTCAGCAGGTGGCCCTCGGACTCCAGTCTCTAGCTGAAGAGATCGAGCAAAGGACTGGTGGTCAGTCTGGAGTCTAGGATAAGCCCTAGGGGTATGACCCCCGAGGAACATAATAGGGCCAAAAATGGTGTGAACCTCCGCTTGCGGAGAAATCTCCCATTCACCATACAGAGGTACTTTGCCATGGGAATGAGTAAGACCGACTTTTGGGACGGAGTGCATGTAGATGCACCAGGGAGCCGGAAGGTATTAGATAGGCTACTGGACAGAGCGCGTGCCTTCTTTGAGAAGAAGGACAGGGCCGAGGAGGAGCAGTCGACGCAATAGGCTAGATCTCAAGACTACGACGACGGGTGCGGCTGAGGAGTCTTGATCCTTCTTTTCCTTTCCTTTTCAGGCATTAATTTTGTAATTTGTTAAAATTTAATATAGTAAAGTAAATATTGTAAAGTAGAGTAATATGATATATGTAAATTTCCTTTTTTTTATAATTTGTAAACTCACAGGGGGCACGCGATCGGCATGCTTCAATTTGCTTGGTTGCTGTCATCATCAATGTAAGTAGGTTAGCCTAGGCTTAGAATAGATTAGAATAGGTTAGCCTACAGTGACGATTAGTATTGTTGTTCCTTAAGCTTTAGTTACCGTAAATTTTTTAAGAATGGAGGAGAAAATATAGTCAATGCGGCAGTTCAGGGCCGCCAAGAAGGGAGGGATTACTAAGCTTACCTCTAATTTGTCTGATTTTATTGAACATGCTGCTACACTGCATGATGTAAGGGGTGTGAAAATCACTGTAGAAAAGGCCCTAGCTGATATAGAATCGTATAACGTAGAGTTGTATAGCTTATATTCAGATGATCAGTTAGAGGAGGAGATGGTGAAAGATATGCAGTATTTGAATCAAGTAAACAGTCAGTTAGTTGAGTTGGATAGTACTCTCCAGACAACCACTACTGGTAGATCTCATGATAGTGCAGCAAGTAGGAAACAGAACGGTATTAAGCTACCCTTCCTTAACCCGTTGAGCCCCGGCTAGTTATAATATTTTGTTCACCCCAGTCCCAAGCCATTTTCACTTATTTTTTTTGTTTGCTAGAATGGAAGACAAGGATGAGAAATGAAAAAAAAACAAAAAAAAATCACCTCTGACATTTTTTTTTTATGGGGGGGGGGGGGGCCGGTGGGGGGTTGGGGGGGGGGGGGGGGAGCTTCAAAAAAATTTGTTGAGCCAAAATGGAAGAGAATGGTGAGAAATGAACACACAAATAAAAAAAAACTCATTTCGGTCATTTGGGGGGGGGGGGGGGGGGGTTTCAATAGTTCGTCTCCCCCGCATGACCACCCGCCCGGGAGCACTAGGGTAAAAACTGAGTATGGCATTGTACGGCATACATCCTAAGGAGTATCTCACATAAATCTCAAGCCTCTAGCTCCCATACGACCGGAGTAATGAAGGTTCAAAGTGGCGGTAAACTAGGGGTGTAAACTATCCCCACTAAGCCCACCACCACCAGCCGCGCGGCTGTCTCGGCCCGCTCACACCTACTGGCCCGGCTCCCCCACACACTACGGTACCGCCCCCTCCTATTCTCCCGCCATTTCCTACCTTACGAGCCACGTAAGTGTTTTTTATATGTCGGACGCACGTGATGCGTCGCTGGGAGTTGGTGATCAAAGACTGCCGACGCAACACGTGCGACGCTGGGTCTCAACGGGTTAAGTTGCCAGTTTTTGACGGGGATCCAACACAGTGGGTGGGTTTCTGGGAGCTCTTTGATTGTAGTGTTCACTCCCAAACAGACTTAACTGACATTCAGAAATTTACGTATCTAAAGGGACAACTCAGTGGTGAGGCTTTACAAATTGTTGGTGGGTTTAGTTTGGTCGCTGCAAGTTATGAACCAGCGGTCAATATTCTAAAAAACAGTTATGGTCAAAAGGATCGCATCAAAGCAGCTCACATAGCGAAACTGTGTAATCTCCCGCATCCTAGCCAGGAGGTCAGTGCTCTCAAAGATTTGTCCGCGTCATTTGAGTGTGCATTAGAGTCATTACGCTCTATGGATGTAACAGTAAGTGAAATGTGTGCAGTACTGTTGCATAATAAACTTCCTAGTGAACTCTCTGAAGTGATTAACCCGGGAACTGCGGGAAGACTCTTAAGAGTTCCCCCGGCGGACTGCGGGAAGACTCTTAACCCGTTGAGACCCAGCGTCGCACGTGTTGCGTCGGCAGTCTTTGATCACCAACTCCCAGCGACGCATCACGTGCGTCCGACATATAAAAAACACTTACGTGGCTCGTAAGGTAGGAAATGGCGGGAGAATAGGAGGGGGAGGTACCGTAGTGTGTGGGGGAGCCGGGCCAGTAGGTGTGAGCGGGCCGAGACAGCCGCGCGGCTGGTGGTGGTGGGCTTAGTGGGGATAGTTTACACCCCTAGTTTACCGCCACTTTGAACCTTCATTACTCCGGTCGTATGGGAGCTAGAGGCTTGAGATTTATGTGAGATACTCCTTAGGATGTATGCCGTACAATGCCATACTCAGTTTTTACCCTAGTGCTCCCGGGCGGGTGGTCATGCGGGGGAGACGAACTATTGACCCCCCCCCCCCCCCGCCCCCCAAATGACCGAAATGAGTTTTTTTTTGTTTTTCATTTCTCACCATTCTCTTCCATTTTGGCTCAACACATTTTTTTGAAGCTCCCCCCCCCCACACCCCCACCCCCCCCCCCCCAAAAAAAAATGTCAGAGGTGATTTTTTTTTCATTTCTCATCCTTGTCTTCCATTTTAGCAAACAAAAAAAATAAGTGAAAATGGCTTGGGACTGGGGTGAACAAAATATTATAACTAGCCGGGGCTCAAAAAGTCAAAAAGTCAGGGGGAAAAAAAAAAATTTAAAACACTGATTTTTTTTTGATTTTTTGCCCCTGGGCTATGCCAAATATCACTCCTCTACCTCCCCTCCTTACCCACTTTCCTCCCCTCCTTCAGTTATCACCTATTTTCCCTGTTATTCCCTTATTCTGTGGTATATTTTCGTGCTAACATTAGCGAGTTGCAAGCAGGGCATTGTCATCACTGTTAGCAAGCGAGTGCAAGAGAGAGAGAGAGAGTATCGATCGACAGTGTCTCTCCAGACTTGGGGAAAAGTGGCGGGAAAGGAGGTTGCCTCAGCCATACATTATGTAACTCCCGGACTGTATCGGCGATTTTGACCATCCAAACGCTGTTTCCACTTGTTTTATTGTTGTAACAGGTTAATACCTTTATAATCTACCTATAATAGGCGCATATGGAGAAGTATTAATGCTATTTATGGTAAAATAAATATTTTAGTGATGGAAACAGCTCAAATACGTGCGCACAGGCAGCGGTGTCTCATACCCCCCATGCGCAGCCGAGAGGTTAAGCGTGAATTAAAAGACAACTGGCTGGATGTGGATGAATATGTTCGTGTGTTTAAGACTGAAGTGTGCAATCTAGAAAGTAGACATAATGCACTAGAGCAGTTTGGGGCGCCGCCACAGCAGCATATGCGGTGTATCAGAAACCCGATACCAAGCAGAAGTATGGATGTAAGTTGTGTTTAAAGACAGGACATTTTTGGGCAAAGTGTGCTAAATACAAGAACAGTCCGACCAAGGCCAATAGAGCAAGGCAGTTGAAATTGTGCGTCGGGTGCCTGTCATCAGAACATGGCAGCCAGGGGTGTACTAACCCTAAAATTAGGCCGTGCCGATTCTGCCAGCAGAAGCATTTTAATTATTTGTGTCTGACGCCACGCCTTGAACAAACTGCACAACCAGTGGCCCCTGAACCAACAGTGACCAAGGCTGTGGCTTCAGGCCGTAATGCAGTGTTGTTACCTACCATTCAGATTCCCTTGACTGACAGGAACGGTCATACCATTAAAGTAAGAGCTTTGTTGGACCAATGTTCGCAACGTACCTTCATCTTGCGCTTTGCTTTATCGCAGCTTGATTACATTAGGGTCAGTAAGGAACAGCTAAGGCTCCAGGGATTTACTGTCTTACTTGGTAGTACTGAGTATGAAATAGTAGAGTTAACCTATCATCACAGAAGAAGGGTGCGTAAATTGAGGGCCGTTGTTGTGGAGGAGTTACCAGTATACAAACCAGGAGAGGATTAGGGATGGAGGTAAATGCTATCAAGGCTCGGGGTTACAATTTAGCCGATCCAGGTATCACTGATGGAGATATGATAGGGTTACTGATTGGGGCGGACTTTTATTACCACTTTGTACATTCAGGCTATGTCAGGGAAGGAAGTATAGTTATGTTACCCACAATTTATGGTTATGCACTGAGTGGCACTTATCAGTCAGATATAGAAGAGACCCATGTAGAGTTAGTCACTGTTCTTAACCCTTAATTAGCGGCGAGCAACATAAGTCGAGTTAAATAAAGCTGGACTATGTGGCGGTGCTCGACATAGGTCGAGTGGCAATTTCAGCACGTAATGTTGCTGAGAGAGAGAGACAAGTGGTGGCAGGAGAGTAGCGAGCGTATGACTGCTCCAGACCACCGCGGCGAACCTACTGACATGAATCCCACCTCCCTCCTCCCTCTCTCACTCGCTATATACGGAATTGTATGGGGAAAGTGCCTAATTACATGCTTTTTGCACTCGCGTTGCACGGTTATTGCAAGAAAACTAGCCATCATAAAAGGATCGTTATGGTGTCATTCGAAAGCTCTGTTTATGCCCTTTCAGGGATAGATACTTGTTTTACGTTCTGGGTCTTATTTAGGCATGAAAATGATCACGTAAACAGCCCTATTTTGGCTAAAAACACCCCGCTGGGCGGTACATATAAATAAACCGCATAGGCCGCTCTTAAGGTGTTAAGTTAGCAGTAGACCCTTTAGTGGAGATACAGGAAGATATTGGCAGGAAATCTCCAGAATTAAAGGATCTGACAGCTCTACGGGACTTGGACCATATTGGTATAAGTCCTAATGTGACTGGTTAGGGTGGGGAGAGAGTATTGAATAGATTTTCTGAAACGGTACAGTATTCCGAAGTACAGGGACAGTATATAGTGCAACTGCCGCAGAGAGATAACATAGATAAATTACGTGATAACTTTAAGTTAGCCCTGGGCAGAATGAGAGGATTGCAGCGTAAATTCATGAAACATCCCAACTACTGTCAACAGTATCCAAAGATTCTGGATGATCAGGTAGAAAGGGGGTTTATTGAAAGGGTAGAAAACAGGAATCAAGCTGGTCATCCCTTTCACTACTTAGCTCACCATGGTATTACTAAAGATAATGTTACTACGCCTGTACGGCTAGGATGGACGAGAGGGCGTTCAGTCTGCATGAGTGCCTCCATACAGGTCCATCGCTAGTGGCTGACCTCACCCAGGTACTTCTACGCTTTAGATGTCATCAATTTGCCTGGGTGAGTGATATTGAGAAAGCATTTCTCATGGTGGGATTGAGTGAGAAGGATAGGGATGCTACTAGGTTTCTGTGGCCCGTTGATCCCTTGGATGTTGCAAGTCCTTACATTGTCTACCGGTTCCGTGCAGTTCTGTTCGGGGCCACCTGTTCCCAATTCCTCCTTAATGCTACCATTCAAAAACACCTGTCTATGATACAGGAGAACAGTGAGGTAGTTAACCCTTAATTGGCGGCGCGCAACTTATGTCGTGTGAAATAAATTTGGACTAAGTGGCGGTTCACAACTTATGTCGTGCGCCATTTTCAGCACATAATGTTGCTGAGAGAGAGAGCTGAGCGGTGTGAGGAGCCTAGCAACCCTATGACCGCTCACGACCACCGCGGTGGACCAACTGAGGTGCCTCCCACCCTTCCCTCCCCTCTCTCACTCGCTACACAGGGAATTATGTAGGGAAATTACCTAATTACAGGGTTTTTGCACTCGTGTTGCACGATCGTTACAAGAGAACCAGCGGTCGTACAAGGATGGTTCGGGTGTCATTGGAAAGCTCTGTTTACACCCTTTCAGGGATAGATACTTGTTTTACGCTCTGGGTCTTATTTAGGCATGAAAATTATCACGTAAACAACCCTATTTAGGGTAAAAATACCCCGCTGGGTGCTACGGTCCGCTAGACCGCCTAGCCCGCTAATAAGGTGTTAATAAGCTAAAAAGGGGGTTGTATATTGATAACTTGCAGGGGACTGGTGATGATGTAAGTGATTTGCAACAACAATGTTGGGATGCCTGTAGAATATTTTCCAGCGCTAACCTGTCTTTACGTGAGTGGGTCACAAATAATGAGAGTTTGTGGGAACTGTTGCACCTCAAGGGTATAGCTTCCGCAAAACAAGACGGGGTTAAGGTGCTTGGTGTTGCGTGGCTAACTGATAAGGATATGTTACAGGTTAATTTCCGCGGAAGTAACCCTGCATTGGTTACAAAACGCGAGGCTCTAAGTCTAACCGCGAGTGTGTTCGATCCTTTAGGAGTGATGCTACCGGTAACCATCCGGGCATGGAGGTTCGTACAGGATTTGTGGAGATTAGAGTGTGGGTGGGATGTACCCATTCCAGATGACATGAGAGCTAACTGGCAGGGTATTTATGACGATATGATAGAGAGTACAGGTATCATGTTTCCCCATCAGGTCACTAATTCTAAGAGGGTTACGCTGCACCTATTTAAGTGACGCTAGCTCAGTAGCATATGGTGTAGCGGCCTATGCGGTTGGTGAAGGGGAGAGTAGGTTACTAATGGCCAAAGCTGGAGTGGCGCCTATTAAGTCCCTCACCATACCTAAGATGGAATTGATTGCTGTTCTTCTCGCAGCTTGTCTCGCATGTTATATATGTGAGGCCTACGCGGACGAGCTGATTATAGAGAATATATACCTCTGGTCAGACAGCCAGATAACCCTATGCTGGTTGTCTAGTAAGAAGATTTTGCCTATCTATGTTCAGAATAGAGTTGATGAGATAAAGTCATTAGTCCCCGGCGCTCATTTTCATTGTGTGTTCACAGAGGACAACCCCAGTGAGTTAGTGACCAGAGGGGTTTCATATGTGTCCTTAGTTGCTTCTTCGCTTTGGTGGGGAGGGCCCACATGGCTACCTCACCAAATGCTATGGCCTGATCATGGCCCAATAGGGGGCTCAATAGGAGGGGACACCACTGTGGGTTTTTTTTTTTTTTTTTTTTAGAAAAGACCTCCGTCTACGTATTGTGAAAAACCTGTTATCCTCCGGCAAATTGTGGGGTTGAGTGAGTGAAGGGGGGGACAGTGAATGAAGGAGGATACATGTTTTTCATAATACGTGTTGCTAGCCCCAAACGCGCGAGCAACTGTGGCTTTCAACCATCCGACACATCCCCTTTTATTTATGTGCATCACACATGTTAAATACAAATAAAGTTTATGTTTTGTTTTACCCTACTGTGAAAAGACTACGGATACACCACTCCTGCCCGGGCCTCACACAGTGGCATGACCCAGTCCAGTTGAACTGAGCTCATGACGCTGGTGGCATTGCCCCGGAGGATAGCCATCCCTAGTCTTTGCTTGAGCCAGAGGGTTTCCCGGGGTTCTCCTGAAACTTCTCTGATTTTACGGCCTTCATTCACCATCTTAAGGGTGGTAGGGCCGAAGACTCCTGAAGTTTCGAATGCCAGGGGCTCGAACTGATGATTTCTGGCGGTGGCTTGATATTTTTCTCGCTTTTTATTTTCTGCAATCCGGGCGGCTTCACCTGCTTCGTCGGCATTTCTGGCAATGTTGGTTGTGGAGAAAGTGTCAACACATGTGGCATCCCACACGAGGCACTGGCCATTCTTGTAAGGGAAAGTGGTCATCCCATCTGGCCGTTTGCCGTCTTCTCTGTGAAGTCCATGTGGTTCGAGGATTGATGCACGGTTAGCACTCTGCAGGGCCCGTTTTATGACATAATTTAGGCAGAGTGTCTTGGCAGGCGGCCTGCGTTGTAATTACATGACAAGGCATGGTGACCTTGAGCATCCATCCCCCCACCACACTTGCAAGTGTGTGGGTGACAAACTGCCGCACCCACTCTGAGCGCGATGGCAACCCGGAGCGCTTCATCATCCAAGTGAGTTCCAAGAGGTGGGATGGGGATGGCGTGTAACCACAAGCCACTCTCCAAACAGGCGGCTGCCTGGAGGCGTGCTTTTGCAACCTGGTCTGCATTGGTTAGGAGATTTTCTTGAGTTTTCTTCGCCGAGATGGTATCCCACGCTTTCTGCTTGCTCCTAGAGGTACCCTGAGGCTCCTCCTCTGCTCCTGTACTTTCTTTCCAGGTGTTAATCGCTACTGCTACGTCCCCATTAAGTGTCATTCTGGGTTGAGAAGAAAGGATGGACACTACAAGGTCGTTGGTCGCGATGAGGGAAGAGATAAAGGCTGGGGAGGCAATATCCGAGGATCTCCGTATGCCCAAGCCCCCGAGGCGGACAGGAAGGGTGGCTTGTGTCCAGGTCCGTTCTTTAAATTCCACGTTGGTGATGCTGGTCACTGCTTCTCGGATTATGCTGCCTAATTCTTGGAGGCCACCATTGTTCGTGTAAGTCATCGATGTGCGCAAGAGGTATTGGAATTTTGGAATGGAGAAACAATGCTTGAGAAGAGCCAGAGCTGAGTGGGCATCGATGTGTATCAGGCGACTCACGAGACGTTGAAGCTCCTCCTTTTTAACTTGAAGTGCTGGTGGGATTGCTGCCAGAGTTAGTGGGGAACCTAATAGAGTTTGCTGGTGCTCCTGAAGGATCTTTACATCTGTCAATATGCCTTGAAACAGGGCCTGAGTCTCTTCTCCTTCACGTGTGTGGTTGAGAAGGACAAGTTCACATTTGGTGTCATTTATCACTAGCCCAGCCTGGTCGAGGTCAGTTACGATGTTATTTAGGTCGGTTAGAACGTTCTCTACAGACCCACCCAAGGTTGCATTGTCCAGGTACCATACATTCAGTTCTGACCTTACTTTGTTAGCTGCTGCATCCACCCCTATTGAGAAAAGAGCAGGACCACCTGGATCTCCCTGCTGTAACCCGGTCGCTGATGGGATCAACGTCTCGCCAAAAATCTGGATTGAAGGTTTGGAATAAGCCTGCCAAAGTAGGGGGTACAGAGTGGGGATGTGTTCTTGAGCTGCACGGAGGAAGACATCCCTGCGAATGCTGTTGAATGCGTTCCGCATGCCAATCTTTAGAAGCACTCGTTTTTCTTGGGCTTGGCTGAGGTAGGTGCGGGTTGCGTGTACAGCAGCTTCATACCCCCCTGGAGTTCCGAAACCTAGTTGAACTGGTCTTAAGTGTTGACCTAGGCCATTCGAGAGTGGTTTCAAACCCACCTTTGTGGCAAGGCGGCGGAAGGTGTTCCCTACTGCTATTGGGCGCACACCGCCATTTTTTTTTTGCCAGTGCACAGAGTGATGCCCCCCAAAATAGGGGTGTGGCACAGTCGGGTATTTCCCCTATTAAAACCATGTTGATGAATTTGGTGAGGGTTTCCAAGAGTGCCTCCCCAGCAGCTCCTGATCCCTGACCCAAGAGGCCTTTGAGGTGGGCGGGTCGGATACCATCTGGGCCCGCGGCTGAGCCTGCTGGGAATGAAGGCACTGTGGCAACCACCTGTTCCTTCGTGACAACTAAAGGTTTGGGCATCTGATCATTTGGGGCAGGGGGGAGGTTTAGGTCCCTAGGTGTAGGTGGGTGCTTTTCTTGTAGGGCTTCAACAACTTCGGTGCCTTGACCAGCAAAACCTTCTGAAGAGGACAACAGTCTGACGGCCCCTTTGATGTCACTATCCGCCAGCTTCGCCGCGACCCTCTTATGTAGCTGTTCCGCCTCTTCCTCTTCCTTGCTTCTGGGCCCTGTTTGGTTGCTGTTCGGGGGGTTCCACCAGTTTGTTTCCATCCATATACTGTGCTACTTGACGTTTCACTCTGGTGGCAAGTGAAACCTGAAGATGGTGTTGTATGTTGGTTCTAGGTAGTTTTCGGAGGGCCCCATAAGGGAAACCCAGGAGCCGTGCCCATGCGAGGGGTGTCTTGAGCTGTAGGGCCTGCTTTACGATGGTTGTAAGGGCCTCCGCCTCTTGTATTCTGGCTCCTCTAGGTACTCGGGCAAGGACCTGGATCCGCGCTTTCCATTTGGTCACAAGTTGGGTAAAGTTGGCGACCGGTGTTGCCGGTGTTGCCCCGGTTGGCTCTGCAGTGGGCCCTGGGCATGCGAGACATTTCCAGTTTTGTTGTTCTCCTGATGTTTTCTTTTTCAGCCTAGCACAAGATAAATGAATAGATCTAAGACAGCCAGAACATTTTCGCGAATTCTTTCTTGCATTGGTTTTTCCGCACTTAAGACACTTAGTATCTGCTAGGCCATAGTCTTCCAAGATTATCCGTTCCTCTGCCTCTACCAAGCCGACCTCCTGATCTTCCCGTGGTGCTTCCGTCTCTGCCATGTCTCCCTTGTTTCAGAAACCCCGGGAAATCTCTCCTGGCACGTATCTAGATTATTGCTGTTGTTATTAATGTATAATTGGCTGGATGCATAAAATTTCACATATCATAGTCAACCTTTCTGATGGGCAACTGGCCTGCTTCTCCTAAAGCTACGTGGTTAAATGTATAAATCCTCGGCATTGGGCACCGGTACAACTAAAAGATCTAACTGATTGAAGGGAAGCACGGCAATTATATCCTATGATTATCCTATGATTACTTACACTGGCGACTCCACCCTGATGTTGACTATTAATAAATGCTTAGGATATTAATAATGTTGTCAACATCAAGATAGGGAGAGAGCCATAGAGTGGGCGAGAGCCAGGATCTGAGTGGGAAACCGAATCTAGGACAGCAGTTATGGAAAAATGCTTAAATAGTGCAAAATGTTAAGAGAGAGAGAGAGGGAGATAGAGCAGGAAGGGGGCGAGGGAGAAAGAAAGTGAGCTGGAGAGGGGGCTGGCCTGGTTGGGTATTGAAAGATGTTAGGGAAAAACAAATAACTAAAATTATAAAGAGCGATCTGAAGTTATAGAAAAACAAAAAATAATAACAATGAGAGCGACTTGTGACGGTTAAGTGCGGTGATTGAAAGTGGATGGAAAGATGTTCAGGATAAAAAGGAGAGAGAGAGAGAGAGAGAGAGAGAGAGAGAGAGAGAGAGAGAGATAAATGAAAATGGACCTTGTAGCAAGTACTTCCTAAATGGCTAGAGAGAGGGAAATGGACCTTATAGCAAGTACTTCATAATGGTTAGAATTGTTTGAGAAGTTGAAAGACCGAGGGTCAGGTTTTTGGGGTAGGTGGAAGATAAGGCCTATGGTGGGGAACCATAAGGGTGAAACTGCCTGCCCTATAAACGGTTACTTCACTCACCTTGTGGTTACTGCTGGAGGTTTATGGTGCCTGGTCAGGGCTGGGCTAGTGCCTGACGGCTCCTTGTCCCCTCACTGATGCTGGTATTAACACTCTCAAGATTAAACTAAATATGCTTTGTGGGCGATGTTTAAACAAGAAACCATGTTCTGTTTACTATGTGCCGAAACACCGTATCATCGCCGATCTTCTGATACGCATATCGGTCACTTAGCCCCACGATACCCCTCCGAAAATCCCCTCTTTTGAGGAGCTCAACCAACCTGTGTGCTCTCACTGTGCTCTCACTCACTCGCAATGTTGTAACATGAGTCAAGAAGGAACCATGTCATTGCCGGTACCGGTTGCCCCTACTGCCATATTGAATTGGGACCGGTATGGCTCATATATGAAGTCATGGCATGTAATGGCATGGGTCCTTAGGTTTATTAGGACTCTTAGAGAGAAGACACGAGGGAACAATCAGGCAAAACCGGCATACTTGACGGTGCCGGAATTAAGAGCAGCAGAGTCAGCCATGATTAAGGTAGCTCAGAGAGAAGCTTACTCTGAGGAACACCACTATTTGTCAAAAGGACAGGGCACACCAAGCAATATAGTGAAGCAGTTAGGCCTCTATATGGAGAGAGGCATGATACGCTGTAGAGGTAGGCTACACTTGTCAGCTTTACATGATAGCGCCAAGTACCCTATCCTTATCCCTAATAAACATCGTATAGCCACTCTCCTTAGTAATTACTGCCACAAAGTGTGTAACCATAGTGGTGTTAGTTATGTTGTAAATTACATAAGGCAAAGATGGTGGATCCCCAAGATTAGACAGGTAGTAAAAATAGCCTTAAGGGGATGTATCATCTGCAAGAGATTGCAAGGTACATCATACCGTGCTGTACAGGCCCCTCCATTGCCGGAGTTTAGGGTTCAGGAAGTGAGTCCTTTCCAGGTAACGGGGGTTGCCTACACAGGTGCCTTGCCAGTAAAAGAGAAGGGGGGTACTGTAAGTAAATTATATGTAGTCTTATTCACCTGTGCAGTTACTAGAGCGGTCCATGTAGAGACGGTGTCTAACCTCTCCTGCGAATCATTTTTGCATGCGTTCCGTAGGTTTAGTAGCAGGAGGGGTTACCCTGAGATTATGATGAGTGATAATGCCACCACATTTGTTAGCGGAGCCAGTACATTACGGGAGTTGATAGATGATGCAAGGTTAAAAGGTACTCTAGCGGAAGTCAAGTGCTAGTGGCGGTTTATACTGGCCAGGGCGCCATGGTTCGGTGCCATATGGGAACGGTTCATTGGCATCCTAAAGGCTGGCTTGAAAAAGGTACAGGGTCGAGCATTGGTTACCTCAGAGGAACTGAATACGGTATTACTGGAGCTCGAGGCCACAGTCAATGATCGCCCACTTGGCTACACGTACAGTGATCTTGAAGACCCTCTATCCATCACTCTTTCACAACTGGTTCATGGGAGGCGGATCAGAAGCTTTCCAAGGCGAGAGGTCACGGATGAAGATCTCAAGAACACGACGTGGCGTAACAACGATTCCGTCAATCAATGCTTCCAATATGTAACAAAACTCTCACAATACCTGTGGAAAAGGTGGAGCACTGATTATTTAATATCACTCAGGGAGCAACATCATCACTTAATGGTCAAAAGAGGGATAGCATCGCCGCAAGTTGGGGACGTCGTTCTAGTATATGATGACGGCCCCCGACTTTTTTGGCGTATAGGTCGGATAATGAAACTTCTTTGTGGTCCTGACCACGAATGTAGGGTAGTTCAGGTAAAAACAGGGGCCGGTTTGACTACCAGACCGGTGGTTAAGCTATACGCACTAGAGATAGATTTAGAGGTAGTGGATGGCGACAGCATGCCGAACTCTGATAATATCCTTCCTGCTACTGGAGCGGACCGAGGTGATACCCCTCAGAGGCCGTCACGTCGGGCTGCTTTGGGTTCCTCCCAATTGTGGCGATCCGTGATCGGGACGGGACAATTGTAAATACTTTGCATAGCTGGTGGCGGAGTATGTCGTGAATCCTGGTATAGATACCGTAGTTTAAATTTCCCGGGTTCACGACAGCTGGTTCCCTTTTGTTTATACGCATAACTTTATTTATCTTTGTGGATAAATATTACTGTGGTTACACCAATTATATCTTAGTTTATTTTCCCTTATTATTTAATCACGGGGGACGATATAAAACCCTTAAATAAATTGTATATTGTCACGATAAAAAGGAATCTCAGACGCACTTCACACAGACTTGTTCCCGAAAACATCAGACCGCCAGTTGCTGCCACATAACACCAGAACTTCCCTGATATTCGCCTACCAACATATCCATCACCTAATCTACACTCTTTTCATCACAGATAAGTTCCTTTAATACTAGAAGTACATCATAGATATTACTGGGACTACCACAGATGGCCTACATATACATTTTAACAAGTAAGTCAACCGCCGACCGGTATCATTTTATAGCCTAGGCCAATTCATCTTTAGTTATTTCATTTATATCCGTTTTTCCTCTACCCCCTAGGAATAATAAACAGGATAGGGGAATTCAGAGTTCATACAATACATACAAAGAAAAAACTAGAGGATATATATAACACCGAGATATAGTTTAAAGAACAGTTTTAATTATCTTACTCACTAAGTACATTGATAATAGATAGTTACTTGAAATAAATGGTATAAGTTTATACAACACACGAATACTGGATTCGAGCACGATCGAGGATCTAGATGGAGTTCAGGTATATAAAATAAGTTTTAGTTGTCCTCTTATACAATACACAATAATAATATATTCTCGAAATACTGAAGAGTCGGATAATACCAGTACATAAATTTACATTCACATATGATAACTATCAACACATAACAGACATTCACATATGATAACTATCAACACATAACAGACATTCACATATGATAACTATCAACACATAACAGACATTCACATATGATAACTATCAACACATAACAGACATTCACATATGATAACTATCAACACATAACAGACATTCACATATGATAACTATCAACACATAACAGACATTCACATATGATAACTATCAACACATAACAGACATTCACATATGATAACTATCAACACATAACAGACGAGGTTTTACACTGAGTTAATTTTATGAAGTCTAATTTCCTTAATATACTAATGGAAGATTAGACAGTCAATA
Organism: Paralithodes platypus; assembly: GCA_032716605.1. Classification (NCBI taxonomy): domain Eukaryota; kingdom Metazoa; phylum Arthropoda; class Malacostraca; order Decapoda; family Lithodidae; genus Paralithodes; species Paralithodes platypus. Next base: position 23,603,212 of record CM064530.1, read on the forward strand.
TGTGGGACTCTAACTTGCCAAGTTCAAGTCACCTTCACCTAAGTCACCTTTGGCAGAGTTGATATTCTAATTATTCTCACTTTATAACACTAGTGAGGACATCGACAGAGTCAATAGGTTGGGACTCTAACTTTATAGCACTTGTCGTAATTCTATTCAGAGTCAATATATAGGACTCCAACTGTATAAATCACCTTGCGCATTGATGAGACTTTGGTCGAGTCGATATTTTAAGGACTCTAACTTTTTAACACTTGCTTAGAATTTGGCAGAGTCACAATAGTAGAGTCATTTTCAGAGCTTCCGTGACCGTGTTTAGGATACCAAAGTTTCTCAGTGAATTTAACAAGGGCAACTGATGCTAACAAAAATAAGCCCCCATACACCTCACCAAAATGACGGGAAAGTTTTTTTTTTAGACGTTTTTCAAAATGGCCGCCACCGTCATCTTAAAAAATTGATAAAGTTCTAAGTGAATGGCCAAAAATTACAATTTTGGTGTCTATTCCCACTAATTTTGGTGTCAGAAGATCAATGGGATGGCACAATTAAAAAATAATTAATAAATAATTACCAAATAATTAAGTAAATATGAAAATAATTAAGAAAATCAATGGGATGGCATAACTCATGATTTAGAGTCCCATTAACCTCAACATCTAAGACAAATATGATGTTGTTAAATCCACTGAGAAACTTTGGTATCCTAAACACGGTCACGGATCCTCTGAAACTTACTCAAATAATATAATATATAATTTAAAATGTAAACCAAGAATGTTGACTGATCAATTCCTTCTTTTTCAGGTTTGTTGCATCGAATTTGGCGTGAAGAATCATAAGCATGGAACGTAGAGGAGTTAGTGATGTGCCTGACCCAGGACCTGGATTAAAATGCATATTATGTCAACATCCCTGTATAGCTGATGATAGTACGGACAAGACAGCTGATACAAAGTGGGAGAATCTAAGGAGCAAGTGTTTTCGGTGGAAGGAACTTGATAAATTTCAGCATGTCTATTCAGCAGTGGAGTGGGACAAGGGGCCTAAAGGCCTGTACATGCATAGTAAATGTTACACCCAGATCAGTAGTAATCGCTATATTCAGCAAGCACAGAATCGTACACGGAAATCTGAACAGGAAGAAGTTCAAGCATCAACTTCAAGTCAACAACTCCCAGGAAATGTGCCTAAAAAGCTTCGTTCTAGTACTGGAGTGGTTCATGATAAGAATCTCTGTGTGTGGTGTATGAAAGGACCACAACAAAACAGTAATCCTGGCAAGTCCAAACTTTTGCTGCTGTCAACAGTAGACGCATGGAACCGGTTCAAGTTGCATACAGTTTGTCTGTCAGATGAGCCTATAAGAGAAAGATTGAATACCCTACTTGCATCTATCCCAGACAGTCGAACGGCGTTTGGATTGGAAATTCGTTATCATCGTGAATGTTGGCGCAATTATGTCAGCAACCCTCTGAAGGAGTCTTTTCCTGATGAAAAAACAGAGCATCTGCAACATGTTAATCTTCGAGAGGCCCAAAATATCTTCTTTCATCATGTCCGTCAAGTTATCTTTGAAGATCATGAAATCCGTACACTGCAAGGTCTTGTAAAGGATTACAAAGGCATTACTTCAAATTATGGTTACTATTCCACAGCAAAGTCCAGTTTCGTGAAGGAAATTCTGATCAAGGAATTTGGAGATGACATAGCATTTCATGAACGAGGTCAGAAGAATGTGAGTGAACTGGTATATGATGCAAGAGCTGCAGGTTCATATCTTGAGGCTGCAATATCCTCTCTAGGTGTAAGTGACGATCAGCTGGTGAAGAATGTAGCTGGGCGACTCGGAGATCAGATCATCAAAACACAAACTGTTCCTTGGCCTCCATACATACATGAGCTAGAAGAATTTGAAGACCTGAATGATCTCCTATTGAAGCTCATCACTTGGTTAAAGCACCCCACAAAGTCTGAAGTCGATGACAAGCCCCAAGTCAGATCAATTGCATCTATTTTGACCAGCTACATCACTGGAAGACGTACTGCATTTGAGACAAACCTCGGTGTACTGCTACATGGTATGACAAAGAGCAGAGAAATGGTAGACATATTACATAAGGATGGCCTGGGATTCAGTTACAATGATGTGGTTTTGCTTAGAGATTTCTGGGCAGTTACTGACCTGAAGCATTCAACTGAGTGTCCTTTTGAACTTTCTGAAGGAACACCGGCAATATGTATAGTCGACAACGATGACTTCAAAAGTGACACTTTGACTGGAAGTGGCCAATCACATCGTACAAATGTCATGTTTGTTCAGCCAGACCTACCTAAGCTAAATCTACCTACCCTAGATGATGATAGACCAGTTGCAAATAGCACCTTGCCTTCGTACCTCTCTGATAGCCTCAAAGAACTTGGGAGCCAGATGCAAAGAATTGAACCATACAAAACAGTCAAGCGTGGTGAACCACCCATCAGACCAAGGATAACGGATGAACAACATCTGGACACAGTTCCTCAAAGAATGAGAGGTGTCATCCATGCAATGGCCCGAGCTAAGGCAGACGGAACAAGACCAAAGCCAGAAGACCAGACTGTACCAGCCTTTTCTGGCTTCCAGGCCACGCTATCACCAGAAATCCAGAAAAGTCAAGCGATTTATCATATGACTTATCCTGATCCACCAAGCAAGACCATTCTGTATGATGCCCTGCGCAAGCTTGCAAAGGCAATTGATGACAAGAAGATGCCATTTGCCATTATCGTCGGTGATCATCCTGTCTACGCATTATTGCTAGAATTGAAAAGTGAGAATCCAGAGATATTTGCTGACATATTGACATTCATGGGGCCCTTTCATATCCAGATGTCTTTCATCAATGCAATCTACAAAAGGTTCAAAGGCTCAGGCATTTCAGATGTACTGGTGGCTACAGGCGTCGTTGCAGATGGATCCGTGGATCAAGCTCTGCGTGGAAAACACTTCAACCGCGGTGTGCGTTGCCTTCGACTCTTCTACGAGGCTTTACTCCAACATACACTAGACAAACGTTGATAAATGCTCGGTGTTTGTGTAGTGAGGCAATGGCGGAGTCTTTGATCCCACTTTATGTTCTTACCGGATGCGACATAACTCCGGCTTTTATGGAATAGGCAAGAAAACTATTGTTGACCATGTAGAAAAATCATCAGAAGCTCGCAACCTCCTTAAAAGTTGTGGCACAATCATCCCAGTCACACAGGAAATCATCAATGACTTACAGAAATTTGTTATCCGGTACATCTATTGTGACACCAAACACAAGACCCTAGCAGAGGTGAGAGCAGCAAAGTGGTCAGTACTCAAGAAAAAGAAGATCATCAGACTGGTACCTGATTCTGACAGTCTACGACCACACTTAGAGCGCACCAATTACCTCACATATCTGCAGAAGAATTTCCAGCTTCAGAATCATCCATCACCAATTGGCCATGGATGGCACCTTGTAAATGGCTTATGCCTCCCAGTACACTATACCCAACCTGCACTTCCATCATTCCTGGATCTTCTAAAAACTCCAAGTCATCCACAAATGGAGAGCAGCGATGATGACAGCGGAAGTGATTCTGACAGTTGTGCATCATATTTGTCCTGCAGTGATAGTGCATCTTAATGCAGTAGGTCTCATGTTTTATTAATTTAGGATACCAAAGTTTCTCAGTGGATTTAACAACATCATATTTGTCATAGATGTTGAGGTTAATGGGACTCTAAATCATGAGTTATGCCATCCCATTGATTTTCTTAATTAGTTTCTTATTTACTTAATTATTTGGTAATTATTTATTAATAATTTTTTAATTGTGCCATGCCATTGATCTTCTGACACCAAAATTAGTGGGAATAGACACCAAAATTGTTATTTTTGGCCATTCACTTCAAGAAATAGAACTTTATAAAAAATTTAAGATGACGGCGGCGGCCATTTTGAAAAACGTCTAAAATAACAACTTTCCCGTCATTTTGGTGAGGTGTATGGGGGCTTATTTTTTTTAGTATCAGTTGCCCTTGTTAAATTCACTGAGAAACTTTGGTATCCTAAACACGGTCACGGAAGCTCTGAAAATGACTCTACTACTAGGTTGGGACTTGAAAGTAATAAAATTTTCTCTGCCTCAAATGGAAATGGTTGATAGGTCAGGATTTAAGTGTTTTATGGCATCTTCGCGTGATTTGCTTGCTTGTTGGGGGGTTCTGGAAAACAAGTTGAATAGTTTACCGAAGAGTCATCAGCACATGAATGGATAGGACTGGAGGTACAGTTGCGAAGATCATTAATAAATATTAGAAAGAGAAATGGAGATAGGACAGAACCCTGAGAAACACCGGAGTTGATAAATTGAGGATGTGAACGATGGCCGTCCACAACCGCATCTATGGAACGGCTAGAAAGGAAATACGAGATGAAGGCACAGATAGAGGGGTAGAAACCGAAGGAGGGTAGTTTAAAAATTAGAGATTTGTGCCAAACTATATCAAAGGCCTTCGATATGTCTATTACAATAGAAAAGGTCTAACCGAAGCCCCGGAAGGAGGATGACCAAGAGTTAGTAAGATATGAAAGGAAATCCCCAGTAGAGCGACCCCTAATGAATCCATACTGGAGATCTGAGAGTAGATTATGAGAACATGAATACTTAAGAAATGTTGAAGTAAGAAAAAACATTGGAGATGCAAGAAATGAGAGAAATTGGATGATAGTTGGAGGTTTGAGAGCGGTCATCCTTCTTTGGGACAGGTTGAATGAGAGCAAACTTCCAGCAAGAAGGAAAGACGTTCGAGGAGAGACAGAGACTAAAGAGTTTGCCTAGGCAGGGAGTCAGCACAGAAGCACAGTTTTTTAGTTCAACAGGAGGAACACCGTCCGGACCGTATGCCTTATTAGTATTAACCCAGAGAGGGTAGAAAGTACATCTTTAGAAGAGATTAGGATATTAGGCATAAGTAAGTGAAAGGGGGGTAGAGAGGGAGGAATAGCACCGGAATCATACAAGGTGGAGTTTGGGCAAAGAATTCAGCTTTGTCAGAGGAAGAAGTGATGGTGGTGCCGTCAAAGTGGAAAAGGGGAGGGAAAGACGAGGAAGAAAAATTGTTGGAGAGGTATTTGGCTAGATGCCAGAAAGATTGGGAAGAGCTAGAGTTGGATAGTTCAATGCATTTCTGCGATTTCTGCGAATGGAGGGATTGATAAAATGTGTTCCACTTTAGAAGGTAGATAGTCAAAGAATTTTGGATAGTCAGTAGAATTAGGGGAGAGATAAACAGCGCAGAGTGACAAGAAAGCTTTTGCCAGAGTGTTGAGAATTCAGAAGAGGCAAAGTTGAGAACACGAGAGAAAGCAAGATTATTGCGCACATATACGCAACATCCACCTTTGTCTTGAAACTGAGGATAGACATACGCTATGCTTACCTTGCAAGTGGTTTATAGGCCTGGTGAGGCAGAGTTGTTTAGGGTAAACAACAGGAGAAAATCTTCAAAGCTGTAGGCTACCCGATTTTAAGACCGGTACAAGAAATAACATTGGCTGCATAAATATGTGTAAACCCATGAATATATTTACATGAACATGACCATGAGTGAAAATCTTGATAACAGAGTCTGGTCAATAAATTTATACTTCCCGCCTCAGGAACGGCTGTTCCAACCACCTCCTCCGTCCCCCAACATAACATTCACTAAATTCCATGAACATGTAGGCTACTTTAAATGTAGTGCATGCCTTATATTACATGTACTAAAGTATTTAACTACCTTTTATATACGCTTAAACAGTCAAATGTAATTTAATTTTCAAGTAAAATTAGTGTCCTAAAATGTAGTGTTCGTTTGGGCATCAGTTGACTTGGAACAGATGCATTTTTAGTTAATGCCTGCTAGTATTGCAAAATATCAATGCTAAACGACATTTGCGAGATTTATAATAGAAAACAGTATTATACTTTGTAGATATGATGAGTCAAATAATTACAATGAAATAGTTATTTTAATTAATGTTCATCACAAACAACCTACAAAATAAAACACATTCACTCCAACCAATCACGAGACATTACCGCGCAGTTACCACATCCACGATTCTCGATCAGCAGCTGGAAAAAAAATCAGGTATAATTTGTCACATCAAAACAGCATGCAATCATTCCAAAACTCACGTGACAGGGCCATGGCATGCTTATCTTCTGATTTGTCAATTATTTCTTATTGGGGTTGAGAAAATCTTGTTACTTTTATTGCCTCCAAGACCCAATGTTTCCCTCTATCTACCAGTCGGAAATCCTCCGCAAGACTATCTATTTTCTTCAACAATACACAAACCAACCCTTCATCTTATTTCTATATTCTAGGTGTATCTTTTTCAAGTAGAGTATTTTAACAACAAGTAGAGGGTTTTAAATATCTAGGAGTAATAATAATCAGGAGTGGAGGTATGGAAATGGGAGTAAAACAGAGAGTGTGTGAAGGAAGGAAGGTTTCCGGAGCAATGGGAAGTATGTGGATGGTGAGAAATCTCGGAATGAAAGTAAAAAGTACCATGTATCAAGGAATTGTTGTGCCAACAGTGATGTATGGGGCTGAGACATGGGCTCTGAAGGAAAAGGAGAGAAGAAAGCTGGATGTGATGGAGTTGAGCTGCTTGAGGAGTATGTGTGGAGTTACTCATAGAGACAGATTGAGGAATGAAGAGATACATAGGAGAGTGGGGCCGCAGGAACATTTGTCAGCCAGAGTGGACAGAAGGGTGCTGAGCTGGTATGGTCATGTTGAACGAATGGGAGATGAAAGGCTTACAAAGAGAATATGTGAGTCAGATACAAGGGGAGCTAGAGGGGCAGGAAGACCCCCATTGAGATGGAGAGACTGTGTAAGACAAGCTTTGGATGGTAGAGGAATGACTATAGATCAGGCAAAGAAAGTGGTAATAAACAGGATTGAATGGAGAATGTTTGTGAATAGATGAGTGAACACGTGGTCACTTGGTGGAATGGGTCGGGCGCAAGTTGGACTAGATAATAGTCGATCAGGCGCCTGGCCCGGGGAGACGGTTTTTATGAAGGGTGCGCTTGGAAGTGTGGTGGGAATTCTTGTGGTGGTAGAGCTTCGCTGCAAGTCTGCCTGCTGATATCGAAACCTCTCTGGGTGGTCGGGGGCCGGGGGACTGCTGGAGGGAACTTTGTGACCCTGGTCTCTCGGTCTTCTCCTGGATGACCTAGATGTGTGTGAATTTGTATTTTGTTTTTGTGTGTTCATTGTTATCTGTTACGTTGTCCCTATTCGGGCTCTGTCTTGAGTCGCCCCCCCCCCCCCCCCCCCCCAAAAAAAAAAACCACAAAATAGGAAAAGTGGGGAATGGGCCTGAGTATATACATACATACATACATACATCTTTTTCATCTAACCTCTCTCGGAAAGATCATATTACCACTCTTGCTAAAAAAGCTTCCAAAAAGTTAGAAGTGCTCAACCGTCTACATGGGTTCTTCACCTCCGCACAGCTTCTTATTCTATATCACAGTGCACCCATGTATCGAGTATTGTTCGCATGTGTGGGGAGATTCCCCTCATACCATGCTTATTGAAAGAGTAGAGTCAAAAGCAGGTATCCAGCTCTCCAACCCATGATTTAGAAAAGTTCCTGTCTCTCTTCTGCTCAACTAGTGAACCCTAGAACGCTCTCTCTCAATCAATCTTTCATACATCCTATGACTTAAATTGCTTTAAACTTCGTGTGTCCAGGCATTTTGACCCCAACGTCCCTGGGATTTGGTTCTCTGACACTCTTTTGGCGTTGGGTGAGAAACTCGATACAGGCAACCTGCCTTTTGTCTCCATCATACACATGAAGGAAAACAAATATATACTCGCACATACCCAGAGAAGGTGTGATGGAGTGGTCTTGCCACTGGACTGGTAATCCAATGGTCCCAGGTTTGAATCCCGATGTGTCAATGGGAAGATATTATGTGCATTACCGGTGACCGGTCAACTCAACCAGTAGACCATTTCAACCAGTAGCTCTCAACCAGTACCAAATCAACCAATACGGTTAGGTTAGGTTAGGTTAGGTTAGTACTATATTTTGGCACTGGTTTGGTTGGTCTGGGTTAATTTGGTTCTGGTTGAGAGCTACTGGTTGAAATGGTCTAGACAAAAGGCATAGCTGCCTGCAGCGAGTGCCTCTCCCAGATTTCAAAAAGTGACAGGGCCGAAATCAAGGGATGTTCGAGCTAAAAATGCCTGGACACACGGAGTTTGAAGCAATTTAAGTCATAGGAAGAGGGAAAGACTGATTCTGGGAGATTTCCAGAGCTCAGCAGCTGAATAGAAGAAAGTCTGAGAATAGAATTTCACTCTTGGGCTGGAGGTTGCACAGAGTAGGGGTGGCCGCTCTTAGTGCTTCACATGAATGTTGAGCGGTAGAATGTAGCCTATGCCCGAGAGGGAGAAGTTGGAATAAATATATATATATATATAAACCCACACGCATAGGCCTACCTCGTTAAACCGGCACCACTATCACTACCTTCCACTTACACACAAACATATACTAGTTACCCAGGCACCACTATCACTTCCTCACACACACACACACACACACACACACACACACACACACACACACACACACACACACACACACACACACACACACACACACACACACACACACACACACACACACACACACACACACACACACACACACTTCGTTACCTACGATCACATCCACCACACTAACAGTTTCCCTAGTTTGGTATTATCGGGAGACGTCCTTTGAAGTAGTAATATACAGTATACTGTAGATACCATTATTCAATGATATATTTTGTAGTTTTCATTTCAGATTCAGGCACTAACATCTAGGCTTCATCATTAATGAATAATCAACATAAATCTGTAAGCTGCTAAAAATATAAATGGCTAGAGTAGAATTGTATGTGCGTGTGTTTGAAGACACCATGTAGCTGATAAGCCGTATTGTCATTATGTCGGGAATGCCGATCTCTGTATATTTACATAGCGGCCTGATACAACAATATAATTCATTCCAATTAACCCTTAAACAGTTTTCTTCAACCATATGGTATTGCCAGACCATTTTCTCGTACCGTATACTCAATATGTGTGTATACCTTTCATGTTATAGGAACTGAGAATCCCATTATTCAATTTACCAGAATATTCTCCCATACATAAGATGACTATCTATGTGTATTTTATAGTCTGCTACCCATTTATAAGTGAATTATTTAGATTTGGTTAGGTTGCTGTTTTCATGGTCTCCTCTTCTCGGATTGTTTTTCATTAAGGGGAGGTATTTAGTTTGTTCCCTAGAACTCCATCAAGCTTAAAATTACACCCCCTTGAGTCCCTTTCAAGATAAATTTGTACATTTTTCGGTAGAAAAATGTCCCGGCCGAAGGCCGGTTCCTCTTAAATTACAGGCTCGCTATCGCTCGCCAGGATAAAATCGACACCTGAATTGCACGAAAGGTCTTAATATGGGGTGAAAGTTCTTAAAATCGCTAAACTAATGGGGCAAACGTTTTATAATATCAAAAGCAAAGGGGCTAAACATGAGGGATAAAGGGATCAAGAAAAAAATCCCTTCAGTGGAGATCTCCCCTTAAGCTAACCACATTAACCTTTTCTGTACCAGCGACGTATTTTCAATTTAATTATAGCTACATTTAGACGATTTTATGAAGATTAGGAAGGATATATAAGAGGGGTGGACAGGGTGTAAGATACATGTAAGAGAAGGAAAGGATGTGGTGGTAAGGAAACACATACTGGACAGCGCTTGGCCCACAATACTGCAAATACTTCAAATGAAGCAAGAGTGGACGTAAGTGCTCGAGGTTTTTGGACGAGGGGACAACAGGCTTTTTTCGACATCAGAATCTTCAACCCAAGAGCACAAACATATCGTGAGCGAGGACACAAGGCGGCATACTTGAGAAACGAAAGTGAGAAAAAACGCGCTTATGAAGAAAGAATTTTGAACAGGGATCAAGGAAGCTTTACTCCTCTGGTCTTCTCATCGTCGGGAGGTATGGGACCTTCTGCAAGTGTCTTCTATGCCAGATTAGCTGAACAAATATCGGAGAAAAAGCGCCAGCATAGAAGCCAAGGCATAACTTGGATGAGATTCCGGCTCTCTTTCTCTCTTCTCAGGTCTGCACTCCTATGTCTCAGGGGTACAAGGTCCTCCCCGCTACAGAGGACAAGAGTGAGAGACTTGGACTTTGAAATGGTCGTGGCGGAGGGACGAATTGGGGAACAACTAGGTTGATTGTAGGGAGGTACTGGTACAATAAGATAAACTACAATGTAACTAGAATAAGATAGATTGTACACCACTTTGTAACTGTCACCTTAGTAAGGAAACACATACTACCTAATCACATATTACTTCCATTTCACCCGCACTGGGGCATTTTTTTGTTTTGTTTTTGTTTATGTGCCAACTTCTCATTCACCCAACATAGCACTCCGGAAGAGAATGACGCCATACTTGGGTTAATCGGTTTTCTGAGTTTACATGGTCATAATTTTCTTGTATGGGAAGCAATAAATGTTATATGTGAAATATGAAGTATTTTTCATGCTCATTCCAAACGTGTCCTCAGATTTTACTTATTGTCAATAGTTGTTTTATAAAAATATAATAATAATTGATAATTGGCGAATGTTAAGGATTTTGTGGTGAATCAGTATCCTAAATGATTTCGAATAAATGAAACTAAAGTAAAATAATTAATTGCCTACCTTATGGCATGGCTTTAGTAATGTGACGATGGTTGACTAGTTGTCTCAACTCATAATAGCCTATCTAGTTGCCATGTATACATGGCAACATATATCATTATATCATATATCATATATCATTTCGAGAGAATTCCGTCTTCGATATGAGAAGTTAGTGTCCGGGGCGGGCGTGGGTAATGGTAGCGGATAGTCAAGGAAGCACGTCTTGACAGTCTTGAAGTTTTGTAGTGTCTGTTGAGAATTGTAATTTTACGACCCTAAGTAAACTATATACTAACTTTATTACCAAGGGTTCATTTGATCTTCACTTAATCATATAAACGAAAATTAACTTTTTGTTTTATGAATATAAATGTAAATATCGTGTTACAACGAGTAAGTACACATATTATCCAGGTGTCCAGGATATCACAGCGACCCCGCAGATCGTGTTCGCTGGAAATTCAAGCCTAATCCCAAATACAGTACCTCTTAATTTATTCATACAAGGTTTTATATGTAAATTAACTTGAACAAGGACATTTTATACAGTTCTACTGTAAATTACTTAGTATTTATAATTATTTACAATATATATAATCACCAGACTCCGGTAGAAAATGGTTCACTCTATTGAGGTTACCCTGATCGAAGGTTGTTACTAGCACTTCCCAAATACCGATGTAGTCAAATGATTTCTCACAGCGAACATATATTATGCAATTGCATGCATAACACAAATATTCATTCCACATTTATTTTCAACAACAAGAATAATTACGATTATTACAATCTATTATATCTAAATAGAAAGAGGAAAGGCTAATCTACAATATTACAGTAACAAAAACCACACATAAATAAATAATAATTGATTTCCACCCTCGCAAATAAAATGTTATAGCAGCGAAAAAAAAAATTTCATATGAAGTGACAAGTATTGCTCATGCGCTTTCCAAACAAATAAATCAGAATGTGTCTATTGTCAATAGTTTTGAATATGAATATAATCTAATTAATTCATTTTACTCCCCCCCCCCCCCCCCAATGAAATTAATGAAAACATGTGATCCTACCGGGATTCGAACCTGGGTTACCACACTCTAACCATTCCACCATCAAGACAGTTATAAGTACAGCACATGACCACGATTGATATCCATTTATGAAATGCTGGATAATAATCTAATCGTGTACTATACCCAACTGCACTATGCATAGCCTTACTCATGTACTATACCCAACTGCACTATGCATAGCCTTACTCATGTACTATATCCAACTGCACTATGCATAGCCTTACTCATGTACTATACCCAACTGCACTATGCATAGCCTTACTCATGTACTAACCCAACTGCACTATGCATAGCCTTACTCATGTACTATACCCAACTGCACTATGCATAGCCTTAATCATGTACTATACCCAACTGCACTATGCATAGCCTTAATCATGTACTATACCCAACTGCACTATGCATAGCCTTAATCATGTACTATACCCAACTGCACTATGCATAGCCTTAATCATGTACTATACCCAACTGCACTATGCATAGCCTTAATCATGTACTATACCCAACTGCACTATGCATAGCCTTAATCATGTACTATACCCAACTGCACTATGCATAGCCTTAATCATGTACTATACCCAACTGCACTATGCATAGCCTTAATCATGTACTATACCCAACTGCACTATGCATAGCCTTAATCATGTACTATACCCAACTGCACTATGCATAGCCTTAAGCGAAAGGAAAGAATACTTTATGGGGCACAGATCACATAGGACCGACCTCGCTACGAAATAATCTTAAATCTATTGATAATCTAATATATACATTTCACTCCCAACACCAAATACCTCCCAATGTTGCTACTTACCTTATTTACAACTCAGTCATTATCGGATGATAGGAAGCTCAGAGAACTACCACCATTTTTAAGCATGAGAAGACATCCTCTTGCCTTGAAGGGGAAAGGTGTACGCTTCATGTATTATAAGCACAATGACCTATGCTTCAGAAACATGGACTGTTGAAGTGGATGATATCAACATAATGGAAGGCACCCCTATAATACTTAGGGGGTAGAAGTTTGGGGTAATGCAAATTAATATAATATCAAACTCATCATAACTCTACAGAAAAGAACAGTAAGAATAATTATATCAGTCCACTACAGAGAACATACTGCCACAATATTTTAATCGTCAAAGCTATTACCATGTTTACGTATTTGCAGTAGCTAAACTTATGTTTACAATTATGAAAGCTCTTACTCCAAGCTTCTTTAAATATATGTTCACAATAAATAATACTATACATCAGCACTTAACCAGGCTGATAGTTAAGGAAACATAAGGTACACATTCCCATTACCAGAGCAAATGTACTGAAAAACGCATTTAAGCACAAACAAGTTTTAATATGGAATAATATGATGGATAAGATCAATTTAAATTGTAGTTTTTACATGTTAAAACAAATATGAATAGTGAAGTTAATGATCATTAAATTGGTGTTGAGTGTGAACAGATTATTATTCTAGACGGAATGTATTTTAATTGTAATAAGGTTATTTTTCATTTTATTTTTTAGCACTGTTTTGATGACTGACTTGTATTAATGTAACACTTTTAACACTAGATTAGCGGGCTAGCAGTTTATTTATATGTACCGCCCAGCGGGGTGTTTTTTAGCCAAACTAGGGCTGTTTACGTGATCACTTTCATGCCTAAATAAGACCCAGAGCGTAAAACAAGTATCTATCCCTGAAAGGGCATAAACAGAGCTTTCCAATGACACCATAACGATCCTTTTATAACGGCTAGTTTTCTTGCAACAACCGCGGGTTGCGAGTGCAAAAAGCATGTAATTCGGTACTTTCCCCATTAAATTCAGTATGTAGCGAGTGAGAGAGGGAGGGAGGAGGTGGGATTCGTGTCAGTAGGTTCGCCGCGGTGGTCTGGAGCAGTCATACGCTCGCTACTCTCCTGCCACCACTTGTCTCTCTCTCTCAGCAACATTACGTGCTGAAATTGCCACACGACCTATGTCGCGCGCCGCCAAATAGTCCAGATTGATTATACTCTACTTATGTTGCGCGCCGACACTTAGGGGTTAAAGGGGCCATATATGCCGGCGGGCATCAATTCCCTGTTGTCATACGGTATATACTGTTTTTGTATGATACGATTGTAATATTGATGGATTTTATGACAATACACTTTTATGAAATTTGAAATATAAAATTATCTAACGATATGAGAATGATGAGATGGATGTGTGAGGCCAAACTTCTAGATAGGATATCTAGTGAATAACTGCGGAGACGGTTAGGTTAGGTATCTGCGCTGCGTACACACAGGCTTGGAAGGTTTGGGCATGTGTAGAGAATGGAAGTTGGGTGAACAGATACAAATCCGTGAACATTGAGGGAACTACACCAATGGATAGACCAAGAAAGACGTGGGGTCATTTATACGGTCTGATGTTGATTACAATTACCTGACAAGTGAAGCAACTCAGAACAGGGCTACCTGGAGCGCTACCATTAGGACTGGAACCGCACATAGTACGATCAGTTGGTTTTAAAGATATGTATGTATCTATATAAGCATAATGTTGTTGGATCAAATTCAATGAATCCTAAGAACTCTGCCGCTAAAATATAGCAATACATACTGTAAACGCTGACAACCATGATGTGTGAATTACAATCAGTAATCACAAGACCCATATTCTTAATGTATTATTATAGTGCTTTATGATTTTCTAAATGCTATGCAGTTTGTGTTTCTTGTTACGGCTTGTTAGTGTACTGATACTTATCTCTAATTACGCCTGCAGAGAAAGGGACTAGCTTACGATCAGTGTTTCTGGCAATCATGCTGGTTGGCATCATCAGTAAATATTCAAATACAATTCCATTTAAATGATCTAGTCCACTGCAAAATCGAGCTCCAAAGTTAAATGAAAATACTATGATTATGGATATTGAAAATATTGTATTATGTTTTGCTTTGATTATCTTATTCTAGTTCGTTCCCAGGTTAGTGAAAACATTCAAGTAGTCTCCCCACATACGATGTATCAGTTCATCTGGCAGTAAACATTCAAGTAGTCTCCCCACATACGATGTATCAGTTCATCTGGCAGTAAACATTCAAGTAGTCTCCCCACATACGATGTATCAGTTCATCTGGCAGTAAACATTCAAGTAGTCTCCCCACATACGATGTATCAGTTCATCTGGCAGTAAACATTCAAGTAGTCTCCCCACATACGATGTATCAGTTCATCTGGCAGTAAACAGGCTTCTGGAGCATTACATTAGTTACTTTCAACAACTTAAACAAAAAAAAGTTGCGTAAGTGAAACGCTGCCCACTATAATAGATAACTTTTTATCACCTTGTTGTTGTCTTGTCTCATTCCATTATTCGCCATGCCTTATAACGTAGGCCTAAGGTTGCCATAATTATATTGCTGACCGAAGATGCCAGAACGAATAATCGTGTGTCATACCTTAATGATCCGGCCTCCCAAGAACGCTCTCCAAGTTATAATTATAAGTATGTTAATGTTGTCTGTGAGAGAATGCTCGGGTTGTCCCTCTTACAGGGAATATGTCCGCTTGGGGGCCTTCTGCGTATGGCCACCCTCATTAAGGGGAGTAAGGCGTCCGGCAATAGATAGATAGAGAGAATTCTTCCTGCTTATATCAATTTATTAGCCTTAAATAATGATAGTCAATATTATTGTTCGGTACATCGTGAGTCATAAACATGTTCCAACAGTGGACTCGTAATGGCTGATAATTATGATTATACTTAGATAGATCTCCCTAGTAACTTATATCTATACATTTATATCTTACACACATACACACACACGCACGCACACACACACGCACACACACACACACACCCACACCCACACCCACATCTACACACACACACACACATATAATCAAATAAGGAAGACACTCAAGTATACCCGATCAGTCTGTGAGGATCATATCTCAGTCATATTACAATTTTCTACTGAGGTAGTCCAAGGCTTATATAGGCCTAACCCACTTCCCTGGTAATATCTTTCATCAGAGCATCATAAAGGGAAACACTGAACGAATACAGAAACAGCCACAATAATACTTAACCCATCCAGTACCAGGGACGTCCTTTACATCATATGCTGGCAACTATTAGACGATTTTATTCAGCTTCGGAAGGACCTCTAGCAATAATAAGGCTTCAAACTATCTCAACCTACCCTTTTAACTACCACAGATCCATCCTAAGCTGCATTATAGCGTCTAAATATAGCTAGAATTAAATATGACACGCGTCGCTGGTACTCATGAGGGTTAAGTGAATATATACATCCAGCCATGCTGTATATTAAATACACATATACTGTATATTAAATACACATATACTGTATATTACCGTATCTATCTATATGGTAAAACATAAGGAAAATGCTTCATGTGGTCGGCGACTATAGCGAAACCAATAAATGTATATAAAGGAGATGTGGCGGAGCGATTATAGACTATTAACCCTTTCAAGATACGATTACGCATCTCTGTTCTGCTTTGTGGCTATTATTAGACGATTTTATTCAGATTAGGAAGGGTATATGGAAATCAGAGGGTTAAAGAGTTATGACATTTTAAGGCGTTCGCCCCACTAGTTTGGCGATATTAAGACCTTTCGCCCCATTTATTTGTCAATATTAAGACCTTTCATACAATTTAGGTGTCGATTTTTAACTTGGCGAGCGAAAGCGAGCCTATTATCTTTTAGGAACCGGCTTTCGGCGGGGAAATTTGTGTACCGGAAAATGTACATTATTATTATTATTATTATTAATATTATTATTATTATTATTATTATTATTATTATTATTTTGTTGTTGTTTTAAGTTTGATAAAGATTTAGGGAGCAACCTAAACAAATTAAGTATACCATGGAGATAACACTTATATATCAAATAACCTCCTTTAACCCCTTCAGCACCATGACGCCTTTATACCTTTGATTTTGGGTGAAAATTAAATGCTTTTATGCAGTTTAAGAAGGGTCTATGTTACTAAGAGAGGTTATAGTTACTCATTAAGAAGGGCCTATGTTACTAAGAGAGGTTATAGTTACCCATTAAGAAGGGCCTATGTTACTAACAGAGGTTATAGTTACCCATTAAGAAGTGCCTATGTTACTAAGAGAGGTTATAGTTACCCATTAAGAAGGGCCTATGTTACTAAGAGAGGTTATAGTTACCAATTAAGAAGGGCCTATGTTACTAACAGAGGTTATAGTTACCCATTAAGAAGGGCCTATGTTACTAAGAGAGGTTATAGTTACCCATTAAGAAGGGCCTATGTTACTAAGAGAGGTTATAGTTACCCATTAAGAAGGGCCTATGTTACTAAGAGAGGTTATAGTTACCCATTAAGAAGGGCCTATGTTACTAAGAGAGGTTATAGTTACCCATTAAGAAGGGCCTATGTTACTAAGAGAGGTTATAGTTACCCATTAAGAAAGGCCTATGTTACTAAGAGAGGTTATAGTTACCCATTAAGAAGGGCCTATGTTACTAAGAGAGGTTATAGTTACCCATTAAGAAGGGCCTATGTTACTAAGAGAGGTTATAGTTACCCATTAAGAAGGGCCTATGTTACTAAGAGAGGTTATAGTTACCCATTAAGAAGGGCCTATGTTACTAAGAGAGGTTATAGTTACCCATTAAGAAGGGCCTATGTTACTAAGAGAGGTTATAGTTACCCATTAAGAAGGGCCTATGTTACTAAGAGAGGTTATAGTTACCCATTAAGAAGGGCCTATGTTACTAAGAGAGGTTATAGTTACCCATTAAGAAGGGCCTATGTTACTAAGAGAGGTTATAGTTACCCAATAAGAAGGGCCTATGTTACTAAGAGAGGTTATAGTTACCTATTAAGAAGGGCCTATGTTACTAAGAGAGGTTATAGTTACCCATTAAGAAGGGCCTATGTTACTAAGAGAGGTTATAGTTACCCATTAAGAAGGGCCTATGTTACTAAGAGAGGTTATAGTTACCCATTAAGAAGGGCCTATGTTACTAAGAGAGGTTATAGTTACCCATTAAGAAGGGCCTATGTTACTAAGAGGTTATAGTTACCCATTAAAAAGGGCCTATGTTACTAAGAGAGGTTATAGTTACCCATTAAGAAGGGCCTATGTTACTAAGAGAGGTTATAGTTACCCATTAAGAAGGGCCTATGTTACTAAGAGAGGTTATAGTTACCCATTAAGAAGGGCCTATGTTACTAAGAGAGGTTATAGTTACCCATTAAGAAGGGCCTATGTTACTAAGAGAGGTTATAGTTACCCATTAAGAAGGGCCTATGTTACTAAGAGAGGTTATAGTAACCCATTAAGAAGGGTCTATGTTACTAAGAGAGGTTATAGTTACCCATTAAGAAGGGCCTATGTTACTAAGAGAGGTTATAGTTACCCATTAAGAAGGGTCTATGTTACTAAGAGAGGTTATAGTTACCCATTAAGAAGGGCCTATGTTACTAAGAGAGGTTATAGTTACCCATTAAGCAGGGCCTATGTTACTAAGAGAGGTTATAGTTACCCAATAAGAAGGGCTTATGTTACTAAGAGAGGTTATAGTTACCCATTAAGAAGGGCCTATGTTACTAAGAGAGGTTATAGTTACCCATTAAGAAGGGCCTATGTTACTAAGAGAGGTTATAGTTACCCATTAAGAAGGGCCTATGTTACTAAGAGAGGTTATAGTTACCCATTAAGAAGGGCCTATGTTACTAAGAGAGGTTATAGTTACCCATTAAGAAGGGCCTATGTTACTACGAGAGGTTATAGTTACCCATTAAGAAGGGCCTATGTTACTAAGAGAGGTTATAGTTACCCATTAAGAAGGGTCTATGTTACTAAGAGAGGTTATAGTTACCCATTAAGAAGGGTCTATGTTACTAAGAGAGGTTATAGTTACCCATTAAGAAGGGCCTATGTTACTAGGAGAGGTTATAGTTACCCATTAAGAAGGGCCTATGTTACTAAGAGAGGTTATAGTTACCCATTAAGAAGGGCCTATGTTACTAAGAGAGGTTATAGTTACCCATTAAGAAGGGCCTATGTTTCTAAGAGAGGTTATAGTTACCCATTAAGAAGGGCCTATGTTACTAAGAGAGGTTATAGTTACCCATTAAGAAGGGTCTATGTTACTAAGAGAGGTTATAGTTACCCATTAAGAAGGGCCTATGTTACTAAGAGAGGTTATAGTTACCCATTAAGAAGGGCCTATGTTACTAAGAGAGGTTATAGTTACCCATTAAGAAGGGCCTATGTTACTAAGAGAGGTTATAGTTACCCATTAAGAAGGGCCTATGTTACTAAGAGAGGTTATAGTTACCCATTAAGAAGGGCCTATGTTACTAAGAGAGGTTATAGTTACCCATTAAGAAGGGCCTATGTTACTAACAGAGGTTATAGTTACCCATTAAGAAGGGCCTATGTTACTAGGAGAGGTTATAGTTACCCATTAAGAAGGGCCTATGTTACTAAGAGAGGTTATAGTTACCCATTAAGAAGGGCCTATGTTACTAAGAGAGGTTATAGTTACCCATTAAGAAGGGCCTATGTTACTAAGAGAGGTTATAGTTACCCATTAAGAAGGGCCTATGTTACTAAGAGGTTATAGTTACCCATTAAGAAGGGCCTATGTTACTAAGAGAGGTTATAGTTACCCATTAAGAAGGGCCTATGTTACTAAGAGAGGTTATAGTTACCCATTAAGAAGGGCCTAAGAGAGGTTATAGTTACCCATTAAGAAGGGCCTATGTTACTAAGAGAGGTTATAGTTACCCATTAAGAAGGGCCTATGTTACTAAGAGAGGTTATAGTTACCCATTAAGAAGGGCCTATGTTACTAAGAGAGGTTATAGTTACCCATTAAGAAGGGCCTATGTTACTAAGAGAGGTTATAGTTACCCATTAAGAAGGGCCTATGTTACTAAGAGAGGTTATAGTTACCCATTAAGAAGGGCCTATGTTACTAAGAGAGGTTATAGTTACCCATTAAGAAGGGCCTATGTTACTAAGAGAGGTTATAGTTACCCATTAAGAAGGGCCTATGTTACTAAGAGAGGTTATAGTTACCCATTAAGAAGGGCCTATGTTACTAAGAGAGGTTATAGTTACCCATTAAGAAGGGCCTATGTTACTAAGAGAGGTTATAGTTACCCATTAAGAAGGGCCTATGTTACTAAGAGAGGTTATAGTTACCCATTAAGAAGGGCCTATGTTACTAAGAGAGGTTATAGTTACCCATTAAGAAGGGCCTATGTTACTAAGAGAGGTTATAGTTACCCATTAAGAAGGGCCTATGTTACTAAGAGAGGTTATAGTTACCCATTAAGAAGGGCCTATGTTACTAAGAGAGGTTATAGTTACCCATTAAGAAGGGCCTATGTTACTAAGAGAGGTTATAGTTACCCATTAAGAAGGGCCTATGTTACTAATAGTCCATGAGCCAAGACCCGAATTTTGGGATATCGGTACCACCCGGGGTGACTAATTCTCTTAGGTGTTTTTAGCTTGCTACATGTCTCTAGTTTATGTTTTGATATGATAGCCCTTGCACATTGGTAGCTTAATGATCGTTATCACTTCTTGAATAGACATACCCTACCGAAAATTCCGAAATTTTTTAAAATGTCAAATTTGGGGACAGGAATGCCTAAATGTCAACAAAATGCATATAGTAATTGTCACATTTAATACAAGTCCTGTAAATACACACTAAGCATGCCATGGGCTTGTACATACTATTATGGCAAATTACTACTCCTAAATATCATCTACGTCAGACTCGGAATCTGACTGTTGTGCCACCGGCTCTTCTTCAATAGCCTTGTTCTGACATGTCTGTAACCTGCACATGTCCGTGCATTTTAGACCATTGCTGAGGCAAGTACACTTAGGGAGTTCGCATGACCGCACACACTTGCAAGACAGTAGCTGCATAACAGCATCTGGTGCTGGTGAGCCTCGCATCCAGTTGACGGCAAGCTTACCGTCCTCATCTGTCATCCAACCGCAGTCTGTTGGGTTCGCAACAAATGGCTGGCTCTGAAGACTTCTCCTCCAGATCGCAGCCTGGTAGTTTGCACGCAGTGCATGCATGAAGAGGCAGTCCTCACAAGGAGGGAGTTGACTTGACTCTACCTCTCCACGTCTTGCACAGAACAGCTCATACCGAAGCTTGTTTACCTTAGTTGTGTGGGTAGATGGTAGGTACATGTGGCAGGTGATTTCCTGTAGCTTCTCAAAGAGTTCAGGAGACACTTCCCATGAGCGTCCAAGTTCGTGAAAAGCATGCTGGTATGTCTTGTCCATCTTCACCTGCTTGAGTGTCGTCATCTTCCCTCGGCCAGCGAATGCACTGACGGTATCACAGCCTGTAAAGGCATGCATACCAATCAATGAATCACACACGCTGCCTCCCAGTGTGCGGCTCAGTGTGGTGATATCCAGGAATCTTGTCCGGTTCTTCGTCCCGCACTTCTGGAACAGATGGGATGGGATCTTGTGGCACATGCCAAGACACAACACCATGACGTCTGTATCTTCTGCAGTGATGATGACAGACTTGTTCCCAGATTCTGCTGCATGAAGTGCATGGAGAAGAAGGCGTGTGTCTGC
The DNA here is from genome assembly GCA_032716605.1 of Paralithodes platypus. Classification (NCBI taxonomy): domain Eukaryota; kingdom Metazoa; phylum Arthropoda; class Malacostraca; order Decapoda; family Lithodidae; genus Paralithodes; species Paralithodes platypus. The sequence continues at coordinate 23,624,735 of CM064530.1, forward strand.
TTCTTCTTGAGTTGACTTAAGCTCAGGAGCCTCTTCCCACTGCTCTTTGGTGACCTTGAAGCAGCGCTGCTCACATGTGACATACAGCTCCTTGTCCTTGAGCTTCTCCCTGTGCTGTGGTGCCTTCCATTCTTCTACCAAGAACTTGATAAGACTTGCCTTGTTGGAGGAACTACCGAGTAACTTTCTCCACTGCTGGATGTTGTGCCCAGGTTGAATGTTCTTGAAATGAATTCCTGTGCCTGCACTTCTTTTGGCTCGTTCTGCATCCTTGATGGATGTCTCCTTGTAGATATCAAACACAACATCAATGCGCCTGCTCTTAGCACCTTCATGAACAGCGTGACTCAGTGCTGTACCTGCAAGCTGTGAAAAAGTTTTGTCGTTTCCCTTCAGTTTGTGGACCAGGCTCATCCCATCAATTATGGTAGCAGAGGGCTCGGGTATCACTTCTGCAGGAGAAACATTCCTCTCTAACTCCTTTGCGAGGGCAGCCTTGTTGGTCTTGCGGAGAGACCCATCACCGCTGGCAAGTGCCCAAGGCAAAGGCCCCAGGGGATGAGCCAAGACATCACTCATTTTGAGCTTTCTGTTCTCGGCAACAAGGATCATCTGGCCAAATAGGTTCCTGTCAGCCTTTAAGATAACCTCCTTGGCATGGTCTTGTGAGCGTGGCTTCATTCTGATGTTAGTGAACGTTCTCAGTTTCAAGATAAACTTGGAAAAGCTTCATGATATGTGTGCATGATTCACTCTCCATCAGCTCTTGAAAGAGTCCCTGAGACACATTGCTGTGAAAGCTGTTGATGTCCTTCAGTGTTTCATCTAGATGGTGTATGTCCCTTGAATGGTTTTCTTCTAGCCATGAAAGGAAGCCTTTCCATGCAAGCCTCATCAGTGCTTCATACACGAGCTTGTGTAGTCTCACTGCTCTGTTGTACCTCTTGCCGTTCATCACTCCTGACACTGATCCTTCTGCGATGATACCTGATTCCACACACAGATCTCTAAGACCTGCATCTTGAAACCTCTTTCCTATGGTGGAGATGAGATTACAGATTGTGTGGAAGACGCCCATCCTGATGATAATGTTCTTGAACTTCTCTTGTTTCCAGATAACTTCGGCAGCTTTGGCATAGAGTGCTTGATCAAACACGCACACAATCTTGTTAAGCTGTAAGGACTGCATGATAGCATGCGTTTGTTCCAAGATTTCATTAACGGTGGACATTTCTGTTGCGGGAGCATTGATAGTGGGCAGGTAGCTTACAGTGTCCTGAACCACTGCAATGTCTCTGCACATTTTGATGTTGAACCCAGTCCAACTGCTGATGGACTGGTCCTCATGGTCTGACATTCGAGTAAGAAGCCAGATATGGTTCTTTGTCTTTGAATCCTGGACTTCCTTGGTAGTGTCGACATACGCAGTCTCAATCCTAGGTGGCCCTGCCCGCCGCCCAACATTGTATATTGGCAGCATTGATGATGTCTGAGTGATGCTTCTTATCTTGGACTTGGTAATCTCTGGCAGGACTTTCTCTGGCACAGAGCCTGCAACCTTGGACTGGACAGCAATGCCATTGACTCTATGAGAAGTACCTGCTCCACTTAGGGTCTCTTCAAGTCGGTCAATGTTATCCCAGGCCAGGGTTGTGAACACACCAGGGTAGATGTTTGCTGGCAGTGGAATGTCATCCTTTGAGCATTCCAGCTTCTGGATACAAAGGGCTGTATCGATCTCCTCAAACATTGAGTAAGACACACAGTGACCAAGACGATTCAGAGTTCGGATCAGTTCTGTGTTTCCTGTCAAAGACTTTACAGCATTGGTCAGCAGTACGTGCTTGGGTGGTTTTGTCTTGCCACTGGTAACAGCAAAGACCAAGTCACTGCCAAAAGGAAGTGGCAAGACGTTGAGCTCTTTCAGAGGGAGTTTCACACTCACACTCTCCTGTCAGCAGGGTGTGCAGGAATTGAGTGACTGCTGCAGGAATGACATTCTGATCTGTATCGGGAGGCCATGGCTGACTCACATCTTGTTTATTGATCTCATTCCTCAGCTGCATTCCTGCTTTGGTTAAGACATCTTCAGAGTTAGCTGCTCTTGCTTCTTGCAGGTCTTTTGCCATTTTGTGTGCTTGCCGGGCAAGGTCGTCCATTGAGAGGCTGCGTGGATAGATTAGAAGCTTTCCTTTCTCATCTGGGACAAAGCGTAGTGATTCTCCAAACTCGGTTTCAATCTTTCGGCGAACATGTTTCTTTGTCGCTGGTTTCAGTTGGATAATACCACGGGACATCATGGATCTCTCAAGCCTAGATGTGAGGTTTGTCATAGGCAGTACCTCTGGGTTGGGGAATAATTTGGTCCTTATATACAAGCAGAGTTCCTCGAGGGCTTCTGTCTCAACCTCTTCGTAGCGTGCTTCCTCGCTTTCTTCCTGATTTTCACCTGCACCCGACCTGGCGGCCGCTGGGAAATCATCTTTTGTGAAGAGTTTGTAGCACGACTTGTGGTAGTGACCCTCTGCAGCAACAAGGTCTCTGCTAACTAAACCAAGGATTCTCTGGTTGAGTTTCCTTATTGCTGCTCTGCGAATCTTCTCATCTGCTCGTAGCTCAACACACTGTATGAGTGGCTCCCTTGTCTTTGTTGTTTTTATGTACTTGCTTGACTTCTCGCAGAAGATACATACTTTGGCATACACCCTGCTAGTACTAGGGGCATCCCTTGATGCCCTCCTCCTGGGGTCGACGCTTGCTGATTCTATCTTGACACCCTTGGCAAGGATAGAATCCAGTGACTTCTTCATTGTAAAGAGACTACGACATTTACGGTGATAATGTATGTGTGGTATTCCTCCTTCTTCAAGGCCCTTGGCTGCTTCCAGGACTGGATCATGCTGCCTGATTTCTGCAGCCCTGAGCAATGTGTTCCAGGAGTCCAAATCCTGTGGTGACACCAGAGCATCGCTGTCATCATCAGAGCAGTGGATGATACAGTCGATCCGTGCTCTCTTCCTCGCAGATGGTTCCATCCTGCCGTCAAACAGTCGACACACACCTGCAAAAAATATCACCATTAAACCATGAACAAACAAACACATTACATGGAAACCACTCTACATATGTTTGCTCCTTCCAATAATAAATTATCCCCAAAATATAACAAAAAATCCCCAAATATGAAATAAACCCCTAAATATGGAGAAACTTGAAATACACATCGGAATAATTCTTGTAGAGAATCAAATAAGCTACAAGAGCTGTTAGAATATATTTTTCAATGTTCCCCATATTTAAGGATTTATTCTAGATTTAGAGGAAAATACCCAAAATATAGAGTATATTCCGAAATATGAGGAAATTTGAAAAATACCTAGGAACAACTCTGGTAGAGAATATAATTCTACATAGGTGTTCAAAGTTTCGCGATGATTGTGTGATGGATTTTAAAGAAAATGAGGAAAACGCCGAGCGTCACGCTAAAAATCTTTATTTTTGGGTAGCGCCCCTATTGCATCAAAAAAATTAGACTAAGCTACCAGTGCGAGAAGGCTATCATATCTTAATGTACTTACAGTCACTCTATAAACATTTTAGTACCATTCGTGTTTAGTCACCCCAGGTGGTACCGATATCTGGCCTGGCTCATGGACTATAAGAGAGGTTATAGTTACCCATTCGAGACGTAGCTGCCGATTATAAACTAAAGAAAATCGTCTAATGTTAACCAGAATATGATGACAATTACGTAATGGTGGTGAAGGGGTTAATGCCAATAAGTACAGTGCGATCCAAATATCCAGACGTTGAAGCCTCTATTACGTTGGTCAGGATTATCGGTGGGAGGTTGACTGCTAATGCAAGTAAAAGTTACAATACAAAAATATCTCCATTAACCCTGAAGATTAAGGAGCTTAGAGAAGGATCTGTTGGAATTCTTAATATCTCAAACCAATAATTTAATTTACAGATGAACCTATTAATTAATGAAATTAACTAAATTAATTAACACATGTGGCACTCCAAAGACTCCAACCTAGGATACTCGCACATAAATCCAGCGCACTAACCATTGCGCTATCAAGACAGTTAAAGGTTTAAGCACACTCACGATATAAGGGAATTTTAAGGGTGAAGACTAATCTCAATCAACCCTCTCACTTCCATACATCATTTCGAATCTGAATATAATTATCTAATACTAGCTAGAAAACAGAAAATAAATGCGTCCTTGGATCTTCTAAGGGTTAAGGGGAGGTTTTAAGTTTGATCCCTGGACATCCATCAAGCTTTAGAAAAATACTAAACAAAAACAAAACTTGGAGACTGGCTCTTCCCATATGGTATAGCATGTAGCTTGATTATTCTAGCCCTTTGCGAGTTATAGAGGCTAATATTAAATAGTTTTGGCCAACGTATGATATAGCATGTTAATCACTTTTATTAATTTAGGCTAATAAGGCGTAGGTGAAAACTGTATCATTTGTAGAGCAAATTAAAAACATCAGCCTTTGATAATCATAAGTATTTTCAACACCTTCATCAGCATTAACCCTTTCAATATCCCATTGCACATTTATGTTCTGTGTTCTGGCTATCAATAGGCGATTATATTCAGATTAGGAAAGGTATGTGGAAGTCAGAGGATTAATCGAGATAATTATTACCCTTATAGTTCCTACAGATCCTTCACTAACTGTATACAGTACAATCGTCTAATGATCGCCATAATAAACTGTCAAAATGTCACATGATCTTTAAAGGTTTAATTACCACTTGTATTAAATCTTTTCATTCGACGTGTTCTATAGTTAATATATTAGTATCTTAAACATTCGACGTGTTCTATAGTTAATATATTAGTACCTTAAACATTCGACGTGTTCTATAGTTAATATATTAGTACCTTAAACATTCGACGTGTTCTATAGTTAATATATTATTATCTTAAACATTTCGTTTGTTAATTATATCTGACTTTCAGTAGACGATTTTACTCAGTTTAGGAAAATCTCAAGGAAGCAAAGAAATACAAACTATTTAGATGAATCGTTTTGCTCTCATATATCTTTCCCGAACTGGACCTATCTATCACCGGATGCCGTGATTCCCGAAGGGGTGACCAAGAGCGAAACACCCCCATTCACCTCTGTCCCCAGTCAGTTGATGCCCCTCCTCCCATCCAGCACCAATTACGCTCATACACTTCTCAACTCCATCCTTTCACCTCTCACTCGGTCTACCTCTCCCTCTCTGTCCTTCCACCTCACTCTTATACACTCTGTTAGTCAATCTCTCACTTCCCATACGTTCCACATGGCCAAACCATCTCAAGATGTTCCTTTTCACACTTCCCAACCCACCTACATCTACACCACACCTCTCTCATATTTCCTCATTCGTCTGTCTATCCGTCCATGTAGTTCCGCACACACTTTCCAAGTAACTTATTTACTCATTTACAGCCCTCTCATTCTTGGTTTGAGTCTCTCCACCAACGTCCATGCTTTGCTCCCATACTGGATAGCCACAGTGTTAGGGAGAAACGTGTCATCTATACTGAAGGTATTAAATACAAAACGTGTATGATTAACCCTTCCAGCCCGGGTGTCATTTTAAAATGACACCCAAAAAAAAGGGCCGGTGCTCGGGTGTCATTTTAAAATCTTTGTGCTTGAAAGCATGCTTCAAAATTAGCGCGGCCAAATTTTGCATTGCTGGCGCGACCGCAGCGCCACCAAGCCTCAACTACTAGTGTTATCAGTTCGTATGTGGCCGCCATAGCGAGTTATACTGAAAAAATGCTTTCCGACGTGTCCGATTCGCTGCAACCTCCCGCGGGCCCCAGTGCTACCCCACTTGCAACTTCAACGCCAGTTGCAACCGAGAAGAAAGCTCAACGAAAGAAAGTTAAGCGTTTTTGAGTGATAGCGCTATACAGCGACACCTTTTTGATAGTGAAGAGAGCAGTGGCGAAAGCTTGGTGGACAAGGAACAATTTATAAGTGCAAGTGAAGATGACGATTTCGTTGGCTTTGGAGACGACGATAATGCCGATTTATTTGAGGGGGGAGACAGTAGTGATGATCCTGATGTGGAAGTGTTTCAGGAAGGTGCCATTGAGCTTCCAAGTGTGCTAGAACCTATGCCTACCCCCTCGCCATCTTCGCTAGGTCAGCCTAGGCCTAGCCCTAGCCCAGGACCTTCCCCTTTGCCTGCCCGTACGCCCTTGAAAGTGGGCAAATATTTCTATAAATAATCTTTGGTGAAAAGTGCAGCTAAAAAAGCACGCAGGGCAGCCGTAGAAAAGGATAGGGAAGCTGAAGACAGTGATAATGACGCCGATCCTGGCCTAGCAACCACCCGCATTCCATTGTCCCGACGCCTTGACCCGGGACGCCGCGTGGGTCACCCACAACCCTCGGCTTCATCTCTCCTTCAGGATGACCAAAGGGCCTCTTCAAGTGGTATTACTAGTGTGCCACAGCCCTCAACACACCGCAGAGCATTATTTTCTGCGGAGAAGTCGTCGGCTTGCCGCAAAAGGAGCCCAACTCCCGAGGCCGAGGCTCCCATTGTTGAAGCTCCCGCAGCCTCCCGCGCCCCACACCGCCGATGCCCGGTCACTTCTTCACCCGAATTGTCTCCTGAAGAGGATGCTGACAACCCCAACATTGCCCCAGATGACCTGACGTCGCCTGAGGAGGAAGAGGAAGAGGAAGAAGAACAGGGACAGAAAGAGGAAGCCCGACAAGACGAGCGAGAGGGCGAGGTCGTGGACGTGGTCAGTCTGCCGACGCCGCTGCCCCTGGGCGTGGGCGTGGGCGTGCAGGGCGTCCGCGTGGCCAAGGGCGTGTGCCAGGGCGTCCAGGGCGTGTGCCTGCTGCACCTGCACGTCCTCGAGCATCAGCATCCGACCTGTTTGTGTGGACAGATGGGGCTGATTTTGAGCCAGATTGTCCTGCCTTTGACGAGGTACAGATGGGTTCCGGGGTGTCACCAACATTTCCCTGTGGCCCAGCTGCTACCCCCAGTGAAATTTGTTGTGGCTTCTATGACAATGAAGTCATGGAATACCTCGTCGAGGAGACCAACAACCATCATGAGATCTGTGCCAACTTTCTTGGCAGGAAGACCAGTGCCAAGATGGTGGCATGGAGAGCTGTCACTGTGACAGAACTATATGTGTTCTTGGCACTCACAATGCTGATGACACATATCAGGAAGCACGCTCTGGCAGACTACTGGATCACTGGCGACATCATAACGACTCCAGCATTTGGCAAGTACATGTCCAGGGAAAGGTACTTCGACATCCTCTCGTATCTCCACCTGACAAACAACATGGCAGTCCACCTTCCCGACTCATTATGGAAGATCAGGAAGCTGTATGACATGATACGTCATCGGTTCACCACCTACCTAATTCCTTTCCAGAAGATGTGCCTCGACGAGTCTCTGGTCCTGTTCCGTGGTAGGCTGCACTTCCGACAGTATATCCCGTCCAAGAGACACCGCTTTGGCATCAAGCTCTTCGTCCTCTGCGACTGTTTGACGGGGTATGTGCTGGACTTTATAGTCTACAGCGGCAAGGCTGGAGATATTGAGACTGACCCCCTCATTGGTTTTGGTGGCACTGTAGTGAAGAAGATGATGGAGAGGCACTTCAATAAAAACCACATCCTCTACACAGATAATTACTACACGTCGCCTCTCCTGACCAAGTACCTCCATGACCGCAAGACCGGAACTGTCGGCACAGTCAAGGGCAAGAGGAAGGGCATGCCAGGCTACCCAACCAAGACGAAGAAGGCGGACATCTTCCACAAGAAGAGTGGCCCCATCCTCTCCATCCACTGGCATGACCAGCGCAAGGTCAACCTCCTCAGCACATGCCACAAGGCCGAGATGGTCGCCACAGGGAAGGTGGACCGAAGAACGAAGAACCCCGTCCAGAAACCAGCTGCTGTCCTGGATTATAACCTCAACATGCGCCTCGTTGACAAGTCCGACATCCAGATGGGCTTCATCGACTGCCTGCGATCATCTTGCAGGTGGTACAAGAAGTTTATCCTGCATACGGTAGATATGTCGATCCTCAATGCCTATAACATCTACCGTCTGAGGACTCCAGGAGCCAAGAAGTACAAGTCCCTGCGGAAGTTCCACAAGCAGGTGCTACTTGAGCTCCTGGCTAAACATGCGGGTACACCAGGGAGGTCACTACAAGGACCAGGCCAGCTGGACAGAACGGGGTGTGCTGAATTTTTCAGGATGCACCAGCTCAACGCCCTTCCTTTCAAAGCACCAGGTAGTAATGCTAGGAGTCCGAAGAGGTGCCATGTGTGCAGCCACACAACTCGCAGACCCCGCAAACCCACAAAAACCACTTGGGAATGCCTCGAGTGTAAAGTTGGACTGTGTGCTGGCACCTGCTTCAACGACTTCCACACTCTAACAAACTTTTGAAGTGGAAGTGGCAACAGTGAAAGTGACACTCAAATGTAGGCTAAGAATAATAATATAACTAAGTATAAGTGAAAAGGACACATATAAGTAATAATAAGTGCGTTCAATGACAATATGAACAAGTGAAAGTGACACTAAAATATATATTTCTAACAATAAGTAAGTGAAAAAGACACTCAATAAGCCTAGGCCAGTCAAAGTGACAGTATAATAATAATAAAACTAAGTATAAGTGAAAGAGACACACACAAGTAATAATAAGTGCCTTCATAACAATATGAACAAGTGACAGTGACACTATATATATTATTAGCTTACCTAACAATACATAAAAGGGGAAATGACACTACCAATTATCAAAGTCCAGTGAAAGTGACACTAATAATCATAATAATAATGAAAAAACGAAATAATAAGTGACAGATACACAAATAAGTTCATATAAATAACTTTATTGAGTGAAAATAACATAATAACTATAATAACTGACAGAATAACCAATAAAACACTATCAAATCGCTTCCCGGCATAATTACGGGTGGAGCGACGAGTGCAACTGGGCGTCGTAGCCGGGGCCGCGGTTGAGTGTTCGGACGCGCCGAGGTAAATACGCGGAAAAAGTTACCTCCACTTCCATCACCATCACTCCGGAACCAGTTGAGCTAGAGAGCTCTACTCAATGCCATTCTACGCAGTAAGGTAAGGCGCTCATTTCTATATATGTTTGATTAATGTAGGTAATATATTAAGTGAGATTAACCTTAGTTTACTTTTGTTGATATTCGGCCAGATCGCCCGGATACGAGCTCCGTCCTTTGGAGAGCTTGCCCGGGCCACGAGGGTTAAGGGGAGTTTTTAGTTTGCTCGCGTGATCTCCACCAAGCTTAAACAAATACCTTCAAGACCCTCCCCCCTCCCATCTTCCACCCTTCAAGATATATGTGTACATTTGTCGGTAGAATAATGTTCCAGCCGAAGACTGGTTCCTCCTAAATTACAGAAGGGGGTCCAGAAAAATCCATCAAGTGAAAGTCTCCCATTAAGGTAAACTAATTGTAATTTTCGACACACAACCTATTCCAGATTAACTACAGGTATATGATCAGAAATACATTATGTTTAAAACTTGACTATTCGGTTTTGATTGACTGTAATGTGTTTTATCATCTATGTTATGCTACATATTACTAACGCATGGTATGTAGTATGGTATCCTATGTATTATAATGGTTCTCAATGCAAGTTATCCTGTATATTGTGTACTGCTATTTACTCTGTAATACTAGCTATTTTCAGCCAAGGGTAATAATGTTTAATCTCTACTTTTCAATTTTAGTTACTACTAACTACTTAAATATAGCTTTCTCTGTCCAGGGAGAGTGTGGTAGAAGATGATGATGATACTGTATGTGTGTCTGCGTGTGTGTGTAATAATACTAATACTACTACTAATAATAATCTATCTATCTATTCTGACATACGGAGCCCTGTATGTTAATTTAAGAGTTAGAATTAGAGTTGAAGGAGCCCACTACCCAAACGGTGAAGCAGACTAGCGAACGAGCGAGTGGGCAAACCATCTCGCCCCATACCAGCATGCTAGCCTTCACACCTCGATGACCGATGCTATGACGTATGATCGACGCCAGGAGCTGTGAGTGGACCACGCACCTGTTATGCGAATCGAGGAGCTATGATTGGAGCAGGCATCACCCGCCGCCTCCTGATTCGTTCCTACACCATCATTGTTTGGTATATAAGACCCGAGTTGTGGGCATTCAAATCAGTCTCATTTGGAGTTGGGGAAGGTGAACTTGCAGCTGGAGGAAGACGGGGTGAAGTATTATAATGGGATTGTGACTGTCAGTCAGATTATATAAATGTGTGTTAAGTGTGTTCGGTGTAAACACTTATGTTATGTTGGTTAGTGAGATATGTGATTGGGAATTAACGTGAACACTACTATTATGAGTTTAACTATTTGATTGGGAATTAACGTGAACACTACTATTATGTGTTCAACTATTTGATTGGGAATTAACGTGAACACTACTATTATGTGTTTAACTATTTAATTGGGAATTAACGTGAACACTACTATTATGTGTTTAACAATTTAATTGGGAATGAACGTGAACACTACTATTATGTGTTTAACTATTTGATTGGGAATTAACGTGAACACTACTATTATGTGTTTAACTATTTAATTGGGAATTAACGTGAACGCTACTATTATGTGTTTAACTATTTAATTGCGAATTAACGTGAACGCTACTATTATGTGTTTAACTATTTGATTGGGAATTAACGTTAACGCTATTATTATGTACTTCACTATTTTAGTTGACTAACTTGTGGACTAAAGCAACTCTTTAAGTAATTGGGTTATGATGAAAGTAATACTATTGTTTTATATTAATACTTACGAGTTGTTTCATTTTCTTTGAATTAGGCTTACATTGCTTAATGGTGCTTAGTACGGTGATGCTATTGTCTCGTATTAGTAATATCGCCTTAGACTAACATGGCTGTGTTAATATTACTTCTAGTGATTTCCTAAGCTGAAGAAAATTCTTTTGCTTCAAAATATTATATTTTGCTTTTCATATTATTTGAGTGAGACCTGAATCGAATCTATGAAACGATCCTGTAACTTTATTTACTCATAATCAAACCTCAATGTTACGTGGTTAAGAAATACATTTAACTAATTATTAAATATATATCTAACTTTTTGTGTGACTTTGATATTACTCCTGATGATAATAATAATATAATACTATTAACGTAAGACAAGAACCAAGAATAATTACATTAAATATAAATAAAAGGACATTTTTTTTTTTTTTTTTTTTTAAGAGACAATGAACGGAGGAAGGAAAAACACAGATAAAACAAAAAGGTCCATGTGCCTAAAGGCATCCTCCATTCATAAAATGTTTGTAACAACTGGATTTAAACATTTGTTGATTGTAAGTTTGTGGAAAGCAATTCGAGGGAAGTGAATTCCAAAGAGTAGTAGCTCTGGGGATAAATGAATTCTGATAAGCAGAAGTTCTGCATTGTGGAGGAGAAAGTGTAAATTCATGGGCGCTCTCAGCTGCCCTAGTTCTACGGGGAAAGATGTGGAGAGGCGGCACAATTGAAGCAAGTTCCTCGGAACAATTGCTGTGAAAATATCTGTAGAATAATGCAAGGGATGCAACGTTTCTTCGTATGGCTAATGTAGGAAGGTCCTGTGTGATTGCAGGGTTATTGATTAATCTAATAGCTTTATTTTGAATTTTGTCCAACTGCCTCAATGCAACCACTCCACTTCCACCCCACAGAGGTGAACAGTAATCCATCTGAGACCGCACATGACTTTTATATATTACGGCCAACTGCTCGTCAGTGAAGAATTCTCGAACTCTGTACAGGAGTCCCAGTTTTTTAGAGGCATTCTTAGCAATGCTTCTAACATAATGTGTCCAGCTCAAGTTAGTAGTTAATGTTACACCGAGAATGTCAATACTAGGGGAAGTGGGAATATTTACATCATTAAAAAATATATGGGAGTCCGTGAGATTCTGTCGGTTAGAAAATTGAATGTACTTGGTGTTCTGTGCATTAAAGGAAACTAGATTCTCTTGTCCCCATTCATTAATTCTAGAAAGGTCCTGGTTCAGAGAAATTGCAGTATTGCAGTGTTTACATATAAGAAAACTATCTATTCATTTCAAAAAGGGTAAGAGACAGAAATATTCTTACTTTAATATTTATCTTTCAAGACTTTTTATAAAATTAATAGTCCTTCTTTAGCTATAACTTATTGGGTTCATAACCATAGCCTACTAAGCTTCGGTTAAATAATAATTCTTTATAAATACTACATGACTTTAATTAGTTTCAGTATTTTTCATAATTAAAGAGTATCAGTCAATAAAGGATATTAAGTCCTAAGATCCAAAATGAAAGGAAGCAACAACAGGAAATTATTTTATTAGATTTTACTTTTGTTTTGCCTTCAGCGGACTGATACCTTAATATACATCTCTGTGCTATCTAGATTCATCAAGTTAACCACTTGAGGATCAAGATACGTAACACTATTTATCTATATATTGCCTGGCGCCGTGATCCCCGAAGGGGTGGCTACGAACGAACCGCCCCCATGCACCTCTGTCCCCAGTAAGTCGACGCCCCTACTACTACTACTAACAATATTAATAATATTAATAATACACTTAATAATAAAAATAATAATAATAATCAATTTATTTCGAGCCGACAGCCAATGAGGCTGAAAATACATAGCCTTAACCTAGACTTTATCCTAAGGGATCAACAGACAGATCCTGGCTGTTAACGAGGCCGCCTACATACCCCTGAGGGAGTAGGACGTAGGCTGGAGACTTTGTGAGTCCTCCGAGATGGTCCGTCCAGACCTAGTCTTCACGGCCAGGGAATGTTTTGAGAAATTCCCCTGCTGGCGCGTGCGATCAAACCTCCGACACCATAGCGAGCGCTCCTAATACAGTAACTAAACAAGCTCGGCTACCGTGTATGTGTGTGTGTGTGTGCGTGCGTGCAGTATGAATGTACAGTTGTCCACGTAAATGTTGTTACTTACCGTGATCTTATACATACATATAATGCTACGATTGAATTACGAGTGTAGTTTTTTATGCAGTGGGAAACTCATCTTATTAGTCAACTGACAATTTAAAGATACCACACTCACAGTTAATTCATACTACTTTCCTATCATACGTAACATCACAACAAGAAACATAAATTATGTTAGCAACTGTACAGTACGTCCTTCCTCCCCTCGTCCCCCTTTCCAAACTCCAATACTTGTCCCAACTATTCCCGACTCTCCACCACAATTAATTAAACAAGGAATATCGTACTACCTGGAAATCATCGGTTATCGAGGATAATATCAATATAAAGGCGGTCCCATAATGCTCCAAGTATTCTCAACAACACCAGGGCTTACAAATACTGGAGGCTACGTAAGAGTTACGGGTAAGAATTTAGCTTGGGTGATATAGGACATCAATGTAGAATCTAGGATTCTGTAAAAGGGTTAATTCCTCAGCAGAGAAGAAACTTTGAGAAGCTATTATTCCGGTTAAGGTGCCACTTTATTTCGTTATTTGTACAGCTTATTCGAGTTATATATGTTTGTTTAATTAATTAATTTATGTATTTATTTGTTTATGCATATGAGGGAGACAAAAGGCAAAGGTGCCTGTCACAAGTATATCCCCAAAAGTTGAAAGAGTGAGAGCCAAATTCAAGGTACTGTACGTTAGACTCAAAATGTCTGGACACACTGTACGAGTGTCTCCCCCAAAACCAAAAGAGTAACAGAGAGCCAAATTCAAGGGTCTAAATACCTGGACACACAAAGTTTACAGCAGTTTTAGTCATAGGATGAAGGAAAGATTGATTGGGGAAGAGAGTTCCAGAGTTCATTTGTTGAGTAGAAGAAAGACTGAGAAAATTTGCCAATTCATGGGTATGAGAGCTGGACAGAATAGGAGTGGTACTGTGTTGAAAGGCAGGTGCCTCGCACTCGCCGCAAGGGAGGGGGTATGCACTGAGAGAGCTCTGAAGCACGCTGATTGTTGTAATAGCGATAGAAGAGTGAAAGAGATGCAACATTGCGGCATGTAGAAAGAGATTGTATGGTATTAGTAAGAGGATGTGAGTTGATTAGAAAAAATTGTTTTGACTTTACTCTTTCAAGAACTGCGGCATGGGTGATACATCCCCACACATGCGAACAGTACTCAATACATGGGCACAATGTGCCCCTGTACAGAGCAAGAAGTGTGCGGGGGTGAAGAACCCACACAGGCTGTTGAGCACACCTAACTTCTTGAAGCTGCGTTAGCAAGAGGGGTAATATGATCTTTCCAAGAAAGGTCAGAAGAAAAAGAAACACCAAGAATATTAAGAGAAGATGAAAGGTTAATGTGTGTGTTGTTGAAGAGTAAGAGATAGTCATATGGACAAATCTGATGGGTAGATAAGAGAAATTGGGTTTTGAGAGATTGAAAGTAACAAGATTTGTTCTGCCCCAATCAGAAATAATTGATAGATCAGACGATAAACATGCTATGGCCTCATCACGTCAGTTTTAGAGTGATTGCATACTGGGTCATTGTGGAAATCTAGTTGAATAGTGTAAGTGAGAATCATCAGCATATGAGTGGATAGGACTGGAGGTGAAGTTTAGAAGATCATTAATGACTATAAAAAAGAGAACTGGAGACAGGACAGAACCCTGAGGAACACTGGAGTTGATAGGTTAACCCGTACTGTACCGTATGATATAGTAATAAAAGTCCCCAGCAGTCCCAAGCAATGTGGCAAAAATGGCAGGAGAGACCACCTATCCACCTCCAAAGATGAGGCAACAGTGGCTCTTGTCACCCTTCAGTGGGTCTTATATATAAGCTGAGAAGTGCTGCCAACACGGGAGCAGTGCTCAAATGGTCGTGGTAACTGGTACAGGGTTGTACAGGCAGTTACAAGGAAAGTACATTACTGATGGATATACAGTATACGTCGCTGGGACTGGGGAGTTACTTACCTACTGACGTATATATACGGTGCTGGGATTGGAGGGGTTAAGGAAGCAAGCGATGACCGTCCACAACCGCAGCTATGGAACGGCCAGAAAAGAAATTAGAGGCAAAGGAACAGATGGAGGAATAGAAACCGAAGGAGGGTATCTTAGAAATTAGAGATTTGTTCAATACTCTATCAAAGCCTTTTGATATGTCTAGTGCAATAGAAAAGGTCTCACCGAAGTCCGGAAGGGAGGATGACCGATTGTTAGTAAGATAAGAAAGACCACCAGTGGAGCAGCCCTTAACCCGTACTGTACCAGCGACGGCGAATCGCCGTCAGTAAATAAAGTCACTCACCTGTATCAGCGACGGAAGATCGCCGTCAGTAATATACGGTCCTTGTAACTGCCTGTATCGAGCGGTACATGGCGCCATGACTTGTATGCACTGCTGTTGGACGTTTGCAACACTTCTCAGCTTATATCCAAACTCCCACAGGCTGGCTGGCTCAGTATACCTCTAACATTTGAGGTGGAAGTGTGTTCTCTGTCGACTCTAAAGCCAATGTTGCCACATTGCCTGGTACTGAAGGGTACATTTATGGAAATACGCTCTGGTACAGAAGGAGTTAAGGAAACCAAACTGGTGATCTGAAAGTAGACAATGGGAAGACAAATACTTAAGATATTTTGAATTATGAATAATTTCAAATACTTTGGATGTGCAAGAAATTAGAGCCATTAAATGACATTTGGAAGGTTGAGAACGGTTACCCTTCTTTAGGCCAGGTTGAATGAGAGCAAACTTCAAGTAAGAAGGGAAGACGTTAAGTTAAAGCAGAGACAAAAGAGTTTGCCTTGGCAATGAGTCTGCATGGTAGAACAGTTTTTAAGTACAACAGGAGGAACACCCTCCGGCCCGTATGCCTGCCTTCATAGTATCTAGCCCAGAGAGGGCAGAAAGTACATCCTTCTACCTTTCACAGAAAATGGGGAACTATTGGGGCCTCAGGGCCCATACAAATATCACAACCCACACACTCACACCTTCCCATGATAATGCCCACATTGCCTCCTGCACATCAACACACATCGCCTGCCGAACAACAACCTTTCGCACCCTACATATACACAAACCCTGCTGCACATCTCCCCACACCTCCCCAGACCCAGAAAACACACACATTAATCCCATCTATGGCCATTGACCACCCTACTGCTGTTGATCAAATACAATTGCAGGATGAACGTAGGATGCAACAAGCCCCCATATCAGGCTCCCCTTCCACATCCTCTCCCCCCTCACCACTGCCACTTGCCCACCTACAACCGACCCGTAACTCCACCCCCCTGCAGGCCTCACCCACCCATACACCAAGCCCACTATCACCCACAACCACACTTAGCTCACCACATAACCCCTTGCAGCCCCAGCCACACCTACTGGGGTTGTCTACACCAGTGTGCAGATATTATCTGGAAAGAAGGTGCTACTTTGGTCAAAAGGGCGAATATAATGGGAATTCATGTAGATTTGCTCATCCCAAAATTTGCAACAACATAACCAGTCATGGAAAATGTAGATTTGGTAAAACCTGCAAATACCACCACCCATCCCTTTGCAAGACATCACTTGAGAACAAGACCTGCTACAATATGAAATGCCCAGCTTTTCATATTAAAGGGACTTGGAGATATGCTAGACCTAACACGAATGGTAGCCCAAAAAACTCTCTAGCTATGCGAGGACGAGACAGAAGAAAAAGGCAAGGAGGGAAAGGGCAGATGAAGATGAAGAGACTGAGGGAGATGGAAGAGCACATAGAACACCTCGAGCACCTCCTGGCCTCCCAAGAGTGGCCAATACATCCCGAAGACTATTAGGTACACATAGTGCTCCAAACAATCCCTCCCCAATCTTGTTTGCAAATATCCAAGGCCTAAAAAATAGAACCACAAACAAAGTACCATTTATTAGGGGCCTGCTAGAAGAAGGAAACGCTATATTTGCGGCTCTCACAGAAACTCACATTAAAGATCAGGAAGATAGTGAGGTATGGATTCCTGGTTACAACCTACATAGGGCGGACAGAACGCATAGATCACATGGAGGTGTAGCCTTGTACATACAGGACTCACTGATATGTACTGAATTCCTAAATAACAGTAATGAAGTGGTGGAAATACTTGGAGTTAAAATAGAATCCCTAAATTTAGCAGTTATAGTTACATACAGGCCTCCAGACTCATCCCAAGAAGAATTCAAAACCCAGCTCAACAAAATAAAATCAGAAGTGGAAACCCTGGGGAACCCAACACCAAATATTATATTGCTAGGAGACTTTAACATACCAAACATTAAATGGAGACAACTAGAAAACCAGTTAGTGGCAAATAACACCGGAGAAGCAAATACTAATACGAGAGAGCTTTTTGAACTTTGTGATTTTTTTAGTCTTACCCAACATATTGCTGAACCCACACGGAAAAACAATATCTTAGACCTGGTCTTCACTAACAACGACTCTCTAGTACACAGCATTAACATATCGGACACAACATACTCAGATCATAAATTAATTGAGATCAAAACAACCTTAGAAAGTGTAGAGACAACCTCAGAATCGAGAACAAAAACCGGCCCCTTCAGTAAATTTAACTTCAATAACAAAAACATTAGGTGGGAAGAGGTAAATCAAGAAATGGAGGAAATAGACTGGGAAGATTTAATGGATAACCTGACACCAGCAGAATGTCTAGTCTTAATAACAGAAACCACGACCCAAATCTGTAGCCACCATATACCTGCAAGACAAACAAAACGAAGAAGCAAACAAGATCGGGAAAGGAGCAGGCTGTACAGAAGAAGAAAATTACTCACACAAAGACGCACACATCAAAATCTACAGGATAGGCAAAAGGTCGAAATAGATAGAGAAATTGTGGAAATTGAACAAAGGCTAAGAATATCATATGAACTACAACATATGGAAGAGGAGAGGAAAGCTATTGCAGGTATAAAGGAAAATTCCAAATACTTCTTTTCATACGCCAAACAAAAGGCTAAAACAACATCAAACTTCGGCCCACTGAGCAAAGGGGATGGCTCTTTCACAGGGGACAAAAAGGAAATGAGCGAACTCTTAAGCAGGCAGTATAAAATGGCATTCAGTGAGCCTGATGAAACAAAAGTCATCAGAGACCAAAATATATTTTTCATGGAAACCTCCCCCACGGAAACCCCTCAGATGCTGGATATTGATTTCGGTCCAAAAGACATAGAAGAGGCCATTTCCAACATGCCATCCCACTCAGCACCAGGCCCGGACTCATGGAATTCGATCCTAATGAAAAAATGTAAGGAAAACCTCTCAAAACCCCTGGCTATAATGTGGAAAAGGAGTCTAGACACTGGTGACATACCAGATAGCTTGAAAAACGCAATAATTGCCCCACTGCATAAAGGAGGGAGTAAAGCACTACCAAAAAACTACCGCCCGGTAGCTCTAACCTCTCACATCATTAAAGTTTTCGAGTGAGTCCTGCGAAGCAAAATTTCAACATTCATGGAGACAAATGAACTACACAACACCGGTCAACATGGGTTCAGAGCGGGAAGATCATGTCTCTCACAACTTTTGGAGCACTATGACAAAATTCTTAAAGCGCTAGAAGAAAAGAAAAACATGGATGTCATTTACACCGATTTTGCTAAGGCATTTGATAAATGTGACCATGGTATAATAGCCCACAAACTGAAAGCAAAAGGTATAACTGGGAAAATCGGACGGTGGATATACAATTTCCTCGTAAACCAAAAACAATCGGTAGCAGTAATCCAAGTCACTTCTGAGCCAAAATGTCAAAAGCTCAGTGCCCCAAGGAACAGTGCTAGCGCCCCTTCTGTTCCTCATACTATTTTGCGACATAGATACCAACACCAGACACAGTACGGTGTCGTCTTTTGCTGATGACACAAAATTAAGCAAGATAGTAAACGCACAAAAGGACACGGGCCGACTGCAGGAAGACATGAATGTAGTGTTCCAGTGGACCAGGGAAAACAACATGCAATTCAATGAGGAAAAAATTCCAATTAATACGGTACGGAGATAATAATGGTGTTAAAGAAATTACAAATTACTTAACAGAATCTAACCACATAATATACCTTGGGGTATTAATGTCTGAAAATATGGGTTTCAAAGTACATAACCAGGTCAAAGTGGCGGCTGCGAAACGTCTAACGGGTTGGATTCTGCGTACTTTTAAAACACGCGGTGAATTGCCTATGATAACGCTCTTCAAATCTCTAGTGCTACCGCGGCTTGAATACTGTAGCGTATTAACAACCCCATACAAAGCAGGTGAAATAAATGACGTAGAGAGTGTACAAAGAAATTTCACTTAGCATATAAGTTCGATAAAACATCTACACTATTGGGAGTGTTTAAGAGCACTGAATCTGTACTCACTGGAACGTAGAAGAGAACGTTACCTAATAATATACACATGGAAAATCGCAGAGGATTTAGTACCAAACCTACATACTCCGATAGTCATGAAATTCAGTGATAGGAGAGGCTGGGAATGCGAAATCCCCCGGATGAATAACAGGGGTGCTATGGGCTCTCTGCGAGAGGGCTGGTTATCACACAGAGGCCCACGTCTCTTCAACAAACTCCCACGGCGAGTAAGAGACATGAGGGACATCTCGATAGACAACTTCAAGAGAGCCCTAGATGTCGAACTGCAAAAAGTGCCAGACGAGCCCATCCTCGCAAGGGAGCGAGCTGTCGCTTCAAACAGTCTACTGCACCAAATCACCACCCATAACGAGGGGCGTCGCGCTCCTTGGTGCCGCTAGAGGAGCGGCGAACACATCCAAAGGTATCCAAAGGTAATGTATCTCTAGGCTCAAGTTTTTCCCAAAAGCCCCGTGAGATAGATTGATGGATAGATAGAGATAGACTGACCACTGTCTAAAATATATAGTATATGGTACTAAATCGTGTACCAATCATTGTTAAGGCCGGGTCACCTCGTTGGGATCAAATGGTCTGTGTGGTCACAGTATACAATATATGTAGTACACACACACACACACTCACATTCTCGCTCTCTCTCTCTCTACCAAAAGTCATTATCACGGGTAAGATTATTGTGTTACATATGTAAAAATGAAAACCCTATTCATTAATTACAATAATTATAAGTTATTGATGTTGTTGTTGTTGTTGTTGTAGTTCCCCGGACTGTCTGGCCGAACAGCCCCGAGTTCGATAGACCGAAGCCGCTCCAGATGTTCGGGCCCCCGAACAGGCCAGGGTGAGAAATAATTTGGCTCTGAGAGGGCAGCGGGGAAGGGGATCATCAGCCCACAGGCTTGAACACCCGGGCCAATGCCCCCACCGTCCGCAGCCTCCCTTGCAGTACCACCCAATCGGGCGATCTCGCCAGAACCTAGAAGGGAAAATGGTACAGGAAAAGAGACAGACAGAAAAGGCTAAGGTTGGGTAGAGGTTGCCAAACCTAACTCTGGATAGGACCAGCCCTCACATTTGTTGTGGCTGTTGCTGTAGTGGCAGTTGTGGTGATGGTAGTTGTGGTTATTGCTGTAGTGGTAGCTGTAGTAATGGTAGTTGTGGATGTTGTTGTGGTGATGGTAATTGTGGTGGTAGCTGTAGTTGTGGTTGTTGCTGCGGTGGTAGTTGTGGTGATGGTAGTTGTGGTTAATGCCTTCACAAATTTCTATGACAGAGCTCCAGAGTATCTAAAGAGTGATTTTGTTAAAGCAAATGAGAGGAGTGGACATAATACAAGAAACAAGATGTTTAATTTTAAGGTCCCGAGAATCCAAGGACAGGGTAAGCAAACATTCTTCTTCACTGCCATCAAAGACTGGAACGACCTACCCCAGTCAGTCCGTGAAAAGAGAACACTGTATTCCTTCAGACGTAGCCTGAAGGAACACCTGAACCGGACAGCTGCGAGAAGGGAGCACCAAGCTTATGTCTTTTTTTTTTTTTTTTTTTTTTTTTCTATATTCCAACTACTCCCTCTCGGGCATAGGCTGAGAGCCTGTACATTCCACCGCTCAACACGGTGAAGCCCGTGAGGTCTTGTTCCAGTCTGGGGAGTGAGACATGTGAAGCATCCTTCATGGCTCGAAGCAGCTCCATCTCTGAAGCGGCTGGTTGCTTCGCTCAAGTGCTTCACCGTCTCACCCTCCAGACTCAGACCCTCACTCTCAGAACGCCACCTATTGAGCAGTCTACTACTAAATACGACATAAGAGATAGGCAAACCAAACTGAAATGATTACTGATTACGGATTACTGATATTTACTATAGGATGTAAGGTATCTTAAAATAACCCCCTAGAAATACTTTCTCTAAAGTATCTATTTTTTTTATCCTCCCCTTTTCCCCAGCTAACCTAATCCCACAAGGACCCCAATGGAAATACGCCTAACGGCCTTATTGGGCTATCCTTAGTTGGAATTATGCAAAGCTGGTACATGTCATATTGTAACATACTATGTGGTACCAACTCTGTAAATTGCTAACTGAATAAATATTATTATCTATCTATCTATTGCCGGACGCCTTACTCCCCTTACGAGGGTGGCCATACACAGAATGCCCCCAAGCGGACCTATTCCCTGTGAGAGGGACAACCCGAGCCAGTTTAGTGAAGGACGTACAGGATTGACCACTCAATTTAGGATCCGTCCAACTCCGAGGCCCTCTTGTGTATCTTGTTAGCACTATTTTTCTACAGTGGTGTTCGGATAATCCATCCACTAACCTGCCTTACCCTTAGGTAAGCAGTACGGATTTGTATCAGGTTTACTCCCCTAGACAGGTTGCCAACCAAGGCTGACGAGTCCCATCCACCCGGATTTGTATAAGGTTGTCTCCCCTAGATGAGTTGCCGACCAAGGCTAACGAGTCCCATCCACCCGGGATAATTATCATTATAATTATTATTATTATTATTATTATTATTATTGTTGTGGTGGTAGCTGTAGTGATGATAGTTGTGGTTGTTGCTGTGGTGATGGTAGTTGTGTTGGTAGCTGTGGTGATGGTAGTTGTGGTTATTGCTCTGGTGGTAGCTGTGGTGATGGTAGTTGTGGTGGTAGCTGGGGTGATGGTAGTTGTGCTGGTAGCTGTGGTGATGGTAGTTGTGGTTATTGCTCTGGTGGTAGCTGTGGTGATGGTAATTGTGGTGGTAGCTGTGGTGATGGTAGTTGTGGTGGTAGCTGTGGTGGTAGCTGTGGTGATGGTAGTTGTGGTAATGGTAGTTGTGGTGGTAGCTGTGGTGATGGTAGTTGTGGTGGTGGTAGGTGTGTTGGTGGTTGTGGTGGTAGCTGCGTTGGTGGTAGGTGTGGTGATGGTAGTTGTGGTGGTAGCTGTGGTGATGGTAGGTGTGGTGGTAGCTGTGGTGATGGTAGTTGTGGTGGTAGCTGTGGTGATGGTAGTTGTGGTGGTAGCTGTGGTGATGGTAGTTGTGGTGGTAGCTGTGGTGATGGTAGGTGTGGTGATGGTAGCTGTGGTGATGGTAGCTGTAGTGATGGTAGTTGTGGTGGTAGCTGTAGTGATGGTAGTTGTGGTGGTAGCTGTGGTGATGGTAGGTGTGGTGATGGTAGTTGTGGTGATGGTATCTGTAGTGATGGTAGTTGTGGTGGTAGCTGTGGTGGTGGTAGGTGTGGGGGTAGCTATGGTGATGGTAGTTGTGGGGGTAGCTGTGGTGATGATAGTTGTGGTGGTAGCTGTGGTGATGGTAGGTGTGGGGGTAGCTGTGGTGATGATAGTTGTGGTGGTAGCTGTGGTGATGAAAGTTGTGGTGGTAGTTGTGGTGATGGTAGTTGTGGTGGTAGCTGTGGTGATGATAGTTGTGGTGGTAGCTTTGTTGATGGTAGGTGTGGGGGTAGCTGTGGTGATGGTAGTTGTGGTGGTGGTAGTTGTGGTGATGGTATTTGTGGTGATGGTAGTTGTGGTGGTAGCTGTGGTGATGGTAGTTGTGGTGGTAGCTGTGGTGATGGTAGGTGTGGTGGTAGCTGTGGTAATGGTAGTTGTGGTGGTAGCTGTGGTGATGGTAGGTGTGGTGGTAGCTGTGGTGATGGTAGTTGTGGTGGTAGCTTTGTTGATGGTAGGTGTGGGGGTAGCTGTGGTGATGGTAGTTGTGGTGGTAGCTGTGGTGGTGGTAGGTGTGGTGGTAGTTGTGGTGATGGTAGTTGTGGTGATGGTAGTTGTGGTGATGGTAGTTGTGGTGAGGGTAGTTGTGGTGGTAGCTGTGGTGATGGTAGGTGTGGTGGTAGCTGTGGTGATGGTAGTTGTGGTGGTAGCTGTGGTGATGGTAGGTGTGGTGGTAGCTGTGGTAATGGTAGCTGTGGTGATGGTAGGTGTGGTGGTAGCTGTGATAATGGTAGTTGTGGTGGTAGCTGTGGTGATGGTAGGTGTGGTGGTAGCTGTGGTAATGGTAGTCGTGGTGGTAGCTGTGGTAATGGTAGTTTTGGTGGTAGCTGTAGTAATGATAGTTGTGGTGGTAACTGTGGTGATGGTAGTTGTGGTGGTAGCTGTGATGATGGTAGGTGTGGTGGTAACTGTGGTGATGGTAGTAGTGGTTGTTGCTGGCATGGTAGCTGTGGTGATGGTAGGTGTGGTTATAGCTGTGGTGATGGTAGTTGTGGTGGTAGCTGTGGTGTATGGCAGTTGTGGTGGTAGCTGTTGTGATGGTAGTTGTGGTGGTAGGTGTGGTGATGGTAGTTGTGGTGGTAGGTGTGGTGATGGTAGGTGTGGTTATAGCTGTGGTGATGGTAGGTGTGGTTATAGCTGTGGTGATGGTAGTTGTGGTGGTAGCTGTGGTGATGGTAGGTGTAGTTATAGCTGTGGTGATGGTAGCCGTGGTGGTAGCTGTGGTGATGGTAGGTGTGGTTGTTGCTGAGTTGGTAGCTGTGGTGATGGTAGGTGTGGTGGTAGTTGTGCTGATGGTTGGTGTGGTGGTAGCCGTGATGGTAGTTGTGGTAGATGTGTTGATGGTAGTTGTGGTTGTTGATGGTTGTTTTTATTTGTCCAATGTGGATGTGGGAGACAAAATGGAAAACTGCCTGTGACGAATGCCTTTCCTAGAGTTGAAGGAGTGACAGGGCCAAAATCAAGGAATGTTCGAGCTAAAATGTCTGGACACTGAGTTTGAAACAATTCAAATCATAGGATGAGGGAAAGATGAATTCAGGGAGTGAGTTCCAGAGCTAAGCTGTTGAATAGAAGAAAGATTGGGAGAGTTGTACAGAGTAGGTGTGGGATTGTGTTGCAAGACGGGTACTACGTACCCTGCATAGAGGAGGTGGTATACACTGAGAGAGCCCTGAGGAACACTGATTATTGTAGTAGCATAGAATAGCGAGAGAGGTGCAACATTGTGGCGAAGAGAGAGATAGATTGCATAGGGTCAGTGAATGGTCGGGAGTTAATGATACGAAAGGCTTTCCTTTCTACTTTGTCTAGAAGTGCTGTGTGAGAGGATCATCCCTACACATGTGAATAATACTCAATACAAGGACACACTGTGCCCCTCCCTGTACAGAGCAAGAAGCTGTTCATGGGTTGAGAACCCCTTGAGGCGGTTGAGCACACCCAGCTTCTGGGAGGCTGCCTTAGCAAGAGTGGTGATATGGTCCTTCCAAGAGAGACCAGAAGAAAAAAGAGACACCAAGAATATTGAGAGAAAATAAATGGTTGATTTAAGTATTGTTGAAGTATAAGGGATTGTCTTCTGGGAGTTCACAGTGGGTAGGTAGATGGAGAAATTGGGTTCTGGAAGCAATAGAGGTAACAATTTTATATTTGCCCCAATTGGATATGGTAGTTAGATCAGAAGATAAGTGTTGTATGGCTTTGTTTTTGAGGGATTGCTTGCTGGGGCGTTCTGGAAACTAGTTGAGTAGTATAAGGTACAGTCGTCTGCATATAAATGGATAGGACTGGAGTTACAGTTGAGAAGATTATTTATGAAAATTACTGTAGAAAGAGAATTGGAGACAGGACAGATCCCTGAGTTGATGGGATGCCGAAGTGAACGATGGCCGTCCACAACCACAGCTATGGAACGGCCGGAGACAAAGACACAGATGGAGGGCTAGACACCGAAGGAGGGTAATTTAGAAATTAGAAGATTTGTGTCTGACTCTATCAAAGGCCTTCGATATGTCCAGAGCAATAGAAAAGGTCTCACCGAAGTCCCGAAAGGAGGATGACCAGGAGTTAGTAAGATATGAAAGAAGATCACATTGTAGAGCGACCCTTAAGGAACCCATACTGGCGATCTAAGAGTAGATTATGAGAAGGGAAATGCTTAAGAAATTTGGAAGTAAGAATAGTTAAACAAAATTTTAGAGATCCAAGAGATGATAATTGAAGGGTTGAGAGCGGTCACCCTTCTTTGGGACAGCTTGAATGAGAACAAACTTCCAGCAAGAAGGGAAGACGTTAGAGGAGAGACAGAGACAGCAGAGTTTGCCTAGGCAAGGAGTCAGCACGGATACATAGTTTTTAGTACAACAGGAGGAACACCATCCGGACCGTACGCCTTCTTAGTATTAAGCCCAGAGACGGTGGAAAGTACATCTTTAAAAGTGATTATGATATTAGGTGTAAGTAAGCGAGAGGGTGGTTGTTGATGCGGTGGTAGCTGTGGTGATGGTAGTTGTGGTTGTTCTTGTGGTGATGGTAGTTGTGGTTGTTACTGTGGTGGTAGCTGTGGTGATGGTAGATGTGGTTGTTGCTGTGGTGATGGTAGTTGTGGTTGTTGCTGTGGTGATGGTTGTTGTGGTTGTTGCTGTGGTGATGGTAGTTGTGGTTGTTGATGTGGTGATAGTAGTTGTGGTTGTTGCTGTGGTGATGGTACTTGTGGTTGTTCTTGTGGTAATGGTAGATGTGGTTGTTGTTGTGGTCATGGTAGTTGTGGTTGTTGCTGTGGTGGTGGCAGTTGTGGTTGTTGCTGTGGTGATGGTAGTTGTGGTTGTTCTTGTGGTAATGGTAGATGTGGTTGTTGCTGTGGTGATGGTAGTTGTGACTGTTGCTGTGGTGATGGTAGTTGTGGTTGTTCTTGTGGTAATGGTAGATGTGGTTGTTGCTGTGGTGATGGTAGTTGTGACTGTTGCTGTGGTGATGGTAGTTGTGGTTGTTGCTGTGGTGATGGTAGTTGTGGTTGTTGCTATGGTGATGGTAGTTGCGGTTGTTGCTGTGATGATGGTAGTTGTGGTTGTTGCTGTGGTGATGGTAGTTGTGGTTGTTGCTGTGATGATGGTAGTTGTGGTTGTTGCTGTGGTGATGGTAGTTGTCGTTGTTGCTGTGGTGATGGTAGTTGCGGTTGTTGCTGTGATGATGGTAGTTGTGGTTGTTCTTGTGGTAATGGTAGTTGTGTTTGTTGGTGTGGTGATGGTAGTTGTGGTTGTTGCTGTGGTGATGGTAGTTGTGGTTGTTCTTGTGGTAATGGTAGTTGTGGTTGTTGGTGTGGTGATGGTAGTTGTGGTTGTTGCTGTGGTGATGGTAGTTATGGTTGTTGCTGTGGTGATGTTAGTTGTGGTTGTTGCTGTGGTGATCGTAGTTGCGGTTGTTGCTGTGATTAATGGTAGTTGTGGTTGTTGTTGCTCCCTAAGCTGCCTGGCCGAACAGCCCCGAGTCCTTAAGGAAGGCCATGGCCACGGTCGGGTTTTTCCACAGAGCTCTCAAAGCGTGTAAATTGTGTTGTTGGCGTAAGTGGTTGTGTGAAATGCAGTCTTCTATGATGTGTTTAATGGTATGGGATGCTGTGTTACAACCCGGGCAGGTGTCGATGACGGAGTCATCCGGTCTCTTCTGATAGCTCAGAAGAGCTGGATGGTGTCCGCATCTCAGCCTGGCCAGGTGGACTCTGTCCTCGCGAGGAAGGGAGGATTCAGAAGGATGGATTTCGGGAGGTCGTGCTTGCAGCTGCGTGTTGTCTATGAGTGAGTGGATGGAACGGCGAGTGATATGAGTATGGATGTGCTTCCGGAAGTTGGTTTGGGGTGGGCAGGGAGGGAGAGAAGACAGTATTTGTGTGTGATAGGTGTGCTGGGTGTTGTTTTGATATTTCTTGGTGTCTGTGGGTGTGTTGCCATGTAGTACAAAGGAGGAGGAGTACAAAGGAAATCAAGCAACAACAGATCTAGTGACCCTTCTAGGTTGCTTGTCCTCCAAAACACTGAGGATCAAGTGACCAAACAGTGGTTTAGAGTGGGTAAGGGAACATTGGAAAGGGAACTACTGCCCTGCCACTAACGTGGCAGGACTAGGAAGTTAGTAGGGGACATATGGGTTAGTAACTGAGGGGAGGATAAAGTTATTCATTTACAAACGCAGTCAGTCGCGGGTTTGATGCGAGATATTTGTCTAGGCGGAATTTAAATGAATCAACGGTGCTGCAGTCTATAACGTCTCGGGGAAGCCCATTCCACAAGTTGACAACTCGATTGAAGAAGAAATTCTTAGATTCGTGCGAGTTAAAAGATTTACCAATAATTTTGCAACCGTTTCCCCGCGTGTAATTAGATTGGTCGATAGTGAAGTACTTACTACAGTTCATATTGTCGATGCCTTTGATGATTTTGAACACTTGAATTAAGTCGCCTCTTAATCTGCGCTGGGTTAAAGGAAATAGATTTAATTCTCTAAGACGCTCTTCGTATGGTTTGTTCTTTAGGCTAGGTATCATTTTGGTAACTCTACGTTGAACTCGTTCTAGCTTGTTTATATCTTTTTGGTAATAAGGGCACCAGGATTGAACGCAGTATTCCAGAAGAGGGCGGACTAAGGAATTGTAAAGGGTTAGGATAACTTCTTTGGATTTATGCTCAAATGACCTGCCTATAAAGCCAATTATTTTGTTTGCCTTCTTAACAACTTCTGAACATTGTTGACTCGGTTTTAGGTTACTCGATATTGTTACTCCCAGATCAGTTTCTCTGTTTACATTCTTAAGCTGAGTGCCATTCATCGAATAGTTTGCTTTCTCATTTAGGTATCCGACATGTAGTACTTTACATTTATCCGCATTGAAACTCATTTGCCAAATTTGGGCCCAACATGACAATTTATCTAGATTGTGTTGCATATCGTCAACTTGTTCTTTTGAGAGTACGCTATTTGCAATTTTTGTATCGTCAGCAAATTTTGAGATTGTGCAGGTGAGACCCTCATCTATGTCGTTGATGTAAATTAGAAAGAGAATTGGTCCTAGTACCGATCCCTGGGGTACCCCGCTACTTACATTGGTCCATTTAGATGCCTTACCGTTTATGACTACCCTTTGCTTTCTGTTGCTGAGCCAATTTTCTATCCATTTCAACACACCGTCTTGTATTCCATGCGCTTTTAGTTTTAGCAGTAAACGTTTGTGGGGAACTTTGTCAAAGGCCTTTTGAAAATCAAGGTATATAATATCTACAGCTTTACTCTCATCGTAGAGGTTGAGGATATCGTGGAAGAAGTCTAAGAGGTTTGTTAAACAGGAACGTTTTTTACGAAAGCCGTGTTGAGTATCTTTAACCCTTATTTAGCGGCGAGCAACATAAGTCGAGTTAAATAAAGCTGGACTATGTGGCGGCGCTCGACATAACTCGAGTGGCAATTTCAGCACGTAATGTGGCTGAGAGAGAGAGACAAGTGGTGGCAGGAGACTAGCGAGCGTATGACTGCTCCAGACCACCGCGGCGAACCTACTGACACAAATCTCAGCTCCCTCCTCCCTCTCTCACTCGCTACATACTCAATTATGTACTGAAAGTACCGAATTACCTGCTTTTTGCACTCGCGTTGCACGGTTATTGCAAGAAAACTATCCATCATACAAGGATCGTTATGGTGTCATTCGAAAGCTCTGTTTATGCCCTTTCAGGGATAGGTACTTGTTTTACGTTCTGGGTCTTATTTAGGCATTAAAATGATCACGTAAACAGCCCTATTTTGGCTAAAAACACCCCGCTGTGCGGTACACATAAATAAACCGCATAGGCCGCTCGTAAGGTGTTATTATGACCGTTTCTAGCATTTTACATACAACTGAGGTTAAGCTAATTGGACGATAGTTACTGGGTAGGGATTTGCTGCCTTTTTTGAATATCGGTGTTACGTTGGCTAGCTTCCACTGATCAGGCATAGTTCCAGTCTGCAAGGATTTATTGAATAGTAATGTCAGTGGTTTGGAGAGCTCATTCTTAGCTTCCTTTAGAACTCTAGGCGAGATTGTATCAGGTCCTGGCGTTTTATTTACCTCGAGTTTATCTAAACAATTCAATACTTCTCTCTCTGTAACGGTGATATTGCTTAGAACATCTGAATTATCAATCTGAATCGGCGATGGTGTAGGGATATCACTGAGGTCTTCTGTTGTAAAAACTGATGCAAAGAAGGTATTGAGGGCATTACTCATTTGTACTTCGTCTTTGGTGTATTCTCCTTTTTCATCGACTTACGGTCCAACAGTTGAAGTAACTACTTTTTTCTTTCTGATATAACTATAGAATTCTTTCGGGTTTGTTTTACTTTGATTCGCAATATGTAACTCTAAGGTCTTTTTACTTTGCTTAATTAACTTTTTGGCTTTGCGTCGTAGCTCTACAAATTTCACCCGTTCTTCGTCATTTTGTGAGGATTTTAATCTATCATTAGCAATTTTTTTAGCAAGCAGGCAGTTTGAAATATCTTTATTCCACCATTTGGGCTTATTATTATGGCCTGGACGCCGTATTTTCGATGGTATGCAGTCTTGCACTGCTTTTAGGTAAGTGGTTTCGAATAACTTCCAAGATGTATTTATGTCGTTATTGTTAATTAAAAAGCTCCAGTCAGTTTCTTTAAACATAGCTCTAAGTTTATGGAAGTTTGCTTTCTTGAAATTAGGGACTTTTTCGATGCTACTATTTGGTTCGTTACTAGTAAACTTTAAAGTGAAAGTTATCGTACGATGGTCGCTGTTACTGAATTCATCACCAACATTCAAATTCTCTATCAATTCTTCTTTTGTTGCAAGTACAATGTCAAGAACGTTATTACCACGGGTCGGCATTCGAACAAAGGTCGGCATTCGAACAAAATGCCGTGTAGTGGGTGGTGTTCATTCGTGGAGGCTGCTGCCAGGAATTGAGTGCATCTCATGTCTAGATGATCTTTGACTTTGAGGACTTTGGTTTCTTAATGTAGGTGATCTGTGGGTGTAGTAGCTGTGCATCCTGTGATGATTTTCTGGGCTTAATTTTGAATAGTCTGTAAGGTCTTATGAAGTGTTTCAGCTAGGTTAGAAGCCCAGGCCGGGCTTGCGTATTCCATAACTGATGTTATGTATTGTTTGTAGACTGTGGTGGTGGTTTCTTTGTTGTGTCCAAATTTCGTGTGGGCAAGTGATCTGAGGGCGTTAGGTCTGGGTGGCAGTTTCTTTTTCGTGTCTGTGGTGTGCTGTTTAAATGTAATTTGGGTGTCGTATGTTACTCCTAGGATTTTGGGAGTGTGTGTGTGTGTTAGGGGTGTGTTGTTTATGTTGAGTCCCGGGACGTAATCGTGCTCTCCTGTCCATGTTGTGAGGAGGTTTGCAGTGGATTTAGCTGGGCCTAAATTGAGTCTGTTTGTAGTGCACCATTCATGTAATGTGTCAAGATAGTCTTGAAGGAGTCTTGTTGCCGTGTCTGGGTTTTGGTGATGGTAGTTGTGGTTGTTGCTGTGGTGATGGTAGTTGTGGTTGTTGCTGTGGTGATGGTAGATGTGGTTGTTGCTATGGTAATGGTAGTTGTGGTTGTTGGTGTGGTGATGGTAGTTGTGATTGTTGCTGGGATGGGAGCTGTGGTTATGGTAGTGGTTGTTGCTGTGGTGATGGTAGATTTGGTTGTTGCTGTGGTGATGGCAGTTGTGGTTGTTGCTTGGGTGGTAGCTGTGGTGATGGTAGGTATGGTGGTAGCTGTGGTGATGATTAGTATGTTGGTAGCCGTGGTGGTAGCTTACCTACCAGCAAAATGTTTTCACTTCTACCTGTAACGATCCACTGACACCAACTAAAAGCATTTGCAAAATCAATTTTATGGTATACACATAATTATAAGCTATATAATTCAATATGCTTTCAAGGGTTCATATGAAAACCAGAGAGGTGCCACTTGGATAATTTAGCAATTAGCCCTTTGTATATTATAATGTGTTTTTACAGTTTATTTGCAAACGATTGTATACAGTTCAGGAACGATCTGTGGGAATTTTAAGGATAAAGACTGTCTCACTTTACCCTCTGATTTCCATATACCCTTCCTAATGTAAATAAACTCGTATAATAAATGCCATAATACAGAAAATATATGCGGCATCATATTGTTCTTCATGTCAAAGTGGTAATATAAACTGACTGTGCCACACAAATTCAATTCCTTATATTTCACTAGTCAATGTATACGGAGGGGTTAATCAAACTAACAACAATGATTACTTTAGACATATTCACATATCAGAATGATCTAGTGAGAGAAAAAAAATGATCTGACTTGAGCTATTTCAAAGTGTCATATGGG
This sequence comes from Paralithodes platypus, assembly GCA_032716605.1. NCBI lineage: Eukaryota > Metazoa > Arthropoda > Malacostraca > Decapoda > Lithodidae > Paralithodes > Paralithodes platypus. The sequence goes on from CM064530.1 coordinate 23,656,358, forward strand.
GTTGTGGGAGTTCATGAAGTGTGTGTAACAGAACGAAATAGAGAGAGAGAGAGAGTGTATGTGCGACAGCGCAGTATGAACGGTTACTCAAATTCGTGTATAAAGTAGGGATGTGTGTGGATTTAAGTATATACAGATGTACTGGGTCATAAAGGAGAATTATATATATACTGTATATATATATACCTATATACTGTATATACTGTATATAAAGTATTTATATATATATATAATTTTTGTTTCTATGTGATGAGGGAAACAAAAGGCATAACTGCCTGCAGCGAGTGCCTCCCCCAGATTTCAAAGAGTAACAGGGCCGACATCAAGGGACGTTCGAGCTAAAATGCCTGGACACACGGAGCTTGAAGCAATTTAAATCATAGGAAGAGGGAAAGACTGATTCTGGGAGAGAGTTCCAGAGCTCAGCAGTTGAATAGAAGAAAGTCTGAGAATAGCGTTTCACTCTTGGGTTGGAGAGTTGCACAGAGTAAGGGTGGGATTATGTTGCAAGGTGGGTACTATGTACCCTACGTAGAGGAGGTGGTATACACTGAGAAAGCTCCGAGGAACACTGATTATTGTAGTCGCGATAGAATAGTGAGAGAGATGCAACATTGCGGCGAAGAGAGAGAGATTGCAGAGAGTTGGTGAGTGGATGGGAGTTAATGATACAAAAGGCTTTCCTTTCTACTTTATCTAGGAGTGCGGTGTGAGAGGATCCTCTCCACACATGTGAACAATACTCAATACAAGGACGCACTGTGCCCCTGTACAGAGCAAGTAGCTACGCAGGGGTAAAGAACCCCTTGAGGCGGTTCAGCACACCCAGCTTCTGGGAGGCTGCCTTAGAGAGACTGGTAATATGGTCTTTCCATGTGAGAGCAGATGAAAAAGAGACACCGAGAACATTGAGGGAAGATGAAGGGTTGATTTTTGTATTGTTGAAGAATAATATATATATATATATATATATATATATATATATATATATATATATATATATATATATATACCAGTATATAATATATATATATATATATATACCTGTATATATATGTATATATATATATATATATATATATATATATATATATTCCGGTGCTATTCCTCCCTCTCCACCCCCCTCTCTCCTACTTATGCCTAATATCCTAATCTCTTCTAAAGATGTACTTTCTACCCTCTCTGGGCTTAATACTAAGAAGGCGTACGGTCCGGACGGTGTTCCTCCCGTTGTACTTAAAAACTGTGCTTCCGTGCTGACCCCCTGCCTAGGCAAACACTTTCGTCTCTGTCTCTCCTCTAACGTCTTTCCTTCTTGCTGAAAGTTTGCTCTCATTCAACCTATCCCAAAGAAGGGTGACCGCTCTCAACCCTCCAACTATCGTCCAATTGCTCTCATCTCTTGTATCTCTAAAGCTTTTTAAACTATTCTTGGTTCCAAATTTCTTAAGCATTTCTCTTCTCATAATCTGCTCTCAGATCGCCAGTATGGCTTCCTTAAGGGTCGCTCTACTGGTGATCTGCTTTCATATCTTACTAACTCTTGGTCATCCAACTTTCGGGACTTCGGTGAGACTTTTTCTGTTGCAATAGACATATCGAAGGCCTTCGATAGAGTTTGGCACAAACTTTAATTTCCAAACTGCCCTCCTTCGGTTTCTGTCCTTCCATCTGTGCCTTTGTCTCTAACTTCCTTTCCGGCCGTTCCATAGCTGCGGTTGTGGACGACCATCGCTCATTTCCTCATCCTATCAACTCCGGTGTTCCTCAGGGTTCTGTCCTATCTCCTATTCTCTTTCTAATTTTCATAAGTGATCTTCTCAACTGTACATCCAGTCCCATCCATTCATATGCCGACGACTCTACTTTACACCACTCAATTAGTTTTCCAGAACGCTCCAGCCAGCAATCCCTCAAAAGTAAACGTAATGAAGCCATAAAATGCTTACCTTCTGATCTAGCTACTATTTCCAATTGGGGTAGAGAAAACTTTGTTGCATTTAATGCTTCCAAAACTCAATTTATCCATCTTACTACCCGTCAGGAACCTCCAGAGGACTATCTCTTATTCTTCAACAATACAAAAATCAACCCTTCATCTTCCCTCAATGTTCTCGGTGTCTCTTTTTCTTCTGCTCTCACTTGTAAAGTCCATAACACCAGTCTCGCTAAGGCAGCCTCCCAGAAGCTGGGTGTGCTCAACCGCCTCAATTTGTTTTTTACCCCTGCGCAGCTTCTTGATCTGTACAGGGGCACAGTACGTCCTTGTATTGAGTATTGTTCACATGTGTGGGGAGGATCCTCTCACACCACACTCCTAGATAAAGTAGAAAGGAAAGCCTTTCGTATCATTAACTCCCATCCACTCACCAACTCTCTGCAATCTCTCTCTCTTTGCCGCAATGTTGCATCTCTCTCGCTATTCTATCGCTACTACAATAATCAGTGTTCCTCGGAGCTTTCCCAGTGTATAACACCTCCTCTACGTAGGGTACATAGTACCCGCCTTGCAACACAATCCCACTCCTACTCTATGCAACTCTCCAATCCAAGAGTGAAACGTTATTCTCAGACTTTCTTCTATTCAACTGCTGAGCTCTGGAATGCTCTCCCAGAATCAGTCTTTCCCTCTTCCTATGACTTAAATTGCTTCAAACTCCGTGTGTCCAGGCATTTTAGCTCGAACGTCCCTTGATTTCGGCCCTGTCACTCTTTGAAATCTGGGGGAGGCACTCGCTGCAGGCAGTTATGCCTTTTGTCTCCCTCATTCACATGCAAAAAAAAAAGCATACATCTTTATAATAATGTTATCACCTATTAATACTTTCACCTTGTTCTTGAATTCCAACCCGTTATCATTTAGAAGAAGCCAAGGGCAGGAAAACAGTCAGATGAGATGCGTTATGAGCGCATGAGCTACTTAATCGCTGTCTTCGTCTTAAGCAGGGCTAAGATGACTAATCTTGAGAAGAAATCAACACAAACTAGCAGATACTCCTAACTCTGGTGACTCCGCCGCAATTTAAAAAACTCCATACAAACCATGTTGAATGGATGTGAAGCCGTTGGGTATTCCTGGATTGGCACAGATCCGTCACAAGTACCTTTATGTTCGGCACAAGAGACATTTGGCTATGTGTTATTCAATTATCATTCCTCATTGTTTTTCAGTAATCCTTCTAGTCGCTTCCAGCGTTTTGTCCCGTCCTGGATGACCAGCTTGGGGGGCCTCATGCTGCTGCTGAAGAACGATGTGAGAGAGGGAATCCAGAATCACTGCACGTGGCGGTGTGTCTTTGTCATGGGGCAGAAGCCTAACCAGAACTCCATCCTGCAATTGGAACTGTATATGAGGAACTGGTAGCTCTGGGAGCACAGGGACATCCTCTGATTCCAGAAAGTAGATCACCATGTTCCATAGCGGATCCTTGCGTTGCTCGTCTCTCACTAGGTCTTCAGATAACTTTGGTATTGAAATCACTGGTGCCACTTGCACGTTTCGGGAGAGTGCATCGGCTGCCACATTTGATTTACCATTAATGTGGAAAAGTCTTTGGTTGAACTGTAGAAATGTCTCGTGCCACTGCGCTAATCGGCCAGTGAGATATTCACCACCTTTGAACACCTTCATTACCGGTTCATTGTCACTGTATGGGTCTATTTGGTAACCCAGAATGATGTCCTTGAAATTTTTCAATGCCCAAGCTACTGCAATTTCACACCCATTTCGTGGTGTGATTACTAATTTCAAAGTCATTTACCACTCTACTTGTATAGCCAATAACTTGCATTTTGCTGCATTCATCTGATTGCATTAGTACTGCTTCGAGCCCTTTGAGGGAGGCGTCCATACAAAGTGTGAATGGTTGATTGTAGGCAGGAAAGACCAGGAGAGGCATAGTCGTGAGTGCTGCCTTTAGGGTTTTGAAACCTTCTTCTTGCTCTGTGTCCCAAATGATTGGTGTGGCCTTTTTGAGCAGTTGGGTGAGAGGTCTTGCTAGGCTTGCATAATTCTTCACGTAAAAACAGTAATTGCCTGACAGGCCAATGAAATTGCGGATTTTTTTTACCGACGTAAGACGTGGGAACTTTTACACAGCACATAACTTATCATTTATGGTGTGTATTCCTTCATCGTGTACCTGTTGACCTAGGTCTGATCTTAATGCGTAATCCAGCCTTTTGTAGTCTATCTATGACTTATTTGAGTTTATCAAGATGAGATTGGATATCTTTGCTACTGACTATTATGTCGTCCAGGTATGCAAAGACTGAGTCACCCAAGAGGTCTGCAAACAGGTTGTTCATTAACCTTTGGAAAGCGAGGGTTGCATTTCCTAACCCGAACGGCAACCATTCTTCGTGAAATCAGTGATTTGTTGTTGATTTCTCATCCATTTCAACCTGCCAGTACCCACTGAGCAGGTCAAGAGTACTGAACATTGTATTCTTCTTGCCTATGCCTTGTAGTAACTCAGACAACATAGGCATCGGGAATCTATCAGGTATGGTTTCTTAATTTACTTTACAATAATCAATCACAGGGCGCCATGCTCCATCCTTTTTAGGTACCAGGGAGAGAGGGGAATTCCATGGAGAGGATGACTGTCGGATGTCCTTTTGTGCCAGCATGTCATCTACCATCGCTTTAACCACTTCCCACTGATATTGTGGCAAATGGTATGCGGTTGTATAAATGGGATTGGTTTCTGTCTTTTTTAATTTTTGTTTCTGTGAGTGAGGGAGGCAAAAAGCAGAAAACATTGTAGCGAGTGCCTCCCCCAGAGTTGGAAGAGTAACAGGGCCAAGATCAAGGGAGGTTCGAGCCAAAATGCCTGGACACTGAGTTTAAAGTAATTTAAGTCATAGAAGGAAAGACTGATTCAGGGAGAGTTCCAGAGCTCAGCAGTTGAATAGAAGATAGACTGAAAACACGTTTCACTCTTGGGTTGGAGAGTTGCTCAGAGTAGGGATGGGATTGTGTTGCAAGACGGGTACTACATATCCTACGTAGAGGAGGTGCATACACTGGGAAAGCTTTGAGGAACACTGATTATTGTAGTAGCAATAGAATAGCGAGAGAGATGCAACATTGCGGCTTAAGGAGTATGTAGTGTTTTATTTAGTCTGTTTTGCCTAGACGTTCTCTGGGGACTGCGACAAAGTCCCTGTATGATTCTAGTAGCTTCAGAAGAGATTCAGTTGCTTCTGGATAGTCTCCCTTCATCAGGTTTGCCTGATAGAATTTGTGGTGGACATCTTGGAAGGTACAAAGGAGTACAAAGGAGCACAAAGGAAATCAAGCAACAACAGATCTAGTGACCCTTCTAGGCTGCTTGTTCTCCAAAACACGGAGGATCAAGTGTCCAAACAGTGGTTTAGAGTAGGTAAAGGAACATTGAAATGGGAACTACTGCCCTGGAACTAATGCCCGTGGCAGGATTAGGAAGTTAGTCGGGGACAGATGGGTTAGTAACTGAGGGGAGCGGTGGAAGGAGCTTAGGTTACCTCATGACCGCTTGCCACGGTGGCCGTGGAGCTACTGAGATGTATTCCTTTGTACTCCACCCTCTCTCACTCGTTTCACACGTAATAATGTCAGAAAATTAACCGTATTTTACCGATTTTGCCCTTCGGTTGCACGATCGTTGCAAGACAACCAGTGATCGTAGAAACATGGTTCTGGTGTCATTGGAAAGCTGAATTAACGCTCTTTCAGGGATACATTCTTGTATTACGCTCTGGATCTTGTTTATGCATGAAAACGGGCACGGAAACAAGCTCGTTTACGGTAAAACCCCCCGCTGCGCGGCACAGTCAAATATACTCCACCACCCGCTCTTTGAGTGTTAAGTGAGTGTGGGAGGTGGACTCTGTAAGAGTTCATTGTTTCGGGCGATATCTCACTGGGGGGCCCAGGTTGAAGTAGGATATATTGGTGTGATATTAGAGGTGGTCGGGGCACCCTACCTCCACTAATATCACCCCGAGGTTAGTAGTCATATTAGGACACTGCCTTGTATTGTTAGATCATTATAATATGTATAAAATATTATGAGCAACTCTCTTGGGTTGAGAGTGGATTACCGTTGGCTAGTTTGCGCACGATTTAGTACTGTCGAGGGCGCGCATAGCCTGTTATGCTCGAAGTACACCTGCACTCTTGTTTCTTTGATGTCTGCTGGTAGCCTATGTATTTAACTGTTTTGATTATCCAACTCAGCATTGCTAATCCCGGTGTTGGTTTCGAGTTCTCGTAGCTAGTAAGTTACATGAGTATTTCGGTTTCATGTCATCTCAACCAGTAGACCATTTCAACCAGTAGCTCTCAAATAGTGCCAAATTAATCCAGACCAACCAAACCAGTGCCAAAATATAGTACTAACCTAACCTAACCTAACCCAACCTAACCTAACCGTATTGGTTGATTTGGTACTGGTTGAGAGCTACTGGTTGAAATGGTCTACTGGTTGAGTTGACCGGTCACCGAGTATTTCTGTTCTACTTATTAATCAGAATAGGAGCAGGGCAGTGTGCACCTTAAGCCCTGAGAAGAGCCTGGAAGCGTTCATAAAGCTCTTACCTGTTCCGTCGTGGTGTTGATTGGTAGAGAGAAAAGGTGCATTTCCACTAGTAATTATTTCTGTATACCGTCTCTAAGCAACTGAGGTCCAGATTCGTAACAATATATATATATAAATATATATATATATATATATCCTCCTTTCGGGACTTCGGTAAGACTTTTTCTATTGCACTAGACATATCGAAAGCCTTCGATAGAGTCTGGCACAAATCTTTCATTTCTAAACTACCCTCCTTCAGTTTCTATCCCTCCATCTGTGCCTTTGTCTCTAATTTCCTTTCCGGCCGTTCCATAGCCGCGGTTGTGGACGGCCATTGTTCACTTCCTCACCCTATAAACTCCGGTGTTCCTCAGGGCTCTGTCCTATCTCCTATTCTCTTTCTAATTTTTATAAATGATCTCAACTGTACCTCAATTCCCATCCATTCATACGCAGACTACTCAACCTTACACTACTCTATTAGTTTTTCAGAACGCCCCAGCCAGCAATCCCTCAACGACAAACGTAATGAAGCCATAGAACTCTTAAATTCTGATCTAAATACTATCTCCAATTGGGGCAGAGAAAACCTTGTTACCTTTAATGCTTCCAAAACCCAATTTCTCCATCTATCTACCCGTCCGGAACTCCCAGCGGACTATCCCTTATTCTTCAACAATAAAAAAATCAATCCTTCATCTTCTCTCAATATTCTTGGTGTCTCTTTTTCTTCTGCTCTCAGTTGGAAGGACCATATTACCAGTCTTTCTAAGGCAGCCTCCCAGAAGCTGGGTGTGCTCAACCGCCTTAGGGGGTTCTTTTCCCCTGCACAGCTTCTTGCTCTGTACAGGGGCATAGTGCGCCCTTGTATTGAGTATTGTTCACATGTGTGGGGAGGTTCCTCTCACACCGCTCTCCTAGACAAAGTTGAAAGGAAGGCCTTTCGTATCATTAACTCCCGTCCACTCACCAACTCTCTGCAATCTCTCTCTCTCCGCCGCAATGTTGCATCTCCCTCGCTATTCTATCGCTACTATAATAATCAGTGTTCCTCAGAGCTATCCCAGTGCATACCACCTCCTTTACGTAGGGCACGTGGTACCCGTCTTGCAACTCAATCCCACCCCTACTCTGTGCAACTCTCCAACCCAAGAGTGAAACGTTACTCTCAAACTTTCTTCTACTCAACATCTGAGCTCTGGAACTCTCTCCCAGAATCAGTCTTTCCCTCTTCCTATGACTTAAATTGCTTCAAACTCCGTGTGTCCAGGTATTTTGGCTCGAACGTCCCTTGATTTTGGCCCTGTCACTCTTTCAACTATGGGGGAGGCACTCGCTATAGGCAGTTATGCCTTTTGCCTCCCTCAATCACATAGAAACAAAAAAATATATATATATATATATATATATATAGTTTTGTTTTGTGTGTGTGTGTTTTTGTTTTTGTTTTTGTAAGCTAATGGATTCACAGTCCAGAACGCTTTTGGCTAGACCACGCCCTCCGCTATTCAACTTGCTTGGCTTTATTCTGGGTAATAATACCCAGTGTTATATAGTGTTAATAGTGGTACACTCGAGGCAAAACCAATCTTTACACTAACTCTCTAAACATTTTGAAAGTGGGTCTGAATATTGTGAATATTCCATACAGAGGTTTGTTTCACCCGGTTTTTTTCGTTCACTCTATCTATCTATCTATCTATATGCTCAGGCCCAATCCCTATTTTGGGGGTATCCGACTCAAGACAGAGCAAGAACAGGGAAAACACAAAAACAACATAAAACAACAAATAAACACAGATAAAAAACACAAACTCACACACATCCAGGTCACCCAGGAGAAGACCCAGAGACTAGGGTCACCAAGGTCGCTCCAGCACTCCCCCGGCCCCTGACCACCCGGAGAGGTTCCGATCTCGGCAGGCAGACATGCAGCGGAGCCAAAGCCACAAGCCCTCCAACCACACTTCCAGGCGCACCCTTCATATTAATCGTCTCCCCGGGCCAGGCGCCTGATGGACTATTATCTAATCCAACTTGCGCCCGACCCCTTACTCCAAATGACCACGTGTTCACTCAACTATTCACAAGCATTCTCCATTCACTCCTGTCCACCACCACTTCCCCTGCCTGATCTACAGTCATTCCTCTATCATCCAAAGCCTTTCTTACACAGTCTCTCCATCTCAATGGGGGTCTTCCTGCCCTTCTATCTCCCCTTGTACCTGACTCACATATTCTCTTTGTAAGCCTTTCATCTCCCATTCGTTCAACATGACCATACCAGCTCAGCACCCTTCTGTCCACTCTGGCTGACAAATGTTCCTGCTGCCCCACTCTCCTACGTATCTCTTCATTCCTCAATCTGTCTCTACGAGTAACTCCACACATACTCCTCAAGCAGCTCATCTCCATCACATCCAGCCCTCTTTTCTCCTTTTTCTTCAGAGCCCATATCTCAGCCCCATACATCACTGTTGGCACAACAATTTCTTGATACAGTGCACTTTTTACTTTCACTCCGAGATTTCTCGTCTTCCACATACTTCCCATTGCTCCGAAAACCTTCCTTCATTCACACACTCTCTGTTTTATCTCCACTTCCATACCTCCACTCCTGCTTATCGTTCCTCCTAGATATTTAAAACACTCTACTTGTTCCAATATTTCCCCATCCAGCCTCACATCTAGATTCACCCTATGCTCTTCCCTATTACACACCATTACTTTACTTTTTATTGACGTTCACCTTCAGTTTCCTCCTTCCACAAACCACACCAAACTCTTTGACTACCCGCTGCAGTTTCTCATCAGAATCCGCCACCAATGCTGTGTCATCAGCGAACAGCAACTGATTCAACTCCCAATCTCTACCATTCTTTCCTACTAAACCCAATCCTCTTCCCATAGTTCTCCTTTTCATCTCCCTCACCACACCATCCATAAACATATTAAACAGCCATGGTGACATTACACAACCCTGTCGCAAACCTACCTTTACCTCAAACCATTCACTCAACTCATCATTTCCTACTCTCACACATGCTCTGCTCCCTTCATAAAAACTCTTAACTGCTTCTAACAAATTTCCTCCTATTTCATAAATCCTTAACACCTTCCACATTGCTTCACGGTCCACACGATCATACGCTTTTTCCAAGTCCATAAAAGCCCAAAAAATATCCTTATGCTTCTCTAAATACTTTTCGCATAACTGTCTTACTGCAAACATCTGATCCACGCACCCTCTTCCCCTCCTAAAACTGCACTGTTCTTCTCCTATTGCAACTTCCATACACTTTATTATCCTCTCTATCAACACCCTGCCATACAGCTTTCCAACCAATGACAATAAACTAATACATCTATAACTTGAACACTCCTGCCGATCTCCCTTCCCCTTGTACAACGGCACAATACATGCACTCTTCCAGTCTATTGGTACCATTGACACAGCAAAGCACACATTGAAAAGTCTCACCAACCAATCTATTATCACATCTCCACCCTTCTGTATACACTCCACAGCAATACCATCCAAACCTTCTGCTTTTCCCGCTCTCATTTGTTTCACTGCTTCTTTCACCTCATTTTCCTCAATCCTTTCATTCATTCCCTGCCACCTGGGTGGCCTGGGTAACCTATCTCCATCCACCTCTGCTTCTCTTCCATCTCTTGTATTTAACAAAGATTCAAAATACACGGCATATCTTTTCCTCACTTCAACTGGTTCCACTAGTAATTCTCCATTTTCATCTTTCACGGACTCTTCCCTCTTTTGTCCTCCTTTCCTTACTTAATTTACCTCCTTCCAGAACATCTTCTTTCGTTCTTCAAAATTATCACTCAGCCTTTGACCCCACCTTTCGTTTGCATATTTTTTCGCTTCTCTAATTTTCTGTTTTGCCTCTCTCCTTTTCTCCTTGTACCTCTCCCATACCTCAACACTACCATCCTGTAAAACCCTCTCAAAGCACTGTCTCTTCTCCTCAACTGCCTTTCTCACCGTATCATTCCACCACTCGCTTCCCTTCCTGATACCTCTGCCTCCTACTTTCCTTATGCCGCATACTACCTCTGCACTTGCTTTCACTCCTTCCTTAAACTGTTGCCATTCAACCTCTACTTCTCTCTTCCATCTCTCTCACTTCCATCCACTTTTCATTTAGTCTTTCCTTGTACTCCCTCTCTTTTTCACTCTTCTCTAACTCACTAACTTTTATTACCTCTCTTACTTCACGCTTGCCTCTTATTCTCCTGTAACTCTTAACTCTTAGCTTTCCCTCTACCAGGTAATGATCTGACACACCCTCCACCTCACCTCTAATCACATTCACATCCAGCAGTCTACACAATCTTTCCCTTGTCACCAGCACATAATCCATCAATGCCCTCTCTACAATCTCTCCCCTCACAAGTCTATGCCAGGTGTACTTGTGTATACGCCTTTTTTGAAGAACGTATTACCTACACTCAATCTACACTCTTCACATACATTTTTCAGTCTTTCTCCACTCTCGTTTACACCATCCACACCAAAACTACCGATGACTCCCTCAACAGGCTCATTTCCTACCCTAGAATTTAGGTCCCCTAAAACTATAACATTTTCATTTTCATCAAACCCTTGTAGACAATCTCTCAAATCCTCCCAGAAACCCTCTACCTCGTCTAACTCTCTTTCACTTCCTGGTCCATACGCACTTACAAAAACCCACCTTTTACCCTTAAACCGCATTCTCACCGACATTAGCCTTGATGACACCTCTTTCCACTCTTTTATAAACTCTCTCAACTCCTCCTTCACAATAATAGCCACTCCTTCTTTCCCCCTGACTCCCTCGTCTACTCCAGACTTTCTACCTATCACATTTCCAAAATCCACTTCTCCCTCTCCTTTCATCTTTGTTTCATTCAGTGCAAGGACATCATACATCCTTCTTTCAAATAACCTTCCAATATCCTCTCGCTTCTCATTCATACTACATCCACGCACATTCAAAGCTCCTATTCTTAGGGTCCGGGACCACGAACGCATTCCCTCGCCCCTATCTCTGTCTCGTTTTTTTGCTAGTTTTTTTTTCGTTGACACAAGTATATATTCAGCTCACCGGTGTAAAGATTGTGTTTTCTTGAGTGTACAAAGATGCATAGGGGGCCTGGTGGAGTCGGACGGACCCTAATTTGAGTGTTCAGTCCTAAAACTCCTTGAATAAACGGTAACGTTCAACAAGACTACATCGGCCCTATTTACCATGTTTTTTGTTTTTTTCTTCAAGGAATATAGGGTTTCATAGTTGTTTCGCATGGTTTAAATGGAGCATTTGCATAAACTTACCCATTATCTATCAATCTGAAGTTACAGCGTCAAATTGCGTCATTTATTGGGTAAATCGCGTTTTTACAGTAGGTAAGGGAGATTGTGGGGTAAATTGGATACACGATGGGTTGAGGGGGGGCGTTGCCCCCCCTCACCCCCCATTGATTTATTGTCATCCTCATATATGTGGATCTGTAAGGGGCTAAAAACAGGTTGCCGGTATTTCGATTTTGTGAGTAACGCTCTCGCCATTTATTGGGTGAATCACACCCACCGCATTTTTCAAAACAAGAAGGAGAAGGAATCAAGTCGAAGGATTCATTGTGCGGAATGCTTTGTTTACGGTTTTTTCAAGTGTCGATAACGAAATTCCTCCATGCGGACTATAATGAGAAAAATATGGCGAGTCTATTGGTCCCTATTTTCCCTAATAATTGTTTCTAATAGGGCGGATGTAGTGTCCTTGAAGATTATCGAATAAACTGGCACGGGTTGTTCTTGTTGTTGTTGTTGTTCCCCAAGCTGCCTGGCCGAACAGCCCCAAGGCCCCGAGCAAGGCCAAGGCCATAACCGAGCACCCCCACAAAACCCTCCCTGCCTACCACAATAAAGCCTGGGTGACCGAAGCCATTCCATGGCGGGGAGCTGAGGAGGGCGCGGAAACGCCTGGGAAACCAAAGCCTCACCCAGGGCCCTGTGCCCCTCAGCAATTATGAAGAGAAAGTTGAGGGGCAAAGGAAAAATATGACGCTTTGGCTTCCAATCTTGGTGATTGGGAGGTCAACCCCCGGAAGAGACTTGAGATCTAGAAAATATATAAGTAAAAGGAACAGTCAGAGTAAGCTATGGGTATGGCAGAGATCGCTCAGTTCTCACTCTGATAGACCAGCCCATCACCTCATGACTAGAACCCAATCCTCTCAGCATCAGCTAGGAAAGGCCCTAGAAAGCCGCCTTTGGCGGGGGGACGGCTCCCCTATTTCAACCCCTTTCGGGGTTGGGCACCCGCCTGGGTTGTTCTTCTAATGGGGGACAGGTCTGCTTCAGGGCATTTTGTGTATGGCCAGCCTCATAAAGGAGATTAAGGCATCCGGCAATAGATAAATTCAGTTTAGGAAAGTTCTGAAGGAGTCCAAAAGTTAAATGGGCACTTTTAAACCTCTGATCCCTAATAGTCCTTAATATGCAAAATAGCATTCATAATGGTAAACATTGAAAATTGTGCCATTGACATATTATAGCTACAGCCGACTTGGACTGCACGGAATGACAGATAATAGTAGGCCTAACGAAGTTAAATTATGCATAACTATAATAAGTTATGTTGCATTAGTTCAAGGCACTTTATGTTACGTTATGTGAAATTCAGCAAAATTATGTTAGATTTTGGAAGGTTACGTTTTGCTATTTTTATGTTACATATATATATTTTTTGTTATACTATGTTATGTGGACATTTCCAGTACAGTAACCTATCTATTAATGCTTATGGGTATGATAAGACTAATTAAAGTATCCATGGTATTTTACCCTTATATAGGATTTGTTTTTATTAATTAGCCAATCTGATATAAGGATGGAGAGACAAATCACTACCAATTTTCCCAATGGTATTATATACCCTTTTTTACCATTGACTTTCACAGTGTATATTGTTTCTATCAACCGCCACTAAAGACCTCTACCATTATTTTAGAGACTTCTGTCTTCCCGTATACTATGATATTGTATTTTAGAGACTTCTGTCTTCCCGTATACTATGATATTGTATTTTAGAGACTTCTGTCTTCCCGTATACTATGATATTGTATTTTAGAGACTTCTGTCTTCCCGTATACTATGATATTGTATTTTAGAGACTTCTGTCTTCCCGTATACTATGATATTGTATTTTAGAGACTTCTGTCTTCCCGTATACTATGATATTGTATTTTAGAGACTTCTGTCTTCCCGTATACTATGATATTGTATTTTAGAGACTTCTGTCTTCCCGTATACTATGATATTGTATTCCGTGTAACCTCCTTAGCCTTCATCTTTTCTCGTCTACCCACAACCTCTTTCACGCTTCTCTGTTTTATTGACTTGCCCTGTTACCTCCTTATACATGGATTTGTGTATCGCCTTCCTTTTACTTACAAACCCATTTATTAATGCATATTTTTTTAGCAGCCTCACCTACTATATCTTTTCTTATCTATTCGTAATCCTTTTGCAACCTCTCTTATCATAACGCTCAATTTTTATGTTTTTTGTCTTCAAACCCTTTGTTCATGGTGAATAATTTAGACACCATCTAATAACCACACATCAAATAGTTGAATACATTTAGCACTGCCAGCTTCCTTTTCCCTACACCTATCATTAATTTAGCTGTAATATTTTAGCAAAACTTTCTATCCACATTCCCTTTTCTTCTTTTCTTCAGGTATTTCCCATCTGTCCCTTATGTGCCGTCTACCTGCCGTTCACCTTCCACCCAGTGACCATAATCCGACACTGATCTCCCTGCCCTCTCCACACTTTCCTTAGTTTGTTTTACTAACACATGAAACAGTCATTAATATACTGTAGATTCGTAAACAAATTGTGACTGAGCAATTGTGGTTATAGTCAATTTTGCCCAGCTGATGGCAAATTGAACCCATTAGCAACTACCATGAGACCTATTGGAATATATGACATTACTATGTGTTTGTGTCGTCATATGAATACCAGCCATGTATTCCTTTGCCACATACTTTGGTACAAAATCTCTGTAATAACCGAGCAATCATGATGAGGACATGTCAATTTACTGTCAGCTTCAAATAAACTGGGTATAGCTGTATTTCCCAGATTATGTTTGACATAGAAACCTGATTATGGTGGGCTAAGAAGAGCCTTAAGGATTGACCCTATGGTTAAACAATTAAGTGGATCCAGGTGTGCTAATGAACATACTCCCTCTCAAATACCCGTCTTAAGTCAGCATAAGCCAGAGTTAAACTTGACAGCTACATATGAATATTTTATTGCGTCACTCCACAATGCCCAAAATATATATATCCCCAAAAGAAGATTTAGATCGACACAGAACCAACCAAAATGGATGAATAATAAACTAATATATCTTCTAGGAAAAAAGAATATATACTGTAGACAAATTAAGAAAGACGAAAATCACCTACTTATTTACTATCAGACTCTATCAAGACAGGTGAACAAGGAAATTAGGAAAGCAAAAAGAAATTATGAAATCAAGATAGCCAAAGACACAAAACAAAATAACGCTAAAGCTTTTTACCAACTATATGCATCTAAAGAAGAACATGTAATAGGCCATCTTAAAACTTCGATAGGAAGAATTACTAATGAAACTTTGACACAGTTTCCAGAAGTCTGTAAGGTATATAGCGATAGTATAGAAAATATGTTAAGTACGATTACTATAAGTAGAAACGATGTGCTTAAGGAAATTGACAGACTGATACCTCAGAAAACGCCTGGACCTGATAAGGTATATGCTAGAGTATTAAAAGAATGCAAAGATGAGTTAAGACACCCATTAACATTTATATTTACCATGGCAATAGAATCAGCGCTTAGTTCCAGAAGCTTGGAAGCTTGCAAATGTAATTCCGATCTTTAAAAAAAGGTGATAAATCAATAGCATCCAATTTTAGTCTCACAAACATAGCCTAATGGGAAAGTTTCTAGAGTCAATTATTGCTAGGAAAATTAGAAAACCACTAGACACATTTAACTTTATCAATTCTTCCCAACATGGATTCATTCAGGGACGTTATTGCCTAACTAATTTGATTAGCTTTTCCTCAGAGGTATATGAAGCAGTTGATAAAGACAAGTCATATGATATAATATATTTTGATTTCAGTAAAGCTTTCGATGGAGTCCCTCATGTAAGATTGATGAGAAAGGTTGAGGCGCATGGAATAGGTGGGTCGTTGTTGGGATGGATTAGGTCATGACTAATTGGTAGGAAGCAGAGAGTCAGCATAAATGATATTAAGTCAGAATGGGGTGCAGTCAAAAGGGGTGTCCCCCAGGGATCTGTATTAGGCATTCAGTTGTTTATTATATACATAAATGACCTTGATTAGGTATAACTAGTAGGATAAGTAAATTCGCAGACGATACCAAAATGGGGAGAAACATAGATTCAGATAGCGACATAGAGTGTCTCCAAAGGGATCTAGATACCTTACACGAATGGTCATTAAATTGGCAGATGAATTTTAGCATTGACAATAGCAAGGTATTAAAGATAGGGAATATGAATACAAATGCAAAATATAAACTAGCTAATATGGAATTAGAAATTTCAGACTGTGAGAAAGATCTGGGTGTGTTTGTCAGCAATTAACTGAAACCTAGAACACAGTGCATAAGCGTTCGTAACAAGGCAAACAGGATCTTCGGGTTCATCTCTAGGAGTGTGAGTAACAGAACTGATGATGTTATTTTAAAACTGTACTTGTCATTAGTGAGACCCCATGTGGATTATGCTGTTCAATTTTGGTGTCCTTATTACAGAATGGACATAGATTCCTTGGAGAGAGTACAACGTAGAATGACAAAAATAATACATAATATAAGAATTCTTCCATATGAAGAAAAGTTGAAGAAATTAAGCTTACATTCATTAGAGAGAAGCAGAGTTAGAGGGGATATGATAGAGGTGTTCAAGTGGGCTAGTGGGATTAATAAAGGGGACAAGATGTACTAAGGCTCAGTGATAGCAAAAGAACTCGAACAAATGGTTTCAAAATTTGACAAATTTCATTTCAGAAAAGATATAAGCGAATATTGGTTGGTAACAGAGTTGTAGATAGGGGGAATAGGCTACCAAGATAAAATGAGATAGGCATATGGACGAGATGGGTTGGGTGTGAGGGGAATCTGCCGGGTGTAAGGCAATCGGCGCTCTGCAGACCCTCATTTTCTGTGTTGACCTCTGATCGTTGTGGTGAGGTCGGTCCTCATGATGTTAGTGAGCAGGGCCTATAATTAGGCCTTATAATTGGGGTTGAGTGTGAGAGGGATCTGTCTTGTGTGGGCCAATCGGCTTTCTGCAGACTTCAATATTCTTATGTTCTTAATATTCAATGAAACTGAAATCATTTTTTTTTTCTATCTATCTATCTATTGCCTGACGCCGTGATCCCCGAAGGGGTGGCCACGAACGAACCGCCCCCATGCACCTCTGTCCCCAGTCAGTCGACGCCCCTCCCCCCAACCAGCACCGCCCTCGTTCATGTACTTCCTCACTCCATCCTTCCACCTCATATTCGGTCTACCTCTCCCTCTCTGTCCCTCCACCTCGCTCTCGTACACCCTCTTAGTCATTCTCTCTCGCTTTCCATACGTTCCATATGGCCGAACCATCTCAAGTTGTTCCTTTTCACACTTTCCAGCACATCTACCTCCACACCACACCTCCTTCACGTAAAAAATCTACCCCACAACACACACACACCCTACGATAGCCACCGACAAACTGGCTTATTTACACTCTCATATCTAAGCATTTAATAACTGTTGTTCATATCCATTCTATATTGTACATTTCATATCCGTCACATATTGTACTTTTCATTCCATTGTATTCAGGAAGATACAAAACAAAAAACAAGGAAACCTGAATAATCTATACTTATGCATTACTTCTTGCTCGAAGTTTACTCACATTCAACATGTCCCAAAGAAGGGTGACCGCTCTCAACTCTCCAACTATCGTTCAATTTCTCACATTGTTTGCATATCAAAATATGTTGGAGCTATTCTTAATTCAAAAAAGCTTAAGCATTTATCTACCCATAATCTACTTTTTGATCGTCAGTACGGTTTTCTTAACGGCCACTCTACTGGTGATCTCCTTGCCTATCTTATTAACTTTTGGTCTTCCTCCCTTCAGGACTTTGGTAAGACTTTTTTTATTGTGCTAGACATATCAAAAGCCTTCGGTAAAGTCTGCCACACGTCTCTTATTGGTTGGTGATAATATAATTTTCCAAACTCCTTCTGTTTCTATCCCTCTATCTGTGATCTTTGTCTTTAATTTCCTTTTTGACCGTTCCAAAGCCACAGTTGTGGATGACCATCACTCACTTCCTCAAACTATCAACTCTGGTGTTCCTCTGGGTTCTGTCCTGTCTCCAGTTCTCTTTCGAAATATTAATTAATGATTTCCTCAACTGTACCACTAGTCCTATCTACTCATATGCTGATACACTATTCAACTAGTTTTTCACAACAGCCTAACATGCAATCACTCCAAAGGTCACGTGATAAAGCCATAGCACACCTATCTTCTGATCTATCTATTATTTCGGATTGTAGCAAAGAAAATCTTGTTTACTTTCAATGCTTAAAAGACACAATTTCTCCTTCTATCTACCCATCACAATTTTCCACAAGACTATCAATTACTCTTCAACAATAGACAAATCAACACTTCTTCTTTTCTCAATATTCATGGTATATCTTTTACATATGACCATTCTTGAAAAAATTATACTACCTCTCTTGCTACACCAGCTTCCAAGAAGCAACGCATGCTCAACCATCTTTGTGGGTTCTTCACTTCCACACAGCTTCTTGCTCTGTATCGGGGCACAGTGCGCCCATGTATCGAGTATGTTCGTTTGTGTGTGGAGGTTCCACTCATATGGTACTTCTCGAAACAATAGTCAAAAGGATTTCGCCTCATTAACTCACTTCCTCTTACTAATTCCCTACAATCTCTTTCAACACACCGCAATGTTGCATCTGTTTCACTCTTCTAGCCCTATTACAATAATCAGTGTTCTTTAGAGCTCCCTCAGTGCATACCCCCTCTCTTGCGGCGAGTGCGAGGCGCCCGCCTTTCAAACACATTCCCACTGCTATTCTGTCCGACTCTCCAACCCAAGAGTTAGCAAACTTTCTCAGTATTTCTTGTACTCAACGAGCGAACTCCTAAACTCTATGCCTCAATCATTCTTGTCTGTGACTTAGACTTCTTTGAAGTTCTTGTCTCCAGGCATTTTAACCCCAAAGTCACTTGCATTTTGCTCTCTATCACTCTTTTGGTTTTGGGGAGACACTCGTTACAGTCAGCCTACCTTTTATCTCCTGTATATACATGGAAAAAAGAATCTTCCAATGCTATGCCATATTGGAGTTATATGGGTATTACTTGAACACTCTGGGGGGGGGGGGGGGGGGGGCTTAAACCTTAAAATATTATGATGCATTATGATTTATTTGAGTTTATTTTGATTATCATTAGACGATTGTATACAGTTTAAGAAGGATATGTGGGAGTTTATTAGAGTATATACTATCTCAATTAACCCCTAACTTCCATATACCCTTCCTAAACTAAACATAATCGTCTGGTAGTAGTCACAAAACAGAAGAGAAATGCGTAATCGTATCTTGTAAGGCTTAATATCACACATATTAGATACATTATAGGGTGCAGTCCTGGTTTAAAGGGTCTATAAAATTTGCAGCTATGGAAATATGCATACGCTTTATGATTGTGATCACTAAACTTACGACCGCCCCTGATGCCTTTTTCGACCAATGTTCAACCTAACGTAATGACTTTGCAGTTCCAAGACATTACTTTTATAAATACCTGGTGTCCACAAAGTAATAAATAGTTTAATAAAATGGCACATTCCAAATGGGTAGTCCATAAATCGTGACTTCTTACCTTTGTAACTCCAAATGGGCTAAAGCAAATGGGCTGTAAATTTCCACACCTATTCCCTGGCTGACGCTGTCCACATGGTAGACATATTAGCTTGATTACTCTAGTTGTGTGTGAGTTATAAAGGTTCATGGTCAAGAATTGTTGGCTACTTACTTGGATAGGGTATAACCACAAACTTCCATACCCTGTATATCCACCAAACTCCTGATAATTTCCAAAACATATTAATGACCCCATGTTAATATTTTAACAGGCAAGTCACATTAGTTGACCCACTCAAGCTCCGTTTACCTATTTCGTTTCTCGTTTCTAGCTATTGTTAGACAATGTTATTTAAATTAGGATGGGTATATGGAAATCAGAGGGTTAACTAAAGTTTTGACCCTTATCATTCCCACAGTTCCTTCCTAAACTGTATAAAATCATCTATTGATAGCTGGAACAAATTGTTAATATGCGTCATAATCTTTAATGGGGTGAAGGCCGTCCTAACAATGTCCATCAGTTTGTTTTCAGGGTTGTCTATAAGAAAAGACTTCATTCATTATTTTTAGGCCAGAAGGTACAGCCCCTAACGTATGTAACTCAAAGTGGGCTCGAACATATGGGCTGTAAATGTCCACACCTATTCGATAGCCGAGTCCTCCCAAATGTTAGAAGTATTACCTGAATTACTCCTTTGGTAATCGACTTATAGAGGTTAGTGGAGATGATCTTTGGCTGACTTATAATGAGTGGACTATAGGTAGACTGTGACCTTAGATGTATGTAGATATAAGTGATCGTGAACATGTTTAAAGGGAGTTATGTATTTTCCTCTGGACCGACTTCTCCCTCATGTTTAGCACATTTAGTTATCAGAACGTTCGCCTTATTTGTTTCGCCATTTCAGGACCTTTCGCCTCACATTGTCACTATTAATATATTTTCTGTCATTTAAAGTGTCGATATTTTCCTGGCGAGCGATGGGGAGAGTGTACTTTAGAATAATTGGCCTTCTGCCGGGAAATGTTTGTACCGAGAATTGTACACGAATATCATGACGGGGAGTCGTGGGATCTTTTGTCAAGCTTAAAAAAGGTCTGGGCAGCAAACTCTCTCTCTCTCTCTCTCTCTCTCTCTCTCTCTCTCTCTCTCTCTCTCTCACTATCTCGCCCCCTCCCTCCCCCCCCCCCTCCTCTCTCTCTCTCTCTCTCTCTCTCTCTCTCTCTCTCTCTCTCTCTCTCCCCTCTATCTCTCTCTCTCTCTCTCTCTCTCTCTCTCTCTCTCTCTCTCTCTCTCTCTCAATTTCTCTCTCTCTCCTAGCACTTCCTTCTGTTGTATCTTTTTTAATCTAAGCTTTTTAAGATGTTACTCGCTCTAATGCAGCACATATTGTGTATAACAAACTTATTAATGTGTGAGTGTGTGAATTGAAAGAGATAGCGTGGAGGCTGGTACATCTAGTCCAGTCACGAACGAGCCTTTGGATCATCTCGCACTCTCTCTCCCGCTCTCTCTCACACTGGCACTTGGAAAAACTTCGAAAAAAAATCATAGTAGTTCAGATCTATTGATTTCATCGTTCGGGTTTGGCATTAAAATGCATTGTCCTATCTCCATATTATAATTTCTCACTCATACTTGGAAAACGATTTTTTATTAATTTGTCAGGTTTGGTACAGTAACTCTCAACAGTTTTTTCATAGCCTCATAATTCAATGTTCAAACAAACACTACCATCAAGAAAACCCTTTAGTAGGTTAAAATATCTACTACAAAGGAACCGTAACTAACTATAATATTATTTCAGAAACAGAGGTTTATCGTGATTATTTTGAAAGCTAATTTAACCATATTATATTTTATAATGGAGAACACTAGTGCCTTGTTTAACTTATTGAAAGGTAGGTAGGTGGTGGATAGACAGGTGAAAATTATTGTACTCAGAGGGTCGAGTGAAGAAAAGTGCCATAACAATTATCGTAATAATGTATAAGGTAGCCGAACTAAAAGAGGAATATCTTATTAGGTTATAAGATTTCAAAAGGTTCAAGAGCAATTTATGGTGAGGACTTCCAAAGGGGTAATTAAGTGCCCCATTAATTACTCCTTCCATTCGTCTATACATTAGGCTACCATAGCGGAGTTGGAATATATGTACATGCTCATATTAATATGCAGGATTCGAAACTGCATAATAAATCGTAGGCTTGTCCATATTTCTTTAACTGTCTTGATAGCGTAATGCATAGTGCGAGGAATTTCGATGTGAGTATCCTGGGTTCGAATCCTCGAAGTGCCACATCTATATGTTGATTTCATTAATTGAGTTTATATGTGAAGTTTGTTGGTGTAAAAAAAAATAAAAAATAAAAAATAAATAATAATAATATATAATTATATAACTACAAATCGTATAAATAGATAAATGTAAATCTTCGTTTCAAATGAATGGTGAGAGATTACAATTTGATGTAAATATTGTGCCTTGAAACCTCGTTACCAAGACAGAAACCTATCATACATGGTTGAAATGTTTACGAGATTTAACATTGCTATTATGCCGCGACGAATATCCTCCTTATATTTTAGTTCCCAATAGATGTGTGTATACTTTTTAGGGAACTATGGTGTCAGTCCGAACATTATTTGATATAATAAATACCCCCTCAGTTCCTGGAGGGCCTTCCAAAATTGAATATAATCGGCTAATTTTAGCCAGAATATAGGGACACACATCAAGGAACTGAAAGAAATCAAGCGATTATTGGAAGCTGAAGGTGAATGAATCATAACAATAATTTGAATACAATTGTCATTAATAGTTAAGCTCAATCATCCATGTTAATACCATGCATTCAACTAGTATAGTGGTCAATTTATTGCAGGCCATAGCGATATAACATCACAGAAAGTTGATCTTTGTCTGTGAATCTTCGTATTTGTATTTGCATTACAATATGAAGAAGCAAAATACTACATCACAAAGTAATATAAAAGTTGAAACAAAAATATCTACAATCAAATAAAAAGTGACAATGGAACACTTTTGAAGAATAACCCTGAACGTTAAAGGTACTAAAAAATAAATGTATATGAAACATACTAAAAACGGGTTTTTATAAACAAAACAAGCTTCGTAAAACAAAAGGTACAATATAAAGTAAATGAAGCATAATAAAAACAACCGTTGTTCAAGCAACTTTTTTGGTTAACGCTGATCTAACAGATTCTTAATTTGACTTTCACAATAATTTTGCCACATGAAATAATTCATGATAGTGTAGCCTACAACTGCCAGGAGAGATAGCTGTGACAGAACTATTTTAAAATATGCAAGTTTAATTATATAAATGGCATCTTTTTAAAAACTAGGATTCAAAACTAGTATTCAAAAATACAAATAATTATTTCTATCTATCTATCTATTGCCTGACGCCGTGATCCCCGAAGGGGTGGCCACGAACGAACCGCCCCCATGCATCTCTGTCCCCTCAGTCGACGCCCCTCCTCCCAACCAGCACCGCCTTTACCCATATGCTTCCTCACTCCATCCTTCCACCTCTCCTTCGGTTTATCTCTCCCTCTCTGTCTTTCCACCTTGCTCTCGTACACCCTCTTAGTCATTCTCTCGCTTTCCATACGTTCCATATGGCCAAACCATCTCAAGGTGTTCCTTTTCCAGCACATCTACCTCCACACCACACCTCCTTCTTACTCCCTCATTCGTCTGTCTATCCCTCCATGTAACTCCACACGCACTTCTTAAGTAACTCATTTCCACCGCTCTCACTCTTGGTCTGAGTCTCTTCTCGAACGTCCATGCTTCGCTTCTGTAAGTCAGTGTCGGGAGTACCACACTGTCATGCAAGGACTTCTTCACTTCCATACTGACCACCCTATTTCTTGTTACTGCTTTCAACGTTCCTACAACCCTCTTCCCCTGTTGCACCCTCACCCGCACTTCAACAAACATAGTCCCATCTTTACTCAGCACACTGCCTAGATACTTAAATGAGCTGACAATCTCCATAGCCTGACCGTTTAACTTCACCTCACACTCTGTCGCATCACCCCTTTTGAAGACCATAACCTTTCTCTTCCCCGCATGTGTTTGTTATTATGTAGACCTTAATACTGTACATCACATACCCGGTAACTAAAATTAGCTCTGTAGCGGCTACACATTTTATTTTCGTGTCAATTCACATTTATTAGGTGTACGGGAGAATTGGACTTTAAAACGTCATGCGGTGAAAAAATAGCATGTGTAGTTTGAAAGAAAAAGTTGAAATAAGCGAAGTTGTGAAGTTGTTGACAGTTTACGGGTGATGAGCGGGGAGGAAGGAAAATATAGTAGTATGTAAGAACTGAAAATATTAATATAAATATAAGGTATACCGGTAGCTGAACAGAAACTGAGCAACAAGAGCTCGAATGGTTGGTAGTAAAATTAAAAACAAGTTTGGCGAAAATAATTGAAATATTACTGGGATGAAGAGAATTTAGATGGGATTACTCGATAAATGATGTGAATGCGCATCCATGGAGGCGAAAACCTTGAACACTGTTACAATGTTTGGGTTTAAGACCAAATGTTCTTTTTTTAGGATCGTGGAAGTCTGCAAGGTTATCTAAAATAGTAAGGTACCTATTCAGTTATCAAATTACTTGCCCAATTTACATCAACATCCAATTGATTCGTTCTTTAAATTCTTAGAAAACAACTGTTTTTCTATGTGTATGAAGGAGACAAAAGGCAAAGCTACCTGTAATAAGTGTCTCCCCCTAAAGTTGAAAGAGTGGTAGAAAGCTAAATTCAAGGTACGTTAGAGCCATAATGTCTGGCCACACGGAACTTAAATCATTATAAGTCATAGTATGAGGAAAAGACAGATCGAGAGAGAGCGTTCCAAAGCGTATTTGTTGAATAGAAGAAGATAAACTGGGTTAGAGAGTTTAACAGGAGAGGTAGACAGACACGAATGACAAAAATACCACCAACAGTGAGAAAGGGTATCAGACAGGTAAGATGGACAAACAGAAAAAATAGAGATGGAAGGAAGGGAGAAAGCGAAAGTGTATGCATAATTAACCCGGCTAGGAAGGAAGCTTGAAATCTGAGAACAAATACTTAGTTTATATAAAAGTATAATAGAAAGAAGCGTGGGAAATACGACATGCAAGAACAAAAGAGAAGAGGGAGTATACGTGACAGCAATAGTGGTGATGAGAAGGGTTGATGATGGAACTCAAGGGGAGCAGAGGAAAAAAGGAAGACATGATTATTAACACATTCAGTTCCGGTGACGTCATTTTCATTTTTTTTGGCTAATATACATCGACGATTTTATGAGGCTTGGGAGGGATATAAAGTAGCTAAATGGATTACATGCGATAGTCTGTAGCATTTTAGTTAGTAGACGTATTTTCTAAGGTGAATACAACTGTTTAATAGTTGCCAGAATATAATTAACATGTCACACTATGGGTGATTGAAGACCTAAAGTTACATAGGGACATCATGCCAAAAAAAAAATGGAAAGACAATATTGGTGTAGACAGACGGAAGGAAGACAATGAGGGAACATGGTAAAAGTTAAGTTGAATGTTAGTCCTTTCATAATACAAATAATGTAAGCAACATATGGAAAACAATAATGAACTATTGTATAGGAAAGAACGCCTGAACAGAAGACGTAAACAGAGAAAGAAAATGAAATGTATGCCTCTATGTCCAAGAGGATTACCTCGGTAATGCACTCAGCGCACTGCGAGGGTCCCCGGCTACGGCAGCAAAAATCATTCCATAGGAAATCAAAGAGCCTCCTAGTCGGCAGCGCCAAAGTGCCACAAGCGG